>CM056055.1:84234414-84826914 GCA_029574335.1 Rana kukunoris | reverse complement strand
CCCCCCCCCCCCCCCCCCCCCCCCCCCCCCCCCCCCCCCCCCCCCCCCCCCCCCCCCCCCCCCCCCCCCCCCCCCCCCCCCCCCCCCCCCCCCCCCCCCCCCCCCCCCCCCCCCCCCCCCCCCCCCCCCCCCCCCCCCCCCCCCCCCCCCCCCCCCCCCCCCCCCCCCCCCCCCCCCCCCCCCCCCCCCCCCCCCCCCCCCCCCCCCCCCCCCCCCCCCCCCCCCCCCCCCCCCCCCCCCCCCCCCCCCCCCCCCCCCCCCCCCCCCCCCCCCCCCCCCCCCCCCCCCCCCCCCCCCCCCCCCCCCCCCCCCCCCCCCCCCCCCCCCCCCCCCCCCCCCCCCCCCCCCCCCCCCCCCCCCCCCCCCCCCCCCCCCCCCCCCCCCCCCCCCCCCCCCCCCCCCCCCCCCCCCCCCCCCCCCCACCCCCCCCCCCCCCCCCCCCCCCCCCCCCCCCCCCCCCCCCCCCCCCCCCCCCCCCCCCCCCCCCCCCCCCCCCCCCCCCACCCCCCACCCCCCCCCCCCCCCCCCCCCCCCCCCCCCCCCCCCCCCCCCCCCCCCCCCCCCCCCCCCCCCCCCCCCCCCCCCCCCCCCCCCCCCCCCCACCCCCCCCCCCCCCCCCCCCCCCCCCCCCCCCCCCCCCCCCCCCCCCCCCCCCCCCCCCCCCCCCCCCCCCCCCCCCCCCCCCCCCCCCCCCACCCCCCACCCCCCCCCCCCCCCCCCCCCCCCCCCCCCCCCCCCCCCCCCCCCCCCCCCCCCCCCCCCCCCCCCCCCCCCCCCCCCCCCCCCCCCCCCCCCCCCCCCCCCCCCCCCCCCCCCCCCCCACCCCCCCCCCCCCCCCCCCCCCCCCCCCCCCCCCCCCCCCCCCCCCCCCCCCCCCCCCCCCCCCCCCCCCCCCCCCCCCCCCCCCCCCCCCCCCCCCCCCCCCCCCCCCCCCCCCCCCCCCCCCCCCCCCCCCCCCCCCCCCCCCCCCCCCCCCCCCCCCCCCCCCCCCCCCCAGAGGGGGGTTAGCTCTTGTGGGGAGGAGCTGAGAAAGCTACTAAGGGACCCCAGAAGAGGATGTTCGGGGCCACTCTGTGCAAAACGAACTGCACAGTGGAGGTAAGTATGATATGTTTGTTGTTTAAAAAAATAAAATAATAAACCTTTACAACCCCTTTAAAAAATACAATTAGTGTTATGACTGTAGGTTAATGTCAAATGAAGTGCTAAAGATAAGGATCATTTTGGATACTGTATATGTTGCACATTTGAAATTTCATATGAATTTATTTTTCATAGTTTTAGAATCCCACACCATTTGAAGTCTTTGCTGTAGGTACATGCGTTTATTGTATTTATTTATTTTACATTAAGTATGAATATAATTGTTTCTATTGTGTTTTTCCCAATAAATGGCTTTATATAAAAGCTTGATTAAAACATAACTTCAATGAACATTTGAAGCAAAACTGCAATAGCCAAATTGCAGCTATGAGGAACGATTAGAGGAACTGAATTTATTTACTCTTGAGAAGAGGAGATCAACATTTACAAATATATAAGGGGTTCATATAGTGAACTTGGTGTTGAGATATTCACTTTACGGCCAACACAAAAGACAAGGAGGCACTCTTTACGTCTGGAGGAATAAAGATTTCAACTCCAAATACGGAAAAGTTTCTTCACAGTAAGAGCTATGAAAATGTAGAAAAGACTCCCTGCAGAGGTGGTTCTGGCCATCTCAGTAGATTGCTTTAAACACTTGCTTACTGGGCACGTATACCCCCTTCCTGACCAGGTGAAATTTCAGCTTCCGGCACTGCGTCGCTTTAACTGACAATTGCGCGGTCGTGCGACGTGGCTCCCAAACAAAATTGGTGGTATTTGATCACCTCTGCGGTTTTTATTTTTTGCGCTATAAACAAAAAAAGAGCGTAAATTTTGAGCGTAAATATTTTTTACTTGTTGCTATTATAAATAGCCCCTTTTTTTTTTTTTTAAAACATATTTTTTTCTCAGTTTAGGCCGATGCGTATTATTCTACATATTTTTGGAAAAAAAATCGAAATAAGCGACTGGTTTGCGCAAAAGTTATAGCACTTACAAAATAGGGGACACAATTATTATTAATTTCTATTATCATTTTTTTTTACTAGAAATGGCGGCGATCTGCGATTTTTATTGAGATTGCGACGTTATGGCGGACACATCGGACACTTTTGACACATTTTTGGCGTCATTCACATTTATACTGCGATCAGTGCTATAAAAATGCACCGATTACTGTATAAATGTGACTGGCAGTGAAGGGGTTACACACAGAGATCCATGTCCTTGTCCCTGTAACCGCCGATTGCGAGTGCCTGGTGAACATCGCGGCCGCCAGGCACGCGCATAGGCACCTCAGGAATGCGGCGGGCATGCACGCGTCGGCGGCGGCACTCGCGCGCCCTCTAGTGGCCTGGAGGAGCGGAGGACGCATATACGTGTCCTGTTAGAGAATTAGAGCCACCCCGCGGCCGCACATATTCGTACGGCCAGAGGCGGCTCTTTAATTAGGCAAATTAGGCGGCCGCCTAAGGCCTCGCTCTTATAGGGGCCTCGCGGCCGCCTAACTTACCCAATGCATTACCCCAGTTTTGAGGGACAGGGGACCTTAATGCTGCTGACTCATGAACAGGGCCGCCAGCTTCCCTAACAACCAGTGGATATCGGTGACACCACCCCTTGTGACGTCAATGACACAGCATGCCCTCAGTCAATGACATCACAAGGGGGCAAGATCTGGGGGGCTTCCTGATTCTGATAAGCCCCCTGCACACAGATCCCCACAACCACCGGCCAGGGGTGTGGGAAAGAGGCTCTTGTCCTTGAATTATTTTTCTCATTATAGGTGTGAGTGGGGGGCCCATGTCAAGTTTTGCCTAAGGCCTCACAAAGCCTAGAGCCGCCTCTGCGTACAGCCATCGGGAAGTGGTTAAGAAAGGTCTGGATACTTTCTTAAATGTACATAATATAACTGAGTACTAACATTTGTAGGTAAAGTTGATCCAGGGAAAATCTGATTGCCTCTTAGGGGATCAGGAAATCATTTCCTTCTCCTGCTGTAACAAATTTGATCATGCTCTGCTGGGGTTTTTTCCTTCCTCTGGATCAACTGTGGATATAGAATTGGGTATATGAGATTGTACAATATTTTTTATTTGTATTTTTAATTATTTTTTTATGGTTGGACTGGATGGACTTGTGTCTTTTTTCAACCTGATTAACTATGTAACTGCAATTAGGATCCTGGGAGCAAAAGGGGTTGCAGGGATTGTTTCTTCATACTATGAAAAAGAACCCTTCATTAAAAGAGACAATCTTTTTTTTTTTGAAGAGTGCAATTAACCTCATTTGTGATAGCATGACCCACACAATTATGTCTTTCAGCATTATTAGTATGGTAGGTAGTATTCTATCTGATTAAAAAAAAAACTTTATAATATTCATATTATGGTTATAATAATATTTTATAATATTCATATTATGGTTGTACACCAAATGGAAACCCTAAAAAAAAAAAGTTAAAAACTTTAGGAGAAAGGACGTTAAAGGCAAGTAGCAGTTTACTAAGGCTGCATTCACACCTAGGCGACACGATACGCCGCGTACGTGGCTTATCTTGCCGCCTGTAGATTAAACTTTTTTTTTTTTTTAACATTGCGGTCTATGAGCGAACGCCAATGTCGCCTGAAAAAAAGGATCTGGGACTTTTTTTCAGGCGACAGGCGTGGAGATGTGAACAGTCTCCATAGACCACAATGTTATTTCACATCTCGAGCGACAAGCGCGACGGGCGTCCGGCGTTTTGTCGCTCAGATGTGAATGGAGCCTTAGATGTGCTTTGGACGTTTAATAGATGTAGAGTGTAAACATTGATAGATAACAGCAAGAAAATAGTGAAAGTTACTGTCTATCTTATGCTACAGTCACACTAGCCTGTTCTGCATAAGGCTGCATACAGCCCTGAATGTGTGTAACCATAGCGCATCTTAAGCCGCATACACACGTGGAGATTTATCCGATGAAAACGGTCCGACAGACCGATTTCATCGGATATGTCTCCTGGAGATTTTGGTCTGATGTGTGTACACACGATCAAACCAAAATCCCTGCGGACGGACAGCGCGGTGACGTGGCGGTGATGTTGACGCCGCCACGTCACCGAACCGGGAAGTAAAATACTTCCACGCATGCGTCAAATCCATTCGGCGCATGCGGGGGATTTATGTCCGCTGGTTAGGCGTACTAACTAGTGGACATGTCGGACAGACAGGTTTCCAGCAGACAAGTTTTAAAGCATGCTTTAAAACTTCTGCTAGCCTGTACACACGATCGAATCTGTCCGCTGGAACTGGTCTGCGGACCAGTTTCAGCAGATATGTTTGATCGTGTGTACGCGGCCTTAGGCCGTGTACACACGATCAAATTTATCTGCTGAAACCGGTCCGACGGACCGTTTCAGCAGACAAATCCGATCGTGTGTACGGGCGAGCAGACAGGTTTTTCCAGCAGACAAGTTTTAAAGCATGCTGTCCTCACATGCGTCGAATGGATTCGACGCATGCGTGGAAGTATTTTACTTCCTGGTTCGGTGACGTGGCCGCGTCAAGGTCACCGCCACGTAACCGCGTTGTCTGCCGGCGGGGATTTTGGTTTAATGGTGTGTACAACCATCAGACCAAAACAGCCCAGCAGACATATCCGATGAAAACGGTCCGTCGGACCGTTTTCATCGGATAAGTTAGAGCGTGTGTACGCGGCCTTAGACTGTCAGACTTTGTCAGGATGCATGCAGCAGGGCTGGACACTGCAACAATGGGGGTTATTTACGAAAGGCAAATCTACGTTGCATTACAAGTGCAGACTACAAGTACAAAGTGCACGTGAAAGTGCAGTCACTGTAGATCCAAGGGGGACATGCAAGTAAAATAAAAATCAGCATTTTAGCTTGCACATGATTGAATGATTAAGTCAGCAGAGCTTCCCCTCATTTCAGATCTACCCCTCAGACTTACAGTGACTGCACTTCCAAGTGCACTTTCAGTGCAATTTTTAAGTGCATTTTGCACTTGTAGTTTGCACTGGTAGCGCAAAGTAGATTTGTCTTTCATAAATAACCCTCAATGTCTCACAAAAATGCTGGAATTTGACACTCTTGAGCTAAACACCCAGTGTGCATAAGGCTATAAATACAGAAGTTACCTAGGAAGTATAAACAAACGGTATGCTTCCTAGGTCAAGCTCTCCAGCATCTAAATGTATTTTTGTTTCCAATATGTTTATTGAAATTTTTAATACATCACACATTACAATGAAATAAGTTATAAGCATATTATTTTCTGTTATCTAAATGTATTTTGCCTTCACATGTGGTTGCACACATTTATATGCATTTTTATGTATTTGGAGTATCTAATTTGACCTTAGATGTGCAGAATTTTATTTTCTCTAAATGCAGCTAAACAGAACACACGTAAACACGGCCAAACACGGTATGAATTTTACTATTTAAAACCTTTATATGCATTTATCTGTCTATTAAAAGTCTTATAAATGCATAAAATCACAGGTTTGTCAACCAAATTGTGAATGTGTCCTTGGTGCTGCACCGCCATTATCACAAGAAAGCCCCAGGCGCCTATTCAAAGTTGTATTTACCATAATGACAAATGGGGTTAGTAGGTTGAAAGGTTAACCTCAAAATCTACACATTTTTATAACTTTTTCCTTACTTTATTTCCCTCTTCTGTACATCTCTGGGCATTTCTATTTAAGTAGAAATAATAAGAACAATGATGATGGAATATTATAATATCCAGGAGACTTAATAAAGCACTAGCTCTCCTAAGCGAATTATACAAAATATCTATATCATATTTGGTCTTCAACATTAAGTCATACATAGTTCAAATGGAAAGATATTTCATAATGGGCAGCACAGTGGTAAAGAGGTTAGCACTTCCTCCTGGCAGCACTAGGGTCATTGCTTCAAATTCTAACCACGGCACTGCCTGCCTGGAATTTGCATGTTCTCCCTGTGCCTGTGTGGGGTTCCTCCCACACCCCAAAGACATACTGGTAGGCTTATTGGCTCCTGTCTAAATTGGCCCTAACATGTTTTTGGATGCAAGTTAGGGACCTTAGATTGTAAGCTCCTTGAGAGTAGGAACTGATGTTAATGTACAATATTGATATGTAAGCCTGAAATAAAATAAAAAAATAGATTTTAGTCTGTAGAAAAAAAAGGAGCCTATGTTAGACAACGTACTAATACTCGGACATCATAGTAACCACTGAACAAAATGCAAATCCACACTGCAATGCCACATTTCCAGTTAAACATTAGACTTTTTCCTCTGCAGAGGGGAGATTATTTGCAAATTGTAGCTTTCATTGTGCAGGCATTGGTGTAGTTTACCATCAATCAAAGAAGAAACAGCAAGCATGATACGCTAAGTTAAATGGACATTTTCTTTTTAAAGCGGATCTCCACCCTAAAGTGGAGTCGCGCTGATCGGAACCCTCCCCCCTCCGTTGTCACATTTGACACCTTTCAGGGGGGAGGGGGTGCAGATACCTGTCTAAAGACAGGTATTTGCACCCACTTCCGGCCACACATCTCGGGCAAAAGAGCACACAGCGGGAGCCAATCGGCGGGCGCAGCGCGACTCACGCATGCGCCGTAGGGAACCAAGCAGTGAAGCCGGAGCGCTTCACTTCCTGGTTCCCTCACCGTGGATGGAGGGGGGAGCAGCAGGGTGACGAGCGATCGCTCGTCCTCTGCTGCGGATGCCGCTGGACTCCAGGACAGGTAAGTGTCCTAATATTAAAAAGTCAGCAGCTGCAGTATTAGTAGCTGCTGGCTTTTAATATTGTTTATTCATGGGCCATCCGCTTTAATCAATTTCCCTTTAAAAAATATTGATACATTGCCTATGCTGATATATCTATATTTTTAATGCTATAACACACCATGTCAGCAATCTGCTTTTTAGCACCTTCCAGAATGTCATCAGATCAACTTTATCAGATAACTCCTGATAAGGTCAATCTAAAATTGAAATTCTGGGTCGGCATATGGTGTACTGTCTTGCAGAGAACATTCTTTTAACCACCTCAATACAGAGCACTTCCACCCCTTTTCTGCGCAGGCCATTTTTCAGCTTTTAGCACTGTCACACTTTGAATGAAAATTTCACAGTCATTGTACAACACTGTACCAAATAGAGCCTTCTTTTGGTGGTATTTAATCACTGCTGGGATTTTATTTTTTATTAAGACTATCAGGCAATTTTGTAATTAGACTTTTTTCTCCTTCACTGATGTGTGCTGATGAGGCTTCACTGATAAACACTGACAAGCTGCACTGATGAAGTGGCACTGATGAGGAGGCACTAATGTGCCACACTGATGGGCACTGATATGTGCCACTAATGAGCACTGATAGGCGGCACTGGGGGGGCATTGATAGGCGGCACTGACGGACAGCAGTGGTGGGCACTGATAGGAAGCACGGATAGGCAGCACTGATGGACATTGATGGGCATCACTAATTCTGTGTCTACAATGGAACTTTTTAAAAACTGACCAGACCGCATGCCATGTGTAAAATAGAACTTTTTAAAACACCGATCAGACCGCATTCCATTTGTAAAATAGAAGAACATTTTTAAAAACACTGACCAGACCAGCATTATGCAGGTCTGGTCAATGTTTTAAAAAGTTTTTCTATTTTACACATGGCATGACATGGGGATAGGGAGCCAGGAGAGGAGAAAGAAGAACTTACCTTGTCCTGGCAAGCTCAGCTCCGGCCTCTGATCCAGTCAATTCTCCACAGTCCCCACTGTCCACACACACTGCTAGCCGCTGCCTAGTTTCACTTGACTAAGCAGGAACCAGGCAGCACTCCTCTCCATTCCGCAGTCTCACTCCTACCCCACTCCTCCAAGCTACACTGGTCACCGAACACTGCACACATAGCAAGGGGTGGGGCCAGAGCGTCAGTGGTTAATCTTTGATTGTTTTGCAAGAGTTTTCACATTTCTACATTAGATTTTCCCTGGATCAACTACCTCTGCCATTATTACCTCTAAAAAAAATAATTGTATTCAATTGTTTTTTGTGCATTTGAAAATGCATCCAGCTATGGGGTTAATTTACTAAAACTGGAGAGCTTTAGCTTGTTCAATTAAACTTCAACAAAAAAATGTGGAAGCTGACTAGTTTCTATGCAGAGCTGCACCCGATTTTTCACTCTCCTTCTTTACTAAATCAACTCCTATATTTTAAAACAATCTACTGAGCTGGGCAGAACCAGTTCTTGAGAGAGTCTATTCCACATGTTCACAGCTCCTACTATGAAGAAGCCTTTCCTTATGTGGAGGTTAAATCTATTATCCTTCAAATGTAAAGAGTGTCCCCTTGTCCATGTAATGACCTGAAAGTGAACAACTCTACACCAAGTTCATTGTCTGGACCTCTTATGTATTTATACATGTTGACCATATCCCCCCCTTGATTGCCTTTTCTCATTAGAAAATAAATTCAGTAACATTTTTCTTCATAGATGAGATCCTCTTCAGTTTTTCAATATCCTTTTTCGTGAATTGGTGCCCAAAATTGAACTGCATATTGCAGATGAGGTTTATCAATGATGTGTACAGGGGAAGAATGATACCCCTCTCTCTCTCGCTGCAGTCCAAGGCTTTTTTTCAGCAGGAACATGGGGGAACGCAGTTCCGGGACCTCCAGCTCTGAATATATGTAATGGCAAGGAGGTGTATTGGAGGGTCTATTGATGCTAGCTGCTGGGGGATCTATTGTTGTCTGAGGGGATCTCTTTTTACAGAGGGTTCTATTGTTGCTGGGGGCTCTTATGCTACTGGGAGACAATCGTTGCTGGGAGACAACTGGGAGGGGTCTATTGTTGCTAGCTGTTCAGAGTCTATTGCTGCTGGGGGTGCTGCATTGTTGCTGGCCTCATGGGATCTGTTTTACTTCCTATCATTAACAAATTACATACTAATTACTTAGCACTATGAATTGATACTTGGTTCTGTATCCATTGCTGAGAGGAGGGTAGGGGGTGGAAACATGAAATGGTGCTCGGAGGAGGGTAGGGGGTGAAACCAAGGAATGGTGCTCAGAGGTGGGTAGGTGGTGGAACCAAGGAATGGTGCTCAGAGGTGGGTAGGGGGTGAAACCAAGGAATGGTGCTCAGAGGTGGGTAGGGGGTGGAACCAAGTAATGGTGCTCGGAGGTGGGTAGTGGTGGACTCAGAAGAAGGGAGTTTCTGCACCTATTTTTTGAGAAAAAAAGCCCTGCTGCAGTCTATACCGCTTTTAATACAAGAAAGTATTTTGCTAGCTTTAGAAACTAAAGCTTGGCCTTGCATGCTATTATTAAGTCTATGATCTACCAGAACACCCAGATTCTTCTCCACCATGGCCTCCCCTCGCTGATGTTCTCCTAGATTGTATGACCTGTGCACATCTTTAGCCACCCAGTGTATAACTTTACATTAGTTTGAATTCTCAACATGATAATCCTAATTTGCTGCATCTAGTGGCCCAATGCAAATAAACAGTGCATTGAGAGTTGCTGCTCTAACTAAGTTTAAGTATGGCAAGACATCCTGTAAGGACGTTCACGACGTGATCCCCTGTGCGCATAGCTTGGAGTCATCTGCAAAGACACTGAAGATCTATGACTTTTAGTGTATTTCTGATACCAGACCCTCTGTGAATATGTATAACTTTACATTTATTAACATTAACCTAATTTGCCACAGTGGCCCAATTAAACAGTGCATTGAGGTTGCCTTATAAGTTCAAGACATCCTGTAAGGACGTTATTCCCCTGTATAGCTTGGAGTCATCTGCAAAGACTGAAATCATACTTTTAATCCCAGACCCAATATCATTTATAAATATATTAAAAATAAGGGTCCCAATACTGAACGTTGGGCTTCACAACTAATAACCTTGGACCACACAAAGTTTAAATCATTACTTTCTAAATTTGGTCTTTTATCCTGGAGTTCATGCAGAATAACAACCCTGGAATCATTGTTGTTGCTGTGTTTGTTGCTGTGCTTTATTTTCACCACTTGCATAAATATATATATATATATATATATATATATATATATATATATATATATATATATTATAGTTACAGGCTCTTCCATGTCCAGCTTCAGTGTCAGAACATTTAAGCTGACCTGGTAATACTGCAAGCAACATGCTATTCCCTATCAACAGGCAGGGCAGTTCCAAGACCACTTCAAGCCTATCTTTACATCCACAGCAGGTTAGGCTGCACACAATCTATTGGGCCTAACAGCATAGTCCAATCCAGCAGCACCTCCCCAGGCCTGAAGTAGGAGACCAGTCACAAGGCCTGCCCCAAATATTTATATCCCCCTGGCATGCACCAGAGACCTGAACCTCCTACTGGGCTGGCTGAAGGAAACAAATATTTATAACTCAGTCTGGTCATGAAAACGCATACTATTACCAGTGACACATACTGGAAGCAGTGAGAAATCACAACCCTACTGAGCTCTGGGAAAGACCAAGTGAAGAACTACACAAATCAACATGGGCCAACTATCTAGCAGGCAAAAACTACATTTGGGCAGTAATTCCCATTTAAGACAGGGTACTACAAAAAAAATAAAAAAAAAATAAACTTATACTGTAACTAACTTCACCATTTCAACTATGTAATTAGTATGCTTAATGCCTCCCTGTGCAACACACTAAAAAACAGCCCCAATTTTTTTTTTTTTTTTTACCTAGAGGCTCCTTGCACACTGAAGCTCATAAATGGCAGTTTTGGGAGTTTGGGCATTTTTTTAACAGCCCATAAACTCCCCTCTATGTTATCCTATATGTCCATGCACACATGGACGTTTATCAGCAGAGACGCCACCTCTCTATGATGTCACCACCTGGGGCATGATAGGACAATGACGTCAGAAGGGGTGGGGCCTCATGATGATGTCATTGTGTGGCCCTTCCCAATGCCAATATAAGTCATTGCACACGGCAGACCCAGCATTACACCAGGAGTCAATATTGATACAAGAACAAAGGGAGAAGACCTGGCAAAAGAGCAAGTAGACCTCGGATAGATAAGACCCGGCAGAAGAGGGAGAAGACAGCGCAGAGAGGAAAAGAACTGGAGAGGGGAGAAGAACCAGAGAGGTAAAAGGACCGGCGGAGGGAAAAGGAGAGAGGAGAAGAAGAGACGCCAGAGCTGCCTTAATAAAATACTTTAAAAAACTGTGTAGTATGCTTATTTTTTAACTTAAGTTTTTTTTTTAGGTGGATGGGTAGGGGTACAATGTACCCCATACTCATTCACATAGAGGGCATCCAGATTCTGATAAACCACCCCCCCCCACAGACCCTGACAACCACTGGCTCACCTGTCCCCCCCTATCCTGACCTGCCGGGCTGCGTGCTTGGATAAGGGTTTGGTATGGATTTTGGGGGGACCCCCTACCATATTTATTGGCGTGGGAGTTCCCCTTAAAATCCATACCAGACCGAAAGGTCTGGTATCATTCGAGGGGGGAACCCTACATACATTTTTTTGTTCCTTTTGGTGGGGGTTCCCCTTCATCCTCAGTACAAATCATCATGATCTGACTTCTGGTGCGACTTCTATTCAAATCAATGGGCTCCCATAGGGAACCATTGTTTTTGAATAGAGGCAGAGAAACACGGCTAAAAGCTAGCATGGAAGAACTTGGACAGCTTTAAAGTTAGTCCTGGATGGGCAGAAGGCTCACTAAGATACTTAAGTCATCTATCTGTCCTCAAACCTGTGTAACCCATAACTTGGAGAATGAAAGACTGTTCTGCCGAAAGTCTTCATGATGTCAGTTACCCAGCATTTGCAATGAAGGGTTTCCATTGTAAAGAACCTACTGCATCATGAAGTTTTTCCTTTTCCTCTTCTAATGCCGCGTACACACGGTCGTTTTTTGCGATGAAAAAAAAACGTTGTTTTTAAAAACGTCATTTAAATTGATCGTGTGTGGGCAAAACTTCGTTTTTTGTCTTAAAAAAAACGACCAAAAAAAATTCCAACATACTTGAATTTTTTGTGTCGTTTTTCAAAACGTCGTTTTTTGTTTCACAAAAAGTCACCGTGTGTAGCAAAAACGTCGTTTAAAACGACGTTTTTCAACCCGCGAATGCCCAGAAGCTAGTTATGAAGCGAGCTTCAATGGAAAAGAGTGGTAAACGTAACCTCGCTTTTTGTGAAAAAACGATGGTGTGTATGCAACATCGTCTTTGAAAAGTGACGTTTCAAAAACGTCGTTTTTTACTTCACAAAAAACGTCGTTTTTTTCATCACAAAAAATGATCGTGTGTACGCGGCATAAGGCTTTATTCACACCTATGCATGTTGCTTTTGAGCGTTTTTGCAGTGCTTTTGCGGTGCTTGCTGCATTTTTCGACATGTGCCTTTCCCGCGATTTTACCACAATTTGCGTTTTTTTTTTTGAACCGCCAATTTCTTTTTTTTATATATTTCCTTTAACCGGTTAAGACCTGGACCATTATGCAGGTTAAGGACCTTGCCCCTTTTTGCGATTCGGCACTGCGACGCTTTAACTGACAATTGCGCGGTCGTGCAACATGGCTCCCAACAAAATTGGCGTCCTTTTTTTGCGCTATAAACAAAAATAGAGCGAAAAAAAAATATATAATAAATATCCCCAAAAAACATATAAAAAAACTGTTTTTTTTTTCCTCAGTTTAGACCAGTGTTTTTCAACTCCAGTCCTCAAGGCACACCAACAGGTCAAGTTTTCAGGATTTCCCTCAGATGAAAAGGCTGTGGTGATTACTAAGGCAGTGAAACTGATCAAATCACCTGTGCAAAATAATGGAAAGCCTGAAAACATGACCTGTTGGTGTGCCTTGAGGACTGGAGTTGAAAAACACTGGTTTAGACCGATACGTATTCTTCTACCTATTTTTGGTAAAAAAAAATCGCAATAAGCGTTTATCGATTAGTTTGCGCAAAATGTATAGTTTTATGGCATTTTTCTTAATAATTTGTTTTTACTACAAATGGCGACGGTCAGCAATTTTTTTCATGACTGCGACATTATGGCGGACACATCAGACACGTTTGACACATTTTTGGGACCATTGTCATGTTCACAGCGAAAAGTGCTATAAAAATGCACCGATTACTGTGAAAATGACAATGAATGGGTTAACCACTAGGGGGCGCTGAAGGGGTTAAGTGTGACCTAATCTGTGTTCCTTACTGTAGGGGGGCGCTGCAGGACGTGTGACGTCACTGATCGTCGTTTCCTATACCAGGGAACAGACGATCATTGACATTACCACAGAGAAGAACGGGGAAGGTTTGTTTACACTCACCTCTACTCGTTCCTCAGCTCCTGTGACCCGATCACGGGACACAGGCGGGAATGAGGTCCCATGGCTGGGCTCTTAAAGAGGACGTATTTGTAGCGCCCCCTTCTGTTCTACGTGGGGCGTTACACTAAAGTTAGGAGGGAATGGGAGAGTTAATTTGCTCCCATTCGAAATTGGACTTACTGGGAGGATTCGTTAGTTCTAATCTTTGACAACTGAAAAGTTCACTGAGCCTGTGGCAGAGGCCCTGTTTCCTCCTAGTGACTTTTGCAAGTGGTACTCCGGTTGCCAGGTACGATTTAAATGCCTGTTCGGGGCACTTTACCCACTCCGGCAGGAATGGCGACGTTTGAAATTGACTGTGCTGAGAGCAGGATTGCTCTATTTCATATCCAAGGCCTGATAGTACTGTAGTTCTCTCCTTGCTCATCAACCTTTCTCTATTGTGTGCCATGTTGATGTTGGCCATGTTGGGCCTTGGAATAAAGCACTGAAAACTCAAACCGATGTCTGGACACTTGCTCTTTATCCTCACTCCCAAGTTTCACCCCTAGACAAGAATACGAAGGTAACTTAATATGCCGGTCCCAAACTATCCAGCGGCTTCTTTGGGGGGTGAGCGCTACATACTGTATATATCTGTCCATGCACCCAGCCGTGCCATTATGTCGACATATGTAGTCGTGCGGCGGTCCTTAAGTGGTTAACAACCAGCTATAAACAGGTTAAAAAAAAACGCAAATCGTGGCAAAATCGCGGTAAAAACTTGGTACTTGCGTTTTGGATGCGGGTCCATTAAATTCTATTACATGCAAAATGCTGCATTTTGCAGGGAAAAAAAGTCCCCCACCCTTTCCAAAAAAAGCAGAGGCACAAAAAAGCATTAATGTGAACATGTTCTATAGGAAACCATGTTAAAAAAAATGCAAAATGCATCAAAAAACGCATTAGTGTGAATGGAGCCAAATATACCCTTGGCCATCCGTTTTTCATTCGTGAGTGAATCCTGCCGACGTTAAAGACCCTGAGGGAGATCAGCTGCAGTTTCCAGATTTCTGATGGAGGAGAGGAGATGGGACCGGCTATTGTGGTTTCCTGAACAATCCATAGTGTGCTGATCTACGATAGAGATCCAACAGATCCCTGACAAATGCAACTTCTTAAGGGTGATCCACATAAACCATCCTCCTCATCGCCGGCTCTCACCTATGTCAGTCTGTAATCAGTCTGTAATTGTGACCAAGAGGACAACCCTGCAGTAAAGCAATCTGAAAGCAAGGCTTGAACCACTCGTGGAAGGGATGACATCAATAGTGGTGCAGAGGATAGTCTATGGGCCAGATTCAGGAACAGTTAGGCTGGCGGATCCAGTGATCCGCCAGCCTAACTGTGACTTTGAGCCGGCGTTTCTGTTTTCTGTAACCAGAAAACAAGAAACGCCGGGTTGAAGCTCCGATGCGAGCAGCGTAACTGAGTTTCGCCATCGCATCGTTACTTCAACTTAAAAATGGCGCCGGGGGCGTTCCCGCCGATTTACGCTCAAAAAATATGTTAATGAGCGGAAATCGGCAATTCACGATCGAATTCCGGCGCGACGCAATGACAGTACGACGTTTCCGGACGGGATACGCGGCGCATAGATATACCTACATGGGGTTGGAGTATCCTATGTTAGGTATAGGCGTCGTCATCGCGTCGGGAAAAAAAAAATCACGTTGCTTGCGTAAAAAGTTCATGAATGGGAATGTGACGTCATTGACGTTCATTCACAGAATTTGGAGCATGCGCACGGGGATGTTTGGACACTCGACGCATGCGCAGTACGTTGGCGGCGGGATAGCGCTTAGTTAGAATACTACACGCCCCGTACCCGCCCAATTTGAATTCCGCCGGCTCATTTGTGATGCGCTGCCGCAACTTTAGGAGCAAGTGCTTCCTGAATAACAGCACTTGCTCCTAAAATTTCAGCAGCGTAACGCAAATGAGATGCGTTACTCCAGAGCAAAGATGCTCTGCTCTACCTGAATCTGGCTGTATGTGGACAGCTTTACCCTGGATGTCTGCATACTTAGGAGGTGTCTCTTTTAATCATCAACCATGTGAGTTTATAAATGCTGTACCTTCATTAAATATAATCATTTTGCTAGACTTAGAGGCGCCTCTCTTCTATTTTATACGCTGTGACATCACGCTACCCTTATATCAAGACATCGCTTGTATATCACAAAATGTATTAAAGCATTTAGCTTGTCTTGCAAAACGCTCTCAAACCAAGGTTTTACATTCAAGAAAGTATCCAGGCCTTTCTTAAAGAAATCTACTGAGCTGGCCAGAACCACCTTTGGAGGGAGTCTATTCCACAGTTTCACAGCTCTTACTGTGAAGAAACCTTTCCGGATTTGGAGATGAAATCTCTTTTCCTTTAGACATAAAGAGTTTCCCCTTGTAGCTGCCAGTGGTACATTTTAAGCATAAAGACTTGTATATAATTGCATATAAATACTTATACGGATAAGTCACTGCACTCATAAAACATCTTTATTAATAACTCATAAAACATCTTCACAATACAAGAGATTGAATGCAGTTTTGCCCAAATAGCACACTTTCTTGCATGATGCATTGGGTATGGTACTCAACTTATTCATATATATTTAAAGCCCATCTTCAGACATTTTTTATCTTTAGATACAGAAGGGAAGATTTACCACTCAAACTCAGTTTTTTTTTGTTTCTATGATTCTGTGGAGAGATTTTCCCTTAGTTCTTGTCCTTGTGATACCAGAACAAAAATGAGCATGTCACCTGTTACTAGGGCAGGAGGGCACTTTGGCAGCAAGTCTCACCCTTCTCCACTGTATATGTATAAAAATGTGTTTTTTTTGTATGTTGATATAACTTTTAAATAAATATGAATTAATATGTAATTATAGTGCCCCCATAAATTATTTCTTGTATTGTTTCTATCAATTACTGCAAACGGTACTTCAATAAAATGAAGGTCATGTACCAGTCAAATAAACTGGCTTGTACAAGACTGCCTTAAACAATCAGCTTAAAGGGGAGGTTCCCCTAAAAATAAACTTATAACATTGCCTTTATCATATTAATGACATCTAGAATCGGCTGTTTATTTTTAAAAAATCCGTTTGTACGTACTGGGCCAAATTCACAGAGCGATTACGCCTGCGTAACAGGAGATGTGCGGCGTAAGTCTAAATGTGCGCTTCGATGCACGGCATCCCCAAAACGAGATACGCAAGAAATCTACTTTTTTTTGTCCAGCGTAATTTCGTTAGACAGGCGCATCCGTCCGCGCAAAACTGCGATAGACAGACCATTGATTTGCTAGTCAAATATGCTAATGAGGGACTTACGGGGATCCACAAAAGAACATTGGGGCAGCGCAGGCTACGTGGTGTGCGCAACAGCAAAATGTCCTGTTTAAATTAGACCATATAAAAGCTGGTCTAAAAAGAGAAAAATTGTCTACATGTCAGATAAAGCAACACTGTTAGTGAGGAGCTCAGCAGTCACACGTGTTGCACAACAATCTGTATGCCAACATGCCAGGGGCATCGTCGCACATAGCTATACTACTGACTTTAGATGAACAAAGAAGGATGAGGGCACGGAGGATGGCATGGGAGAGGATATACCGCACACGCATAGACCTCTTTGGCATGAGTGATTCTGAGGTGTATCGCATCTTCAGATTCACCCCTCATGCCATCCTGGAATTAACCACAACCTTGCAGGAGGACATCACCAGCCGAACACACCGCTCACATGCAGTGCAGCCACTGGTCAAGGTCCTGGCAACACTCCATTTCCTTGCCACTGGCTCTTTTCAGCGTACAAGTGGAGTTGTGGCTGGGATGTCACAATCCTCCGTGAGCAGATGTGTGCACCAGGTTGTCCCTGCAATCCTCAGACACATGGCCAACCAAATCATAAAACCACCACTGAGGACCTGCGGCTGAAGGCAATGACAGATTTCTACAGAATTGCCAGATTCCCACACACCGTGGGGGCCATTGATTGCACACATGTGGCACTCCAGCCCCCCCAGGAGACAGAGCACATATACCGCAATCGGAAGCATTGGCACTCCATCAACGTACAGGTGATAGTCGATGCCCAAGGCCTCATATGGCACGTCTGTGCCAAACACCCAGGGTCCAGCCATGACAGCTACATATACAATCAGAGCCCCATCCGATTGGAATTCGATCAGAACGTGTATGGGGACACCTGGCTGGTTGGTGAGTGACATGGGTGGCAGGCATGACTGCCCCCCCCCATGATGCACACATCACAAGGGGCACATGCATGACTAACATCCTCCTGTCTTTTCCCTTACAGGTGACTCTGCATATCCACTGGAACCCCATCTCATGACTCCTTTCCGGAACCCCCAAACCCCAGGAAAAGAAAGATACAATCAAGCCCATGCCCAAACACGTGCAGTGGTGGAGCGCACCTTTGGCCTCCTGAAGTCACGTTTCCGATGCCTGGATAAGTCTGGGGGTACCCTCTTGTATTCCCCAAACTTTGTGTGCCATATCATCGGTGCCTGTTGCCTGCTGCACAACTTCGCAGTGAGAAAGGGCCTGCAGATTGACCTACGTGATGACCTGACCCCTGAACCAGACAATCCCCCCCTAACCGAGGTTACCCCGTCTTCTGAGGGAAGAGCAGCCAGGAGACAGCTTACATTGGGCATCTTTGCACGTTAAACACACACATTAATCATGGCACAATGAGAATGCATGGATGCACACCACTGTGGTCCCTAGCACACACACCCCACATCCTCATCAAATTGGATTGGCACCAGTCCACCATGCAGGACTTGTGAGCAGCAATGCCACGCCAAGGCTTCAATTATGTCACTGTACATTCATACAGCATTCACACGGACCTGGGGATCACTTCTCCCTGGTCCTGGGGAACCCTTCTCCACCAAAATTGAGGGTGACACCCCTTTTCCGGCAGGAATGTCACCCCCACATTCAAACAGCATTCACAACCCAAAAAAAAAAAAATACCAGCAAAATCAAAAAATTTCCAGCAAAAAAAAAAATCCCCAAAAAAAGGGGAAAAACAAATTAGTGCCCTTGACGTGAGCCACGCCTGGGGCGCCCCTGGCCACGGCCCCGGCTCCTCAGGGGAGACTCATGGGGAGGGGGGGGTAAACCGGGGAAGGAGGAGCAGCCCCTGGTCTCTGCCCACCTGGCGGCCTGCCCTCCAAGGCCACGGCTATTCTGTCCAGGGCAGCACCTAGTGTAGCCGTGTTGGCCTGGATAACCTGGGTGAGGGCCCTCACATCCTGCCCAACGCCTGCTGATGTAGTCTGCAGGTCGTTAAGGCAGTTTGTGAAAGCCCGGGAGTGGCAGTCCAGGTTCCCAAGCGTATCCTTGATGGAGGACAGGCTCTCCTCCATCCGCACCAATGTCTGGCTGACCTGTCCCAGATGGCAGGTCTGGAGGAACTGGTCCCTTCTCAGAGTGGTGGGCAGGAGATCGGCCACCCCCCTGGTCTTCTGGGTCGCCTTCCTGCCTCCAGCTGATGCTTGTGGCTGGGAAAAAGGGGGGGCCCTTGGGAGGGGAGCCATGTTGGGGGAGGAGGGGGGGCTCCCCCTTAGGGAGGGCTGGCTGCTGCCAGCCAGAGGGGAACAGTCCTCCAAGAACAATAGGCCAGTGCCTGACATGGACTCCACCTCCTCCTCAACCTCCTCCTCTTCAACCTCCTCCTCTTCAACCTCCTCCGCGGACTCCGGCCTTGTCGGGGGGGCCTCATTAGGCTGCTGTCCTGGGGATGGTGCGGTCAGGCCAGATGGCCCAGCACCCTCCTGCTCATCTGTGGATGACACAAAACATTCACAGGTTGGAGGATCCATACACTTGCCACATATTCCCTTTCACCCCCACACATGCTACACACCTGATAGGGCAAAAAAACCTTACCTGGCATCACGCCTTTATGACTTGAGTCATAGCCGGGCAGGCCCTCCACTTCTTGCCTATGAAAGGTCTGGGCCACCGCACGCTCCTCCGCTGTCAGCCTAACAGGGCATGGTGGGTCCCCTCCTGTGCCCCTGGCATGGGCAAGCATTCTGGCCAGCTTCTTTTTGACCAGACGCCGGAGGTCATTTATCTTTTTCTCAATCCCCGACCGTGTCCGTGTCTCCCCTCTCCCCCGCTGAATTCACCTGATCAGTGATGATGTCCAAAATCTCTCTCCTCCTGGCCGGGGTGGTGTTGGCACTGTCCGGGCCATGGAGGAAACGCCCATAATCGGAAATGGCCCGGGCAAGAATTTGTTTCTCCCTCAAAGAAAAATTTAATTTTCTCATCCTCTCAGTCATACTGAAAAAAATACACTCCCAGTCAACAAAAATCACTCACAAAAACAAGCACGACCAATCAAGCAAGAAAACAAACAAACAGAAAAATATCAAACAAAATATCTCACAAACACTTATCAAAAATCACTTTCAAATATCTTCTAACACACACAAGATCACACAGTACACAAATCTGACAAATACAAATCACAACGCAACTAACAACGGAACAAAAGCACCTTGCTGTATAGGGAGGGATACAAAGGGATGTACTTTTGCAATGGAAGTGCGTTTGTGTGTGTCTATTTATGCTGTCTGCGTAGTTCATGATTTTGCCATAGTCCATTTCCAATTTCACTGATTGCGCCATTCCCGAGTTGTGAGCATGCGCACAGAGGTGCTGACATAGTCTGCTTCAAGCGCGCATGCGCGAGCCAGCCGCCCCTTCATTTGCATGGGGTCACGGCTCATTTCAATGTAACACGCCCACGTCCTTCCCAATTTGTATTACTCCGCCTTGCGCCTCAGAAATAACGTTGCGCAGGCGCTATTTTCTGCGTAAAAGCGACGAGAATAGGGTGATTGCGCGGCTACATTGCGCAAGTCTAACGTAAAGGTGGTGTGCTACTCCGGTCCAATAATGCGCAGATGTACCTGAATCTGGCCCACTGTTTCTTACAGGTAGTCTCACAGCCGCTTCTGGGTACGATGGTCATCTGATCGACGCATACAGCGCGTCACGAGATGCCTGAAAGAACCCGAACGTCGATGCGGCTCTATACGGCGCCTGCGCACCGACGTTCGGCTTCTTTCGGCATCTCGTGAC
Organism: Rana kukunoris; assembly: GCA_029574335.1. Lineage (NCBI taxonomy): Eukaryota > Metazoa > Chordata > Amphibia > Anura > Ranidae > Rana > Rana kukunoris. Next base: position 84,806,303 of record CM056055.1, on the reverse strand, counting down.
GCGCTGTATGCGTCGATCAGATGCCTGTCAATCAAGTAGGCACGCCCATCCCTGACCATCATACCCGAAAGCCGCTGTGAGACTACCTGTAGGAAATGGTACGTACACACGGATTTAAAAAAAAAAAAAAAAAACAGCCGATTCTAGATGTAATTAATATGATAAATGCAATGTTAAAGGTTTATTTTTAGGGGAACCTCCACTTTAAGCTTACAGTGGCTATGGTATCTACTTTAGTGTTTACAAAGCACTCTTTGAATATGCAGCAGCAGTGTGAATGTACAGACTGTAGTCATGATGATACTGCACCTTTTCTGAGTGAATGCATGAAGACAGTAGTCTTTTATGACAGATGTTTCAGGTGCACAAGGGCTGTAGTTGTCATTACATAAACCTTGCAGGGGACTGTATTCTACAAGGACTAGCAAAAAGCCTTAAAGGTCTTCTTCTATGCATTATGCCGCGTACACACGTTTTCATCAGACGAACCTATTGTGTGTGGGTAGGGTTGCCACCTCATCCCTTTAAACCCGAACACATATGAATTACACAGGTTCTGAGGATACTTTAATGCAGATAAAGGTACCAAGTGAGTGTAATTACCACCTTAATCAGCCACAGAACCTGTGTAATTAATGTGTGTTCGGTTTTAAAGGGATGAGGTGGCAACCCATGTGTGGGCCCCATCGTTTTTTTTTCCATCGGTTAAAAAACTAGGAACTTGTTTTGAAATTATCTGATGGTTAAAAAACCAATAGAAAAAAAACGATCGTCTGTGGGGAAATCCATTGGTTAAAAATCAATGCATGCTCAGAATCAAGGCGACGCATGCTCGGAAGCATTGAACTTAATTTTTCTCAGCACGTCGTTGTGTTTTACATCACCGCATTCTGACATGATTGATTTTTTAACTGATGGTGTGTAGGCAAGACTGATGAAAGTCAGCTTCATCGGATATCTCATGAAAAAATCCATCAGACCGTTTTCATCGGATGAACCGATCACGTGTACAGGGCATTAGGGCGAAAAACCTCCTGTGCTACAGCTGCTGCCCATACCCCACTTTTCCCTTACCTGAGCCCATCTGATCCAGCGATGTGCACAAGCACAGTGGCACCCACTGCTGTCTCACCCCTCATTGGACAGATTGATAGCAGCAGTAGTGATGTAGGAAAAGGAGGTGGGGCCGAGTCCCACTCTCCCTGTCAATGGGAGCAGAAGTGGGACTCAGGAGTGAGCACACACGGGAGGGCCCCATGGAAAGCGTCCTTCCCTGGGAGCACCTGATAAACAGGAGGGACCGAGAATGCTGGGACCCTAGAAGAAGAGGATCAGCAATGCTCTATGTAAAACAACCGCACAGAGCATGCAAGTATAGATATGTTTGTTATTTTTGTTTTTAGAAAAACAAGGGTTAAGTAACTGTTTAACTGTCACAATCTATATTCAAGTGCAATAAGCAAGGGTTAGAAGTAAAGAAGCTGCATACCCAGTGATTAAATCAACCGCTGAATGTGCTTACTGAGGTTAATTATTAACTGTGGCTGATTAAAGTTAACAAAAGGAATACATTATACTGTATTTATTCTGCTTGTAAAGTTGCTTTAACTAATGTCATGTGCAAATAAAACTGGAAAAATTGAGTAGATACAAAGTAACAATACATTGTTACATCATATTTCTCAAAGATACTTGCAGACACTATTTGCAATTGTCACAATAGGTCACAAGGGGCCGGCTGTTGCTGCTGATGTACCTCTCCTGGATTAACAATCCCCATAACAGCTCTCATAATACTGACAATTGCATTTCTATGGATTTATGTGAGTTTACATTTGGTTGCTGTATTAAAGGCTAAGTTCATCTTTTTTTTTCTCTCTAAATATAGCTTTCCTTTGTACCCATATTAAATGTACATAGTTTGCAGAAAAATAAAAGCTTTCTTTGATTTTGAGAACAAGGCCTTACCTTAGCCCTTGCTCTATTTCTTAGAAAGCTTCATCACTTGCTGGTATGTAGATTTGGGACGGAGAAACCAGTAAGATACAGGAAGGAGTTTACCAGTTGATCTCATTAAGTGGTCTTGCATAGCAAGAACACTTACTATTCTCTCACATATATATTATTATTCTTATAGCCAAATTTACCACCCTAACTCCTCCCACAGTTTTTACACTACATAGACGAGTAATATATCAAAACGAGCGGATTGTTCCCGAATAGTGGGCTATTACTTTGTGGAACGTTTCGCCAAATCGTTTGCGAAATATCGTAATTTTTGTGGTGAAATTTTCCCATAGGAATGAATGGTGAGAGGTAGAGTGCGGAATGTCAAAAACTGAAAAATCATTACATGATTTGTAAACTGTGACCACTCCCTCATTTTCAAGCCGACCTACACAAATCTTATATCAGAATGTTCAGCTGTCCCTGCTACCACTACACGTGTCCACGGCTAAGCGATCGTCCAAATGGTTTTCACAGTACGGCCATTTGTTTGCAACACACCCCATCCATCATTTCAATGGAAGTCAATGGAGGTAAAAGTCTTGAAAACTTAAATTTGCAAGGCAATTTGTAAACTGCGACTGTGCCTTCAATGTTTATATTTCAGAGACATACTATACATCAAATTGAAGGTCTGGGTCTTGTGATTCGTAAAATATAAAGATATTCGCTGTGCGATTTATAGTTTTTAAAATACAATCATTTGAAGAAGGACAGTATTAAAAACAAGCCAGAATCTGAGTGTCTGCTAAGGTCCCTTTCACACTTGTACGACTTCTAAGGCACACGATTTTACCGCGATTTTGCCACGATTCGCGGCCACGATTTTGCCGCGATTCGTGGCCGCGATTTCAATGAATGCCTGTGTAAGTGGCATCAAAATCGGACCAAAGTAGTGCTGGGACTACTTTGAAGTCGGCACTACTTAAAGTCGTGCCAGTATGAATGGAGTTCATTGAAAATCATGGAGAATGACTTGTCATACGAGTTTGCAGTACAAAATCGTGAGACAAGTCGTATAAATGTGAAAGGGGCCTTAGACTGGCTGCTTACATGTGTTTACATTGGTTTCCTAGGAGACGATGAGGAAAATATCTCCTCACACACAGCTGTAAGGGCTTTCTATAGCTCCTCCCACACAGCTGTGAGGTGATATGGCTCTGTTTTATTTGGCTCTGCGCAACTTCTGCATACTCTGCATATAGCAACCATCCATAGCATCCAGTCCATAGCAACCAGACCATAGCAACCCTCCATAGCAACCAGTCCATAGCAACCGTCCATAGCAACTACTCCATAGCAACAAGACCATAGCAACCAGACCATAGCAACCAGTCCATAGCAACCACTCCATAGCAACCAGACAATAGCAACCACTCCATAGAAACCAGTCCATAGCAACCAGTCCATAACAACCAGACTATAGCAACCAGTCCATAGCAACCAGTCTATAGCAACCAGACCATGGCAACCAGACCATAGCAACCGTCCATAGAAACCAGTCCATAGAAACCAGTCCATAGCAACCCCTCCATAGCAACCCCTCCATAGAAACCAGTCCATAGAAACCAGTCCATAGAAACCAGTCCATAGCAACCCTCCATAGCTACCAGTTTTTGAAGGGGCAAATAGGATGGTGCAGTTTTGATGGGATAGTTTTTGATGGCGCAGTTTTTATTGGAGCAATGGGTCGACACACTGTTGGATCACATTTACATCTCCAGGGGCACCGTCACCAGTCAGGAGTATTGATGAAGGCAAGAACACGTCACACAATTTCCCCAGAAATTGTACCTTTTCTAGTTAGCACATATCCTTCACCCATCAATTACCCTCCAGTGGTTAAGCAAATATCAAGTCAGCACACCAAAAATGTTGTATGCAGAACATTTTTTTAATGCGCTGCAAAGCGTTGGTGGGAATAGATCCTTATGAAACAATATGGATTCTCGTGCCCATACATTTTGCTTCGGAAAAGGCAGACACATGTATGGCAATGTGTTTATTGTGATACAAGCTATGTACATAGAATGCAATTGAAAACAAAAACTTTCAACAAACTGTAAACAATCGAGAAGAGTACATTTTAGTCTTGATTCTCAATTCAATTCTGTAATTCACCGATTGTCACGTATCAGAGAAAGCTTAGCCTATATCTCTGACCATACACATGCACTAACTAATTACCCCCCCCCCCAAAAAAAAAAAATGTCAGATATCTGACATAATTATTGTACTGTTGAAACTTTCCATTTCTACTTTCTTGTTGATATTTACGTTTCTGCCCAATTCTGACTGTGGCTAAGGCCCCTTTCACACAAGCGGACCATATGTCCGTTTTTTCATCCATCCATGTATGGATGAAAAAGGGACATACATGTATCCCTATGGGATAGCGGGTGCCAGCAGATGTTCATAGTTGTCTGCTATGCTCAGATTCTGCAGATGGAGGAAAATCCTATTTTTCCATCCGTCTGCAGAGCGGATTAGGTGAGGATGGACAGACGGTCTGTGTTCATCTGATCCCCTCATAGGGGATAGTGGAGATTTGACAGGGCGGTCCCTGCACAGAGTGCAGGGACCGCTCTGTCATCTGCCGGCTCAGCGGGGATCAACGGAGCGATCCGTGCTGAGCAAGCAGATAAGAAAGGTACAGATCCTCACGGGATCCGTACATCTGAAAGAGCCCTAACTATATTGAGTGTGGAAACTTTAGTGCCTATATATCAGCAGGAACATCATCCACACCATCGATCATGTAGAGATAGCCAGACGGGAAATTAGCTTGTGGATTCACATTGCAGAGCTGATCAACTTGAAGACATCTGATCACAATGACTTTTCTCAAGTTTAATTCTGTTAGGTGCCCACCCCCCCTAGATACACAGAGGCCTAAGGAGTTAAAGAGCCTTAAACAGCTGCTGACAGGCGATAATTTGGCATTTAAAGTGATTGTAAACCATCACCAACCCATTCCGTTTCAAATAAAAATGAAAAAGGCAAAACGTTCTTGCACGTGTGTGTGTGTATATATACATTTCTTTTGTTCTCACCTGCATAAGAGCTTGGGGGAGGAAAATCAGCATCACGCTGAGCTTTTCAGTGAATGTCTGTGCAGGGGAGGCATGTCAGGACGAGTCTGATCATTGGAGAAGCACAGGTGGAGTTGCCAGCATAGCTAGAATTGACCGCGCTGTGTTCCCCTGCTTAGTGTGGTCAGTTTTTAATAGGAAAACAGAGGGACTGCCAGGAACACCAGGAATTTAAAGCGGAGGTTCCGCCGTTTTTTTTTTAAAAGCCAGCAGCTACAAATACAGCAGCTGCTGACTATTAAAAAATGGACACTTACCTGTCCAGCGCGCCCGCGATGTCAGCAGCCGAGGCTGAGCAATCGCTCGGTCCTCGACTGCTTCCACCGCCATCCTTGCGGCTTCACTGCCCGATTCCTTACTGCGCATGCACGAGAATAGAGGTGCGCTGTCACTGGTCCCTGCTCTCTTCTGGGAACACCGTTTCCCAGAAGACAGGGGGGGGTGACGTGACAGGCTGGATTCCCCGCGGGGATCAGAACCCGGAAGTGGTGCAAATACTCACGGACAGGTATCTGCACCCCTCTCCCCCTGAAAGGTGCCAAATGTGACACCGGAGGGGGGGGGGGATCCAAAAAGCGGAGGTTCACTTTGTGTGTAAACTTCCGCTTTAACATAAAGTAAGCAATACAAAGAGAATGGTATACTTTCTCATACAAGTACATGATACAGCAGACAAATATCAGGAATATTAAATAATACAATTAAACTCAGTGCTGCTCCTATAAAGCTATGCAAATGACTATATCAACATATATAGCATAATGTGCTCAGTGCTAGTATTGGGCAAAATAGAAGCAATCAATAATAATTGCTCTACTGCTTGCTTTACTGTGCCCCTATGTATGCACATTGATCGTTACATTTGAAGGACCCAGACCTTCCGTATGGGCCCGAAATCACTTTGGTAGAGGATAGGAGATATCCATCTCTGAGGACTAGCAACATTAACCTCTTCTGTGGATGGGAGATACCATATTGATACAGGTGTATTTACAATTTTTTTCTGAGTGGGGACCCAGGAGTAGGGTGACCACGTGTCCCGGATTGCCCGGGATTATGCCGTAATTGTAATCGGCGTCCCATGTCCCGGGAGCCTTCAATCCGGGACAATAGAGTATTTCGGGAATCAGCCTGCAACAGCCAGCCAGCCTGCCACAGTGCCACTGTAATTAAAGAACGCTAAACTCACTGGTTGCTAGGGCCACCCCGCTTGGCGTGTAGCAACCAGTGACGTCACATTTGGCCTGCACTGCTCTCTTTCAGAGACTCCGACTCGACTCCACCCACCCACCTCCTCTTCCTCCTCTCCTCCTCCAGAAGAAGCAGCAGAGAGAGCAGCATCGTAGTCACTAACAGTTACATCCGGCTCTGACCTCCTCTGCCGCTCCAGCCCACTACCCAGCAGCCCAGTGACCTCCACGGCTCGGTTACCGGACCCGGTCCATCCCACCCTCCCTCCCTGGCTTCCGCTGCCCGCAGTGCATTTCAGGCATCATCATCAGCCCGGGCCGCGACATCTCCAACCTCCTCCAGGCAGGCTCCTCCTCCTCCTGCCTGAGCGGCCTGACTGCCTCCTGTCTGAACCAGGGGCGGGTGTCCCTGAATGGCAGTTTGGAAATGTGGTGACCCTACCCAGGAGGGGAGCACGACATATCACCTGAGAAATATTTAAACTTGTCACCAGCTCTACACACCATATTTTGATGGACTTTTATTGATTTTGCATAATATTAGCACTGAGCACTTTATGTTATATATGTTGATCTAGATACTCGCAACTTGTCACCAGTTCAGCACACCATTTTTGATGGACTTTTATTGATTGCTTCTATTTTGCACAATACTGAGCACTTCATGCTATATATGCTGATATGCTAAGTTTACATTTATTATTTTGGAGTATTCACCTTGCACTTTAGCAGCAGGTTTTTTTTCCCTGTCATTTTATTTACATGTCAGGAATATGAAGTGTATGATGTTATTTGGTTTTTTGGAAATTTTGCAATATGATTATTTCTTTTTTTTTTATTTACTTGCTGGTATAGCAAAATGATTTAACAAAGTAGTCTAGGCATGTTATTTTTTTACATAGTTACATTGGCCCAGTTTGGACCAATGTAACTCTGTATAAATCATACCTGGCCAATGCCCCAGGAAGCTGGAAATCACTAAAGTAGACATTGTTTCTTTAGTGATCTCTACTTGCTTCTGGGTTCCATGTTGATTAGCTGGCCTGATGCATTATGAAAATAAGAGGCCTGCATCTGGCACAGGTGAGGTAGAGAGCATAACGTCACTGTACATCCTCTCTGCCTTTTCTGATTTAAAGATTGCTTTGCATTTATTCAGCAAGTGCAAATCATTCTCTGAATGTTGCCTGTGCTGACCAGCAGAAATCTAATATTCACAATGCATCAGGCCAGTCGCTCAGCACAGGAGATCACTGGAGTAGCGATGTCTACTTCAGTGATTTCCAGCTTTAGGAGGCATTAGCCAGTTATGGGTTATACCTAATTACATGCTCCAAGCTGGACCAATGAAACTGTAAAATAATATGCCTGGAATTCTTCTTTAAATAATTTTGCTATACCAGCAAGTATATTAAAAAGAGAAAAAAAAAAAAGCACATAATTCATTACAAACCAAGGTTAAAATCAGATTCGACGATGAGATTCTTTCAACTCCTTTTCCTTTTCCTAGTGAATAAATACAAAATGTACACAGCACTTATAGTCTTTTCTTTAAGTAAACTGTACATTTCTCCTAGAAGCTGCAGAAGAAGAGATGTTTGTCATATTGCTACCATGGCAACAGTTTTTTCGTCAGTCTCTTGATTCTTGTCCTTCTGCCAACTCCGCTTCTCAAGAGAATCAAATCACTTCCCTGGTTTTGCCATTGTCCACAGCAACTCCCCCACCACCAACTGAATACAGCTCAATATAGCAAAAAAAAAGCATTTTGTTTATATATGAATATTTATAGTAATAATAATGAGTTCTGTATAATATCACAAGAGTTATGAGCTATATTGTTTTTTCAACCAGGGTGCCCAGAGGGCCTTTTTTCAGGTGTGCCCTGGCAAAATGCCTAAAAATTGCCCAAAGTATTGTATACAAGCTAGCAGGTGGATCAAGCACACCTTTTAGGCCCCGTACACACGGTCGGACATCCAACAAAATTTCCCTTGGATTTTTGTCCTAATTGATTGGTCCGATCACACCCATAGCATACACACGCTCAGACTTTTCTGCAAACTTTTCTAAAACTTTTCCATCATCACGTGGTTTTTCTGCTCTTTACTGCCACCCTTTGGTTAACTTCTGCTATTGTTGGTTGATTTTAACATTGGTTCTGAGCATGCGCATTTGTAATTTGTCCAAAAGTCCGATGGTTTGCTGTACACACGATCGGACTTTGCACCATTGGACTTTTGTTGCCTAAAAGTTGGTCCATTCGCAGACCCAACTTTTTGTCCGATGAAAGCCAAAAAAGTTGGTCCGATGGAACGTACACACGGTTGGACAAATGCGAAAAGTGTCGGATTTTGATGTTGGTTGGGCAAAAGTCCGACCGTGTGTACGGGGCTTAAGTCAAATAAAAGGCACCGGTTTTTTATTGTGCACCGATACAACCTTCTAGCAGCCAGCGTCCTAACAACCATTGAAGTCATAGTTTGATAAGAAGGACATTGGCACCTACACAACATCCTTGTTTGCCCCTCTCCATCAGCACTGGGGTCACATTAGCTAAGTGAGGGAGAGAAACTGAGGAAAAGTTAAAATAATGGTATACTGGTCAGTATCAGTGTGCAAAGGTGCATTTGTTTTGGAAGGATAAATTGATTCCAACGCTGGGTTTACTACATGTGTGGATGTTGCTGCATTATGTAAAAATATATTTTTACAAATGGCACTTTAACTGAAAAAAAAAGGTTAAGAAACACTAATTTCAAGTGCATGTAAACCCGCACAATTACCTTCTCCTTGATGTTGCCTTTTGGTCTGTTACCAATGTATCATTGAAAGTGTTTTGCTATATCTGTTGTACTGTAGAAGTGCAAGAAAACTGTTGATCCTGCCAGAAATCTGGTAAACTGTTAACATGTGCACATTACCTGTGCTGCTCTTAAATCACCAGCAGGACTGGGTAGGATAAATAGGATAAATAAAAAGATAACCAAGGAGAGCTGTGGAAAGTGCTTCAAGTATACAAGAGATTGCATCCCATATTTGAAGCAGGTGTCATCACTCCAAGCATAATTAAACAATAAACAGAGCTGGTGAAAAAAATACACCACCAAACCATTTTCCCCTATTACAATGCAAAATACTTTATTATGTTAAATTATTTGTACATCAAAAGATCCCGCTGAACACCCACTTCATCAATTAAAACTGACACCATTGTCATATATCCTACGCCAACCCCCTCCCTTGCCTAATCAAGCTGTACAGGAAAGAAACAATGGCATATGAATCAACCAAAATATCATACACTGTCCCTTGAATACCATCCTCCAGTACTGCCCTTAACATTCTGTTGGCTGTTAAACTAAAAAGAGGTTTGCTTATATTAAAGTATTTTATAACCATACTGTAAACAGAATATTAAAATGTAAATAACTCCAGACGTGGCTGCCCAATGCATTACATATACATATAACTAATCATGCAAGTCACTGAATAAATGCAACTTTAAAGCAGACCAATATCTTGAACTGCATATGAATGTACACAGCTCCTTATAATGATTACTGCTAAAGAACATGTGTTGTAACCATTGACACCACACAATATTAGCCAGTAGGCATAGTACCACTTCAAATCCCAATTTCAAACAAGTTGGGGTATTTATAATGTGACAAATAACATCCTTAACTTCTTCCTGTACTATTCATGCTGCTCACCATGCACTTATTGCGGATCCCACATCCCTGGACCCCTTGCTGATGTCTGTATTATTTGTAGTGCACAAGTAAGGGATCCTAAGGATCCATAAACCAAGGCACACTGAAGGAAGGCTGTCAGTTATGCAATATTATGATATATATTATAAAGCATTAATAAACAGCCATACAGCATTAGCACTGTGATGTAGTGTTGCTCACGAATATTCGCATTGCGAATATTCGTTACGAATATTGCATATTCGAGTATTCGTGAATATTCGATATTGCGAATATTTGTATTTTTTCAAATTTATTTTTAAAACAGATCACATCCTAGTGATCTCCATCGACGTCTAAAAGCATTGATGGTATGATTAGAGACCCTGGGCCAAGTAGCTGAGGCGATCCTTTTATGTTGCCGAATATTCGCAATGCGAATATTCGTATTACGAATATTCGCAAATTCTTTCTCTGCCCTTCTGTGTTTTGTGTATAAAAAAAAAAAAAAAATTAGCTTTAGTTTAGTCACATAAGTTTGTGTAAGTAGAGTTAGTGTTTAGTGCATATTAGTTTAGTAATCCAGGAAATGATCTCCGTTTTCGCGTGTTAACGAGAATTTCGCAATCAATTTTGCATTCGCATTAGCGAAATTTCGCATTCGCATTAGCGAAATTTTGCAAATTTTTTTTTTTTATAAAATATCACGAATATTCGATATTAACGAATATTTCGCGAATATTCTTCTATATATTCGTGAAATATCGCGAAATCGAATATGGCGTATTCCGCTCATCACTACTGTGATGGCCCAGAAAAAAGTAAACATAGTACAAAATGCAGAAACATACTTTTAATTATGATGGAAACATTTTGGTGGTTTCACATTTCCATGGATGCTGGTAGATTGCATAAGCTTCTCACATTCATGTATATCAAGGATTGTGTAGATGAAATTAACGCTATAGCTCTGATGACATAACACACACTAGAGACAGCAGCTGCATTCTGTCTAACAGGATCAGCTACAGAGAATTCTTCCACATTTATCGGGGGTCGAGCAAGTCTCTTCCCAGATGTTTTTAAATGTCAAGACAAGTTTGTAAAAAATGTATGCGAGTATTAGTCTTTGGTATCATACAATAATGGTTTTGTAAAGATGTCACATGATGCTGGTGACGCTTTTTCTTTGTCCTATACGGTTTCCATATGATTCACAGGAAGCAGAAAAGCCATGTATTTTATAATGACTACAAGAAGATCCATTTAAAGGATTAATTTTAAAGTTTCTCTGCAGCAGAAACATATTATTCTTTTCCACTTGAGCTCTGACGTCATAGCCTTTTGACTAAAATGTCGTTCTAGTTTTAGTTGTATTTTGGTCACCTGAATTGTTTTAGTTTTAAGCGTATTTTAGTACTAAAATCTCCAGTACATTTTAGTCAACTAAAATTGATATAAGTATTAAGATCACTCCTTAGCCACATCCGTAAATTTAAATTTGAACCAAAAAAGTGAGAACCACCAAGTCTGACTTTAAAGGCAGATTGGACCACAGTTTTTCTGTAAAAAAAAAAAAAATCATACTTTCTTTATGCATAGAAAATATTTAAAAAGTTTGCGTATACAAAGTTACCAACATTTCAATTAAAAACATGCATTCGGATATATGTACAGTCGGCAAGCAAAAGCCAGATCTTTCCAAACTATAATTTATGATCTTTGTAAGTGTCAACGCGTTTCGCTGGCCCACTTTCTCAGGGCACACACAAGGGGTAAGTATAGAAAACAAAAGGCCTCACTGTGTAGATAAAAGAATAAATCATGTTACATTGTATCTATTTCTACATAAGAAAAATATCAATATACATTGGAAAAATCTCATATAAAGTGTATCCACTTTATATTCACAATGCCTGAATGTGAGTATGCATGCATACAAAGTCTCCCTTGACTTAAAAGCTAATAAGGGGGCTGGAGGACCTAAGTAGTTATGAGAAACAACTGCAAACAATACACTTATTCTCCTTGGAGAAGATACACTTAAAGCGGGAGTTCACCCTAAAATATACCCTCTCCCATGTGATCCACGCCAGTATGCTGTTTTTTTGTTTTTTTTTAAATCCCCCACTTACTGTGAAATCTTTCATCTTTATTTCTTTCCCCCGCGGTGGCTGGCGCCTATACAGATTGTCAAAGCTTACGAAAATACCCGATTTAGGACTCGGGTATTTCCGGCGCAATGCGGCGCCTGCGCACAGACCTAGGAGCTGACTGCGCAGGCGCCGTATTTCTCCGAGTCCTATTTCGGCTTTTTAGCCATTGGACTCGGAGAAATACGGCGCCTGCGCAGTCAGCTCCTAGGTCTGTGCGCCGCATTGCGCCGGAAATACCCGAGTCCTAAATCGGGTATTTTCGGAAGCTGTGACGCGCTATACAAGCGCCATCTACCACGGGGGGAAAGAAATTAAAATTAAAGATTTCACAGTAAGTGGGGGATTTAAAAAAAAAAAACAGCATACTGGCGCTGACGCCAGTATGCTGGATCGCATGGGAGAGAGAATATTTAGGGTGAACCTCCTCTTTAAGAGAGAATAGGATCGCAATATACAAATCTTTAAATAGTGACTTTAGCATTAGGAGGAAATTATTTAATCTTGGGTTTCTAAAGAGGACACATTGTCTCAAAATGAGGTTGGACAAGAAGCAGTTTAATCTTAAACTACATAAGGAGTTCTTGACTGTTACAGCAGTAAGGATGTGGAACTTCCTTCCAGAGTTGTTGGTGTCATCAGGGAGTGTAGATAAAAAAAAAAGATAAGATACACACACACACACAGGCTGAACTGGATAGACTGGTGTCTTTATTCAACCTTACCAAATACTAAAATACTTATCAATACTTTACTAAAACTGGAGAGTGAAAATCTGGTGCAGCTGTGCATTGTATCCAATCAGCTTCTAACTTCTGCTTGCTCAATTAAACTTATACTAAGCCCAGGTTCACACTGGGTATGATTTAGTTCGATTTGAAATGCGATTTCACATGTGAAATCGCATCTCAAATCGGCGGCAATTGCCGGCAATGACACCGTCCTAATCTGTGTGACGCTGCATCTGCGGCGCTGCACCGATTTCAAAAAGTAGTTCCTGTACTACTTTTTGCGATTTCAGGACGCGATTTACATTGACATCTGTGCAGAACCCTGCACAGATGTCTCCTAAATCGCGCCGAAATCGGGACTGCCAGAGGGAGTGAAGTCGCGCGAGTTCAGCTGAATTCGCGCGATTTCACTCCCGCAGCCCAATGTGAACCAGGGCTAAAGGTTACATTTTTTTTTTTTAAATAACAAACATGTCATCTCGAGTCTCCTTCTCGCTGTGCAGCTTGTTTTGCACAGAGTTGCCCCGAACCATGTCTTGTGGGGTCCCTCTGTGGATGTCTTGGCTACTCCCCACATCAGATAACCCCGCAAGATTTGCCTGCCAAATACCTCACAATGCACTGTGCACTACACAGTGCAATTTAAGCCCTGATTGGCAAAGCTTTGTCCAATCAGGGCATAGTAAATAGCTGGTTGTTAAAGAGCAGGCCGGGAAGGTGGCTGTTGCATCCTTATCAGTGGATAAGTCATCAGCTGTCAATAGGTCACATTTACACCGATCACATGCGGGAACCCCAGCTGGGTTCCTAGTGATTAGTTCCAGGAGGCAATCCCACTGAAAGAAATGAGGGGCTGCTTGCTCTTGCAGCTAATTGCAGCCACTTGCATGGGATCTCTTATGCATGTGATCACCTGCAAATGATTGGCCCTGGACGCAGACGCAGTAGTGAGTAAAGCTAAATAAACAAAGGGGGCAAATATAAACCTTTGATAAGTGAATGTTGAAATTCTGGTTAAAGTCAGAACTTGTGCTACAGGTAATAAATAGTTGTTGATGGACATATTAATATGGGTATTGGAATGAGTGTGTGTGCACTTAAATGCAAAAGAATAATGACATTTAGCTTAAGCGGTGTACACACGACCGAGGTTCTCGCTGGAAACCAGCGAGAACCTCGCTGGAAGCTGCATTCCAGCGAGGACCTCGGCCGTGTGTACGCTCTCGGCGAGCATCCCGTCGGGAATCCCGTCGAGCAGAAATAGAGAGCACGCTCTCTATTTGCTCGACGGCCCGCCTGGATGAATGGCTGGTTGCCATTCCCGACGGGCGGGTCGCCGATTTCGACGGCCGGCAGAGAACCTCGACGGGCGGAACGATGTGTTCTGCCCGTCGAGGTTCTCTGCCGTGTGTACGCTGCCTTAGTGTATAAGTTAGGTACAGAGGTATAAGGTAAGTATAAGGTAGGTACAGCAAGTTATTCTGGCGTATGCATCAGCAAATTTGCATATAGGTTTTCCCCTCACCTTCTAAAACAATATTGATAGGTTCTGATGACATATCTTAATAGTTCTGACATTATAATTTAGAAATTATTTTAAACAGATTCAAGAACTTTTTTAATATATAAAACGTATCTGGAACCTTCTGCTTTACGCATACTGTAAATAAACCTGCTAGAGATCAGTCTCAGGGAAGTGGCCTGAAATCTACGTATTGGCCAGTGTTGTCAAGATCAGATGATTCTTCTCCGGGGTGAATGAAGGAGAGAGAACAAGGGGAGGAACAGGGGTTCTGGAACAGGAAGAAAAATGAAGCTTAGAAAAAATGTCCTAATTTAGAGAGACAAGTTTTGTTGCTGTAGCAACCTTAGTCAAAGGCAGCAGGGTGTTCAGTTCTTTTCTGCTTCAAAATTCCAAGAGAAAAGGAACAGAAGGAGGAAATTTTGACAGGCATAGTACGGGCAACAGCTGAAGCAGCTTGAAATAAGTACTGCTATAACAGACATTAATAAAAAAAAATAAAAAAAATAAAAGAAAGACATGTCTACATTGACATATTAGCATTCCTTGCAAAAGCATAGACTTCAATTTTTTAAATCAGCCGGTCCTTTTTGGCCTTCACAATTTAATCCAACCTTGCTGTTGATCTGGGATCTATTGATAGAAGTCCCATAAAACACACTGTTCAGCTGAACAAAAGTCAAATCTAAACTGAGCATGCACCTATGTCATTAAAGCCAGGTTGACATCTATTCGTGCCCGATTCTTAATGTGTGAAGTATTTTTATGTCATGTGAGTTTTTGTGCAAAAGTGTGAACCAGGCCTTAAAGGGAAACAACCTTCTGTGTGCAGCAGCACCCAGCCCCCCATAACGCCCGAGTCCCATCTTAATCCAGTGATGTAAACTAGAATCTCGGGTCTCCTCCTCCTCATTGGCTGAGATAGCAGTGGGAACCGTTGGCTCCTGTGATTGTAAATCACAGCCAGTAAGCCAATGAGGAGAGTTTGGCGGTAGGACTGAGCCATGCTCCATTTGTAAATGGACACACAGAGCAGTGACTCAGGAGCGAGCCTGCTTGGGTGCCCCCAAAGCAAGCTGCTGGCTATAAAGGCACTCAGCAGGAGGGAAGAGCCAGGAGCACAATCGGGGGGACCTGAGAAGAGGAGGATCAGGGCTGCTCTGTGCAAAACTACTGCACACAGCAGGTAAGAATTACATCTTTGTTATTTTAGAAAATATAAATCTGCCTTTTTTTTTATTACTTTTAAGGCCATCTTATGCAGTTGTGACTATACATGTGTGGTCTGACCTTTATCAAATTGAAAGTTTAAAGAAGAATTACAGGTATGGATATTTTATACAATGGCTCAACTTGTAAGTATGTATGTTTATACCCTACCTGGCCGACCTCCCTGGAAGCTGTAATTCACTGAATTAGGTCACTGGCCTGCTTCTTCACCTCATCAATTAGATGTCACCCTCACTGTATTTTGCATTGTATTCATTTTTTCAGCGGCTGGTATTTTAACCACTTCTAATCGACTTTTTACGGCCACAAGGTGGCTCTAAAATGGCAGGAGGCCATCAATATACGGCCTCTGGCCCCCCGCCGCTGGGGGGCGCGCACGTGCCCGCTGCGTCACTCAGGTGCTGATGCGCGTGCCTGGTGTCTGCGATGTCCGCCAGGCACCCGCGATCGGCAGTCACAGAGCTAGGGATACGGATCTCTGTGTGTAAACACAGAGATCCATGGCCTGTCAGGGAGAGGAGACTGATGGTGTGTCCCTTGTACATAGGGACAACCATCGGTCACCTCCCCCAGTCAGTCCCCTCCCCCCACAGTAATAATCACCTAGCAGGGCACACATTTAACCCCTTGATTGCCCCCTAGTGTTAACCTCTTCCCTGCCAGTCACATTTATACAGTAATCAGTGCATATGTATAGCACTGTTCGCTGTATAAATGTGAATGGTCCCAAAAATTTGTCAAAAGTGTCCAGTGTTTGCCATAACAGTCCTGACAAAAATAGAAGATCGCCGCCATTACTAGTAAAAAAATAATAATAAGACAAAAAAGTCATAATTCTATCCCCTATTTTGTAGGCGCTATAACGTTTGCGCAAACTAATCACTATACGGGTATTGCCATATTTTTTACCAAAAATATGTAGAAGAATACGTATTGGCCTAAACTGAGAAAAAAAAAGTTTTTTTGAAAAAAAAATATGTAAAAAAAAAAAATTGATTTTTATTATAGCAAAAGTAAAAAATTAGTGTTTTTTTCAAAATTGTCACTCTATTTTTGTTTATAGCGCAAACAATAAAAATCGCAGAGGTAGTCAAATACCACCAAAAGAAATCTCTATTTGTGGGAAAAAAGGACGTCAATTTTGTATGGGAGCCACGTCACAATTGTCATTCAAAGCGTGACAGTGCTGAAAGCTGAAATTTCGCCTGGGCAGGAAGGGGCTATATGTGCCATGTAAGCAAGTGGTTAATGTGATTTTATGATAAGGATTGTATTTTCATATTTATAATTTATTTAGGACATACTAGATTACATAGAAGCCAGAATTGCTTAAATCCTAAGCGCTGAGTGGTGCTTTTTTAGGTGGGTCGATTAAAGCATCCTTGACAGATTATCTCCATGCTTGGTCTAGTAAAGATGGAGAATATAGAATTATGAAACATGATTAAACCTTATGTGTTTGTGATAACGATGGAAATATAAGAGTTGACATGATTCTCATTGTAGCTGAAATCATCTATAGTGATCTCTGGAACCACAAAATAGATTGCTGTTGAATTCCCCCTGCAGTGTATATGTTCATATAACACAAGCGTTGAGAATGATGAATGAGGCTGCACTGCAGAGTAATGAGCCCCAGACATGTCTGTGAATAAAGCTCTGTAGCGATGAATGAGACAGATAATGGGAGAGGCCTTATCTTGCTGTCAGTATTATGAGTAAGTAAAAACTCATTGCAGTGAAACCTATGATGCAGGGAATAAATAAAACACCTTGACAACCCAAGAGCTGAGAACTGCAAAGCAAGAAATCTCTCCATGTTTTATTTATATACAGTAAACATGCAGACACAAACCTACATAATGTGGAGATATAAGCAACTTTCCATCTTATACTTCATGGTAAGCCAAGCTTGATTTTATTTCAGTAGGAGTTGGCAGTCAAGATAGTTACAAAAAAATTCACAGTGGCATATTTATAAAAAGCACACTAATCTTGGCAATTACGAGCTCCCAGGTTCACTTGCTGTGTCAAACTTCCACTAGTAATGGCCTTTTTTGGAACCGCTAAAGTTGCTGCACAAAGGGGGATGTCCTGAAAAGAAACCATCACTGCACTCTCAGCACATAGGGGGGTAAAGTTAGCATCTGAGGGTTCATATGTTAAAAAAAAAATGATTGCCTACAGGTCCATTTGGGTTTTGGGCTATGGTCTGGAGACACTAACAGAGTGAAATAGCTGTCTAAGGTACTTATAGAAGCAAAGAATTTGAGGCATTTATAGAGGTAAAAAAGGTGCCTTGGACGCATAAATGTTTGGAACACATACTGTATGAAGGCAAAATTGGTGTGGCGATAAACTATAGGAGGGGATATACAGTATCTCACCAAAAGTGAGTACACCCCTAACATTTTTGTAAATGTTTTATTATATCCTTTCATGTGACAACAATGAAGAAATTACACTTTGCTACAATGTAAAGTAGTGAGTGTACAACTTGTATAACAGTGTAAATTTGCTGCCCCGTTAAAAAAACTCAACACAGCCATTAATGTCTAAACCACTGGCAACAAAAGTGAGTACACCCCTAAGAGAAAATTTACAAATTGGGCCCAATCAGCCATTTTCCCTCCCGGTGTCATGTGAGTGTTACAAGGTCTTAGGTGTGAATGGGGAGAAGGTATGTTAAATTTGGTGTTATTCCTCTCACTCTCTCATACTCGTCACTGGAAATTCAACATGGCACCTAATGGCAAAGAACTCTCTGAGGATCTTAAAAAAAATAAAAAAATGTTGCTCAACATAAAGATGGCATAGGCTATAAGAAGATTGCCAAGACCCTGAAACTGAGCTGTAGCATGGTGGCCAAGACCGTACAGTGGTTTAACAGGACAGGTTTCACTCAGAAAAGGCCTTGCCATAGTCAACCAAAGAAGTTGAGTGCACATGCTCAGCGTAATATCCAGAAGTTGTCTTTGGGAAATAGAAATATGAGTGCTGCCAGCATTGCTGCAGAGGTTGAAGGGGTGGGGGGTCAGCCTGTCAGTGCTCAAACCATACACTGCACACTGCATCAAATTGATCTGCATGGCTGTTGTCCCAGAAGGAAGCCTCTTCTAAAGATGATGCACAAGAAAGCCTGCAGACAATTTGCTGAAGACAAGCAGACTAAAGACATGAATTACTGGGACCATGTCCTGTGGTCTGACGAGACCAAGATAAACTTATTTGGTTCAGATGGTTTCAAGCGTCTGTGGCGGCAACTAGGTGAGGAGTACAAAGACAAATGTGTCTTGCCTACAGTTAAGCATGGTGGTGGGAATGTCATGGTCTGAGGCTGCATGAGTGCTGCCAGCACTGGGGAGCTACAGTTCATTGAGGAAACCGTGAATGCCACTGAAGCAAAGCATGATCCCCTCCCTTCAGAGACTGGACTGCAGAGCAATATTCCAACATGGTAATGACCACAAATACATCTCCAAGACCACCACTACCTTGCTAAAGAAGCTGAGGGTAAAGGTGATGGACTGGCCAAGCATATCTTGTAAAATGTATTTAGCAGTGCTTTTTCACAGGGCACATGATGCATGGCTGCTTTCTCATTAATTGTGTATAATAGAAATATAGAATGTGACGCCAATAACCTAAATGCTATTAACAACAAGTGCAGTTCCAAAAATGTGTGAAAACTAATATACAGTGAAAGCAATGAAAAAGGGCACCCTTATTCATTGCTTTCATTAATTTTGTGTCTTTACCCATTTGAATTCTTGAAAAAATACATTTATAGATATTTTTGAAACATTATAAAAGGAAATCTATTTAGATAAAACTATCCCAAAAAATCACACAGATAATTCTGTAAATATCTCATTGGACTAATAAGAGAAACATGAATTCTCTTTATTTTAGCTTTAACTTTAGAGAGATGGTTTGTGAAACGCCATTTTCGTTGTATGTGGGAGAAAACCTCATGGATTGCTAGGCAACAGGTTTTAGTTCTTTGTAATGTTTGGGAACAGTTGGACACACATTCTGTTTTTAAGCACTGGAAATTATAGCCCGGTGAGTGTAATTTTCTATGCAATCAAGCCTCTGGTTATTATGAGGAAAAAAAGTTTCATGTTTAATATGTATATTTAGGTTGGTTTGACCCTTGAAGTATAAATAATCTTGAACATTACTCTCATATTTAATCTGATATACCAAAGGAGAAATCCTTACTAATCTGACATACCAAAGGAGAAATCCTTAGGCTGGGTTCACACAAGTGCACTAGTTCCCCCCGCATCCAATTTGCAATAGCAGGAGATTGTAACTGACTTTGTATGGAGCATATCTCTGCAGCGACTCCGGTGCGTTTTGCACAGGAACGCTGTGCGTCTTTTGGTCCATTTCGGGTCCGAATAGAGCCCAAAATTTGGGCTGAAATTGGACATGAAACGGTGACCGAGGACACACTGGACTCCTGCTGTGAGCCACTGTGTGCTCATATGCCTTATGCTAATCTGATATAGCAAAGGAACATGTATCAGAAAACTTCGAGGTAAAATGTGTTTATTCTTTTTAGATGTTCCTTCCCCTGCATTTTATTATTGAAATATTTACCTAAAATAGTGTTTCTCAGTATGTGTGTGGTCTGCCTGTGTTCAAACTTTTCTTCCCCTTGCACCTTATCTATCCCTGGTACATGCAGGCTTGAATTCTACAGACTGGAAATAGAAAGCATAACAACCTGTAAGTGGGCTTCCTGCCTCTCATAGGTATACAAGAAAGGCACAGCTGCTTCTAGTGGTTGTACCCCTGCAAATATTAATCAAGCCCAGCAGCAGCAAGAAGTAAAAAAAATTACAATAAAACAACATAGCCTTCTAAAAGAACAGACTTAACCATGGCAACAGGCTCATTACGCAGAAAAAAACCACAAATAATGTGTGGGATCTGTCGTCTCCTATTGAACTAATGGAGAAAAAGATATAACAGTAAGTAAAAAAAAAAACAATTTCCAGCATTCTTTTGGGGACAAAATGGTCATCTGAAATGTCCAAAAGCAGTACCTTAAAAATAAAGAAAAATGTAATGGTGTGGCTCAACCACATACCTAACAAATAAGAGGGAGAAAGGCACACCGACCCAGTGCATTACTACAATAGAATGTATTACAAAAGTAATATATACTCACAAACCTAATTGATAAAAACACATGTCATGACAAGTATCCTCTACTCCTGCATGAAGGTCTAATAACATCCACCGGTCCTGCCAGAAGTCCAGGGGGTTTTAAAATGACTGACGCGTTTGATACCTCTATTTGGAAGTTTTCTTACAGGACCGATGAGTGTTAATAGACCTTCATGCAGTGGGGGACACTTGTCATGACATGTATATCTATCAGTTACGTTTGTGAGAATATATTACTCTTTTAATCCTTCAATACATTTTATTGTGGTAATGCTCTAGGTCGGTAAGCCTTTCTCTTTCCTATTTGCTATGATGCCCAATATCCTGAGAAGGCAGCAATACCACCAGCATTAAGAAGCCTTTACACTGACTATACCTCTAGGTCACCAAATTAGCATTGACTGATGCCACAATAACCACACAACAGGACTTTATATGCATGTAAACTTAGGACAATGTAAAAGAAATGCATACCTTAGAGATAGATGCCTTGTGCTGAAATGCTCAGGAGGCACCTAAAGCTCTGGTATACCTGAAATAAAGGCCCAGATTCACGTACATCTGCGCATTATTGGACCGGCGTAGCGCACCGCCTTTACGTTAGACTTGCGCAATGTAGCCGCGTAATCACCCTATTCTCGTAGCTTTTGCGCAGGAAATTGCACAAGCGTAATGTTTTTTTCCGAGGCGTAAGGAGGAGTAATACAAATTGGGAAGGACGTCGGCGTGTTACATTGAAATGAGCCGTGACCCCATGCAAATGAAGGGCCGGCCGGCTCGCGCATGCGCGCTTGAAGGAGACCATGGTCAGCTCCGCTGTGCGCATGCTCACAACTCGGGAACGGCGCAATCATTGAAATTGGAAATGGACTAGGGCAACTTTGTGAACTACGCAGACAGCATAAATAGACAGACACAAATGCACTTCCTTTGCAAAAGTACATCCCTTTGTATCCCTCCCTCTACAGCAAGGTGCTTTTGTTTGTTTGTGACGTGTCTTTGAGATATTTGGGGACTGTTTTGCAGAGTGATTTTTGTCTTTTATGGGTTTTCTTTGTTGTTATTTTGTTTAAATTATATTTTTGCTGGGCATTTTTTTTTTTTGCTCGTCATTTATTTAATTTTTTTGGTTCTGTTTGTGTATGATTTTGGAATGTGGGGGTGATATTCCTGCGGGAAAAGGGGTGTCACCCTCATTTGTGGTGGAGAAGTGATCCCCAGGTCTGTGTGAATGGTGTATGAATGTACAGTGACATAATTGGAGCCGTGGCATGGCGTTGCAGCTCACAAGTCCTGCATGGTGGACTGGTGCCAATCCAATGTGATGAGGATGTGGGGTGTCTGTGCTAGGGACCACAGTGGTGTGCATGCATGCATTCTCATTGTGCCATGATTAATGTGTGTGTTTAACGTGCAAAGATGCATAATGTGAGCTGGCATGAGATAGGGTCATGAGATGGGGTACCAGTGCATATGCAGAGTCACCTTGAAGGGAAAAGACAGGAGGATGTTAGTCATGCATGTGCTACTTGTGAGGTGTGCATCACGGGAGGGGATAGTCATGCCTGCCACCCATGTCACTCACCAACCAGCCAGCTGTCCCCATACATGTTCTGTTCGAAATCTGTGGGGATGGGGCTCTGATTGTATATGTAGCTGTCATGGGTGTCATGGGTGTCATGGGTGGTGCCATGTGTTGGGCTGCTGATGTCCTCCTGCAAGGTTGTGGTAATTCCATGATGGAATGAGGGATGAATCTGAAGATGCGAGACACCTCAGAATCACTCATGCCAAAGATGTCTATGCGTGTGTGATATATCAAGTGAAGAGTGAGGGGCTTGTATCAGATAAGAATATTGTATTAGATTAGATTAAATTGTAAATTTTATATAAGCAAATAAAAATAAAAAATAAAACATCTCCCGTGCCCTCCTTAGTGCCATCCTCCGTGCCCTCCTCCTTCTTTGTTCATCTAAAGTCAGTAGTATAGCTATGCGCGACGATGCCCCTGGCATGTTGGCATACAGATTGTTGAGCAACACGTGTGACTGCTGAACTCCTCACTAACAGTGTTGCTTTATCTGACAATTAGACTTTTTTTCTTTTTTTAGACCAGCTTTTATCAGCTCTAATTTTAGACAGGACATTTTGCTGTTGCGCACACTGCGTCGCCTGCGCTGCCCCAACGTTCTTTTGTGGATCCCCGTAAGTCCCTCATTAGCATATTTGACTAGCAAATCAATGGTGTGTCTATCGCACTTTTGCGCGGACGGATGCGCCAGTCTAACGAAATTACGCGGGACAAAAAAAAGACAATTTTTTGCGTATCTCGTTCTGGGGATGCCGCGCAACGAAACGCACGCGCACATTTAGACTTACGCACGCGCATCTCCTGTTGCGCAGGCGTAATCGCTCTGTGAATCTGGGCCATAGTCTATAGCTCCAATTGAAATTGAGGCACAAGATGCAGGAACAGGAAAACCCTTGCAAGAACCTTACTAAATAACAAAAGTCAGTATTCATAGAGGGTGCAGTAAAGGACCACCCTTGCCATACTCAGAGAATGAAAACAATCTCTTTAAGATCAGAGGCAGATAGATACAAATACAGTAGTACAATGTGTTTATTAAGATAAAATGATGATACTACCTTAGGAAGTTAATAAGTATGAAGTTGTACAGTATTATCAGCTTTTCCTTGTGGATAATAAGGAAAAGCAGCTTATCGGATGGAGCTGCCAGCTGAAACCACCCCAAATGAGAAGCAACAACAATCAGGTAAGCCACCATTTGCAATTAAGTCATAGAATTTACTGTACCTCATGTACAGGCTCAAAGGAAGGGTCCTGAAGCATACATGTGGGTTGACTTACTAAAAGTGGAGAGTGCAAAAATCTGGTGCAGCTCTGGATAAGAACCAATCAGCTTCTAGTTGTTTTTTTGTCAAAGCTTAATTGAACAAGCTGAAGTTAGAAGCTGATAGGCTATTATGCACACCTGCACCAGATTGTGTACTCTCCAGTTTTAGTAAAGCAACCCCATAGAACCTGGTTATGATCCTGAAGAGCCATAGGATGACTAGCAGAGGAGTCAATTAAAGTAAACACCCTGTAAAAAAGATCCCAATGGGTGTTGAAATGGGATCCCAAGAAATTAGATTTGACCCCTTGAGTGTGCTAAACAGCAACCACAGATGTAAAACAGACTGCTGAAAAGTGAGAACCTGAACTACAGAAAAGGTTGAAATCATGGGCTTCACACCAACTGAAGAATAAAGAAAGATATGGCTTATGAGCATGTGACTGGGCTCACTTTCTGATTTTTTTTTTACTTCCATTATTTTTCTTTGTACTCCACCAGTTTGAGCCAAGCATCATGCATCTCATAATAAAATCCCACAAAAATTAGTTCTCAGGACATGAACATCTTGAGCGTTTGAAGCACTGACAGCCGGGACCAGTACAGGCACTGTGGAGAGTAAGTTGACCACATTTCCAAACTACCATTCAGGGACACCCTCCCTTACCAAAAATCAGCTTGTGCTGTAACAAATCACAGCACAGTGATTGGACACAAGGCGGGATTTATCATTTCTTCAATCGCAAGCAGAGGATTGTGCTCCTCCAGGCACTCCTGGAGGAGGACAGTAAAGCAGTGATGTGGCGGCCTTTTTGGGGGGTGGCTGCATCAGTTTCATTCCAGGACATAGTATTGTCCTGGAATGAAGGTGCCCGAGACAGACCTGCAAAATGTGGGACTGTCCCGTTCAATCCGGGACACATGGTCACCCAAATGGAGAGCCCAGAAGATGTATGTAGATGGCACTGCATACATAATGTTTCTGTACTTTGGAAGTGAAGTGTTGGCATTAGAGACATTATGGCACTTCCTGTTTGTATAAAAGGTCAGACAGAGCCTGGTGAAGCAGCTCCCTGTAAATCTAGATCAATAAAAAAAAAAAAAAAATTCTAAAGGATTTTCTCCCTAGATTTTTCCCAAATCCCAACATTTACATTGGATGGTCTGAATATCTTTTGCTTTTAGTGTGCCAGATGCTCATGTAAGCAAATGCAATACCATTAGGGATTTTGGCAAATGAAATCTGCAATAAAGTCATGCTAATCTGTGTCCTCGCCAATACAACTGAAATGGTTGCTGATTCCTATAAATGTTTCCTGGGTTAGCGTTTTTTCTTATGTTGTACTAACAATTTTTGCAAACTAATTACAATGTGATTTCAACCAAGCATTGTCCTAAAAAAAAATGCAAAAACAAACTCAGAGCTTTACCATTCCACTAAAAATTCCACATAAAAATTGTGATATACTTGAACCCTCAAAAGATTCCTTCCAAAGCTTCTATTCAAAACTTTACAACTTTGAAACACTCTCCAATTCTAATAGCGTGGGAGAATTCCTAGATAGTTTGGACCTTCCCTCGCTGGCGGAAGTGCATAGAGAGAAAATTGAAGCTCCCATCTCGATTGAGGAAGTTTTGGAAGTGATCAAAATGTTAAAAACAGATAAAGCTCTAGGACCAGATGGTTTCTCTGCTCCTTACTACAAGACTTTCTCGGCTCTTCTATCTCCATACCTTACTCGTTTTTTTAACCATTTAACGAAGGGTAATCCTATAGATATTCAGCTGAATTCGGCATATATCTCTGTGATCCCTAAGCCTGACAAGGATACCAGTCAAGTGGAAAACTATAGACTAATATCGTTGATGAACAATGACCTTAAAATCCTAACCAAAATAATAGCCAATAGACGAGCATCCTTCATTGGTCAGTATATACATAAGGATCAGGTGGGTTTCATTCCTGGTAGACAAGGCCCTGACCAAGTAAGGAGAGCGGTAGACATAATCTCCATATTGCAATCCGGTTGGATAGGAGATCAAAAACAAGAAGGGATGCTCTTATCATTGGACCTTCAAAAGGCCTTTGATTCGGTCTCCTGGCCATATATGTTTGAAGTTATGAGACGTTGGGGGTTTGATATTTGCAATTGTTATAGAATCTTTAGAAAAAGCGATTCGGAATAACGCGAATATCAAGGGAGTTCAATGTACCCGTAAGGACCACAAATGTGCATTATTTGCGGATGACCTGCTACTATTTGTTACTTCCCCGATTTCCTCTATGTCCGAAATCTACTCTGTACTTGACAAATTCTCCAGGGCCTCTGGCCTTAAAGTCAATATGTCCAAATCTAGGGCCCTCAATGACTCGCTTCCTGTAGATGTAGTTTCCTTACTACAAAAGAAATATGAATTTGGTTGGAATGGCTCATCTATCAAATACTTGGGTATTAATTTATCTTCGAAATTTGAGGATCTATATACAGCCAACTACCCTCCTATGTATAAAAAACTTGAATCTGATTTAGGTGATTGGGATACACAGAATATAGGCTGGATTGGCAGGATAAACTCTGTCAAGATGACTCTTCTTCCTAGACTTCTATACCTCTTTCGTTCTCTCCCCATACCGATAAAAAGGAATCACTTGAAGGCTTTTCAGGGTAAGATCACCAAATTTGTATGGAACAAAAAGAGCCCCCGTGTATCATTGCGTTGCCTCTTTAATCTCCCTAATCAGGGAGGTTTGGGACTGCCAAATTTGCTGTGGTACTACCAGGCAGCTAGACTGGCACAACTGTCAGATATATACCTCAAACAGGACCAACCTGATTGGGTTAGTCTGGAAGAACAGGCGTCCCCCACATGCTCATTGGAAAATCTTGTGTGGTCTATCCCCAAACGCAGACATTCTATTATGTCTCCGGCACTGTCACAGGCGTTGGTTCTGTGGGACTCCCTCAGGAGCAATCCCTCTTTAGTCTCTAAGAGTCTACCATTAACTGATATATTTCAGGTCCCGTCCTTTGCATCCAATGTGAACGTTGCTTCCTTCCAGTGGTGGCGAGATAAGGGAGTATACCGCATTGGACGATTCTTCTCTCACTCAGGTCCTCTATCAGAACAATATTTTAGGGACAATCTTGATCTTCCTCCTTCAGAGAAATCAAGATTTTCTCAAATCTACAGTTTTGTACAGAAACTCTGGACTGACAAGGCTGTAACTGGTCATTTTACGCCCTATGAACGAAAATGTGAACAGGCCACAGTAAGGAAGGGTGGTATTTCTGTAATTTACAAATCCCTTGCGAACAATGTCAATAAATTACCCTATATGCTAGCTTGGGAGAAGGAAATTCAGGATGAGTGGGATTTTGAAGATTGGGGAGAAAACTTCCATAGATTTATAAAGGGTATCATCAACATGTCACTCATAGAGGCGAATGTCAAAATATTTACTAGATGGTATCTAGTTCCTCTAGGGCCTCGTACACACGTTTAAATCTGTCTGCTGGAAACGGTCTGCTAGACCGTTTCAGCAGACAGATTCGATCGTGTGTACGGGCGAGCCGACGGATTTGGCCACCCGACAGATTGGAAAGCATGCTTACCAATCTGTCCGCTGGGAACCCGTCCGCCCGACATGTCTGCTGGTTAGTATGCTAACCAGCAGACATGTCTTCTCGCACACGCGCCGAATGGTTTCGACGCATGCACGGAAGTGTTTTACTTCCTGGTGCGGTGACGTGGCGGCGTCAACGTCACTGCCACGTCACCGCCACGTCAGCGCGATGTCTGCTGGCGGGGATTTTGGTTTGCTCGTGTGTACACGCGAGCAAACCAAAATCCAAGCAGACAGATTTGTGTGTACGGGGCCTAAGACTGGCATCCATATATCCTTCATCCTCACCTCTATGCTTCAGAGGATGCCAAGGTGTGGGCTCCATGATTCACACCTGGTGGGAATGCCCAAGAATACAAGGTTTTTGGAGTAAAGTGTTCCATATAATTAGACGGATTACGGGCTGTAATATACATCAGTCCCCGGCGATTGCCTTACTGAATGGATTCATACCACAAGTATCAAACGTTACCAGAAGGTTGATATGGTTTATCCTAACAGGAGCTAGAATCACTATAGCTGCAGCCTGGAAGAAACAGGCGGTCTCAATCTTAAGTATGAAAAGAAAGATCACCTGGATAATGGAACAGGAAAGGAGAATTGGCTCAATGTTGGATAGACTTACTCAGTTTAACGCAATCTGGGAACCATGGATAAAATACTTAGGGATCTCACTCCCCATAAAGGGGTGATAACATAACTTACTGTAGGCTGATGTACACACCTGGCAGGTAGGATCTCTGTCTCTCTACCCTCTCACCCCTACCCTCTTTTTCGTTCCCTCTCTTTCTATCTTTCTCACATTCCTCTTTTTCTTCTCTTCTACTTTTCTTCTCTATGTTCTGGTTTTATGCTGTGCTTGTGTTCAGGTTTTTTGTATAATCTGTGTTTGGGAAATGTTCTCCATATATATACATGTTACGCCTCTATCATAGGGGTGGAGGAAGTTGAAGAGGGATTCTCCTCTCTTTCCCCCCCCCCTCCCTCTCCTCTCATCGAACTTGTTATTTATTCATTTAGTATTAGGTTTATTTAATCGGTCCAGATATCATACACTTCGTATCAGAGGTACTTGAGAAGTTTTAAGTTTATGAAATGGAGGTACATCACGAAGTGGACTTCACAAAACTGTAATATTTTTAATAACTTGCTAAGGGGGCGGGATGGTTTGGGGGAATTACTCTACCTCCCGGGCACAGAGTGATCCCATTGGGGGTGTCAGTGGGGGTGGAGGGTGCCCTTCCCATCTCATTCCTATATATGTTGGACCAATAAGGTTTTGATTTATCCCAACTGCTGTAGACTAGGGACCCTAGACGGATTGATAGGAACTGCAGGATTTGGGGGAGGGTAGGGAGCTACCCCGGTTAGACTATATGGCTTAGGGTCAGAATTTACTCCCTTGTTGAACCTGTTTTCCTTTCATCGCAGATAGAATATTATTTAGGTATGGTTGAGAAATGACGTAGTGATGACTTCAGCAAATGATTCTTGTCTCAATATTTAAGGATATGTAACAAAATGTATTGATTTCCTGATATGTTCTTTAAATTGTACTGACTTTATTCAGAAAATAAACTTAAACTTGAATGAAAAAAAAAAAATTGTGATATAATTTTAATCAGCTGACTTTGATGGTTATATTTTGTAGAAAATATATGTGAACGTGCAAATTACATAACAGTCATGTTGAGAAAAAAATTCAAGAAAATGTATTTTTTTCAAAATGTTATTTATCTTAATTAAAACCTAGGAAATAAAAAAAATCTCCAAATCTATTACCAAATAAATTACTGTCTTGTTTGAGAAAAAGGGTGTATAATATCTTGGGGTAGACTACAAAAGTTAACATTTATAATTTGTTGAACCGAGACATTGGCAAAATTATTTTTCAAAATCCCTGGGATTTAAGGTGCTAAAGAGAAAAAAAGGCTGTTGCGCAAAAAATTATAATCGCAGAGGCGATCAAATACCATCAAAAGAAAGCTCTATTTATGGGAAGAAAAGGACGCAAATTTGGTTTGGGAGCCATGTCGCACGACCGCGCAATTGTCTGTTAAAGCGACTCAGTGCCGAATTGTAAAAACGCCTTCGGTCCTTAAGTGGTTAAAAAGGTAACTTTCTAAAGAGATCTTTGAACACTTTATAGAAATAAGCTCTATAAATGTTTCTAAAGTATGTAATTTACACAGTGGAATGTTCTTTTATAAAACATCCCTAGGGCTAGTAACTTGTGGATATACTGTAGAAAAATGTATGCACCAAATTATAAGGAAGAAAGCTCCTTTATGCCCTATAAAGGACTTATTACTATTTGTCCTGCTTTTAGGATCCCAAGTGAATGGTTCTCTTTTGCCAGCTGTCTCAACGACCTAAAAAACAAGAACCTGACAAGATTGTGCTGGAGATAGGGAAAAAACTGCCAAAGTCTCCTGTGAAATGTAAGCTTTAATTCTAATGAAAGCTACAAGGGATCTGACAATTTTTTTTTGTTCAGAGGAAGAACACCTTTGTCAAGGAGTCAAGGAAAACATATAGTAGTGTAACCAGAAAAGAATATATTTTCACTCATACAGGACACTTAGATAATTTACATTGTTTTCTTAATCATCATAACACCCATGGGACTGTTGGACTCTGAGCTAACTTACCATTGAAGGATGTCTCACAATAGCATGCAATGACAAGTTGTAGTTAACAAAACTCTGTCATGCATTAAAAAAGGCATACATTCCAAACATAAACCAATAATTTGACCCTTTTACAAAACACTGCTTTGACCTCACCTTGAATATGCAGTTCAGTTTTGGTCAACAATCCTCATGAATGGCATGGTTGAAATAGAAAGAGTTTAGCGAAGGGCAGGAAAATGAATAAACGGGATGCAGGATCTCAGTTATGAGAATTAATTAGATATAGATTACAGTCATTCAGTCTCTAAAAGAGGCATTTAGGAGGGGATATAATCACAATGTACAAATATATCAAAGGTGACTTCAGAAACTGCAATAAACTGTTTATTCTAAGATCCCTGAAGTGGGCACATGACCACAGTTTGAGGTTAGAAGAAATGAGGTTCAACATTAAATTGCAGAAAGGGTTCTTTACTGTTAGAGCAGTGGAACTCCAGTGGTACTAGCTAAGAGTGTAGACAACTTCAAAACATATTTTAGATATCTTCCTCTGAAAGCAGAATTTACAGGGTTATGATAAATGTTAGAGAATAAAAATCACACACATACACACACAAAGATTAAAATATATGGACCTTTGTCTTTTTTTTTTATTTATTATTAACCCTGTATCTAAAAGCAGGCAGCTGGAGAAATCTTCTGTGCAAGGATGGCTCATCTCTAAGCGTTGGTACATGGGGGTATTAGCTTTGGGTTTTTTGAAAAGCTGCATGAAAAATTTTCCAGTTTGAACCCACCCCCTCCCCCATTGACTTCCCAAGGTGTCCTCCTTCTACACTAGTTTTAGCTACCAAAAGCACAACTTTACATGTATCTATAATAAACTTCAAATTGTAAGCCAGAGACATTTTATGACCCTATTTCACTACATACAGTAGTAATGTGTCATCTACAAACATGTGTCAGGAAGGGGCTCTTGGCAGATGCAGTTTAAGGCTTAATCATGTCATTAGCAAGTGAATATCCAACAGTAAAAATGTTACAAGCCTGGTGACTAATAAAAACTACAGGAACAAGCTAAAAGAAACAACAATAACTTAGATATGGCCTGGAGGGGAGGGAGATTTTGGGGTAAATATGGGTAATTCCTGGGCATACACTTATCAATGTTAGGATAAGGCTGTGCCCTCTGCATTGTCCCATAATTTGGCAGTGATTGCAGAATAACGTTTGTCCCTTTGAATGAAATTACTAGGATAGTGTAATATGCTCACCCTTATATAACTCCACTTTTAATACCCAGCCAGCACCATCACACTCTCCTATGGACAAGACCTGAGTCAAGTACAGAGTTACCAACCAGTGGCGTAACCAGAGTCATGGGCGCCCGGGGCAGATTTTTTTTTCCGCCCCCCCCCCCCTTATATAAACATGATATCAGGGCTGCAGTGTGGAGCTCCCTATTAAGCTATGGACCGGGCCGGGCCAACACTCTACTCCAGCGGAGTCCCAGCCTCAGCCTGTGGCAGAGGCAGGGTGTGCGCTGGGGAAGACTTGGGTCAGGCAGCCTGTCCCAGGTCTTCCCCAGCACACACCCTGCCTTTGCTAAACCATTCTCTCCCTGCATCACATCCCAGCGACGCTTACTTGCTTGGCTGAGCAGGAGTCTCTGCAGGCGCCGCCGGACTGCAGAGTGCATCACCATCTTGGAGCCTCCGCAGCACGCGCCGGTGTTATGCCAAACAGGGCATCCCCTGCATCCTTCCAGGCGTGCCCGTCCTGGCCGCTGGGAGGTACCGGCGGGGGGCTGTGCGCTCAGTGGAGGAGCCGCTCAGTATACTATCCGCAAAGCCGCCGGTTGCTGGCGCCCCCCTCAGCTCAGCGCCCGGGGCAGACGCACCCCCTGCCCCCCTGGTTGTTACGCCACTGTTACCAACAGTCACTGAAGTCAGTAAAGGAATTCCTTCTATGAGTAATGGTAGTCTTTTCTGCATGTAGAGATTATTTATTTGTTTATTTCCATATTATTTAATAAGTTGCATTTACACACATTTGTGTGCGTTTATGTGTGTTTTTAGTGTGTGTTTTTATGTGTGTTTGCAGTATGTTTACATGTGTTTATGTGTTTTTTAGTAGCTTTCTAGTGCGGAAATATTGCAATTTGTGCCACGCTAGATCCACCCAAAATTCTAACACCACATAACCAAAATAAATCTCCACCAACACAGGAACCTATAGACAAGTGATCACCTTCCTATATGGATCTTAAGCCACGTACACACGACCATTTTTCATGTCATGGAAAAAACAATTTTTTTCTCAACGTGATTCTTGTCAAGCCTGCCTTGCATACACACAATCGTGGAAAAAAAAGCGTGGTGACGTACATCACGTACGACGGCACTATAAAGGATCATCCATTCAGATGGCGCCACCCTTTGGGCTGTTATTGCTCATCTTGTGTTAGTAAAAGTTTGGTGAGAGACTTCAGTCTTCGTGCTTTTCAGGCTTTGTTCTTGTGCCATCTCCATTACAAATGCAAATGTTACCAAAACGAGTGCTCTTGTCTCATAACTTGCTTCTGAGAATGCGCGTCTTTTTCCCATCGTTAAAACCTACACACGGGGGCGTGGCTTGCGCGTGCACGTGAATGGCCGCTTGAGCTGTGAGCTCCGCTATCCAGACCGGACACCAAGCGACTATTGGGCGAATCCGCTGCCCCAATCTGCTCCACAAACGAAGGCTTATCCTCCCCGAGCCCCGCTGACATGCCGTCCCGCAAGAGATCGCAAGAACGGGGCCCAAAAAAGCTGGAACCTTTCTCCTTCCAGCCTCGCCGGAAAAACCAAGATGGCGCCGCCGGAGGAACCGCGCGGCAGATGCTGAGCTACACAGACCTCCCGGACGCCCAGCCACAGGGTCTTCTCCCCTCACATCAGCACTCTGTATCACTGGACCCCTCGCCTTCCCCCCCGGGGATGCAGAGTCCGGCAAAATCGAGGATGCGGATGGACCCCACCAGCCAGGCCTCCATAACAGTGAGTACAGGCCTGCACAATGACTCTGCCATATCCTCTCTGCAGTCCTCCATTGCTCAATTCCCGACCACGGGACAACCGGTGCTAGACACCACAATGAAGGACATGCTGGTAACACTACAATCTTCCCTCATGTCAAACATGTCGGCGCTTATTAACAAGTTCTCATTGGAACTGAAACATATGGATAACAGAATGCAGTTCATAGAAAACAAAATGGAGGACTGCACTGAAACGGTAAATGACCTGGTAGATGCCTATACTGAACAGAAAGATGACAACCTTTGGATAAAAGCAAAAATCGCGGACCTCGAGGACAGGTCTAGGCGCAATAACATTAAAATTCGCGGGGTCCCCGAGACCGTTCAGCCCAAAGAACTGCTTACCTATGCCAGCAGTTTGTTTTCTAGTATGCTCCCAGAGCTCTCACCGATAGAACTCACTATCGACCGCATACACAGGTTGCCTAAGCCCCGCCATCTTGAGACCGATATACCACGGGATGTTCTTTTGAGAGTCCACTTCTTTCAGGCCAAGGAACAGATCCTCATGAAGGCGAGAGAAATCTCTCCGCTTCCAGCGCCATACGCGGATATCCAGCTCTATGCAGACCTGTCCCAATACACGCTCCAACTACGGAGGCAACTGAAGACCATCACGAAAGCCATGTATAACCACAAGATAATATACAAGTGGCGTCACCCGGCGACCATCCTGGTCACACATAATGGTATACCTCACACCATCTCTACCGTGGAAGGAGGCATGAAGCTTTTGCACTCTTGGGGAATAGTGCCGGAACCGCCCCGCACTCAGCAGGAGCACAATGGAGCCCCTAATCCGTTCACCTTTGGCACGGAGAAGAGGAATTTCACAAAGAAAAGCCCGTTGTAACCACGTTGAGCGAATTACATGTCCGGTCTGGTCATGCGATCCTATCCTGCTCACTGAACTTTCCCCCTCGTTTGGTCAGCAGCTCAGACAGAGCTACCTGTTGCTGACAAATTTGATAATCCCTCTTGAAGGGAGTTGTTCGTAGTTGTATTGTTTTTTTTTCTATATATTTATATATATATTTATTTTTATATATATATATATATATATATATATATTTTTTTATCATTGTTATTTTATTTTTATTTTATTTTTTTCTGTGGGTGTGTTGCTCTGATTTTTGCGCACAGTTCTCCTGCCAATACAACCCCTATATAGTGACACGTACTCCCTGCTCTGTTAAAGTGTGGGTACTCACCTCTGCTTTTGTCTCCCACTATCTAGCGTTGAGCTACTACCTTTTGCCTGGACTGCCTGACCACCAGACGCCACATCCACTTGACTCCGAGCTGTAGCCGCCTGCAACTGTGAGTACACTTGCCTATTTGACTCCCATCCCGACACAAAACATGGGGATCCAAATCCTCTCCCTCAACGCCAAAGGGCTAAACCACCCGGTAAAAAGAGCATCCTTATGGAAATCGGCACTGGCCCACAGTTGCGATATCCTGTGCGTCCAAGAGACCCATTTTGCACTACAGGCCTCCCCCAAATGCAGCCACAGACTGTTCCCACATGTTTTCCGAGCTTCCTACTCCAAGAAACAACGAGGAGTAATGATCGCCATCAGAGACTCGGTCCACTTCCAATTACAACAATGTAACACAGATCCGGAAGGACGATACATTTTTTTGAACTGTACTATTAATAGAGTACCTTACACTCTGGTCTCCCTGTATGCACCGAACCATGGTCAGATGACCTTCCTTAGAAAGACGATGAAAGCTATCCGCAAATTCCAACAAGGACATTTGCTCATCTGCGGGGATTTCAATATGGTCCCTAACACTTCAATGGACTCCACGGCGGGTCCCCAACGTCGTGCATTTTCTACTCTTGATTCCTTCATTTCTTCCAATGATATGTATGACGTGTGGCGCTGTTGTCATGCGAGCGAGAGGGACTTCACCTTCCTCTCGCCGCGTCACAACACCTACTCACGAATTGACCTATTTCTAGCTGACACCTGGGTCTTGAACAAAATCCTGGGATCTGACATCCACACCACCACCTGGTCAGACCATGCCCCTGTTAGTATCACCATTTCGGATGACTCCGCCCATTCCACTCCCTATATTTGGAGAGTTAACAATTATCTCCTCAATACTCCCTGTTATTCCACCCCTATCAAACAGCAATTAGAAGAATACTTCTCAATTAACCAAACATCTGTGTCTGACCCGCTGGTGGTGTGGAATGCCCACAAAGCAGTCATCAGGGGGGTTTTCCTTCAAATGGGGGCCAGAGCAAAAAAAAACAGGACTCATCGCCTAGATGAACTCACTCATGCCTTAACCTCCGCAGAAACACTTAATAAGACTAGCCCTTCCCCATCCCTTCAATCTAAAATTTTCACCCTAAGACATGATTTGCGCGCTCTTCTTCTTGAAAAGCACGAGAAATCATATAGGATACTCAGGGCAACCTCTTATTCGACAGGGAACAAGGCTGGCAAAGCCATGTCCCTTCGGATCAAGGGGTACAGGAACAAAACAAAAATTCCCTACTTGTACCACCC
Source organism: Rana kukunoris (assembly GCA_029574335.1). Classification (NCBI taxonomy): domain Eukaryota; kingdom Metazoa; phylum Chordata; class Amphibia; order Anura; family Ranidae; genus Rana; species Rana kukunoris. The sequence goes on along the minus strand of CM056055.1, from coordinate 84,770,776 downwards.
ACACACCAACGAAAAGCTCCTTAAGCCCCAATCAATCGCAGATGCCTTTAGTAAGTATTATGAGGACCTGTACAATCTCAAGAATGACTCCTCCACCACCCAACCCGATCCCGCCTCGATCAAAATGTTCCTAGATAGTGTTGAGCTCCCATCCATAACACCCACGCAACTATCTCAGTTAAATGACCCCTTTACACCTGCAGAAATTCTTAATGTAATCAATCACCTCCCCTCCTCCAAATCCCCGGGCCCTGATGGATTCACTGGGGAATACTACAAACAATTTCAACACATTCTAGTCCCCACCATGTGCCAAACTTTCAACCTAGCTGCTAGCTCCGCCTCCTTCCCCCCCGAAATGCTTGCCGCCACGGTGGTGACGCTACCTAAACCGGGCAAGGAACCGGTCTCCCCAAAAAACTTCCGCCCCATTTCCTTGTTGAACACAGACTTGAAAATATATGCCAAGCTCATAGCCAATAGATTAGAAAACATCTTACCCTCTCTCATATCTCAAGACCAATCAGGTTTCACCAAGGGGCGTCAAGCCTCGGACGCTACCAGGCGAATGATTAACGTATTACACCACGTCGAGACCACCAAAGTGCCTTCTCTGCTTCTATCCCTAGATGCGGAGAAGGCATTTGACAGGGTCCATTGGGGGTATATCTCGGCAGTACTAACTAAATTTGGCCTCACTGGCAATATCCATGCTGCCATCATGGCACTATACTCCAACCCCTCGGCTCGTGTGCTATCCGCTGATACCCTTTCCACTCCCTTTCCGATCTCCAATGGCACGAGACAAGGGTGCCCGTTGTCACCCCTAATATTTAACCTTGTTATGGAACCCCTGGCAGAAAACATAAGATCCAATGTAAACATCTCCGGTATACACATAGCGGATGTGGACCATAAAATAAGTCTATTTGCCGACGATGTGATCCTCATGATCACTGACCCGACTCGCTCCCTCCCTGAGGTGCAGAGGACGCTTGCCTGGTTTGGGGATGTCTCCTTCTACAAAGCTAATGAGACAAAATCATATATTCTTGACTTGGGCTTGGACGAACCCACGAGAAACCAAATTAAACATGAATTTCCGTATGTGTGGGCAGAGAACAGCATAACATATCTGGGAATCCAGCTCAGCCCCTCTACGAAACAATTATTTTCTCTCAATTACCTACCGACTCGCACTAAATTACAAACAGATCTCACCAGGTTGGCGTCCTTTGAACTCTCGTGGGTAGGCCGTCTAGCGGCATTTAAAATGTTCCACCTCCCCCAAATACTATACCTCTTTCGGACTATCCCCATCCCTATACCTCTTAGGTATTTTGCATCACTGCAATCGATCCTATCGCATTATATCTGGAAAGGCAAGAAAGCCAGATGCAGTCACACTCAATTGGTGAAACACCGCCTAGCCGGGGGCCTGGGGCACGTCAACTTCCGAGACTACTACATGGCTTCCATCCTCACGCAAGCTAGAGAATGGCTCCTGCCCACCCCCCCTATCACGATCTGGAGTAACATGGAACAATCCTCTGTTCCATACAATAACCTCTCCACATGGCTCTTCGCCAGTATAATGGGTGCCAAGGCTCCCCCCCTCATGTCCCCAACTATATTAGCTACTCTCAAAGCTTGGACACACTTTGTACAAAAGACCCTGTCTCATGACATACAAGCCACACTCCCCATCCCTATAGAGACCCTGCAGCTTATGATGATTTCCACCTCCTACACTAGTTGGAAGGCCAAGGGGATAACCCACATATCCGATCTGTTGGATGGTGACAACATTAAGGCTTTCTCAGATCTCCAACCACAGCACCAACTCCCAAATTCTGACCTATTCCTATATCTTAGAACTCGACACTGCCTCTTATCACTCACACTGAGAACCTGCGCAATTCCACAGCAAGCCTGGATCTTTTACAGATCCCCTAAGGCCCACACAAAGGGAATATCAATGTTTTATGCTCTACTTGGCTCCAAAACCACATTCACTAGCTCCACCGCACTATCTAGATGGGAAAGGGACCTAGGACAAACATTCCCGTTGGATCAGTGGGAAAAGGCTTGCCGTTCCACTTATAAAGCTACATGCTGTTCCACTCTGTGGGAACTCACGTTTAAACTGACCCAGCGTTGGTATTTAACCCCGGACAGATTGTCCAAATTTAACCCCCTGCTGGACAACACATGTTGGAGGAAGTGTGGTGAGAAGGGTGACCTCCTACATATTTTCTGGGGGTGCCCTGCCCTTACTAATTATTGGCAATCGGTGTTTCACCTCCTCTTTGAAGTCACAAAAATAAAAATAGACAAACTGCCGTCCTTGGCACTGCTTTCTTTGAGGATAGACCATTTCCCCAACCCGTCGAGGATGATCATAATCCATGTTCTATTAGCCGCTCGCCTTAGCATTGCTAGGAAATGGAGGGATCCTGACCCTCCCACTCTTTGTGACGTAATTCACACCACGCATACTCACTTCACTTATGAATCAACTCTAGCACTGCGACAGGGAAATAAAAACCAGATGCTCAAGAAATGGCACCAATGGACTGCCTGGTTAGGTACCTCAGGCTTAGACTCAGCTTTAACTTCTCATCTTTGAATGATACTCCCACACCATTGCACGGTGAGTTGCCCTGCGATACCCTGTCTACACGCCCAGGTAGTCACTGGAGAGAAGGGAGGGGACTCGTTTGCTCGGGCACAGAATAGTGCCCGAATGGGGCGCCCGGGTGGCGAAGCCCCCTCCTTCACCCTCATATATTGAGCATGTGACCCTCAGCTAGTTCTTGTGTGCCGTGTTACGCTACGTTTGCAGCGAGACTTTCGAGTTTGTTTCTATGTTGTAACCCCACGTATGTTGTTTGTACTGTATAATACCCTATATTGTAATGTGGGCCTTCCCCATACTGTTTGTTGATATTAATTTCGATCTTGATACAACAAAGCAACTGTAAGGAATCGTTCTATTTGTACATTTGATCTCTGTAACTTGTATTCACTACAATAAAAAAAAATATTGAGATAAAAAAAAAAAAAAAACCTACACACGACCGTTTTTCACGATGTGAAAAAAACGACGACATAAAAAATGACGAGAAAAATTAAAGCATGTTCGAAATTTTTAATGGCCATTTTTCACATCGAAAAAAATACTCTGGAGCCTACACACGATCGTTTTAATGACCAATTTAAAAAATTGCATTTTTCACGTCATGAAAAACGGTTGTGTGTACGCGGCATTACAATTATAAAGGTCTGGCACTCATGATAATCTTTATAAGCCCGGATCAGCTACAGTGCTGGTTAACAAACTTTCTACATACTTCAGCTCACCCCTGACATAGTAAAAACCACCATAAATAGGACACACAAAAATAAATAAAAATAGTGCTCTCCGTATAAAAAAAAAATGATCCCTTTATTTAAAAACTCACTCATATATTGCAGAACCAACAAGAGGCTGTATTCGCTCATCCAAAGCTGGATGTCTACAACAGCTCACCGCATGCTGCTGGGTTCAAGCAAGACCTCCGTACTGCAAGCAAAATGCCTTGTTGTGCTCTGCCTTATGCATTACATCAGCAATGACTTAATCAAGGGACACTCTCCATTCTGGTGCAGCCACCAGTATTTGGTTGTTTTCTATTTCTGTTCTTTAGGTGTTTTACTCTTAATTTTCATGTGGTAATTCTGCAAGTCAGGCCTCGTACACACGATCAGTCCAAAACGATGAAAACGGACTGAAGTTCGGTTTTATCGGTCCAAACCGACCGTGTGTATGCCCCATCAGTCTGTTTTCCTTCGGTCCAAAAACAGAGAACTTGCTTTAAAATTGGAGCGATGGACGCCTAACAGGTCAAAATAGATGGTTAGTACGCAAAAGCATCGGTTCCAACCCCGGGCATGCTCAGAATCAAGTTGACGCATGCTTGGAAGCATTGAACTTAGTTTTTTTCAGTATGTCATGTGTTTTACCTCACTGCGTTCTGACATGATCGTTTTTTGAACCAATGGTTTGTAGGCACATCAGACCATCAGTCTGCTTCATCGGTGAACCAATGAAACTGAACTTCAGTCTGTTTTCATGAGTTTGGACTGATCGTGTGTACAGGGCCTAACAGATTTCCTGTCATGCCAAATGATGGGCATGGGCAAGGCTCAAAATTGTGTATCCTAAAAGGTGCAAAGTTCAGCCATGTGTAATGCACAGTAATGGGTAACACAAACCAGTGTATAGCCAAAAATTACCTACCCTAGTAAAGCTCTCTCCCCACCCTCATTTCATCCAGTTCAGAGCTCCCCCCCAGTACATAGCTGTCACCCCACCCCCACATTACAGAGCTTCCCCCCTCCCCCCCCCCATCATCACTAGTACAGAGCTCTCCACCCAATTGTCTAAGACAGAGGTCCTCCGCACAGTACAAAGCTTTCCACCACAGTACAGAGCCCCTAATCAGTACAAGGCCCTACACACAATACAGAGTACCCCCTTCCCCCCAGTACAAAGCCCTCAACGCAATACAAAGCAGCCCCTCCCACAGTACAGTGCCCTCCCACCTGGTACAGAACCCCCTAGAGTATATGAGTCCCCCCACACAGTACGGAGCCTTCCCCTTCACGCACAATACAGATCCCCCCCAGTAGAAGAGCTCTGTTAAATATTTTGACCATTGAAAGTTTTACCCTTTAATGAAGAGGTAAGTAAAACCTTGGACAGAGGGGGTGGCGGTGGATGTGGTATACTTGGATTTCGCAAAAGCGTTCAATATCAGTCCCCACTCACGGCTAATGTGTAGGGTAAAGTCTACAGGCTTGGAAATATCAGTTTGTAAATGGATACAAAACTGGCTAAAAGATAGAATTCAGAGAGCAGTGGTTAATGATTCTTACTCTTAAGGGTTGAAGGTTATCAGTGGTGTACCCCAAGGTTCGATGATGGGACACTTACTTTTTAATATCTTTATAAATTATATTGGGTCTGGGATCAAAAGTAAAATTGCTGTCTTTGCAGATGACACCAAGCTATGCAGTGGAATAACGTCCTAGTGGAGAAGGATCTGGGGGTTTTGGTAGATCATAAGCTCAATAATGGCATGCAATGCTAAGCTGCGGTTTCCAAAGCGAGCAAAGTCCTTTCTTGTATTAAGAGAGGCATGGACTCCAGAGAGAGAGATATCATTTTGTCCCTGTACAAATCATTAATAAGACCTCATCTGGAATATGCAGTTCAGTTTTGGGCACCAGTTCTCAAAAAAGATATTGGGGAACTGGAGAAAGTGCAGAGAAGGGCAACCAAGCTGATAAGAGGCATGGAGGAACTCAGCTAAGAGGAAAAATGAGAGGAACTGAATCTATTCACTCTTGATAAGAGGAGATTAAGGGGGATATGATCAACATGTACAAACAGGGCCGCCACCAGGAATTATGGGGCCCCTTACACAGCTTCCAGGCATGTGCCCCCTGGAGCAGAGAACCGGGGGGGGGGAATAGGGTGTGGGCTGCTGGGAATTGAGAAGCGGGGGGGCCCTTTACAAAAAAAAAAGAAGAAACAAAGAAAAATATATATAAAAAAAGGGGGGTGGCCATCCGGGGCCCTGGTGGACCTCTGGGCCCTTTAATAAAAAGAAAAAATGAAAGAAAAAAATATATATATTTTTTTTTTAAAAAAGGGAGGTTTCCGTATGTGGCCCTAGGGACCTCTGGACCCTTTAATCTTTTTTTTTTTTTAGAAAAAGAAATTACAAAAAAAGGGGGGGTTGCCATCTGGGACCTTTATTTATAAAAATAAAAAAATATATATAAAAAAAATAAACAGGGGTTTGCCACATGGGGCTCTGAGATATTTATTAAAAAATAAATAAATAAATATATATATATATATATATATATATATATATATATATATATTTAAAAAAAAATATATATATATAAAGAAATAAAAAGAAAAAATATATATATAAAAACTAATAATAATATATATGAAAAATAAAATAAATAAAAAAAATATATAAAAAAAATATTGTTTTTATAAAAAAAGGGGGGGGGGGGTTGTCATCCAGGGCAGTGGGGTCTCTGGGCCCCTGGGGACCTCCAGACCCCTAAAAAAAAAAATTGTCCCTTTATTAAAAAATAAATAAAAATATATTAAAAATATATATATATTTTGTAAAAAACAAATAAAAAACAAAAGGGGGTTGACATACGGGGCCCCTGGGGGCCTCCGGACCTCTAAGAAAAAAAAATGGCCCTTTAATAAAAAAATAAAAAAATATATTAAAAATATTGAATTTTTTATAAAAAATAAATAAAAAAGGGGGGATTTCCATCCGGGCCCCTGGGGACCCCTGTGCCCCTTACAGGTGTACTGCCTGTACCCCCCTGATGGCGGCCCTGTGTGCAAATATATAAGGGGTCCATATAGTGAACTTGGTGTTGAGTTAGTCACTTTACGGTCAACACAGAGGACAAGAGGGCACTCTTTACGTCTAGAGGAAAAGAGATTTCATCTCCAAATGCAGAAATGTTTCTTCACAGAAATACCGCGTACACACAACAGATTTTCATGACGTGAAGCTTTTTTTTTTCAAATGGTCATTAAAAATGACCGTTTGTAGGCCAGAGTCATAGGCGTGCGCAGCCTATTGCATTAGGGTGTGCACCTCAAACCAAAGCTCAAACACGCGTGCATGTATATATATATATATATATATATATATATATATATATATATAGTGTAAAAATATATATGTATTACATATACAATTCCAAACTATATGAACCCTGGCTTGTCAGCATAAAAGTGCAGATTTTTAAATTATATATATATATACATATACACACACACACACACACTTTTTTGCTGACAGTGACAAGCCAGGGTAGGGTGCATATCATATCAATTGGTTGCCTTTTTTTGGTCCATCATTTGCCCAGTGCTTGCCCTGCTCAGTGCTGTCTCACTCAGTGGTGTCACTAGGGTTGGTGTCACCCAGAGAGGCAAAACACAGTGACACCACGCTGTATGTTTATATATATATATATATATATACACACACACTGGTCTGTATATAATGTACCGTATGTTGCCAGGGTATACAGTAGTCTGTACATTATATGTACACCATACGGTACATTATATACACTGGTCTGTATATAACAAGAAGAGAGAAACAGTAGAAAGAGAGAAAGGGGGAAAAGAGTTGGTGGAGGGAGGCAAAGATAGAGAAAGTGGGGTTAGAGAGAGGTGGAGAAAGGTAGAGGTAGAGAGAGAGGGAGAGAGAGAGAGAGAGAGAGAGAGAGAGAAAGTGGGGTTAGAGAGAGGTGGAGAGAGGTAGAGGTAGAGATAGAGAAAGGTGGGGAAAGAGAGAAAGGTGGGGAAAGAGAGAGAGAGAAAGAGGGGGGAAGAGAAGATGTGGGGAGAGAGAGAGGGAGAGAGAGAGGTGGGGGAGTAGGAGAGAGAGAGAGAGAGAGGTGGGGGAGTAGGAGAGAGAGAGAGAGAAAGAGAGAGAGAGAGAGAGAGGTGGGGGGAGAGAGAGGCGGTGAGAGAGAGAGAGAGGTGGGGAGAGAGAGAGAGAGGTGGGGGAGAGAGAGAGAGAGAGAGAGGTGGGGAGAGAGAGAGGTGGGGGGAGAGAGAGAGGTGGGGGGAGAGAGAGAGGCGGGGGGGAGAGAGAGAGGCGGGGGGGGGAGAGAGCGAGATGGCGAGGGGAGAGAGAGAGGTGGGAGAGAGCGCGAGATGGGAAGAGAGAGAGAGAGGTAGGGAGAGAGAGAGAGAGATGGGAAGAGAGAGAGGTGGGGAGAGAGAGGTGGGGAGAGAGAGAGAGAGAGGTGGGGAGAGAGAGAGAGAGAGGTGGGGAGAGAGAGAGAGGCGGGGGGAGAGAGAGAGGTGGGGGAGAGAGAGAGGCGGAGGGGAGAGAGAGCGAGATGGCGAGGGGAGAGAGAGAGGTGGGAGAGAGCGCGAGATGGGAAGAGAGAGAGAGAGGTAGGGAGAGAGAGAGAGAGATGGGAAGAGAGAGAGGTGGGGAGAGAGAGGTGGGGAGAGAGAGGTGGGGAGAGAGAGAGAGGTGGGGAGAGAGAGAGAGGCGGGGGAGAGAGAGAGGCGGGGGGAGAGAAAGGTGGGAGAGAGAGCGAGATGGGGAGAGAGGCAGGGGGAGAGAGAGAGAGGTGGGAGAGAGAGCGAGGTGGGGAGAGAGAGCGAGGTGGGGAGAGAGAGCGAGGTGGGGAGAGAGAGAGAGGTGGGGGGAGAGAGAGAGAGAGGGGGAGAGAGAGGTGGGGGGAGAGAGAGAGAGAGAGTGGGGAGAGACAGAGGTGGAGAGAAAGATGGGGAGAGAAAGATGGGGAGAGAGGTGGGGAGAGAGAGAGAGAGAGAGAGAGGTGAGGAGAGAGAATGCAGAGATGGAGACAGGAGGGGGGGCAGTGCAAAAGGTGGTGGGGGGGAGGGAGGGGTTTTGTTCTGTGTGCAAAAGTTTCACTTACCAATTATGCCTCCCGTCTCTCAGGCTGGTTCCACTTTAGGTGGCTATAGCAGACATTGTTTCAGATCTCCCGCCCAGCTTCTCACAAAAACCCCAATCACAGCTCATTGCAAGCAGGGGGTTGGACTGTGGGCGGGGTTGGGCAGACACAAATGGGAGGCGAAGTGTGGCATTGGACAGTTAGTGGAGTGAGGGAGTGGCTGGGAGAACGAACAGGACCAGACACTGAGCACTTGCAACCCCACTCCCGAGTGAGATGGCTCAAGTCAGGCAGAGTCCCTTAGCACCGTCCCTTGGCACCAGCTCTCACTTTAGTGCTCAACTTGATTCCAGCAGGCTGCAGCCACGATCCAGGCTCCTAGTCTGCTTCTTCAAAGCTAGAGAGGACGGAGGGGGGAGGCGGAGTGCAGATGTAGATCACTCCGCAGCCGGAACTATAGAAGCTGCATCGGCTTATGCGGCTTCAGGCTGGGTTACTCCGCGGCTAGTTCCCCCCTTGCTCATTCCTCCCACAGCTGTATTTTCTGGCAGACATTACCCCAGGCAGTGTTGGGTGACTGATTTATACACAGGGACATTATGTACATGTTGCAGAGTGTAGGAAGTCCATGCAGGACAAGAGCACAGCAGGGATGATTAGGGTGTGCCTGGGCACACCCGGCACACCCCGTGGGCACGCCTATGGCCAGAGTAGTTTTCATGACGTGAAAAATGGTCATTAAAAATTTAGAACATGGTATATTTTTTCGTGTCGTTTTTCACGTTGTCGTTTTTCACATCGTGAAAAACGGTCGTGTGTAGGCTTTAACGATGTAAAAAAAACATGCATGCTCAGAAGCAAGTTATGAGACGGGAGCGCTCATTCTGGTAAAACTAGCGTTCGTAATGGAGAAGGCACATTCGTCACGCTGTAACAGACTGAAAAGCACGAAGACTAAAAAGCACAAATTGTCTCTCACCAAACTTTTACTAACACAAAATCAGCAAAAGCAACCCCAAGGGTGGCGCCATCTCAATGGAATTTCCCCTTTATAGCGCCGTTGTACGTGTTGTACGGCACCTCGCTTTGCTCAAGCATTTTTTTCAAGATCGTGTGTAGGCAAGGCAGGCTTGACAAGAATCACGTCGAAAAAAACATTGTTTTTTCGAGACCATTAAAAATGGTTGTTTGTATGAGGCATAAGAGCTGTGAAAATGTGGAATATCCTCCCTGTAGAGGTGGTTCTGGCCAGCTCAGTAGACTGCTTTAACCACTTGCCGACTGCGCTATAGCAAAAATACTGCTACAGCGCGGTCGAGTTGTTGTGACACGACGTCCCTGGGATGTCCTCATGCACTTCCTCGTTTGCGCGTCCCCTGGGGCACGCTCGCGGAAGTGTCCATGCTCGCCGGGTCTAGAAGACCCGGCGCATCACGGATCGCGGTAAGCTGCCGCTAATAGCGGCCGTTTACCACGTGATCGGATGAGGATCCTCTCTGTACCGATTGGTACAGTGTGAGAGGATAGGGGGAGAGCGGGTGGCAGCAGCAGCACTGAGGGTTGGATCTGTGACAATTGCAGTCACAGATCCAGCCATCCATCCATCCCAGCTCAGCTATCCCTGCGCAATACTCTGCAATACCCCAATACTCTACAATACCCTGCCCTATACTCTGCAATACCCCAATACCCTGCGCGATACTCTGCAATACCCCAATACTCTGCAATACCCTGAAATACCCCAATACTCTGCGATACCCCAATACTCTGCGATACTCTGCAATACCCCAATACTCTGCAATACCCCAATACTCTGCAATACCCCAATACTCCGCAATACCCCAATACTCCGCAATACCCCAATACTCCGCAATACCCCAATACTCTGCAATACGTCCTACCCTCCTGCCACCCTCCGGTCCTTTTACAGACTCACCGCTACGATCGAAGCCAGGATATTTTTTTTCAGTCTTCCCAGCCTAGAGGTGAGATGTGGGGTCTTATTGACCCCGTATCTCACTGTAAAGAGGACCTGTCATGCCATATTCCTATTACAAGGGATGTTTACATTTCTTATAATAGGAATAAAAGTGATAAAAAATGTATTTTTGGGAAAAAAAGTGTCAAAATCAAGTAAATAAAGTAAAATGAACAATAATTTTTATTTTATTTTTTAAAGCACCCCAGTCCCCGTGTGCTCGCATACGTAAGTCCCGCCGATATATGTAAACGGTGTTCAAGCTACACATGTGAGGTATCTCTGCGAACGTTAGAGCGAGAGCAATCATTTTGGCCCTAGACCTCCTCCATAACTAAAAACATGTAACCAGTAAAAGTAATTAAAGCGTCGCCTATGGGGATTTTTAAGTAGCGAAGTTTGGCGCCATTCCACGAGTGTGCGCAATTTTGAAGTGTGACATGTTGGGTATATATTTACTCGGCATAACTTCATCTTTCACATTATGAAAATAAAAATTGGGCTAACTTTACTGTTTTTTTTTTTTTTAAGCACAAAACTGTTTTTTGTTTTTTTTTAAAAACACGCGTTCAAAAAATGTATGCGAAAATGACATGCGAGATAAAAAGTTGTAACAGCCACCATTGTATTCTCTAGGGTCTTTGCTAAAAAAGCATATATAATGTTTTGGGGTTCTATGTAATTTTCTATCAAATAAATGATGATTTTTACATGTAGGAGAGAAATGTCAGAATTAGTCTGGGTGTTCCAGAACGCCTGATGGTGCTCCCTGCATGTTGGGCCTCTGTATGTGGCCACGCTGTGTAAAAGTCTCACACATGGGGTATCACCATACTCGGGAGGAATAGCAGAATGTGTTTTGGAGTGTAATTTGTGGTATGCATATGCTGTGTGTGAGAAATAACCTGCTAATATGACAGAACCAAGTTTTTCTTTTATAGCGAAAAAAATTAAAACCGCAGAGGTGATAAAATACCACCAAAAGAAAGCTCTATTTGTGGGAAAAAAAGGACAAAAATTTAATTTGGTTACAGTGTTGTATGACTGAGTTATTGTCATTCAAAATGTGAGAGCACCGAAAGCTGAAAATTGGTCTGGTTATTAAGTGGGTTTAAGTGCCCAGTGGTCAAGTGGTTAAAGAGATGATTATTTTGAAAGACAAAAAACTTACTGACCAGATTACCAGATAATAATAGAAGAAATAAAGCCAAAAATAAATAAATGAATGCAGCCATCAAATCTAAGAATTGGTGAGCTGCAAAAATATAAACATTAGCTTTTGAGTTTAATACTACTTTAATTGGGATTGGTTGGATATATTTTTTAACATATGTTTTTCTTTTACATTGTCACATCGATGTCTAGGAAAAAAGATTTAGCACTGCAAGCAGATTGAGAGGCTTGCTACAGCTGCAATGTGACAAACTCTCGCTGTAACCACTATGTTGGGTAATAACAATCAGGAACCACACAGATCAATCCCTGATCATACAAAACTCAAACTGCAGCCTGATCAATGAGAAGCTGGGCTCTCCCACAGAGCATATGATATCAGAGCAAACAGGAGAATTTTATACATGATATTATTTTTTTCCATTTAAACATTGTCACAAATTTGCTACTCTCACACAATAAAAGATATAGCCATACTTTAATATTGTTGCTTGGTATACCACTGAAATAAAATAACATGAATTCAATAAACATGGTTACAACTAGTTTGTATTACACACAGAGAGAGGCATGCATTTTTAATACAACAGGAAAAGGATTGAAAACGGTAAATAAAATAAAATATTTATTAATAATGCCATAATCTACTGTATGTTTGAACTGGTTAGCCAAATGGTCAATGATGTGTGTTTCTATGTAGTTCTGTTCTCGGTAGACAGCACAAGAGTTAAAAAATATCCCTCTGAGATTAATTAAGTACATAACTCTGCAGAGCAGAAACATCCCAGCTGCTCTCCCTATGGAGATCTCCATTACTGGATTGCTTATCTTAAAGACCTGCAGACAGCACTTAGGTCAGTAGGTTAAAAGACAGAAAACCAGTGATCCCAGCTCGATGTAGCTTCCTGGAGCGTAGTAACTGTCCTGGCAGTAATATGATGGAAGGAATGTGTAGGTTATATCCAGAAAATTACAGTGTAAAAGTCCATGCTGAGCATCTTTCCTTATTATCTGCTCTGGAGAAATCCTTCAAGCCTACAGTGTTGGTGTGTGGCTCACAGCGGGTTCCATCTGAAGACATTTATGTCCCAATGTCTGCAAAAAATGTAAACAAAGCCTCTAGTTTACTTGAAATGGGAAAGTGGTTTGTTTAAAGAGGAACTCCACTCCTTCCTAGCTATTTATTTTGGTCCCAGGTAAATGTTCCTGTATTAAAATGGGAATTCAGTGTTGTCCTACATCTAGCCCAATGTTCTCTTCTTTGTCACCATGTCCTGGCTCCTCCATTATGCCCCAACATCTTACACATGTGCAGCCTACTAATCCTTGGGTGTGGTGGCTCCATTGGCTTTCTTTTCTTCTTTCTTTCCCCCCTCTGCTTTCACTTGGTGATCTGGTTAGCAGCACACCTCCTATATAAGAGTGCTCCTGGTCTGGATGAAGGAGCAACAAAGACACCTTTGGACAGCAGCATTGTCAGTCTAGCACTGCCATAGCGTGAGGAAGGGGGCAGACGGGCGCAAACTTAGACAGGCAAAAAAGTTTGTCCCAAGCCATCCCGAGTGTGCTGGGCCTGATGCCCATGCCGACCACGTACTTACGGCCAGGGCTTTTTTTCAGCCGTAACGTGGCAGAACTCCATTTGGCCACCTCTGGCTAGCCTTGTCCTCTCCATCCTGTCACAAAACTCAGAAGGCGGTACAGGAATTTTTCTTTCACTAATTTCTTCCTCTACCAGCTTCTGTGTGCTATTCCCGGCAACTCAGGGCATGTGTGGGGCATATGTTGGTGGGTACCCTGATCCTGAAGCCACAACTTGCCCACATTTTGTTTTGTTCCTGTGGTGCTTCAGGAGGCAGCTCCTGTCCCCATCCCCACTTGTCCGACGTGTTTAGAACAGAACCTAGTGAAGTGTTCCGACACTCTTCCCTCCTCAGGTCTGTTCTCTCAGGTCTGTTCTCTCGGGTCTGTTTTCTCGGGTCTGTTCTCTCAGGTCTGTGCTGTTCTGATGAATTGGGGAAAAAAGCCAGAACATGGCACACATCTACCATGAGTATTGCTGCATCACTGTAAGACTCTTTTAAAGAGGTAAGAGAGAGGTGCAGAGGGAAAGCAGGGTGCAGAGAGGCAGAGAGAGAGAGGCTGCTGTGGGGAGGATGGAGGTGTGGTTTAAAGGTTATAGCTGGGTGAGATTTGTGCAGAGGTGAGAGCTGTGACGAGTGGGGGGATTTGTGATGGGGTGAGAGCTGTTTGTGTGTGGGGGGGATTTGTGCAGAGGTGAGAGCTGTGAAGAGTGGGGCTGATTTGTGATGGGGTGAGAGCTGTGTGTGGGGGGGGGGGATTTGTGCAGAGGTGAGAGCTGTGAAGAGTGGGGGGGATTTGTGATGGGGTGAGAGCTGTGTGTATGGGGAGGGGGGATTTGTGCAAAAGGTGAGAGCTGTGAAGAGTGGGGGGATTTGTGATGGGGTGAGAGGTGTGTGTGTGTGTGGGGGGGGGGGATTTGTGCAGAGGTGAGAGCTGTGAAGTGTGGGGGGATTTGTGATGGGGCGAGAGCTGTGTGTGTGTGGGGGGGGATTTGTGCAGAGGTGAGAGCTGTGAAGTGTGGGGGGGATTTGTGATGGGGTGAGAGCTGTGTGTGTGGGGGGGGGATTTGTGCAGAGGTGAGAGCTGTGAAGAGTGGGGGGATTTGCGATGGGGTGAGAGCTGTGTGTGCGTGGAACCTAGTGAAGTGTTCCGACACTCTTCCCTCCTCAGGTCTGTTCTCTCAGGTCTGTTCTCTCGGGTCTGTTTTCTCGGGTCTGTTCTCTCAGGTCTGTGCTGTTCTGATGAATTGGGGAAAAAAGCCAGAACATGGCACACATCTACCATGAGTATTGCTGCATCACTGTAAGACTCTTTTAAAGAGGTAAGAGAGAGGTGCAGAGGGAAAGCAGGGTGCAGAGAGGCAGAGAAAGAGAGGCTGCTGTGGGGAGGATGGAGGTGTGGTTTAAAGGTTATAGCTGGGTGAGATTTGTGCAGAGGTGAGAGCTGTGACGAGTGGGGGGATTTGTGATGGGGTGAGAGCTGTTTGTGTGTGGGGGGGATTTGTGTAGAGGTGAGAGCTGTGAAGAGTGGGGCTGATTTGTGATGGGGTGAGAGCTGTGTGTGTGGGGGGGGATTTGTGCAGAGATGAGAGCTGTGAAGAGTGGGGTGGATTTGTGATGGGGTGAGAGCTGTGTGTGTGTGTGTATGGGGAGGGGGGATTTGTGCAAAAGGTGAGAGCTGTGAAGAGTGGGGGGATTTGTGATGGGGTGAGAGGTGTGTGTGTGTGTGTGGGGGGGGATTTGTGCAGAGGTGAGAGCTGTGACGAGTGGGGGGATTTGTGATGGGGTGAGAGCTGTTTGTGTGTGGGGGGATTTGTGCAGAGGTGAGAGCTGTGAAGAGTGGGGCTGATTTGTGATGGGGTGAGAGCTGTGTGTGGGGGGGGGATTTGTGCAGAGGTGAGAGCTGTGAAGAGTGGGGGGGATTTGTGATGGGGTGAGAGCTGTGTGTGTGTGTGTATGGGGAAGGGGGATTTGTGCAAAAGGTGAGAGCTGTGAAGAGTGGGGGGATTTGTGATGGGGTGAGAGGTGTGTGTGTGTGTGTGTGGGGGGGGGATTTGTGCAGAGGTGAGAGCTGTGAAGTGTGGGGGGATTTGTGATGGGGCGAGAGCTGTGTGTGTGTGGGGGGGGATTTGTGCAGAGGTGAGAGCTGTGAAGTGTGGGGGGGATTTGTGATGGGGTGAGAGCTGTGTGTGTGGGGGGGGGGATTTGTGCAGAGGTGAGAGCTGTGAAGAGTGGGGGGATTTGCGATGGGGTGAGAGCTGTGTGTGCGTGGAACCTAGTGAAGTGTTCCGACACTCTTCCCTCCTCAGGTCTGTTCTCTCAGGTCTGTTCTCTCGGGTCTGTTTTCTCGGGTCTGTTCTCTCAGGTCTGTGCTGTTCTGATGAATTGGGGAAAAAAGCCAGAACATGGCACACATCTACCATGAGTATTGCTACATCACTGTAAGACTCTTTTAAAGAGGTAAGAGAGAGGTGCAGAGGGAAAGCAGGGTGCAGAGAGGCAGAGAGAGAGAGGCTGCTGTGGGGAGGATGGAGGTGTGGTTTAAAGGTTATAGCTGGGTGAGATTTGTGCAGAGGTGAGAGCTGTGACGAGTGGGGGGATTTGTGATGGGGTGAGAGCTGTTTGTGTGTGGGGGGGATTTGTGTAGAGGTGAGAGCTGTGAAGAGTGGGACTGATTTGTGATGGGGTGAGAGCTGTGTGTGTGGGGGGGGGGGATTTGTGCAGAGATGAGAGCTGTGAAGAGTGGGGTGGATTTGTGATGGGGTGAGAGCTGTGTGTGTGTATGGGGAGGGGGGATTTGTGCAAAAGGTGAGAGCTGTGAAGAGTGGGGGGATTTGTGATGGGGTGAGAGGTGTGTGTGTGTGTGTGGGGGGGGGATTTGTGCAGAGGTGAGAGCTGTGAAGTGTGGGGGGATTTGTGATGGGGCGAGAGCTGTGTGTGTGTGGGGGTGGATTTGTGCAGAGGTGAGAGCTGTGAAGTGTGGGGGGGATTTGTGATGGGGTGAGAGCTGTGTGTGTGTGGGGGGGGGGATTTGTGCAGAGGTGAGAGCTGTGAAGAGTGGGGGGATTTGCGATGGGGTGAGAGCTGTGTGTGCGTGGGGGGGATTTGTGCAGAGGTGAGAGCTGTGAAGAGTGGGGAGGATTTGTGATGGGGTGAGAGCTGTGTGTGTGTGGGGGGGGGGATTTGTGCAGAGGTGAGAGCTGTGAAGAGTGGGGGGGATTTGTGATGGGGTGAGAGCTGTGAAGAGTGGGGGGGATTTGTGATGGGGTGAGAGCTGTGTGTGTGTGGGGGGGGGTTGTTCAGAGGTGAGAGCTGTGAAGAGTGGGGGGGATTTGTGATGGTGTGAGAGCTGTGTGTGTGGGGGGGATTTGTGCAGAGGTGAGAGCTGTGAAGAGTGGGGGTGATTTGTGATGGGGTGATAGCTGTGTGTGTGGGGGGGGGATTTGTGCAGAGGTGAGAGCTGTGAAGTGTGGGGGGGATTTGTGATGGGGTGAGAGCTGTGTGTGTGTGTGTGGGGGGGGATTTGTGCAGAGGCGAGAGCTGTGAAGTGTGGGGGGGATTTGTGATGGGGTGAGAGCTGTGTGTGTGTGTGTGGGGGGGGATTTGTGCAGAGGTGAGAGGTGTGAAGAGTGGAGGGATTTGCAATGGGGTGAGAGCTGTGTGTGTGTGGGGGGGAGGGATTTGTGCAGAGGTGAGAGCTGTGAAGAGTGGGGAGGATTTGTGATGGGGTGAGAGCTGTGTGTGTGTGTGTGTGGGGGGATTTGTGCAGAGGTGAGAGCTGTGAAGTGTGGGGGGGACTTGTGATGGGGTGAGAGCTGTGTGTGTGGGGGGGGTTGTGCAGAGGTGAGAGCTGTGAAGAGTGGGGGGGTTTGTGGTGGGGTGAGAGCTGTGTGTGTGTGTGGGGGGGGGATTTGTGCAGAGGTGAGAGCTGTGAAGAGTGGAAGGGATTTGTGATGGGGTGAAAGCTGTGTGTGTGTGGGGGGGATTTTTTTGTGCAGAGGTGAGAGCTGTGAAGAGTGGGGGGGATTTGTGATGGGGTTAGAGCTGTGTGTGTGGGGGGGGATTTGTGCAGAGGTGAGAGCTGTGAAGTGTGGGGGATTTGTGATGGGGGGAGAGCTGTGTGTGTGGGGGGGGGGGGAATTGTGCAGAGGTGAGAGCTGTGAAGAGTGTGGGGGATTTGTGATGGGG
This sequence comes from Rana kukunoris, assembly GCA_029574335.1. NCBI lineage: Eukaryota > Metazoa > Chordata > Amphibia > Anura > Ranidae > Rana > Rana kukunoris. Next base: position 84,753,373 of record CM056055.1, on the reverse strand, counting down.
TTAGAGCTGTGTGTGTGTGTGTGGGGGGGGGTTGTGCAGAGGTGAGAGCTGTGAAGAGTGGGGGGATTTGCGATGGGGGTGACAGCTGTGTGTGTGTGGGGGGGATTTGTGCAGAGGTGAGAGCTGTGAAGAGTGGGGATGATTTGTGATGGGGTGAGAGCTGTGTGTGTGTGTGGGGGGGGGGGATTTGTTCAGAGGTGAGAGCTGTGAAGAGTGGGGGGGGATTTGTGATGGAGTGAGAGCTGTGCGTGTTTGAGGGGGGATTTGTGCAGAGGTGAGAGCTGTGAAGAGTGGAGGGATTTGCGATGGGGTGAGAGCTGTGTGTGTGTGGAGGGGGGATTTGTGCAGAGGTGAGAGCTGTGAAGAGTGGGGAGGATTTGTGATGGGGTGAGAGCTGTGTGTGTGTGTGTGGGGGGATTTGTGCAGAGGTGAGAGCTGTGAAGAGTGGGGGGGACTTGTGATGGGGTTAGAGCTGTGTGTGTGTGTGGGGGAGGGGTTGTGCAGAGGTGAGAGCTGTGAAGAGTGGGGGGATTTGTGATCGGGTGAGAGCTGTGTGTGTGGGGGGGGTTTGTTCAGAGGTGAGAGCTGTGAAGTGTGTGGGGGATTTGTGATGGGGTGAGAGCTGTGTGTGTGTGGGGGGGATTTATTTGTGCAGAGGTGAGAGCTGTGAAGTGTGGGGGGGACTTGTGATGGGGTGAGAGCTGTGTGTGTGGGGGGGGTTGTGCAGAGGTGAGAGCTGTGAAGAGTGGGGGGGTTTGTGGTGGGGTGAGAGCTGTGTGTGTGTGTGGGGGGGGATTTGTGCAAAAGGTGAGAGCTGTGAAGAGTGGGGGGATTTGTGATGGGGTGAGAGCTGTGTGTGTGTGTGTATGGGGAGGGGGGATTTGTGCAAAAGGTGAGAGCTGTGAAGAGTGGGGGGATTTGTGATGGGGTGAGAGGTGTGTGTGTGTGTGGGTGGGGGGGGGGATTTGTGCAGAGGTGAGAGCTGTGACGAGTGGGGGGATTTGTGATGGGGTGAGAGCTGTTTGTGTGTGGGGGGGATTTGTGCAGAGGTGAGAGCTGTGAAGAGTGGGGCTGATTTGTGATGGGGTGAGAGCTGTGTGTGGGGGGGGGATTTGTGCAGAGGTGAGAGCTGTGAAGAGTGGGGGGGATTTGTGATGGGGTGAGAGCTGTGTGTGTGTGTGTATGGGGAAGGGGGATTTGTGCAAAAGGTGAGAGCTGTGAAGAGTGGGGGGATTTGTGATGGGGTGAGAGGTGTGTGTGTGTGTGTGGGGGGGGGGATTTGTGCAGAGGTGAGAGCTGTGAAGTGTGGGGGGATTTGTGATGGGGCGAGAGCTGTGTGTGTGTGGGGGGGGATTTGTGCAGAGGTGAGAGCTGTGAAGTGTGGGGGGGATTTGTGATGGGGTGAGAGCTGTGTGTGTGGGGGGGGGATTTGTGCAGAGGTGAGAGCTGTGAAGAGTGGGGGGATTTGCGATGGGGTGAGAGCTGTGTGTGCGTGGAACCTAGTGAAGTGTTCCGACACTCTTCCCTCCTCAGGTCTGTTCTCTCAGGTCTGTTCTCTCGGGTCTGTTTTCTCGGGTCTGTTCTCTCAGGTCTGTGCTGTTCTGATGAATTGGGGAAAAAAGCCAGAACATGGCACACATCTACCATGAGTATTGCTACATCACTGTAAGACTCTTTTAAAGAGGTAAGAGAGAGGTGCAGAGGGAAAGCAGGGTGCAGAGAGGCAGAGAGAGAGAGGCTGCTGTGGGGAGGATGGAGGTGTGGTTTAAAGGTTATAGCTGGGTGAGATTTGTGCAGAGGTGAGAGCTGTGACGAGTGGGGGGATTTGTGATGGGGTGAGAGCTGTTTGTGTGTGGGGGGGATTTGTGTAGAGGTGAGAGCTGTGAAGAGTGGGACTGATTTGTGATGGGGTGAGAGCTGTGTGTGTGGGGGGGGATTTGTGCAGAGATGAGAGCTGTGAAGAGTGGGGTGGATTTGTGATGGGGTGAGAGCTGTGTGTGTGTGTGTGTGTGTATGGGGAGGGGGGATTTGTGCAAAAGGTGAGAGCTGTGAAGAGTGGGGGGATTTGTGATGGGGTGAGAGGTGTGTGTGTGTGTGTGGGGGGGGGATTTGTGCAGAGGTGAGAGCTGTGAAGTGTAGGGGGATTTGTGATGGGGCGAGAGCTGTGTGTGTGTGTGGGGTGGATTTGTGCAGAGGTGAGAGCTGTGAAGTGTGGGGGGGATTTGTGATGGGGTGAGAGCTGTGTGTGTGTGGGGGGGGGGGGATTTGTGCAGAGGTGAGAGCTGTGAAGAGTGGGGGGATTTGCGATGGGGTGAGAGCTGTGTGTGCGTGGGGGGGATTTGTGCAGAGGTGAGAGCTGTGAAGAGTGGGGAGGATTTGTGATGGGGTGAGAGCTGTGTGTGTGTGGGGGGGGATTTGTGCAGAGGTGAGAGCTGTGAAGAGTGGGGGGATTTGTGATGGGGTGAGAGCTGTGAAGAGTGGGGGGATTTGTGATGGGGTGAGAGCTGTGTGTGTGTGGGGGGGGGGTTGTTCAGAGGTGAGAGCTGTGAAGAGTGGGGGGGATTTGTGATGGTGTGAGAGCTGTGTGTGTGGGGGGGATTTGTGCAGAGGTGAGAGCTGTGAAGAGTGGGGGTGATTTGTGATGGGGTGATAGCTGTGTGTGTGGGGGGGGGGGTTTGTGCAGAGGTGAGAGCTGTGAAGTGTGGGGGGGATTTGTGATGGGGTGAGAGCTGTGTGTGTGTGTGGGGGGGGGGGGATTTGTGCAGAGGCGAGAGCTGTGAAGTGTGGGGGGGATTTGTGATGGGGTGAGAGCTGTGTGTGTGTGTGTGGGGGGGATTTGTGCAGAGGTGAGAGGTGTGAAGAGTGGAGGGATTTGCAATGGGGTGAGAGCTGTGTGTGTGGGGGGGAGGGATTTGTGCAGAGGTGAGAGCTGTGAAGAGTGGGGAGGATTTGTGATGGGGTGAGAGCTGTGTGTGTGTGTGTGGGGGGGGATTTGTGCAGAGGTGAGAGCTGTGAAGTGTGGGGGGGACTTGTGATGGGGTGAGAGCTGTGTGTGTGGGGGGGGGTTGTGCAGAGGTGAGAGCTGTGAAGAGTGGGGGGGTTTGTGGTGGGGTGAGAGCTGTGTGTGTGTGTGGGGGGGGATTTGTGCAGAGGTGAGAGCTGTGAAGAGTGGAAGGGATTTGTGATGGGGTGAAAGCTGTGTGTGTGTGGGGGGGATTTTTTTGTGCAGAGGTGAGAGCTGTGAAGAGTGGGGGGGATTTGTGATGGGGTTAGAGCTGTGTGTGTGGGGGGGGATTTGTGCAGAGGTGAGAGCTGTGAAGTGTGGGGGATTTGTGATGGGGGGAGAGAGCTGTGTGTGTGGGGGGGGGGGGGGAATTGTGCAGAGGTGAGAGCTGTGAAGAGTGTGGGGGATTTGTGATGGGGTTAGAGCTGTGTGTGTGTGTGTGGGGGGGGGTTGTGCAGAGGTGAGAGCTGTGAAGAGTGGGGGGATTTGCGATGGGGTGACAGCTGTGTGTGTGTGGGGGGGATTTGTGCAGAGGTGAGAGCTGTGAAGAGTGGGGATGATTTGTGATGGGGTGAGAGCTGTGTGTGTGTGTGGGGGGGGGGATTTGTTCAGAGGTGAGAGCTGTGAAGAGTGGGGGGGATTTGTGATGAGTGAGAGCTGTGCGTGTTTGAGGGGGGATTTGTGCAGAGGTGAGAGCTGTGAAGAGTGGAGGGATTTGCGATGGGGTGAGAGCTGTGTGTGTGTGGAGGGGGGATTTGTGCAGAGGTGAGAGCTGTGAAGAGTGGGGAGGATTTGTGATGGGGTGAGAGCTGTGTGTGTGTGTGTGGGGGGATTTGTGCAGAGGTGAGAGCTGTGAAGAGTGGGGGGGACTTGTGATGGGGTTAGAGCTGTGTGTGTGTGTGGGGGAGGGGTTGTGCAGAGGTGAGAGCTGTGAAGAGTGGGGGGATTTGTGATCGGGTGAGAGCTGTGTGTGTGGGGGGGGGTTTGTTCAGAGGTGAGAGCTGTGAAGTGTGTGGGGGATTTGTGATGGGGTGAGAGCTGTGTGTGTGGGGGGGGGATTTATTTGTGCAGAGGTGAGAGCTGTGAAGTGTGGGGGGGGACTTGTGATGGGGTGAGAGCTGTGTGTGTGGGGGGGGTTGTGCAGAGGTGAGAGCTGTGAAGAGTGGGGGGGTTTGTGGTGGGGTGAGAGCTGTGTGTGTGTGTGGGGGGGGGATTTGTGCAGAGGTGAGAGCTGTGAAGAGTGGAAGGGATTTGTGATGGGGTGAAAGCTGTGTGTGTGTGTGGGGGGGATTTTTTTGTGCAGAGGTGAGAGCTGTGAAGAGTGGGGGGGATTTGTGATGGGGTTAGAGCTGTGTGTGTGTGGGGGGGGGGATTTGTGCAGAGGTGAGAGCTGTGAAGTGTGGGGGATTTGTGATGGGGGGAGAGCTGTGTGTGTGTGGGGGGGGGGAATTGTGCAGAGGTGAGAGCTGTGAAGAGTGTGGGGGATTTGTGATGGGGTTAGAGCTGTGTGTGTGTGTGTGGGGGGGGGGGGTTTGTGCAGAGGTGAGAGCTGTGAACAGTGGGGGGATTTGCGATGGGGTGACAGCTGTGTGTGTGTGGGGGGGGATTTGTGCAGAGGTGAGAGCTGTGAAGAGTGGGGAGGATTTGTGATGGGGTGAGAGCTGTGTGTGTGTGTGGGGGGGGGATTTGTTCAGAGGTGAGAGCTGTGAAGAGTGGGGGGGATTTGTGATGGGGTGAAAGCTGTGCGTGTTTGAGGGGGGATGTGTGCAGAGGTGAGAGCTGTGAAGAGTGGAGGGATTTGCGATGGGGTGAGAGCTGTGTGTGTGTGGGGGGGGGGATTTGTGCAGAGGTGAGAGCTGTGAAGAGTGGGGAGGATTTGTGATGGGGTGAGAGCTGTGTGTGTGTGTGGGGGGGATTTGTGCAGAGGTGAGAGCTGTGAAGAGTGGGGAGGATTTGTGATGGGGTGAGAGCTGTGTGTGTGTGGGGGGGGGGATTTGTGCAGAGGTGAGAGCTGTGAAGAGTGGGGGGGACTTGTGATGGGGTGAGAGCTGTGTGTGTGTGTGTGTGTGTGGGGGGGTTGTGCAGAGGTGAGAGCTGTGAAGAGTGGGGGGATTTGTGATGGGGTGAGAGCTGTGTGTGTGGGGGGGGGGTTTGTTCAGAGGTGAGAGCTGTGAAGTGTGTGGGGGATTTGTGATGGGGTGAGAGCTGTGTGTGTGTGGGGGGGATTTATTTGTGCAGAGGTGAGAGCTGTGAAAAGTGGGGGGGATTTGTGATGGGGGTTAGAGCTGTGTGTGTGTGGGGGGATTTGTGCAGAGGTGAGAGCTGTGAAGTGTAGGGGGGATTTGTGATGGGGTGAGAGCTGTGTGTGTGTGGGGGGGGGATTTGTGCAGAGGTGAGAGCTGTGAAGAGTGGGGGGGATTTGTGATGGGGTTAGAGCTGTGTGTGTGGTGGGGGGAATTGTGCAGAGGTGAGAGCTGTGAAGAGTGTGGGGGATTTGTGATAGGGTGAGAGCTGTGTGTGTGTGGGGGGGGGGGGGTGGTATTTGTGCAGAGGTGGGAGCTGTGAAGAGTGGGGGGGATTTATGATGGGGTGAGAGCTGTGTGGGGGGATTCGTGAAAATTGGTGAAAGGGCAATTGACATTATAATGAGTTTCCCCATAATAACAGGTTTTTATTGTCATTCTTTCCTGCCAGCCAACTAACAAATTGAAGACAGACTATACAAATAAATAAAAGCTGATCATTGTAAAAAATAAAAAAAACTGTCAGTGGTAAATGCTTTATTTGAACCCTCTAACTGCTACATTTGCAGGGCAGTTTGTTCTTTTGAATAACAGACTTACTGGCTTAATCATCAGGTGAAATTAAAAGAAAGCCTTATACCCTGTATACACAATAGTTTTTTCTGTCGGCATAAACTCTGTTGCTGTTTTTTCCGACGGAATTCCAGTCAAGCTGTCTTGCATACGCACAGACACACCAATTCATCCAAAACGCGTGACACTACAACATGCCTAGAAAAATTAAGTTGACTTGTTTCCAAGCATGCGTGTTTTTTTCTCTGTCGGAGTTTTCCTTCTGAAAAAAAGAGAACACGTTCTCTTTCTAATTCTGTCGGAATTTTCGATTGAAAAAGTCAGATGGGGCACACACACGGTCGGAAATATCCGATGAAAAAATTTTGTTTGACTTTTTTTATCGGAAATTCCGATCGAGTGTACGAGGCATAAGGCACCTTTCACACAGAGCGGGTCCACTCAGCGGACTCCGATAGCTCAGCGGGGATTGCTCTGTTGATCCCCACTGAGCAGGCGAATGATAGGTCCGTCTCCACTCACTGTACAGGGACGGACCTGTCAGAGCCCCCACTGTTCTCTATGGGAAGATCAGATGAAAATGGACATCATGTCCATTTTCATCCCATCCGATCCGCTTTACAGATGGGAAATTTATTGCCATCCGTCAGTTTTGATCGGCTCTTGTCGAATCAGATCACAGGTGGGTGTCAGTGGACACATCTCCGCTGACATCCGCCTGCCCATACAAGTCAATGTGTGGCCCGCTCGGATCCACCTGAAAAACAGACAGGTGGATCTTTGCGGGTCGATCGTGTGAAAGGGGGCAAAAAAAGAAAATGAATGCAGCCACCACATCTAAGAATATATAAGCTGCAATATAATACATGTTTAACCACTTAAGGACCACCTCCTGCACATATACATCGGCAGAATAGCATGGCTGGGCACATGTACGTACAGGTACGTCCTGTACTAGTACCCGGCCGTGGGTCACGGGCGCACGCCCGAGGTGCGCACCCGTGACCCGGTCCAAAGCTCCGGGACTGGGACCGCGGGACTCGCTGTCCCGATCGCCGCTGGAGTGCGCCAATCGGTCCCCAGAGCTGAAGAACGGGGAGAGCCGTGTGTAAACACGGCTTCCCCATCCTTCACTGTGGCGGCGTCATCGATCGCGTGATGCCTTATACAGGGAATCGCAATAGATGACGTCACACCTACAGCCACACCCCCCTACAGTTGTAAACATACATTAGGGAACACAAAACCCCTACAGCGCCCCCTTGTGGTTAACTCCCAAACTGCAAATGTCATTTTCACAATAAACAATGCAATTTAAATGCATGTTTTGCTGTGAAAATGACAATTGTCCCCAAAATTTGTCAAAATTGTCCGAAGTGTCCGCCATAATGTCGCAGTCACGAAAAAAATCGCTGATCGCCGCCATTTGTAGTAAAACAAAAATAATTATTAAAAATGCAATAAAACTATCCCCTATTTTGTAAAGCTATAAATTTTGCGCAAACCAACCGATAAACGCTTATTGCGATTTTTTTTACCAAAAATAGGTAGAAGAATACGTATCGGCCTAAACTGAGGATTTTTTTTATATATATATATATATTTTTTTTTTTTGGGGGGGGGGGGATATTTATTATAGCAAAAAGTAAAAAATATTGAATTTTTTTCAAAATTGTCGCTCTATTTTTGTTTACAGCGCAAAAAATAAATTTTGTTTGGGAGCCACGTCGCACGACCGCGCAATTGTCAGTTAAAGTGACGCAGGTCCTTTAGCAGCATTTTGGTCCGGGTCTTAAGTGGTTAAACGAAACACGGCTAAACGCGATTTGCCTCTGAACATCCACCTGGAACACATTTTTTTGCTTTCCAAAAAATGCTTCTAAACTCAACTGTCTAGAAAGGACTATTAGTGAGCACATCAGCATGGCATATCTTGACTTGACAATACTTGCCCACTCTTCCAAAACTTTAATCTACTTCTGGTGAAGCCATTACTTTTGTTATTTTTAACCACTTAAGGACCTTGCCTTATTTTTTTTTTGCTACAAAATGACTTAGAACCCCCAAACATTATATATTGTTTTTTTTTTTCTAACACCCTAGAGAATAAAATGGAGGTCATTGCAATACTTTTTGTCACACCGTATTTGCACAGCGGTCTTATAAGCGCACTTTTGTTTGGAAAAAAAATCACTTTTTTTAATAAAAAAATAAGACAACAGTAAAGTTAGCCCAATTTTTTATTTTATTTTTTTAATTGCACCCGCTCGTGGAATGGCATCAAACTTTTACCCTTAAAAATCTCCATAGGTGACGTTTAAAAAAATCTTTAGGTTGCATCTTTTGAGTTACAGAGGAGGAATAGGGCTAGAATTATTGCTCTCGCTCTAACGATTGCAGCAATATCTTACTTGTGTGGTTTGAAAACTGTTTTCATATGCAGGCGCTACTCACGTATGCGTTCGCTTCTGCACGCAAGCTCGTCGGAACGGGGCGCTTGAATTTTTTTTGTTTTCTTATTTATTTTACTTGATTTTATTTATTTTTACATGGTTTTAAAAAAAAATGGGTCACTTTTATTCCTATTAGGCCTCTTTCACACTGTCCGTGTGCGGGCTCCGCTTTGCTCAGCGGGGATCGCTCCGGCGATCCCTACTGAGCCTGCAGATGACAGGTTGGTCTCTGCACCGCCCATGTAAAAGAGCCCTCACAAGGAATGTAAACATTAGGGATGAGCTGAACACCCCCGCGTTTGGTTCCCACAAGAACCGTTGAACAGACCGACCGTTCGTGCGAACATTTAGAACCCCATTGAAGTCTATGGGACTCAAACGTTCGAATTCCAAATTGCTTTTTTTAAAGACCAATATTCAAGTTATTGTTTGAAAACGTCTTTGAGAACCCGGGTCTTGCCCCAGGGAACATGTATCAATGAAAAAAAGTTTAAAAAAACGGTCGTTTTTTCAGGAGCAGGACTCCTGAAAAAATTACTGTTTTTAAAACTTTTTTTTCCATTGATACAGGTCCCCTTGGGCAAGACCCGGGTTCTCAAAGACGTTTTCATAGGCAAACTATAGACACCCAGCAGGTACAATATTTAAAGGAATTTTTCTTTTTTTTTTTTTTAAGTTAAGCATCATTAAAATCACTGCTCCAGGAGCAGTGATTTTATTGATGGCTAAATAAAAAAAAAAAAAAAAAAAAATTCCTTTAAAAATTGTACCTGCTGGGTGTCTATACCTGTGATAACGTCTTTAAATAGCACAATCACCTGCCTGCCAGTAAATTAGAAAGAACTGATCTATCTAAGCTATACAGTGTATAAATATATATACAACTCCTAGGGATGTATATACAGTGCCTTGCGTAAGTATTCGGCCCCCTTGAACTTTGCGACCGTTTGCCACATTTCAGGCTTCAAACATAAAGATATAAAACTGTAATTTTTTGTGAAGAATCAACAAAAAGTGGGACACAATCATGAAGTGGAAAGAAATTTATTGGATATTTCAAACTTTTTTAACAAATAAAATACTTTGTAGCGCCACCTTTTGCTGCGATTACAGCTGTAAGTCGCTTGGGGTAAGTCTCTATCAGTTTTGCACATCAAGAGACTGACATTTTTGCCCATTCCTCCTTGCAAAACAGCTCGAGCTCAGTGAGGTTGGATGGAGAGCGTTTGTGAACAGCAGTTTTCAGTTCTTTCCACAGATTCTCAATTGGATTCAGGTCTGGACTTTGACTTGGCCATTCTAACACCTGGATATGTTTATTTGTGAACCATTCCATTAAAGATTTTGCTTTATGTTTTGGATCATTGTCTTTTTGGAAGACAAATCTCCGTCCCAGTCTCAGGTCTTTTGCAGACTCCATCAGGTTTTCTTCCAGAATGGTCCTGTATTTGGCTCTATCCATCTTCCCATCAATTTTAACCATCTTCCCTGTCCCTGCTGAAGAAAAGCAGGCCCAAACCATGATGCTGCCACCACCATGTTTGACAGTGGGGATGGTGTGTTCAGGGTGATGAGCTGTGTTGCTTTTACGCCAAACATAACGTTTTGCATTGTTGCCAAAAAGTTTGATTTTGGTTTCATCTGACCAGAGCACCTTCTTCCACATGTTTGGTGTGTCTCCCAGGTGGCTTGTGGCAAACTTTAAACAACACTTTTTATGAATATATTCAAGAAATGGCTTTCTTCCTGCCACTTCCATAAAGGCCATATTTGTGTAGTATACAACTGATTGTTGTGCTATGGACAGAGTCTACCACCTCAGCTGTAGATCTCTGCAGTTCATCAAGAGTGATCAATGGGCCTCTTGGCTGCATCTCTGATCAGTCTTCTCCTTGTATGAGCTGAAAGTTCAGAGAGACGGCCAGGTCTTCGTAGATTTGAAGTGGTCTGATACTCCTTCCATTTCAATATTATCGCTTGCACAGTGCTCCTTGGGATGTTTAAAGCTTGGGAAATCTTTTTGTATCCAAATCCAGCTTTAAACTTCTCCACAACAGTATCTCGGACCTGCCTGGTGCGTTCCTTGTTCATGATGCTCTCTGCGCTTTAAACAGACCTCTGAGACTATCACAGTGCAGGTGCATTTATACGGAGACTTGATTACACACAGGTGGATTCTATTTATCATCATTAGTCATTTAGGTCAACATTGGATCATTCAGAGATCCTCACTGAACTTCTGGAGAGAGTTTGATGCACTGAAAGTAAAGGGGCTGAATAATTTTGCACGCCCAATTTTTCAGTTTTTTATTTGTTAACAAAGTTTGAAATATCCAATAAATTTCATCCACTTCATGACTGTGTCCCACTTGTTGTTGATTCTTCACAATAAATTAGTGTTATATCTTTATGTTTGAAGCCTGAAATGTGGCAAAAGGTCGCAAAGTTCAAGGGGGCCGAATACTTTCGCAAGGCACTGTATATTCTCTACACACTGTAAATTAAGCTAAACTGACTAGCCTGCCTGCCTGCTCTATCTAGCTATCTAAAAAGACAATCTCTCTGTCTCTCTGACTGCTTTTATTAACAAGCCGGAACACACTACACAAGGCCGCCCAGCAGGCCTTATATAGTGTGGGGCGTGTGCTAAAGCCCTGAGCCATAATTGGCCAAAGCCACCCAGGCTTTGGCCAATTATGGCTCTTCGTATTTTGCGCGCTGTGATTGGCCAAGCATGCAGGACATACAGCATGCTTGGCCAATCATCAGTGGGCAATGCCGCCGTGAATTATGGGCTGTTTTGCGTCACTCTAATTTTAGCGCGAACGACCGCTTTTGTTCGAATTTCGTCGAACGTTCGAACAGACAATGTTCAAGTCGAAAAAGATCCCAGATCTCATATGTAGACTAAAATGCAATAATAAAAAAAAAAATTGCCATTTGAAAAAATCACAACAAAAAAAATGTGCGTTTAAGACTTAAGGGCGGAAGTGACGTTTTGACGCCGATTCCGCCCTGCTATAGTAAGGAGACGGGTGGTGATCTTGCGGTGAATCTGCTGCAGAGACCGCCATTATCGTTTACAGAACCACTCACTAAAAAGATGGATATCTCGGCTATGGCAGAAGTGCCGACGTATACGTACATAAGCGGGTCCTTAAGTGGTTAATATATGCTTTGGGTCGTTGTCATGCTGAAGGTTGAAATTCCCCTTCATATTCAGCTTTCTAGCAGAAGACTGAAGGTTTTGTGCTGGTATTTGGAACTGTTCATAATTCCCTCTACCTTGACTAAGGCCCCTGTTACAGCGGAGGAAAAACAACCCCAAAGCATGATGATGACAAACTGGGGGCTAGGGCCATAAACCAGGCAGGTGTGTCTAGGAGCAGAGAAAAATGGACAAGAGACTTGGGATTGATAACTACAGAGCAGTGGAATAGGATCCTAAAGAGAGGGGCTCTAGTATCCATCGCTCCGGCGCAGAGATTGTCCCATCTTTATTTACTACACCGTGTTTACTATACCCCAAAAAAAATGTTTCAAATAGGACTGAATCGGAGTGATGAATGCCCTAGATGCAATGCCACAGGGGATCTTGCCCATATGTTCTGGAGATGCCCTAAGCTCTTCAGATATTGGACAGGAGTTATTGATAAACTTAACAACGTTTACAAGTCCTCCCTAGAACCGGATGTTAGAACTTGCCTTCTAGGGGATATAGAGGACCATAGAATACCTCCGGGAACTTTAGAGGGCATACTGCGAGGTCTCTTCCAAGCACGCAAGTTAATTGCCCAGAGATGGCAGGCCCATGCCCCCCCTTTGTTGGGAACTGGATTGAAACTATCAACTTGTTGACCTGGAGTGAGAGAGTGGCCTTTATTAAACAGGGAAATTGTAGAAGGTTTGAGAGAATCTGGGGACTATGGCTGAGGGATATAGGAGCCCTCGTCTAGAGATATAATAACGATATAACCGATAGTTTCCCCTGCCACCGTAAAATAACAATCTCCTAATATACAGGCAGTAAATACAGGACAGATGTAAACCTGACCCTTCTTTCTTGGAATTAGCTTTGCATAGGTTGCTTGGAGGGAACCCCCGGCTGCTCCTCTATCCCAGTAGAACGGCACTAAGAAAGTTAGACAAATACACCCAGATAACTGAGAGGGGAGAGGCGATCAGCACGGGGGCTAGTGGGGGGGAGGGAGGGGGGGGAGGGAGGGAATAGGCTTATACAAAGATTATACACGGAACTTGAAACTGGTGTTTGTTTAGCAACAAATGTATAATATGCACTTTCTGCCATGTGATGTTGTTATTGAAATTATAAATTTTTGTATGACAAAAAACAATAAAGAAAAGTTAAGATAAAAAAAAAGAGTGGGAAAGAATGGTACCATTCACTATGACTAAACAGACAGTCTATGCTCATGAGCGCCCTCTAACGAGCAGTTCTGCGGAACAATAAATGTCCATGATGCGGCCGGTTGGTGCACGTTACAATTTGTAATCCACAGAGGGCAAATGATCAATGCAGGTTGATTAAGCAAAGTATCCTGGACAGCACATTGGTGAATTGATCACCGTCCAGTGTCAATTACTTTTGGTATAAATACTGCAGACACTCCAGACCCCTTAAGTCTGAGTTGAGAGCCCAAAGGAGGTGGAAGACCTGTGGGGTGGTACTGAAAAGTCTATCTAAGAGGAGAGTTTAGATGTTGAGCATGTGCTCCCTCACCCGACAGGCCGATCCGCCTGTGTTCCTCACAGAAGGTGTATTGACAAAACACTGCTTCACAGCACAAAGGTTCCGGACGAAGGTGTCCCACTGTTCCGGCTGTCAGCTGGGCTGCCTCTTCGAACTCTGGGTACACAGGCTGGATAGTGGAGGTCTCTCGTCCTTCCAGGTGGCTGGTCTCTCGGCAAACCTAGGCCCCTGCTTCTGGCCTAACCACAAGGCTGTCTCTGTCAGCAGCTCCGCAGAGGAGAAGAGGCTGGATCCGAGAGAGCGAGAAAGCGCCACACCCTTCCCTTAAGTAACCTCCCCCACAAGTGTGTGCGGAGGCGTTACATGTTCCAACAGGCAGGGCATTGCGGGAAATGTAGTCCGTTTCTCCTAAGAGTCAATGGAGTCCATATCTCCAGATGAGGCTTCATAGTTTGAAGATTTCAAAGCACCTTGGGAGGGAGGAATCGTCAACCCAGTGTCCGGGTTTTGTGGAAAACTCGCAGGGCGTGTCTCCAGGTGTGCACAGCCCTTATATCATGGCCTGGTGAGAGTTCAGGGCCGTTGCTGCTATTCAGAGACACAGGCTGTGTGTGAAGATATTGGTGTGCTCCAGCCAGGAGAGGTGGCCTGCTATGGAGACATGACCCTATGTTGAGGGGATTTCTTAGCACTGGGAGAGTCAGCACAGTTACTTGGGTCCGGAGAGACTAAGAAAGCTAAGGTGACTAGCAAGTCCACAGAGGAGGCTGGAGGGAGTCCTGTGTTTCTGTGAAGTGGAAAAGCCTGGGGTGCTGGGACTGAGTTAACCCTATCTAGTGAGACCAGGAGTGGGGCTGAGCAATAAGGTACTGTAAGTGCAGAGTCTGAGAAGCCTAAGGTCAGGGACACCATTGCTAATAGTAGTAGAGCTACTGAATGTAGCCAGGTGGGCAACCGTTTTTTTGTTACCTGTTGTCAGGGCCGTCTTTAATGTTGATTGGACCCCCTCATGCAATTCTGCTCTCCACTCGCTCTGAGACATACAATAAATCAGCTAGACTTAAAATCAGTTTACTGTATCAGATCAGGCAGTGATTGCGATTGGTTGCCAGAGGTTACCACTTACTGACTGGTTGCTAGAGGTTACAGCACAGATTACGGCTCACTGATTAGTTGCTAGAGGTTACAGCACATGATTTCTTCTTGTTGATTGGTTGCTAGAGATTACTGTACAGTAATACTGCTTACTGATTGGTTGCTAGAGGTTACGTCACCATCTATTCACTGCAGAGGGACATGATATACATATGAATGCTGCCTTTATTTACATATGAATGCCTCTGCCCTCAGCTATTTATGCATGAATGCCGCCACTATTTACATATAAATGCTCCCGTAATTTACATATGAATGATGGTTATTTAAATGTAAACACAGGATCTGCAGGTAAATCATCTGTACACAACAATAGGGCAGAGCTGGCGGCATGAGTAGTAGCACTTCACACCGAGATATCAGGGCACAGCACATGACTAAAACTTTATGGGACAAGGGAATTTAAACTGGCAAGTATGAGGCAGCTGCTTTGGGCCCCACAACGACAGGGCCCAGGGCAGCTTCCCCGTTTGCCCTGCCTTAAAGACAGCCCTGCCTGTTGCTGTCTTGTGAAGCTGAAGCCCCTGCGTATCTTGTAAAGCCCTTTTTGTTTAAATAAAACAGACTACCAGGCCCTTAACTACACAGTTCCTGCCTGACGTAGACTCACTGTACAGACGCATCTACCATGAGAGCTAAACATCCCCCTATCACAATGATTTATAATTAACTATTGTATATTCATAGTGGTAGCCTTTATGCTGATTAAAAAAAAAAAAAACTCTGTTTTTTCTGCAGTGCTAGCTGGTAGCTGGAAAATACGCTTAGACTGGATGCAGCATTTTACAGCTAGAAAAGTGCACTTTTTAAATCAGAATGATAATGTGATTCGGTAATGCTGACATGCACTTAATAAACATATACAGTGTGAATTTTAATGAGAGGTCCACCTTAACTCTTCAGCCTATCTTAATTAGAAGCAAAATCCATGGACATGATCCTTTCTCTTGAGGCAACTCTGGGACTTCACTGAGCTATCCAACGTGCTGCATGAAAAGTGTAAATGGAAACCTATGTTTTGACATTGTTAAATTAAATAAGTCTGCTGTGTTTTCACTGTGCACAGCAAAGCAGAAATACAATCAGGCAAAGTGTGCATATCATTGTGCACTCAAGCAGTAAAAAATGCATGCATTCATATGGGCTTTTTCAGCATACTGCCAACAAACATGTAGGTGAAGCTATCTTTGTTACGTAAAAGAAGTCACTTGACTAGACTATGAAAAATATTGTCATATTGTTTTCTATTTAAGGTGATACTTAAATGTGAAAAAAAAATACTCTCAAGATTGAGTATATAGATTTGGGGGTTCTTAACTTTATGAAAGTGGGGATATCTGCCCATTATAATCATATGATCAGCCCAGTATTCTCTTAGGCTGCGTACACACGATCAAATTTATCTGCTGAAACCGGTCCGACGGACCGTTTTAGCAGACAAATCCGATCGTGTGTATGGGCCAGCAGACAGATTTTTCCAGCAGACAAGTTTTAAAGCTAACTAACCAGCGGACATATCTGTCCACACATGCGTCAAATGGATTCGACGCATGCGTGGAAGCATTTTACTTCCTGGTTCGGTGACGTGGCGGCGTCAACGTCACCGCGCTGTCTGCCAGCGGGGATTTTGGTTTGATGGTGTGTACAACCATCAGACCAAAACAGCCCAGCAGACATATCCGATGAAAACGGTCCGTCGGACCGTTTTCATCGGATAAGTTTGAGCGTGTGTACGCGGCCTGAAAGCCGAACTCCAGGCAAACAGATAAATATTCACATGAAAATGATATACATATATAAGAACTGGTTTACTAGCCAAAGTGTTTGAATCTCTGTAAGTTCAGGTCTCATATTTACACATCCCTATCTGCCAGGGCAGCAGACTTGATTTTACTTTGCTGCAGCTCAGTAAGACTTGCAGGCACATACTAATCTCTGTCATACTCTTTGCACTTAATAATTTGCTTTAATACCCTCTTCCCTTTTATTCTGCACATACTGCCTGCTACAATACTCTGCACTAGGGATGAGCTTCGAGTTCGAGTCAAACCCATGTTCGACTCGAACATTGCCTGTTCACCTGTTAAGATTCGAAAAGCTGCAGAACACCCTGTTAAAGTCTATGGGAGAAATCTAAAGTGCAAATTTTAAAGGCTAATATGCAAGTTATTGTCATAAAAAGTGTTTTTGTGGACCTGTATAGATGCAAAAAAAAAAGTTTTAAAAACTGCAGTTTTTCGGGAGCAGTGAATTTAATAATGCTAAAAGTGAAACAATAAAAGTGTAATATTACTTTAAATTTCGTACCTGGGGGGGGGGTTTAAAGTCAGCGTGTGAAAAAGCGCATGTTTCTCGTACATAGAACTGTCCCTGCACAAAGTGTAATTTCTGAAAGAAATAGTCCAGCAGAATGACGCAGCCGATGCTTTGACATTTCTTATATAGGGGTAGCGAGGCCATCCATCACGTGACCCCGCCCCTTCTGACACAGCCTCGGCTACGTCACTGGGAAAGCCCGGTCTTCCCCCTTGTGTCAGTGACGTGACGGGTGGCCTCGACTCCCCTATATAAGAAATGTCAAAGCATCGGCCGCGTCATTCCGCTGGGCTGTGTCCAGCGGAGAGAGAAGGTCAGCGACGCTGCTCTGGATGGATAGTCTTCTCATCGCTGGACCGATCACCCGTCGCTGGAGAGATCACTCGTCGCTGGATAGAAGACAACATTGGAGCAGGGAGCCACATCGAGAGTGGATTACCACCGCTGGATTTTTTTTCTTTTTTTTTTTATTAATAAAGGACTTTTTTCTGCGGTGTGTGTGTGTTTTTTTTAAAACTATTTACACTTCCTTCGTGAAATGGTAGGGGTACAGTGTACCCCATTAACAATTTACATAGGGGGGGCAGGATCTGGGGGTCCCCTTTCTTAAAGGGGTCTTCCAGATTCTCATAAGCCCCCCACCCGCAGACCCCCACAACCACCGGGCAAGGGACATCCTCCCCATGTTGATGGCATGTGGCCTGGTGCGGTTCAGGAGAGGGGGCCTCACTCTGTCCCCCCCTCTTTTCTGCGGCCGGCCAGGTTAAGGTGCTTGGATAAGGGTCTGGTGTGGATTTTTGGGGGAAATCCACGCCATTTTTTTTAAATTTGGGGTGGAGTTCCCCTTAAAATCCACACCAGACCTGAAGGACCTGGGATGGATATTTGGGGGAACCCCACGTCATTTTTTTTTTAAATTGACGGTGGGGTTCCCCTTAATATCCATACCAGACTTAAAGGGCCTGGTAATAGGAATTTTGGGGGACCCCCACGCTTTTTTCAAAAAAAATTATGAATGAATCCTTTCTGAATTGCCAGAGCCGACAATTCATTATAGCCGCAAAGCTGGTTTTAAATGACTTTTTTTCTTTCAGAAATGACACTTTGTGCAGGGACAGTTCTATGTACGGGAAACATGCGCTTTTTCACATGCTGACTTTACACCCCCCTAGGTACGAAATTTAAAGGAATATTTCACTTTTATTGTTTCACTTTTAGCATTATTAAATTCACTGTTCCTCAGAAAAACGGCTGTTTTTAAACGTTTTTTTTGCATTGATACATGTTCCCTGGGGCAGGACCCGGGTCCCCAAACACTTTTTAGGACAATAACTTGCATATTAGCCTTTAAAATTAGCACTTTAGATTTCAAATGTTTTAGGGTTCTAAAGTTCACACAAACATTTGGTGTGTTCGCAAGTTCTGGTGCTAACCGAACAGCGGGGTGTTCGGCTCATCACTACTCTGCACTATTCTCCTGCACATATACTATCCACTGTCATACCATCCACACTTCTTTCCAGTACAAAGTGCCTGGTAACACATTTATTTAGCATTATTTGCCACATCCTAAATATTGGGCTTATTAAAACTTTGTGCAAACGGTACTGCCCTATACATATTTTGATTTCCTCACATGACTGCGGATTGAATATCCCCCAGCGTGACAGTATTAAAGTAAGAAAGCGGAGGAGAAGTTGAGATCAATGCAAGTTTTTCTATTTGTCTGGTGAGTCTAATCCCCAAAGGGGATTTGTCATCCCCCCACGGGGTGAACACCCCCCTTTTTTTGGTGAATGGAGCACCCAGCATAAGTAGCTTGATCATCACATTTACTGGCACTCATCCCCACAAACACACAGTTTGTAGCGCTGCTGCAGGACTCTATATAGACTCCCTAAATATTGCCTGCTGGAATGAACACACTTCAAGCAGCTCCAAGGGTTGTGCCAGTGGAATCGAACTTCCCCTGCCACCGTATGTGTTGTACATCACCACGTTTGAGAACGACAAGATTTGTTCTTGACTGTGTGTACGCAAAGAAAGCTTGTCAAGTTTCTCGACAAGCCTAACAAGGAACTCGTTGAGGAAATGATTTTAACACCGTTTACATTTGCATGAGTGACTTATGTATGCGTTTTCTTTGCTGCGCAAGCACGCAGGGATGGGGGCTCCCTAAAAATATATTTTTTTCTATTTTATTTTTTATTTTTTTGTTTTTTTAGATTTTCCTTTAAAAAAAAAAACTTTTTGAAATTGGAACAAGGGACATCTATTAATAAAAGTATTTAGGCGTAGGACACACCTCCATGCCACGCCCCCTTAAAGTAAAATTATAAAAAAAGATTAATTAAATCCAAAAGCATTTCTATTTTTACCACTACTATGCCTTTATATTGGCTTTTGAAATTTACAAATGTAACAATTTAGAAATCGGATGAAAGGTTTAGCACTGTGAAACCCTATCTGAAATATAAATAGTGCCTTTTATATACAACTATATAGACCAAAATGAGGAACAAATGAGGAGGAAAGAGAGACAGAAGGACTTGGTTCCAAATAAAAGACAGCCCCTTGAAATCAGGCAGGAGGACTCCTCCTGAGGACTCCTGGGATGTATGACATAATTTGCCCAATTCTTAAAACTAAGAAGTAACTGAAGAAATGTGAAAAGTTTAAAACAAGTAAATATGTTATCATTTCCTAATGCTGGTAACATAATGATTAAAAATAGTCAATATTAATTTAGAGAATCAAATTCACTTGAATATGAGTCCTTCTTAGCTTCAAAGTTGAGGTTGTAAATTGTGATGCAAAACTTCATGTGAATTCAATGTGTCTTGCAGTTAAAAAAATTAAGCATATGAAACCATTTTTATACAATTGAGAAGTCCAAATGTCTTTGTTACATCTAGCTACTAGAATCAAATACTGTATGCAGCTCCAAAAAGTATTAATTATCCAATACAGGAAAAGCTGCTGAAATACCAGGGCCCATATACTAAATCACATTCTGGGATACAGAGATTTTTCCCGGTAATCCACAGCCATAGATACCTCACTTATTCTGTCAGCTAATATAACTGAAAGTTGGTAATGCCATACAAACAAAGACTCTAAGTTGCATATCTTGCAGAGCTCCTGTTGCAGAAGACAATTCCTGTTCTCCAGACACACAATTCAGCTGTATTGGACCAGCTGCATGCATTTTAAGTATATTAATGCATGTTTTACACACATTTTAGAAAGAACATTTGTTGTCTTTCACCCATTTTCAGGCTTCATGCTGTCACTTTACTACCAGGTTGCCTTTCTTGCTATAGTAGTTTTAAACATCCACTGTTGTTCATGCTTGATGGGATCTATCGATTTGGATTTGTCTACTCTTATCTGGTGAACCCTATTATTTCCAATGGGCATCTGTCCAACAGCAAGAACAATTCCCCAAAGACCTGTCGAGCTGCCAGCTGAACATTTGCTTTCTCCAGCAGTCATGAGCAAAAAAATCTTTTATATTCAGGAATGTGGTGCATTGATCCAGGGTGCATCCAGCAAGGCAAATGTTCATGAACCTCAGCCATTTGTGTATAAATCACACCCTGATGCCACATACACACGATCGGACATTCCAACAACAAAACCGTGGATTGTTGGCTCAAACTTGTGTTGCATATGCACGGTCACACAAATGTTGTCGGAAATTCTGGACATCAAAAACGCAGTCACGTACAACACTATGACGAGGCGAGAAAAATTAAGTTCAATGATTTAGAGCATGCATCAAATTGATTCCGAGCATGCATAGAATTTTTGTGCGTCGGAATTGCATACAGATGATCAGAATTTCCGACAAGAGCTTTTGTTGTCGGAAAAATTGAGAACCAGCTCTCAAAATTTTGTTGTCTAGTCTAGTCTTTGTTTCTAAATTTCACCAGACCATATTTTCATTAGTATGTTCTGTCACGTTGGCTTTGTTTTTTGTTTTTTTACTTAAATGTTTTATTGATTTTACTGTTGACAAATTCCAACAATTATTGCATAGGGTAGTTCATTAACATATTTCATCATTATATGGTTGAATATTTAAATATTCAACCATATAATGATGAAATATGTTAATGAAGTAAAACACACACAGTAAAAAAAGGAAAAACATGGAACAAGAAGTAAACAAATGTACAAGGTAATGTCTATATTCTTGTTAGTCAATTTCCGCCCACCCCTAATGGGACCTAACTGTAGACGGAGATCAACTCTCAACATCTTATAGGCTTCAAGTGAGAGAGAAGAGGTAAACCTGGGTTATACCTTTTATTGGATCATGTTCTTAGAATACTGTTGTTATCATAGTTCACAATTTTTTTTTTTAACACCCGGCCTGTGTCCAATCCACTTAGACAGGTAGTTTCACAACATTCCCCCCCCAAAAAAAAAAAACTCCCAAAAAAGGTTCAAAACAGTTCGGAGTCGCTGGTAGAGGAGGGGGGAGGGGGAGCAATCCCGCCAACACCATCCAACACTACAATCAGGGAATGTCCCCTCGCACATGGGATCACTATTCCGCTGGCCAGAGATTTCCCACCCCCCAATAGCTACCAACAGGGATCCACTATTGGACCCACCAATTACAACATCCCGACAAACAATCAGTTCTATCCCTTGTCTGATTTTGGGACCCCTGTGGGTTTTACGCCTGACAGTAGAGGATTGGGATATGAGAATCCAAATCCCTACTCTCCACCCCAATACCTAAGTGGTCGGGACCAGTTTTTTGGCCAACAGAGACCTGACTATCCTGGTGGCTTCTCTGGGAATTTTCCCAACCAGAATTGGGGTTTTCCCAGGGTTCAGCCCTATAGAACAAAGAGAGGGACCGGGGGGGGGGGGGAGCGGGCCAGTTGACCAAATAGAAAGCGGCTTAAGGGACTGGCATTTTCAATCTAAGCCAACAAATGCTGACTGAACCTGAAAAGAAACTTTTAGACAAAGGCTTAAAGTTTGCCCCACCCCATAGTCTGAGTAAGTTTCAGACTTACATGGACATACACAGTACACGAGGAGACTCAACATCAAAAGGTACTTTCTATCCAATCCTCTTAGGGACAACCAAACATTGAACACGGAGTACAAACACTCTAGCTTAGCCAATGCTTCATTGTTTAACCCACCTGGGTCATTGGTTCCTAGTATTAGAGTATTCCGTGATGTTGTGCTTCAGGATTTGGAACACATTAAAGTCAAAAGGACCAACATGCACCGAGACCTTGAGAAGGGGTTGGAGTCGTTGTGCTCCAATAAATCTCTGGTGATTAGACCAGCTGATAAAGGAGGTGGCATCGTCATCTTAGACAGATGCGATTATCTCAAGAAGTTGCATCGCATCGTAGATGACGATGCCACCTACACACCTCTCAATAGGGATCCGGTCGTGAAATATAGGAGGGAGTTTGAGGCCATAGTCGATCGTGGCATCGATCGAGGGATTTTAAATAGCAAGGAAAGTTTTTTCTTGATACCGAGTGCTCCCTGCACTCCGGTAAACTATTATCTGCCTAAGATCCATAAGAACCAGACTTGCCACCCGGGGGTCCCATCGTCAGTGGTAGGGTTGTCCCGATACCACTTTTTTAGGAACGAGTACAAGTACCGATACTTTTTTTCAAGTAGTCACCAATACCGAATACCGATACTTTTTTTAAATGTGTCCCCAAATGCAGCCATGTCCCCCACATATTGCAGCAATGTCCCCCCCACATATGTTGCCATCTCCCCCACATATTGCAGACATGTCCCCCACATATTGCAGACATGTCCCCCCCACATATTGCAGCCATGTCCCCCCATGTCCCCCCCACATATTGCAGCCATGTCCCCCCCACATATTGCAGACATGTCCCCCCCACATATTGCAGCCATGTATGTCCCCCCACATATTGCAGCCATGTCCCCCCCACATATTGCAGACATGTCCCCCCCACATATTGCAGCCATGTCCCCCCCCCCACATATGTAGCCATGTCCCCCCCACATATGTAGCCATGTCCCCCCCCACATATGTAGTCATGCCCCCCCCACATATGTAGCCATGTCCTGTCCCCCATACCTGATGTGCAGCAAAGCTGCCGCTGCTGCCGTTAATCCCGGTGCATGACAACGGCAAGCATTACAAGCTTTCGCTTGTATACTTGTAAAGCCCGTGCTGCCATGTATAGACACTCCCCCTCTCGTGATTGGACGGATCCGGCGGCGGTAGCGGCGGCGGCGGGGGGGGGGGAAGTATTCTATTTCGGTATCGGGGGTATTTGCGGGAGTACAAGTACTCCCGCAAATACTCGGTATCGGTCCGGATAGCGAGTATAGTATCGGTATCGGGACAACCCTAGTCAGTGGCATTGACTCTGTTACGTCCCGGGTTGGCAAGTATATCGATTTTTCCTGCAACCACTTGTTCAAATGATTCCCTCTTACATCAAAGACACGAAACATGTCATTAACATGTTGTCTAATATCACTCCTAAGTCTGGTCTGTGGTTGGTCACTGCAAACGTGACCTTGCTTCCGCACCAGGATTGGCTCAAACTCAAATTGATTATATTATGGAGCTGCTGCAATACACAGTGAGTCACAACTATTTCTTTAATAACCAATTTTACAGGCAGGAGAGGGGGGTGGCAATGGGGGCCAAGTATGCCCCCAGCCTGGCCAACCTGTTTATGGCCAAGTGGGAGGAGGACGTCGTCAATGCTTGCCGGAAACCTGAGATAATGCTCTGGGCCAGGTACATTGACGACGTCCTCCTCCTATGGGACGGGAGTGAATCTGATCTCAAGGAGTTCATGTTGGGACTAAACAACAACACTAGAGGGATTGCATTCAATGTTGAGGCCAGTAGAGAAGAAATTAACTTTCTAGACCTGAAAATTTGCATTAAAGATGATAAGTTTGTCACCACCACCTTCTTCAAATCCACAGATAGGAATTCCTACATCCATTAGACAGTTGTCATCTACCGGCTTGGTTGAAGGCGGTCCCCCAGGGACAGTTCACGCGTCAAAGACACAACTGTACAGATTTGGAATCTTTTGAAAGCCAAGTTTTGACGCTTTTCAATCGATTTGTAGAGAAAGGGTATGATGGGCCTTCCCTCTCCCAGCTTATTGATAACACCAAAGCTGTGGAGAGAGAGCACCTTATGAGTGATCAAATTAAAGCCGATCGGGGAGAAAGGTTTTCCATACCATTTATCACCACTTTCTCCATTCAACATGATACAATCAAAAAGTTGATTCAAAAGCACCGGCATATTTTGACCACAGATCACGTCCTAGCTCTAATTCTACCAGTGAGACCAAGTGTTGTATTCAAGTGGGCTTCTACATTAGGTAGTCGGATAGCCCCGAGTGTCCAAGATCCCCCTAAGGGAACCAGATCCTTTTTAGAACACCTTACTGGGTACTTCAAATGTAGCGTCAAGTCTGTTCATTGAACAGTTGTCAGGACAGAAAAATATGCTGTTTTCAATCTACAAAGACAGGTCGGACATATGAAGTTGAACCATTCATTACTTGCTCGACCAAAGGAGTAGTATACCTCATTCAGTGCCCTTGCGGCCTCCAATATGTTGGGAGGACCAAAAGGGCAATGATGATAAGGCTGAATGAACATATCGCTAAGATCAGAAAAGGATATGACAAACACTCGGTGTCAAGACATTATGACCTTGTACACAATAGGGACCCTTCCAACACCCTATTTGTGGGGATATACAAATATCTACCCCATTGGAGGGGTAATTTGATTGTCTGCAAGATCTCTAAACAAGAGATGGCATGGATATATCGTCTTAAAACCTATATGCCACACGGTTTGAACATAGACACAGATATCAATGCCTTTATTAATAACTCATAAGTGTATAATCCTTGATTAAACTTTGTCATTAAAGTGGATTGATAGATTATGGTTCGGTGACCCCATGATGTTGATGATGGGAATCTCCATTGGAGTGGTTGATCAAAACCTTTTTTTCTCCCCTCTTTTGTGGTAGGGTATTGATATGAAACATTTTTCCTCCTCCCCTCTGTGTTTTATTTCCTAGTGGGACAGATCAAGTTAATTTAGGAGGGCAGTGTTTTGTTTCTGTTTTTATCATTTACATTTCTTGTTTACTGATTTATGAACATTATGTTGTATCTAAATTAGCAACATGTATAATTTTGGCCTGATGTAACTGGTTAATAATAACTTTTTCAAGATATTTTTTGAATTTTAAATGTTTTATTTAATTTCGTGTATGTTGGTTTATAACCACCAGTTTATGCATTCAATGTATATTTGCACGATTGCAGTGCTTGGTGTAGATGCTTATCATGCCCGCACTGGCACAGCATGTGTGTGCATTATGTGCCATTCTAAGGCTTTTTTAACATTCATGGTGCACAGTTATGTATATGGTGTGCTGTGTTTGGAGACCAAGACGCGGCACCTGGATGTATCATTCGGGTCTGGGTCTTGGCTCTACGCAGCCCATTTATAATCATGCAATGGCCGAGTTTAATATTTGGTTATTTTTATTTATTATTTATTTTTTATTTTTTGTTTTTAATACAACAACAAGCGGCTTTTGTTTTTCTCACCAGATACGGGTCCGCTTTTTGTGGTTTTATTTATGTCATCTGGTCCTACACTCCCACCCTATTGAGTGTGAAGGGTGATTGGTAGTCCGGAGTGAGGCTTGGTACCTCTTTCCCCGCACCACGCATGTGTGTGCGCTCCACTTTATATATATATTTCATCCCAGAACACCAGGGGGGTGGCCGATCTCCTGCCCACCACTCTGAGAAGGGACCAGTTCCTCCAGACCCGCCATCTGGGACAGGTCAGCCAGACATTGGTGCGGATGGAGGAGAGCCTGTCCTCCATCAAGGATACGCTGGGGAACCTGGACTCCCACTCCTGGGCTTTCACAACTTGCCTAAACGAACTGCAGACGACATCAGCAGGCGTTGGGCAGGATGTGAGGGCCCTTACCCAGGCTATCCAGGCCAACACGGCAACACTTGGTGCTGCCCTGGACAGAATAGCCGTGGCCTTGGAGGGCAGGCCGCCAGGTGGGCAGAGATCAGGGGCTGCTCCTCCTTCCCCGGTTTTACCCCTCCCCATGAGTCTCCCCTGAGAAGCCGGGGCCGGGGCCATGGCCGGGGGCGCCCCAGGCGTGGCTCACGCAAGGGGCAATAATTTGTTTTTTCCCCTTTTTTTTTTTGTTGCTGGAATTTTTTTGCTTTTGCAGGTTATTTTTTTTGGGGTTGTGAATGCTGTTTGAATGTGGGGGTGACATTCCTGCCGGAAAAGGGGTGTCACCCTCAATTTTGGTGGAGTAGGGTTCCCCAGGACCAGGGAGAAGTGATCCCCAGGTCCGTGTGAATGGTGTATGAATGTACAGTGACATAATTGGAGCCTTGGCGTGGCGTTGCTGCTCACAAGTCCAGCATGGTGGACTGGTGCCAATCCAATTTGATGTGGATGTGGGGTGTGTGTGCTAGGGACCACAGTGGTGTGCATGCATGCATTCTCATTGTGCCATGATTAATGTGTGTGTTTAACGTGCAAAGATGCCCAATGTGAGTTGTCTCCTGGTTGCTCTTCCCTCAGAAGACGGGGTAGCCTCGGTTAGGGGGGGATTGTCTGGTTCAGGGGTCAGGTCATCACGTAGGGCAATCTGCAGGCCCTTTCTTACTGCGAAGTTGTGCAGCATGCAACATGCACCGATGATCTGGCACACGAAGTTTGGGGAATACAAGAGGGTACCCCCAGACTTATCCAGGCATCGGAAACGTGACTTTAGTAGGCCAAAGATGCGCTCCACCACTGCTCGTGTTTGGGCATGTGCTTGATTGTATCTTTCCTCTCCTGGAGTTTGGGGGTTCCGGATTGGAGTCATGAGATGGGGTCCCAGTGGATATGCAGAGTCACCTGTAAGGGAAAAGACAGGAGGATGTTAGTCATGCATGTGGCCCTTGTGAGGTGTGCATCATGGGAGGGGATAGTCATGCCTGACTCCCATGTCACTCACCAACCAGCCAGGTGTCCCCATACACGTTCTGATCGAATTCCATTCGGATGTGGCATTGATTGTATATGAAGCTGTCATGGCTGGACCCTGGGTGTGTGGCACGGACGTGCCATATGAGGCCTTGGGCATCGACTATCACCTGTACACTGATGGAATGCCAATGCTTCCGATTGCGGTACATGTGCTCTGTCTCCTGGGGGGTCTGGAGTGCCACATGTGTGCAATCAATGGCCCCCACAGTGCGTGGGAATCTGGCAATTCTGTAGAAATCTGTCATTGCCTTCAGTCGCAGCTCCTCAGTGGTGGGTTTGATGATTTGGTTGGCCATGCGTCTGAGGATTGCAGGGACAACCTGGTGCACACATCTGCTCATGGAAGATTGTGACATCCCAGCCACCACTCCACTTGTTCTTTGAAAAGAGCCACTGGCAAGGACATGGAGTGTTGCCATGACCTTCACCAGTGGCTGCACTGCATGTGAGCGTTGTGTTCGGCTGGTGATGTCCTCCTGCAGGGTTGTGGTTAATTCCAGGATGACATGAGGGGTGAATCTGAAGATGCGAAACACCTCAGAATCACTCATGCCAAACAGGTCTATGCGGGTGCGGTATATCCTCTCCCGTGCCATCCTCCGTGCCATCCTCCGTGCCCTCATCCTTCTTTGTTCATCTAAAGTCAGTAGTATAGCTATACGCGACGATGCCCCTGGCATGTTGGCATACAGATTGTTGTGCAACACGTGTGACTGCTGAGCTCCTCACTAACAGTGTTGCTTTATCTAACAAGTAGACTTTTTTTCTCTTTTTAGACCAGCTTTTATATGGTCTAATTTTAGACAGAACATTTTGCTGTTGCGCACACTGCGTCGCCTGCGCTGCCCCAACGTTCTTTTGTGGATCCCCGTAAGTCCCTCATTAGCATATTTGACTAGCAAATCAATGGTCTGTCTAGCGCACTTTTGCGCGAACGGATGCGCCAGTCTAACGAAATTACGCGGGACAAAAAAAAGTAGATTTCTTGCGTATCTCGTTTTGGGGATGCCGTGCATCGAAACGCACGCGCATCTCCTGTTGTGCAGGCGTAATCGCTCTGTGAATCTGGGCCTTTGTTTCTGCTTTGTTTTCACTTGATTGCTTGTTGTATAGCCCTCTTTTGAGAGCAATATTGTTTTGTTTTTTGTTTTGGTTTCCAGCATATAAAGATACATTTACCTCATAATGTGACATATGGTCATTTATATGTCTTTGGGTTTGAATGTGTTTTTTCTTAATTTACAACAAATGTGAATGTTTATTTGTTAAATGTGACATTAATGCATATTGTTCACAAGGTATAGCGCGATTTTTTTCTTTTTCACATTTTTTTTTAGGTAATTAGAGGCTCTCTGATTATTTAGCCATTCTTAACAGTTTTTTTATTTTTTTTATTTAGTTGTAGAATAGTTTTTATATGCAAGTAACAATTCATATTGTGCTTGGATATTGAGTCTGGTGATGGCTTTGGTTTCTAATTAGAAAAAGGAAAACAGTGCTTCTACCTATATTGGTCAAGGAAGGTGTGAGTGTGATACAGGTAAGGAAGTTGGATAAGGTAAGTTTCATTTTAACAGGGACTGATCTGCATGATGACAATGAACTCTGTGTGTGGCCCAAAGCGTCACAGATCAGAGAGGTAACAGATTAAATAGTCACACCTATTAATTGGTCTTAACAATTTGTTGGGGTGGAGGGGGGAATTAAACATTCAGTTCTACCTCTATCGCCCACTTCATCACAAATTAATAATTACTCTTAATATTTTCTAGTACCTGGATGTGAAATACTGTGCAATTATGAAAGGTTTTATGTACTGTACAATGTCCTGCATGAATGTTTAAATTCTGCTTGTCAGTGTGGTTATATGCAGGCTAGTCCCAGGGGAGCCTGAAGAGGAAGCTTTTACAAGGCAGCCTCTCCCTAATTAAGAAAGAGCTGATGGTCCATGCCTGTTCTATGAGGCAAGAGTTGCTGTCTTCTGGGAACATAGTTTCCATAATTAATATGCTCCAATTTGGAGAAATGAGTGTGTTTAAGCAAAACCTCCAGTGTCTATCGGCAGCATAAATCCAGCTTAAAAAAATAATTGTGTCTCAGAACATACAGAACAAAAAAATTTGTGCAGCTTTTTGAAAAGTCTCTATATGTATCAAAGGTAAAGCTAAAAAGGTATATAGAAAATTTCTTGTCTTTGAATTATTGCATATAATAAGGGGGTTGACAAAACATGTGACATGATAATAAAAGGCTGCATCACTAGGAGACATATGGAATACCCCAGTGACAGAAATTAAAGTTTAGGATCCCTGGCATCTTGGCACCTAGAAATTATGTATCCCAAGAATGAATAACTTATACAAATCACAAACATTTTACATAAAAGTTTGTGTTTGAAGATATAGACACATTGAACCGCTATTCAAAAAACAGCTGGTATTTGATTAAAATGTCCACAGTGAGTTAGCAATAGTCCTCTCCAGTTTGACAAAGTAAAATAAACCAACTACAATCTTGAATCACGTGAACTTGGTAAAAAGTACAGTCAAGTGTTTTTCCTAATACATAAACTTTTAACAGACTACTCCTTTGAGAGCAGATCAAGCTAATAATGTAAGCTAATGTGTTTACCTTCAGGCATACATGAAACTGCATTTTAATCTCTACTTCAAGACTTGCGATTGCCTCTATAACTTTTTGGATTAGTATAGATCTATCATTGTGGGTAAGCACAAGGGCACTTACCTCACAAATAGAGTGTGGTGGCTACCCTTGGGACTGAAACTATTTTTTTTTATTGATCAGTGATTCAATGTATATTCAGAAGTCATACTGCAATTGTAAGATATTTTCTCTGTTATCCTGGCCCGATGACATCAATACTCTCATAATCAATGACCCAGAGCAGATGTGAGGATGAGGGATTCCAATATCCACTTGTCTTTACTGGTTGTATACATGCTCTGGAATGTCAAATAACATTTAATATACATATTTGCTAAGTATTTACTCATTTTACACATTCTAATCTTGGTTACCACATTTTAGTTTCTGAAACCAAAAGACAATTACAAGGAAAACATCTTCACTACGGGATAACGTACAGTTATTTTTCTTCAGCACTATGCATGTTTATTTTTTTTATTTTTTTTTACTATAATCACTTGTATAACACAGATTAAAAGCTATAAGGAGGCAAATAAATTAATCTATGCTAGATCACTCTACTCCATCTACCCAAATCAGTAAGGAACCATCTCTAGTGACCTGCCCCAGCAGCTGATTTTATCACTGAATCGGAACAAATATTAGCGCTACATTAAAACTTTCACTGCACTTGTTTGTACATTCATTAAAAATAAAGGGTTTGATTGGCGAGTATATATTTTGAATTATTATTGGAGTATTACTTTTTTTTGTGACCTATAGGCCTCGTTCATACGTGCGCCAAAGGAGAACAAGGATGTTCTGTGCATCCTTGTGCAGGCAGTCCCATTGCTTTCAATTGGGATGCAGTGGCTGCACAAACACAGAACAGACATCTCTTTATAATCATGCTGTACCAATTTATGTGGGTCATCCTGCATTTTTGTGTCCCACGGGGTGGGTTGCTTCCCTGGACCGGGTTCTTGGCGACCTACCTGACACAGCATCCAAGTTTTGTGACATATTCCATATACATTGTTTAATAAATGATGTGCCCATGTATGGCTCCTGAGGAAGCGGACACCAAGTAACCGCGAAACATGCAACATGTAGAGTTTATATACATCATTGTTAGTACAATGTAAATGATAAGCTGATTTATAGTTGTCACAATCAATATTTTATTGTAAATGTTTAGAAATTTTTACTTTGTAATAAAAATATTTTACATTATAAATTTGACTGTTTATGAGTTGCTCATACAATGCCATCATAGTCCAATACAGCCTCCCTTTTCTTTACAATATTTCAATGGGACAAAGGCATCATTTTGTAACATACCTTAATACCCTAGCACTTTAATACATATTTAAGAACAGAAATGTCACACTGAATTTGAAATGTTTAAAAAAGTGCCCTCAGGATCTGGTGCAGCTGTGCATGGTAGCCAATCAGCATCTAACGTTAGCTTGCTCAATTAGGCTTTGGCAATAAAACCTGAAAGCTGATTGATTTCTATGCAGAGCTGCACCAGTAGGGCCGGTGCTACCACTAGGCACCACCTGCTGCCTAGGGCACCTGGCCACTGGTGTTCCCACTCTCTTTTCTCTGCAGCAAGCAACTAAGTCTCAGCATCAGACAGCCGCCGCTCCATTCACACATAGTGTGAGAGGAGACAGAATGAATGGAAGCAAGCAAATGTTTATTGATGGGCACAGGTAGGCTGTATTTGATGGGCACTGGTAGGCTGCATTTTATGGGTGCTGGTGAGGCTGTATTTGATGGGCGCTTCATTAAAAAGGTGGGATTTACATTGGTAGGGAAAAAGGGATGGAGTCAGGGGTGGAGCCAAGAAGGGTGGCAGAATTAGGTTTAGTCTAGGGTGTCAAAAAAACTTGCACCATCCCTGTGCACCAGATTTTGCACTTTTCGGTTTTAGTAAATAACCCAAGTACAGAGAAAGTATAAATATGATATATATATATATATATATATATATATA
Source organism: Rana kukunoris (assembly GCA_029574335.1). NCBI lineage: Eukaryota > Metazoa > Chordata > Amphibia > Anura > Ranidae > Rana > Rana kukunoris. Next base: position 84,722,166 of record CM056055.1, on the reverse strand, counting down.
TATTTTTTTTTTAAGTTCAGGGAATAGATATGAATGTGTGCTGGAAAGATAAAACCATTGTTTTGCCAAACAATATTTATGTAGAGGCAGTTACAATGAAGTCAGCTTGCAATGTGTGAAATGAGTACAGAATAACATTTCACATGTACGGGGCTGTAGAGCAGAGCCATGTCATTAATAAATTGAAAGCAATTTCAACCAAGAAGGTCACAAGGTCCCTGATTACAGCACTGTAGACATGTTTAGACTAGAAAACAGGAGGATAATTTAATCTATTTATATCACATGCATCCATGAACACACTGGTTTGATGAACAACCAGGACACATGCCCAAAAAGGATGTAGAGAATTAGACTCTCTTCTCCCTATTCCTACAATCCAAGAAGACGATCCGCGTTCAGTTTATATCCTCTTTGGTCAGTTGATCTGTAATTATAAAATAAAGCTATAAAGCCACTTGATCTATGACATCATTAAGATGACTCTGATTTACTTTTTCTGTTTATTTTTCTGAAATGTGGCTGCAACCTTTGTGGGACACTGGCAATACTTTTTTTTTTTTATTATTATGCCAGTTCCATATTGAAGGTTCCCATCATAAAAGGAATGCCACATTTAACATAGAAGAACACTCATCTCTACAGTTAAAAAGAAAAATACAGATCTTGTCAGACTTAGCCTGGTCCTTCTGGAATTTGAATTTATCTACTTCACATCTACCAAAACCTCCCCTTTGATCAAATGGGAGAGATAACTAAGGCCCCTTTCACATTGCGGCGGGAGCCTCACTGGCAGTATAGCGCGGCTAAAAATAGCGCTGCTATACCGTCGGATATGCCGCAAGTTGTGGCCGCTAGCGGTGCAGTATTAACCCCCGCTAGCGGCCATGAAAGGGTTAATACCACCCGCAATGCGCCTCTATAGAGGCGCATTGCGGGTGGTATTGCCGCGGTTTCCCATTGTTTTCAATGGGAAGGAGCGGTGAAGGTGCGTTATACATGCCGCTCCTCTCACCGCTCCAAAGATGCTGCTGACAGGAGATTTTTTTAACTCCCGCCAGCGCATCACCTCAGTGTGAAAGCCCTCAGGATTTCACATTGAGGATGCAGTGAAGGAGTTTTTCAGGCGGTATAGCAGTGCTATTTTTAGCGCTGTACCGCCTGAAAAACTCCTCAATGTGAAAGGGGCCTAAATGTTTCCATTACAGATAAAAAATGTCAAAAAGCTATTGCATATAACTTACTTGACTTTGGCAACAAACTATGCTGGAGGGGATGTGTTTAGGTAGGGACATTAGCACATAAGCTCTGGTTATGTCTTCATATTAGAAGCTATTCGAATACCGTTTTCAAATTATTGTTGGGAATAACATGCATAATAACTTAAGAAATGTTGAACGGGTAATCTAAAATGTGGACAAAAATACCCATCTTTAGTGAGACCGATGTCTTTAAACATTCTTTCTGTAGAATGCCTTATGATTGTTAGGGAATGGAAGTCGTCCTCAATCCCTAGCATTACCAAGGTTAACATCTGGATGTATTTTTTGTGTATGGACAGTTGATGGCCTACAAAGATGGCACCTCTGATAAATTTCATAAACAATGGAAACCTCAGCAACAGTACAAGCACACTGAGAAGGTTTAACTTCTTGTCTTTGTCCTCACTACTCACAATCTATTAAGGTTGAGATATGGAACGTAACACTTTAACCGCTTAAGGACCGCCTCCTGCACATTTACGTTGGCAGAATGGCGCGGCTGGGCACATGCACGTACAGGTACGTCTTCTGTTAGTGCCCAGCCGTGGGTCCGAACCGTGACCGGGACCACGGGACTCGCGGACCCAATCGGTGCCCGGAGCTGAAGAACGGCTAAACACAGCTTCCCCGTTCTGCACTGTGGCGCCCGCATTGATTGTGTGTTCACTTTTATAGGGAATCACAATCAATGATGTCACGCCTGCAGCCACACCCTCCTACAGTTAGAAAAACATATGAGGTCACACATAACCGAGTTCTGAGTGCCATACCATGTGAGTGTTTTTATTTGCCTTTGTTGCTACTGAGAACTAGGGATGAGCCAAACACCGCTGGGTTCGGTTCGCACCAGAACCTGCGAACAGACCAAAAGTTTGTGTAAATTTAGAACCCTGTTAAAGTCTATGGGACTCGAACGTTTAAAATCTAAAGTACTAATTTTAAAGCTTAATATGCAAGTTATTGTCCTAAAAAGTGTTTGGGGACCCTGGTCCTGCCCCAGGGGACATGTATCAATGCAAAAAAAAGTTTTTCAAAAAACGGACATTTTTTCAGGAGCAGTGATTTTAATAATGCTTAAAGTGAAACAATAAAATTTAAATATTCCTTTAAATTTTGTACCTATAGGGTGTATAGTATGCCTGTAAAGTAGCGCTTGTTTCCTGTGCTTAGAACTGTCCCTGCACAAAATGTAATTTTTAAAGGAAAAAAGTCATTTAAAATCACTCACCTTAGGGTCTGGTATGGATATTAAGGGGAACCCTGCGTCAAATAAAAAAAAAATGATGTGGGGTTCCCCCCAAATATCCATTCCAGACCCTTCAGGTCTGGTATGGATTTTAAGGGGAACTCTACCCCAAATTAAAAAAAAAAATGCCTTGGACCCCCACACATTTTTTTTTTTTTATGAATGACTTTTCTCTGTATTGCCGGGAGCCAACAATTCATTATAGCCGCGAGTGATTTTAAATTACTTTTTTTCCTTCAGAAATTACACTTTGTGCAGGGACAATTTCTAAGTATGGGAAACAAGCGCTACTTTACAGGCATACTATACACCCCCCTAGGTACGAAATTTAAAGGAATATTTCACTTTTATTGTTTCACTTAAAGGAATTATTAAAATCACTGCTGCCAAAAAAAATTCAGTTTTTAAAACTTTTTTTTGCATTGATACATGTCCCCTGGGGCAGGATCCAGGTCCCCAAACACTTTTTTATTAAAATAACTTGCATATTAGCCTTTAAAATTAGCACTTTATATTTCAAACGTTCGAGTCCAATAGACTTTAACAGGGTTCTAAAGGTCACACGAACTTGCCGCGTACACCCCAAATAGTTCGCTGTTCGGCGAACAGGCAATGTTCGAGTCGAACATGAGTTCTACTCGAACTTGAAGCTCATCCATACTGAGAGCATTAGGTCTCTCCCTTTTTTTGTTTCATGTCCACATTTGCTGATTTTCTTCTCAGCCTATCTATGACAGCTGGAGCTGTCTATTGATTTGCTGAATGCTGGGATCAGGATTCTTGATTGCATACCACGCTTTGTGATCCCTTGAGGGTCGAATGATTGAGGTGAGAGGCCATCTGTTTCTGTTGGTGGAGAATCTTTCTTTGGTCACTTGATTGGAATCTGCACCGTTTTAATGGAATTCATCTGGATTTCTCTTTTACACAATTACTGATGGACTTTTGTATTTTTACCTTTATTTCCTATTTTTGTTTAAAGCGCAAAAAATAAAAACTGCAGAGGTGATCAAATACCACCAAAAGAAAGCTCTATTTGTGGGAAAAAAAGGACGCCAATTTTGTTTGGGAGCCACATTGCACGACCGTGCAATTGTCAGTTAAAGCGACGCAGTGCCGAATCGCAAAAACTGGCCGGGTCTTTTAGCTGCCCAAAGGTCCGGGTCTTAAGTGGTTAAACAGAAGGAATATGTTATCTTCCTTATTATTATTTTTTTTCCTGTTTGTTCCTGTTCGTGTATACTTCTATGATGTTGGATATTAAGCTGTTCATCTGATTATGCATATATCATTTTGTGTCATACACTACCTACATGTGTATACTTTGTTCAACCTAATAAAAAAAACATTTGAAATAATAATAAGAAAAAGTATTAAAGTGAATGCACTATGCAATTTAGCAATACTCTGAGCCCAGGCTATGTGAAAAGGTCACGTAAAAGGGCAGGTCCATGACAGCCTTGGGCTCAGGGAAAGTGGTTTGGCTGACACCAGCCCACATGCAAACAGAAAGACTGAGGACATCTTTTGACAAAAAATAATAAATTCAAGGGACAGCTATGGATAGAAAATTATTTATCTTTTAATGTATAAATAATTTGTTTTTAATTAATGGCTGCACCTCGGTTTAAAAAAAAAAAAAAATCTGTTACTACTCATCAGCTAAGCAGCTCATTTTTAAAAGCATGCATATATGTTTCTTCTGACAATTTATTTGCTTATTCTTTTTTATTTTTCTAATTGGCTATAGAGAAATGAGAGCTGTAATCAAAAGACTTGATGTTATTGGTATGCTGAGATATCATTTTTCACCACACAAACACACACACAATGGGTATTTTAAATCAGTGGTACAGGACATCCAAACCATGTTAGTGTTCTCTTTTTCTGATACACTAGCTGCAAATTTGTCATTACTGTCATAAGCGTCAAAACAAGGTTGTTCCAGAAATATTTTATATAAATTACAATTAGGGGACCTCAGAATGCGGCCGATTAGGACGGTGTCGTTGCCGGCAATTGCTGGCAAATGCTGCCAATTTTACATGCCGTTTGACATGTCAAATCACATGTAAAATCGCACCAGTGTGAACCAGGGCATAAGGATAATATCTCTATGGCTTAAGGACAGTTACAGAATTTTACCCATCTCAGAACTATGAAAAGAAAATACCCCTTTCTTTGATTAAATGCTTAAAAAAAGCAATCCATATCAGACTTTCCTTTCTTAAGTCAGGTTTGCTGAGCATTTATGAATAACATGGAAAATTTTGGCAGATTCAAATGCTGTCAGCTGCAAATTATTTCCCAATTCTAAAGCAGATCCATTTAATTAACACTCATTGTAAGTGTTATTTAAATCATAAGAAATCTCTCTAGCTACTTTTAAAAAAAGTGAAGAGCATCATTTTAATCATGAATAAATAAATAAATAATAATAAAAAAAGAATTATGTTTTAAAACTAAAAAATTACTACCTTTTGACTGTCAAAAGAGTCATGTGCATTTTTAATCGGATGAGTCAGAAAATATTGCACAATGCTGTAGTATTCTTTAAGAGAGTTAACAGGGCTAAAACTAGACTGATCCAGTGGTTGTGAGCAGGACAAAAAGGCCTGCTGAGAAATTGGTGGTCAATTTGGCCTCACAAGTGTAAAACAAATCTTTCCTGACAAGGGCAGTCAAGTCTGTTACCAGAATCAAAACATTTCCTTATTTTTAAAGTTAATTTCATTATATTTTGAAAAATTGTCCACTCCTTTTTATTCAATTCCAGTTGTTGACTATTAATATACCACGTGGTAGGTCTATTTACTGCTTAACTACTCATATCATAAAGAACATCTTACTAAAGCAATGGTAAATAAAAATCTCAAACCCTCCTGTACACTGCTTGGCATAAAAAAGGAACCACTTATTGCGTTTTTATATATATATATATATATATATATATATATATATATATATATATATATATATAAAAATATTTAATACATACAGGTGAAACTCGGAAAATTTGAATATTCTGCAAAAGTTCATTTATTTCACTAATACAACTAAAAAGATGAAACTGATATGAGATAGACACATTACATGCAAAGCAAGATAGTTCAAGCTGTGATTTCTCATAATTGTGATGATTATGGTTTACAGCTCATAAAAAACCCAAGTCCACAATCTCAGAAAATTTGAATATTATGAAAAGGTACAATATTCTAGGCTCAAAGTGTCCCACTCTAATCAGCGAATTAAGCCATAACACAAGTGAAATAAATGAACTTTTGCACGATATTCAAATTTTTCGAGTTTCACCTGTAAACTGGTAAATACAAATATATTTTATTAATATAGTTATATATTTGATAGGGTTGAAAAAGTTTAACGTGTGTGTGTATGTGTGTGATTTTTATTTATTAACAGTTCCTATAGCCCTGTATATTCTACATCCTGAGGAAGATATCAAATTTTTTAGTACCACTTCCTGGAGTAGGGAGTTCCACAATTTTACTGCTCGGACAATAGAGAACCCTTTTTGCAATCTAAGGTTAAACCTCCTTCCTTTTACCCTCAAAAAATGGCCACATGTACATTGCAAGCATATCCCCTTATTGGCTCCTCTTTCTAAGGCCTCGTACACACGAGGCAATCCATTTGTTCAAATCAGTCGGACCGACCGATTTGAACAAATCTGTCTGCTTGGATTTTGGTTTGCTCGCATGTACACACGAGCAAACCAAAATCCCCGCCAGCAGACAGTGCGCTGACGTGTCGGTGACGTGGCGGTGACGTTGACGCCGCCACGTCACCGCACCAGGAAGTAAAACACTTCTGCGCATGCGTCGAAATCATTCGGCGCGTGTGCGAGAAGACATGTCTGCTGATTAGCATACTAACCAGCAGACATGTCGGGCGGACGGGTTCCCAGCCGACAGATTTCAAAGCAGACATGTCGTCTCGCACCGGCGCCGAATGGATTCGGCGCATGCGCGGAAGTGTTTTACTTCCTGGTGCGGTGACGTCACCGCCACGTCAGCGCGCCGTCTGCTGGCCGGGATTTTGGTTTGCTCGTGTGTACACGCGAGCAAACCAAAATCCTAGCAGACAGATTTGTTCAAATCGGTCGGTCCGACCGATTTGAACAAATAGATTGCCTCGTATCTACGAGGCCTTAGCGTAAATAACTGTAATTTGTGTAATCCTCATAGCTGAGGTCCTCCTTCCCTCATTCATTTTGTTGCTGTTGCTGAACTCTTTGAAATTTAACATCGCCTTTCCTGAGGTATGTTGACCAAAACTAAAAAGCATATTTTAAATGAGGCTTAACCAGTGTATTGTAGATGTATTGATTTATCTCTGGAATGTATGCCTTTTTTAATGTATGACAGTATTTTGCTAGCTTTGTTACCTCTTCCTTTGCATTGCATGCTATTGCTACTGTAAGTCTGTGATCTGCAAGCACCCCAGATCTTTTTCCCTTACTGATCCTCCTAGGGGAGCCCCTCCTAAGTTGTAATTTATTGTGTGTATGTTTGGTACCCGAGTGCATAACTTTACATTTCTCTATATTGATGGTGTGGGTGAGAAAAAGAGGAAGGGTAAAAGAGAGAGAGAGGAAGGGTGAGAGAAAAAAAGAGAGGGGGTGAGAGAGAGAAAGAGAGGGGGTGAGAGAGAGAAAGAGAGGGGGTGAGAGAGAGAGAGAGAGGGGTAAGCGAGAGAGAGCAGGGTGAAAGAAAGAGAGGGAGGTAGGAGAGAGGATGCCTTTGGGTAGATTTACTAGGGTTTTAATGTGGTGCACCACAGCAAAATGTGGGTGGAGCCACATTGCAGTAAGAGTGGGAGGGGCTGCCCTACATGGGATGAATGGGAATAAGCACGCTCTGTCACATCTGCATGGTGTGAATTGACTCTTGCTAACCATGTAACAGGGGTATTATGGCAGACCCTTCTCTGCCTCTCTGTTAATCTCTGTATCTTTAATCACCTCCCCTCAGGACACCTGTGCTTTCTAAATCTCCCTGCTAACTACCGCACTAAAAACCATGCCTTGCATCCCAAACCCCCTCATCTCTGTTTAACTCCACATGCCTCTACTCATCTTTGCACACCAGCCCCCCTGCACAACCCCTCTTTGGTCATGTTTGCCCTCAAAACCAGTGGCAGTGTGTCCATAGTGGGTACAGGAGCACCGCCCCCTTTCTCTTGCACCCATCAATCAACAATACATAGATTCATGCATTAAATTAATCTATGTATTATCTTCGCTGCCGCACACTATTCAGGTGTCCGGCTGCCTGTTGAGCGCCGGCCATCTGAATAACAGTGGTTGGTGTGATTTGGAAGTGCCTGATTAGAGCAAGAGGCTCTAATATGCTTTCTGATTAGAGCCTATGGTTAAAAAAGTGTTGTGTTAGGGAATCGCTTCCCTAACACTGACCCGCCTCTCAGCCAATCAGGTTCACCGGGTCTGGTTCCCAGTCACCTGATTGGCTGAACCGGCAGGCTTGGAAGGACAAGAGGAGGAGCGGGCGGGAGAAGAGCCTTTCTCATCGAGGAAGAAATGAAGGACACCGCTCGCTCGCTGCCTGCCGCCGCCACCCACTGCCGACCCGAAACAAGGTAAGGGCCGAGCAGACGGTGGGCAACGTTTGGGGCACTGTGGCAACACTTAAGGCACACTGGCAGCATTGGGCACACTGGCAGCATTGGGAACGCTGGCAGCATTGGGCACACTGGCAGCATTGGACACGCCACTCACAATATACACCCTCACACTAATACTGTTATATTACCTACCTTACAATACACATCGTTGACATAACTCAATAACCTAAGATACTAATATACATATAGCTACAAATTTAAGGGTACATTTTTGCAGACTTCTGGTCCATCCATAATAATACTGTAATTCAATCCAATTAACATGGAAGAATTAATTAATGCATCCTACAATGATGTCCTTGAGGCTTCATTTCAGGTCCCTGCCCCTTATTCGCACTCGCACACGGGGACGCCTCTTCCCTCTGCATGACTCCCTGAAAGTCGTTTATGGTGCGGCGGCGCCTGGCTCCGGGACTATTGGGATCCCTTTGAGACAATTTTTAGGGGAACTCCGGTCAATAATAATGCTTCCAACACATAGCTAATTGGTAAATATACACTTTGCTTTCTAGCCATTGGACATATACCTAGGTGAAGAATTGAATTGTACTGTACAATCTCTTTTTCAGCAAACCCATAATCCTCTGATGAAGATCCCTGATTTGGGATCGAAATGCGTCAGCTTCTTACTTATGCAGATGTTCCTAACTTTTACAATTGTATTTGTAATACTGGGTTTGCAACTCATGTGTTGAATATTGTATGATTGTTGACCAGATATTCCAACTTTTAATGTCCATATTGTAATATTATGTATATATTCAATACATTTTATTTGACTATATATTTTGGCAATTTTTGACATTTCCGCTGCTTAAAAACCCCACTGGGGATACTTTCCGTGTTATATTATATTACTGGGGTGCGCAGCGCCCTTCACCCTCACCATCTGTGTCTCTTTCCATTTCAATTACTATATCAGGCACCCACAGCCAAGGTGGTGGCCAACAGGTTACCGTCTCGAATGTTTGACCTCAGTAGAGGCACAAGTCAGGGCTGCCCTCTATCCCCGCTGCTTTATGCTATTCTGGCAGAACCCCTTCCGATATCCGTATGAGCAAACATGGAGATTAGGGGACTGAGACTGGGATATATACGTTGCTATATGCACAAAAAAAAAGTGAAAGAAATGGCCCAATTCCACTATCTCGGCACTGAGGGGTTAAAAGTATTCACAGCAGTGTAGATAAAAATCAATATTAAAAGGTCTAAAACATTGATTAAGCAGCCGCTTCAAATAAAAATCATATACATCAACATAGAAATTGATACAAAAACTTGTAATCAAATCATATAGCAGCGCTAGTTGTCACTCAAGTCCTTAATGTGGCAGCTCTTTTTTATGTATATTAGTACATAAAAGTGAAAAAAGTTCTCCAGAGGTGAGGAGATGTGTAACAGTTCAGTGGGAAAGGTGCTCCTAAATCAATATGCAGCTGTCCATCGCAAGTGAGATCACTCATGTGCACTCAACCCGTCAAACGTCTCCGGTGCCAGTGACCCCCCCAAGGGGATCTACTCACCAGACAGTGTAGAAAGTTAGGCTCTGAACATCAATCCCTCCTGCTCTTCTCCAACTCAGGATAACCACTGATCAGCGTGTAATAATCCTAGTGACCACCGGGTGTCAGGATAAGATAAAAAAGCTGGATATGGTGTAATCCTGTTTCAAACTTTTATTTACCAAGCTGTGTCAGTGTACTACAGCATTCATTTAAAATAAGCACTACTTCAAGACTGGTTCAAAGTTCACAGTGGGGACGGTTTTGCTATGTCTGTTTAGCGCCCACCGCAATAGCATACAAAGCTCCACCACCTAACACTGGAGCACAAATGAAACCCAGCATGAGCTTTTCTGTGTGTTGTGAGAAAACGCCCTGACGTTTCGTCTGCCGACTTCCTCTGAGGGCGTGGTCTCACGGCACAACATGGAGCTGCTCAAGGAGCAAAGAGTTCCCCTTTAAATATAGAGGGTGCTGTGAGGAGAGGCTCACAGGCTGTGGTGGGTAAAGGACAATCTGCAAAAGTAGAAGTTATGTCTAAGCGTAATGAAAATTCTGATAGTTATGCTGATAAAAGGGTAAATGTTGGCAAATGTGATGACATTGAAAAATGTGTTTCCTTTAATGTCATGTCTGAAAATGTTGAAAATGTGTTTACTACCAATGATGGGAGTAGGATATCTCCCATGACAACCGGAGGCACAGGATTGTCCAGGGAAGTCTCATGGGGTCTCCATGGGTTGGAGCCAGAGGTTTTCCAGGATGGTTGTGGTGCTACTCTGGTGAAACAAGGGAGCCCCACAACCCTAAGTGTAACCCAGTTGTCAAGGGGTTAATTCAGCCTGCAAAAGCTGAAAGTGCAGAGCTGTGTGTGTCAGTAGCGCCCCCAGAGCTGGTAGGGCAAAAGCATGTATTACAGCCTGCCTTGTCAGATAATGTGTCATCCCAAGGGGATATGTATAGAAATGACCCAGGTGATGTTGTGGCTAGTGATTCCCAGGTTCCTTTGGTGCCTCTTAGAACAGGTGTTGCAGCGCTGCAGAATGCCTGTCAGGGAAGTACCACAGACTGGGGAGCATGGTGCAAGGAAACAGTCGCAACGCTAAACAAAGTAACCATGAGTTATAAAGCAATGATGGGAGACAAGTGTGTGGACACAACATCTGTTATGCCAGACAGAGGGTTTGCAGAGTGGCCGGTGCTCAAGGGCATGTCAGCCCCTTTGAAGGTTGATCCCCCTCCAGTCTGAAGGAGCGGTTATTGGCATAGACATGGCAGATGTGTTGTCCACAACCCAGCAAGTGGTAGCAAGTGTCAAGGTGACAATGTGAATTGTGATGACCTGCAGAGGCTCATTGACACTGGTGCAGGAGGGAAAAGTGTGAGACATGTGTCTGATAGCGCTCCAGGGGAGCAACAGGTGGTGATGATGGGTACCTCCAAGGAGGTGGAGGTCTCTTCATTAGTCTCAACCTTTCAACTTGCAGTGGATGAGCCCTTCCATGTCTTGGACAGGAAAAAGGTCCCTAGAAAGGTCTGCTATTTAGACATGGGTTGCATAGAGATGACACAAACTTTATTAGAAATGTTGGAGATGGTAAAAACGCACTCGCTGTACACTTGGGTGTCTCCACCGCAGATGGACCAGGTTGTGCTACGTAGTACCAATAGGTGGGGCCAAGTGGTACAGGCTGTGCAGGGAAACTTTGATCAAGAGTTGTATTGGTGGGTCCAATGCTTATTAACAATGTGGCGAATAGTCCTGAGGTTCTCTAAGGGGGTGCCACTAGTTACTGAGTGGTATGGAAGGTGCTCAGAACTGTTGGAGACATCAAAGGTCTCTCCGGCTGGTGTAGTGACTGGAAACATCCCTGCTGGTGTGGTCCGCGGTGCAGCTGAGCAGAGGTCAGTGGAGGGCGCAGATACTGTCTCACCAGCTGAACCTCATGAGAAGGAAGGGCCCAGAATAGACGCAGCACTAGCAGAGATGCTTTCTAACACTCAGAAAGAGGTACAACTTAAAGTACCCGGAGACGCTGTGAGAATTACTAATGTTGGTTTCTGCAACAATGTAATGTGTACATCAGAAAGAAGTAGTTTATGCGTGGATCAGTGTCATTTGTTAGATCAGTTGCCCATGGAGTGTTGGACAACAGGTGAGGTGGAGATGTGCTATGGACCAGTGGGTTGTAGTCACTTACCTGTGTGTGGTCCCTTCTCGGGTCTAGTTCTAACAAACACTGAGATGGATGGCACTGATTGTGTTGGACTTGGTGACATTGAAATGTCTGATTGGCTAATGAGTGGTGCTGTTAAAAGTGATGCGGTTGCCGTGGGTAACCAGAGAGAGGTTCTTGAACCTGAAAGACCTGTGGTGAAAGATAAAACTTGCTTCCGTAAGCTGAAAGGTAGGATCAGGGAAGGCAGACTTCCCCCAAGAGAGGAGTGTATGCTCAGGGACCCCATTAGAAGAGTGGGAAGGCAGATTATACAAACGTATAGAACCCTGTTGCGATCCAGGGTAGGGTGTGCCTGGAAACGCACCCGAAAAAAAGATTGGGCCCACAGCTGGTGCAGAGGTGCCCCAATCAAGGATTCGGGCTGGTGTGTTCTGCCCCCTATGGGTTTGAAACAGGGGGGGGAGGTATGTAACAGTAGGCGCTACTGTCACATTTAAGTGGACACAGAGTCTGCATATTGGCTGAATGCAGAGCTGCAGAGGTTAAATTTAAAAAGGAGAAAACTGCTTTGGCAGTTTTCTTGTCTTTTTTCTATTTTTACATGGGTCTCTGTGGCTTGGAGATCCTTCAGAGATCTGGGTGGGACGGGATCTCCAACCTGTGTCCAGGTTTTAAAGACCGCCTGCAAGCTGCCTTCCCAGGTGCAGACAGCTCATATAATGAAGGGCTGGGGAGAGCAGATGAGGGGGAGGAAGGTGAAGGAAGTTGGAGAAATGGCTGTTACTGTCTCTGTGTGAGGATAGACGCTGTACGCGTTGGAAGGCTTCGGAGCCGTGTGCATCCAGGACCGTGGGTCTGGAGGAGCTGATGGTTTGGGGAACCATTACCTGTAGCAGCAGTGCTGCTGAAGAGTAGCCAGGTGGGCTGGTATTTTCAGTTGTCGCTGAATAACGTTTTAAACCCCTGCGTGGGATTCCTAAATGGAATTTGGTTTTGTTTTTTTCTCCTTTAATAAACGTGGGCTACCAGGCCCTTAACGCTATATGCCTGTTTGGTGTTGACTCACTGCACAAAAACGCAACTACCACTAGAGTTAATTACCCCCAATGTTACAATATATATATATATATATATATATATATATATATATATATACACATATATATATATATATATATATATATATATATATATCAATCTTAGTCCGTAGGGTTCGATATTGAGTTGGCCCACTCTAATTTACCCCAAGGATATCTGGATGAGGTCAGGAATCTGTGCAGGCCAGTCAAGTTCCTTTACCCCAAATTCGCGCATCTGTGTCGTTAAGGACCTTGCTTTGTGCACTGGTGTGCAGTAATGTTGGAATAAAAAAAGGCCATCCCACAAAATTGGGAGCATAAAATTGTCCAAAATATCTTCATATGCTGACGGCTTAAAAGGTTGCTTCACTGGAACTAAGGGGCCAAGCCAAACCCCTGAAAAAACAACCCCACATCATAATGCCCACTCCACCAAATAATTTGGACCAGTGCACAATGCAAGGTTCATAAAGACATGGATGAGCAAGTTTGGGGTGGAGGAACTTGACTGGCCTTCTCATCCACATCAGTGCCTGACCTCACAAATGTGCTTCTGGAAGAATGGTCAAACATTCTCATAGACATACTCCAAGACTTGTGGACAGCCTGCGCAGAAGAGTAGAATATAGAACTTTATGGACTTTGGCCTCGTACACACAACCGTTTTCCTTGACAAAATCCATCAAGAAAAATGCTGGCAGAGCTTTTTTGCTGAGGAAAATGGTTGTGTGTATGTTTTTCGTCGAGAAAACTATCGTGGATCTTGACGAGAAAAAAAAAGTTCTCTTTTTTCTCGCCAGGAGTCTGAATTTCCTCAATGTGTTTCTCGTCGGGCTGGTTTACAACGATAAACATATTTGTGTGTAGGCTTAGAAACCCACGCATGCTCAGAATAAAGTATGAGACAAGAGCAGACCTTCAGTAAAAGTAGCGTTCGTAATGGAGATAGCACATTTGTCACGCTGTAACAGACTGAAAAGCGCTAATTATCTCTCACCAAACTTTTACTTAACACGCAGTAACACGAGATTAGCAAAAGCAGCCCCAAGGGTTGTGCCAGTGGAATCGAACTTCCGCTTTATAGTGCCGTTGTATGTGTTGTACGTCACCGTGTTTGAGAACGACGAGATTTTGTCTTGACAGTGTGTACGCAAATAAAGCTTGACAAGATTCTCGACAAGCCTGACAAGGAACTCATTGAGGAAAACAATGTTTCTTTTACGACACGTTTCTTGGTCGTGTGTACGAGGCCTAAGACTGGGATGACATTAAAGTTCATGTGCATGTAAAGGCAGACGTCCCAATACTTTTGGTAATATAGTATATATATATATTTTTTCTCACTTACTGTAAGTATCATTTCTGTGAAACATGATCTGTTTTGTTATGATTACTGGCAGTTGTGTATGAATGTGAGATGTGGTGGTGCTTTTGTTATTCCGTCAAACACCCTTACTACTTGTTTTACTGTATTTAAAAATATATATTTTCTTTTTCAAAAAAAAAAGTAGCAAGAAGTACAGCGCTAAGAATAAACAACAAAGTGATAAAGATCAAGGGCCAGATTCTTAAAAAATTGCGTATTTGTGGCGTAGCGTATCGTATCCCATTTATGCTACGCCTACGCAGTTTTTACGGGCAAGTGCTGTATTCTCAAAGCACTTGCTCCATAATTTGCGTCGGCGTAGCGTAAAGGGGACGGCGTAAGGACGCGTAATTCAAATAGTGAAGGAGGGGGGCGTGCTGTATTTGAATTAAGCGTGCCCCCATGCCGAACAAACTGCGCATGCGCCGGCCTTAAACGTAGGCCACTGCGCCTGCTCCAGCGTACGCCGCAAATACAGTGAATACAAGGGCAACGTAATTAACGTATAGGCCTATTCGCGACGAGTTCCGTAAACGACGGAAAAACATAACGCTGTCCCAACGTCCATACTTAACATGGCTTATGGCGGACCTACGCAAGGTTACCCCTCCTTCTAGCAGGGGTAACCTTATGCAAACTACGTCGACGGCGCGCAACTTCATTTGGGAATCGGCGTTTCACGCTCATTTGCATATTCAACGCAGAAATCGACGGGAACGCCACCTAGCGGCCGGCGTAGTATTGCATTTAAGATCCGACGGTGTAAGTGACTTACGCCAGTCGGATCTACGCCGTATCCATGCGTAAGTGATTCTAAGAATCACGTCGCATAGATACCCAGGCTCAGAAACAGAGATACGACGGTGTATCTAGAGATACACCGTCTTATCTCTGTGAGAATCTGGCCCCTAGTGTGGATAGATCTTATATTAAATACCAGATGAATACTCAGTGATATGACATATAGTGAAAAAAAAGAGGATATGTATATCAGTGACTAAAGTACATTGTATGATACATAAATATACACAAAATTAGTGATTCACAACTGTGAAAGAAAATAAGTGAATAAATAAAGTCCCACAACAATGAGTTTATAGATAAATCACAGATAAAGATGATAAATTCGAACTTTGTCCATATAGGGTTAATCCATATTGGTGCATAGAAGGAATCTAGAAATAGGAAAAGCTTCATCCACCACCAAGGCACCCAGAAGTGGTAATATAGTCTCCTTACCCTAACTGTGTGACCACTGTGACAGCGGTCTCTGCAAACATGGGGGTTGGTATCTAATGTATATACAGATCTACTTGTTATAGAAAGACATAAACTGATGCTTTGTATCCAAGAACAATGACTTTGGGATTGGAAGGGCCAATCCGCATTCCGCACACAGGACTGTCACTGCTGTCACGGTGGTCTGTGGTTAGGGTAAGGAGACTATATTACCACTTCTGGGTGCCTTTGTGGTGGATGAAGCTTTTTTTTGGGACCATTCACATTTATACAGCGAACAGTGCTATACAAATGCACTGATTACTGTATAAATGTGACTGGCAGGAAAGGGGTTAACACTAGGGGGTGAGTAAGGGGTTAAATGTATTCCCTGGGTGTGATTCTTACTGTGGGAGGAAGGGGACTGACTGGGGGAGGTGACCGATCTGTGTCCCTATGTACAAGGGACACAGCATCGGTCTCCACCTGGAGGACATCGCGGCCGCCAGGCACGGGCATCGGCACCTCAGCGATGAGTCGGGCACAGTTTTTCCCCGCTGCGCACCCCCAGCGGCGAGCACGGGGAATGCACAAAAAAGGACGTCCAGGGACGTCCACCTGGCAGTTGAGAGCCGCGCTGTGGACGTCTTTCGTCTACAGCGTGGGTCTCAAGTGGTTAATACCAGAGTAAACATTTCTCCAAAAAAAAATCTCAAGAGTAGGGCAAGGTGAGGAGAACAAGACTAGCTAATTGACATTCCAATATGCACAGGAAGCCATCTGTGGTTTATGCTGGTTTTAGCACACACAAAAAAAATGACAGCTCAATCATCTTGCCAACATCTGAAGAATAAAACAAGCTTGTGGAATAATAAAAAGACCAATAAATACAACATGTGAACTGCACACCAAATAGTCATCTGTCCTTTTCTCCAGCCCGCTGCTCATATCCAGCACAGATGTAGTGATGATATTGACAACAACAAACATTTTAGCATGATGGATGGGATGATAAGTATGCTAAGCGTCCCAATCAGCATATTGATCAAGCCACCAGAGCCTCTCCCAAGCAAACAAAATAAATATAGACTTTTTCCTACACACTTTAAATAAATGTATGCTTTAATTAACTTTAATGCAGTGTGTTTTAAAGAGAACTGGTCATGATTATGCAAGAATCTGATACTTTGGCCTGAAGCTTAAATGTGTCTGACAGTTGCTGCCCTGGCACTGATCACCTTATTTGGTGTTTTCATACTCATGAGAGTATGTAACAATTTCATTTAACATGTCTAGTCGTTCCTGATAATTACAGGGCTATGAATTTTTTTTGCAGTATCAAGAGTTGGGTAAATAAATCTTTAAGTCTTCAGGTCACCTAAAACTCAAGCCAGAGGACAACGTAAACAGGGAATATAGATCTGCCCTATATGCATATACTGTAGTGCTTCCTCAATTACTCTTAAAATCTTCAAGTGGGTTAGGTACAATGACTGCTCTCGAAGGTCAAATAACTACACTTTCTGTTCATTACTCCTTTTCTTTAGGAATAGTACATTACAATCCACTATATTTTATTGCAACAACATATAATGTAGCTACATAAGAAAACAATATTAATACCATTTTCAACACTTATACAAAATAGAAACTTTGCCAGAGACAGGAATAAAATGTTTTTTAACCACTTAAGGCCCGGAAAATCGTGCCACCCAAACACAATTTACATCTTTTTTTCTCACAAATAGAGCTTTCTTTTGGTGGTATTTGATCACCTCCGTGGTTCTTATTTTTTGTGCTATAAACAAAAATAGAGCAACAATTTTGAAAGAAAATGCAATATTTTTTACTTTTTGCTATAAAAAATATCCACAAAAAATATATATATATAAAAATTCTTTTTTTCCTCAGTTTAGACCAATACATATTCTTCTACATATTTTTGGTAAAAAAATCGCAAAAGCGTTTATTGATCGGTTTACGGAAAAGTTATAGGCCCAGATTCAGAGAGAATTGGATTCTCGTAGCGTATCAGAAATACACTACGCCGCCGTTTTTTATCTGGCTCTACGTGGAATCCAGGTAGATTTTGTCCAGTAAACGACGGCGGCGTAGTGTATTTCTCCCGTCGCAATCCATCTACACGAGTAGGGGGCGTAAAGGATTTTAAATAGGCGCGTTCCCGCGGCGATCGAACTGCGCATGCTCCATTCGCAAATTTCCCGCCGTGCATTGCGCAAAATCACGTCGTTACGTCATTCGTTGTTTGAGTAGCATCGTTTACGGACATTTCTATTCCCGAACGAGTTACGCAAAAAAAAAAAAAATAATAATTAAATTCGACGCGGGAACGACGGCCATACTTAACATGGGCTATGCACCGTTAGACCAGCAAAAAGCTGGTCTAACAGTACGTAAAAAAAAAACAGACGTAAGCGATTGTGAAGACCGCTCGTATCTTCGTGGATCGCCGTAAAAACACATTTGCATATCCCGACGCATCAAAACGACGCAAACTCCTCCCAGCGGCCGCAAAAATATCGCAGCGTAGATCCGAAGGCTTACGAAGACGTAAGCCTCTCGGGTCGAAGCCCGAAGCCGCCGTATCATGGTTTGAGGATTCAAACTAGTGATACGGCGCGCAAAATTTGAAATTACTCCTGTCTAACACCAGTTAGACAGGCGTAATTGCTCTGTGAATCTGGGCCATAGTGTCTACAAAATAGGGGATAGTTTTATGGCATGTTTATTAATAAAAACAATTTTATACTAGTAATGGTGGCGATCAGCAATTTTTATCGTGACTGTGACATTATGGCGGACACATGAGACACTTTTGACATATATTTGCTATAAAAATGCACTGATTATTGTGAAAATGACACTGTCAGTGAAGGGGTTAACCGCTAGGTGGCACTCTAGGGGTTAAGTGTGCCCTAGGGAGGGATTATTAGTGTAGGGGGGGTGGGCTGTGTGTGACTGGACAGTGATCGCCGCTTCCGATTACAGGAAGCTGTGGTTACTGTCTTGTCACTAGGAAGACTGGGGAAATGCTTGTTTGCATTTCCCCCTTCTATCTCACCGTGACACGACATGACCGGGACCCACGGTCCGAGTCACGGAGCTTGCGGCGGGCACATGCACAATGCCGGCTTCTTAAAGGGGACGAATATATATGTCCTTTTGCCTGCCTGTGCAATGCTGCAGATGTATATCTGCGTGCGGCGGGCGGCAAGTGGTTAATTCTGAATTACAATGACATGGAACTTTAATCCCTCAACTGGAGATAATCAATCCAAATGAACATCAAACTAGTTCATAATTCACTATATAATATACAGTATATTTTTAATCATTGTTGCACAGATATAGACAAACTATATTTTGAACTCCCTAAAAACCCATCATGACTTATATACTAGAATTTTGTTTTCATAAAAAATTGTTATATCTCCATAGTCAAAAAGCTTCCCTGTTTATCTATACCTGTATTTGATGAACTCTGAGTGCAACAACCATATACAAGCATTAAAAATAAAAAATAAAAAACAAGCTGCGCAACTATGAGAAACTCTAAGGCCCCATACACACGATCGGATATATCCGATGAAAACGGTCCGCGGACCATTTCCATCGGATATGTCCGATCGGGAGTTTGATCCGATGGCGTGTACACACCATCGGATCAAATTCCCCGCCGCCGGACGGCGCGGTGACGTGGCGATGACGCGGCGGTGACGTTGACGCCGCCGCGACACCGCCACGTCACCGCACCAGGAAGTAAAACACTTCCGCGCATGCGCCGAATCCATTCGGCAGCGGCGCGGCGGCGGTGGGAGCCGACATGTCTGCTGGTAAGTGTACTAACCAGCAGACATGTCGGGCGGACAGATTCCCACCGGATAGATTTCAAAGCATGCTTTGAAATCTGTCGGGTGGACAAATCTGTCCGCTAGCCCATACACACGAGCGGAGATGTCTGCTGAAACGGTCCATCGGACCGTTTTCAGCGGACATATCCCCTCGTGTGTACGCGGCCTAACAAAAAAACACACACACGATCGGACATATCCGATGAAAACGGTCCGCGGACCATTTACATCGGATATGTCCGATCTGGAGTTTGATCCGATGGCGTGTACACACCATCGGATCAAATTCCCCGCCGGCGGACGGCGCGGTGACGTGTCGGTGACGCGGCGGTGACGTTGACGCCGCCACGTCACCGCTACGTCACGCACCAGGAAGTAAACACTTCCGCGCGCATGCGTCGGATCCATTCACAGGATACGTACTAACCAGCGGACATATCCGACGGACAGGTTTGTAGCGGACAAATTTCAAAGCATGCCCATACACACGATCGGAGATGTCTGCTGAAACGGTCCATCGGACCGTTTTCAGCGGACATATCCCCTCGTGTGTACGAGGCCTAAGGTGATAAAGAGCAATACCAAACAGTCAATGCATCTATAAAGTCCATCAAGCTATTAATACAAGTGGAAAAGCATCTGATGGTATAAATCGGCAGTGAAATTCCTTGTGTTCAAGCAGATGGTGACATCACAAACAGGAACCTCAGAAAAGTGCAAACAGATAGGGAAAAACATCTCCACCGATGGAAAACACTGTCCCTTACCGGAGGGGAAGATCCCAACTAGAGACCTTCTGACCGCAGATGGCTTTCTCCCCAGCCAGGGGGTTCGATGACACGAAGTTCTATGGTCAACAACTCCTCCTCCCGTAGTGGACAAGTGATCAATGTTGATTGATGCCAAATTATATAAAAAGGTACATAGTGTAAAACCATTTACCATTTATTAAAAATATATTAAAATTGCACTTACAAAAAAGTAGGTAAAATATGCATGTAAATGTAGCCGGCCAGCTAGCACAACTCGATATCTCCTGGACACGATTTGTGGTTATGGACGTCAGCACGCCGCCTCCCTACGCCGTTTAGTCTAAACAGACTTCGTCCTGGGGCACGAGCGGCGTGCTGACTCACCGCAATTTATAACTCATATGCACAAATGGTACCACCCCCATCTGAGCTCCCAGAATCCCCGAAGCTACAATGGCCATCTTGGATAAGGGAAATGTTTGTCTTATGAGAGTGGTCTGTCCACTAATTCATATAGTTTTTTGCTAAAAAATCTCTGCGGTAAATAAGTAAAAGGAAGAAAATAGGAAAAAGAGGAGAGAAGAAACCTTTTTTACTTTCCCCCAAAAGGGATTCAATTACTTACATTGGACAATAGATGGCAGATTAAAAAGACCCATTCTCAAGTTATGAGAACGTTCATTCAAAGTCAATGAAACTGGTGGATCCCCTAAAGATCTATCTCGACTACAAGATGTCCTAGATTTCTTTAGAGATAGTTCCTTCTGTTGTTCAGATTGCTCCGCGTTCTGTTAGAAAACAAATGAGTCACATGACCGGGATAAGCCTCCCCGGTCAGGTGACCTTAAGCCAATAGGCGCTCGCCAAAGAAAGGGCTGGACAGCCCATTCGAGCTGAAAAATGGGGTTCAGCTCGAATGGGCGGTCCAGCCCTTTCTTTGGCGAGCGCCTATTGGCTTAAGGTCACCTGACCGGGGAGGCTTATCCCGGTCATGTGACTCATTTGTTTTGGCTCCTCCCCTGACCCCACCCCCTTTGTGCTTGCCCTGACCTTTTTAAATGGCTGCTTAAAAACTAAATAAAAATACCTTCAAAGTTGCTGCTTTCTCCACAAACCAAACTTCTCCTGCAATCCTCACTCCCAGCACCCTGCCATCCTGCTCCCAGCAATCCTCACTTCCAGCACCCTGCCATTCCTGCTCACAGCAATCCTCACTCCCAGCACCCTGCCATCCTGCTCCCAGAAATCCTCACTTCCAGCACCCTGCCATTCCTGCTCACAGCAATCCTCACTTCCAGCACCCTGTCATTCCTGCTCCCAGCAATCCTCACTTCCAGCACCCTGCCATTCCTGCTGACACCAATCCTCACTTCCAGCACCCTGCCATTCCTGCTCCTAGCAATCCTCACTTCCAGCACCCTGTCATTCCTGCTCCCAGCAATCCTCACTTCCAGCACCCTGCCATTCCTGCTGACACCAATCCTCACTTCTAGCACCCTGCCATTCCTGCTCCCAGCAATCCTCACTTCCAGCACCGTGCCCTTCCTGCTTCCAGCAATCCTCACTTCCAGCACCCTGCCATTCCTGCTTCCAGCAATCCTCACTTCCAGCACCCTGCCATTCCTGCTCCCAGCAATCCTCACTTCCAGCACCCTGCCATTCCTGCTCCCAGCAATTCTCACTTCCAGCACCCTGCCACTCCTGCTGACACCAATCCTCACTTCCAGCACCCTGCCATTCCTGCTCCCAGCAATTCTCACTTCCAGCACCCTGCCATTCCTGCTGACACCAATCCTCACTTCCAGCACCCTGCCATTCCTGCTCCCAGCAATCCTCACTTCCAGCACCCTGCCATTCCTGCTCACAGCAATCCTCACTTCCAGCACCCTGCCATTCCTGCTGACACCAATCCTCACTTCCAGCACCCTGCCATTCCTGCTCCCAGCAATTCTCACTTCCAGCACCCTGCCATTCCTGCTGACACCAATCCTCACTTCCAGCACCCTGCCATTCCTGCTGACACCAATCCTCACTTCCAGCACCCTGCCATCCTTCTCCCAGCAATCCTCACTTCCAGCACCCTGCCATTCCTGCTCACAGCAATCCTCACTTCCAGCACCCTGTCATTCCTGCTCCCAGCAATCCTCACTTCCAGCATCCTGCCATTCCTGCTGACACCAATCCTCACTTCCTGCAACCTGCTATTCCTGCTCCCAGCAATCCTCACTTCCAGCACCCTGCCATTCCTGCTCCTAGCAATCCTCACTTCCAGCACCCTGCCCTTCCTGCTTCCAGCAATCCTCACTTCCAGCACCCTGCCATTCCTGCTTCCAGCAATCCTCACTTCCAGCACCCTGCCATTCCTGCTCCCAGCAATTCTCACTTCCAGCACCCTGCCATTCCTGCTGACACCAATCCTCACTTCCAGCACCCTGCCATTCCTGCTCCCAGCAATTCTCACTTCCAGCACCCTGCCATTCCTGCTGACACCAATCCTCACTTCCAGCACCCTGCCATTCCTGCTCCCAGCAATCCTCACTTCCAGCACCCTGCCATTCCTGCTCCCAGCAATCCTCACTTCCAGCACCCTGCCATTCCTGCTCCCAGCAATCCTCACTTCCAGCACCCTGCCATTCCTGCTCCCAGCAATCCTCACTTCCAGCAACCTGCCATTCCTGCTCCCAGCAATCCTCACTTCCAGCACCCTGCCATTCCTGCTCCTAGCAATCCTCACTTCCAGCACCCTGCCCTTCCTGCTTCCAGCAATCCTCACTTCCAGCACCCTGCCATTCCTGCTTCCAGCAATCCTCACTTCCAGCACCCTGCCATTCCTGCTCCCAGCAATTCTCACTTCCAGCACCCTGCCATTCCTGCTGACACCAATCCTCACTTCCAGCACCCTGCCATTCCTGCTCCCAGCAATTCTCACTTCCAGCACCCTGCCATTCCTGCTGACACCAATCCTCACTTCCAGCACCCTGCCATTCCTGCTCCCAGCAATCCTCACTTCCAGCACCCTGCCATTCCTGCTCCCAGCAATCCTCACTTCCAGCACCCTGCCATTCCTGCTCCCAGCAATCCTCACTTCCAGCACCCTGCCATTCCTGCTCCCAGCAATCCTCACTTCCAGCACCCTGCCATTCCTGCTCCCAGCAATCCTCACTTCCAGCAACCTGCCATTCCTGCTCCCAGCAATCCTCACTTCCAGCACCCTGCCATTCCTGCTCCCAGCAATCCTCACTTCCAGCACCCTGCCATTCCTGCTCCCAGTAATCCTCACTTCAAGCACCCTGCCATTCCTGCTTCCAGCAATCCTCACTTCCAGCACCCTGCCATTCCTGCTGACACCAATCCTCACTTCCAGCACCCTGCCATTCCTGCTTCCAGCAATCCTCACTTCCAGCACCCTGCCATTCCTGCTCCCAGCAATCCTCACTTCCAGCACCCTGCCATTCCTGCTGACACCAATCCTCACTTCCAGCACCCTGCCATTCCTGCTCCAGCAATCCTCACTTCCAGCACCCTGCCATTCCTGCTGACACCAATTCCACTTCCAGCACCCTGCCATTCCTGCTCCCAGCAATCCTCACTTCCAGCACCCTGCCATTCCTGCTCCCAGCAATCCTCACTTCCAGCACCCTGCCATCCTGCTCCCAGCAATCCTCACTTCCAGCACCCTGCCATTCCTGCTCCCAGCAATCCTCACTTCCAGCACCCTGCCATTCCTAGTCACAGCAATCCTCACTTCCAGCACCCTGCCATCCTGCTCCCAGCAATCCTCACTTCCAGCACCCTGCCATTCCTGCTCCCAGCAATCCTCACTTCCAGCACCCTGCCATTCCTAGTCACAGCAATCCTCACTCCCAGCACCCTGCCATCCCACCTCCCAATATCCTGCCATCACTTAGACCAGCCTGCCACCTCTGTGACATGTGACATGTGACAGCTAATGCGTTTAGGTCCTATCAAACAGCAAACGTGCAGTTACAGCAAATGTGTTTAGGTGCTATTAAACAGCAGACGCGCAGTTACAGCAATTTCGTTTAGTTGCTATTAAACAGCACACGTGCAGTAAGAGCGACTGCAGTTATGCGCAATTAAATAGCCCACGTGCATTAACAGTAAATGCGTTTATGTGCAAATAAATAGCAACGTGCGCTTACGTGCTATTAAACAGCAAACGTGCACTTACAGTAAATGTGCTTACGTACGATTAAACAACAAACGTGCACTTACAGTAAATGCGCTTACGTGCGATTACACAGCAAACTTGCACTTAAAGCAATTGCGCTTAGGTGCAAATAAGCAGGACAATTGCAGTAACACCCAGTACATTTAGGTGTAAACTAAACACAGCACACAGCCACAGGCAATACAACACGTTAGAGCACTGCAGCTATGCACAATCTCCTGTCTGCACAATCTCCTGCCTGACAAATACTAATAGCAGATCTAGCTAAGCTATACAGTGTATACAATATATGTACAACTCCTAAGGATGTATATATATTCTCTACACACTGTAATAAAGCTAAACTGACTAGCCTGCTCTATCTAGCTAGCTAAAAAGATAATCTCCCTGTCTCTCTGACTGCTCTCTTTAACAAGCCGGAAGGCGGCCTCTTATAGTGTGGGGTGTGTGCTAAAGCCCTGAGCCATAATTGGCCAAAGCACCCAGGCTTTGGCCAATTATGGCTCTTCGTTTTTTCGGCGCTGTGATTGGCCAAGCATGCGGGATCATGGTGCATGCTTGGCCAATCATCCGCGCGCAACGCCGCAGTGAATTATGGGCCAACGCGCGTCACTCAAATTTGGCGCGAACGACCCGTTTTGTTCGATTTTCGACGAACGATCGAACAGGCAATGTTCGAGTCGAACATACGTTCGTATCGAACGCGAAGCTCATCCCTATTCACCACACAGGAACCTATCTATGGAGTCTGGCACAGCCTACTGCTGGGCAGACACTGCTGGTCATATAGCAGAAAAACAATAGTCTTTTTGATTTTTTATCACACAGAAAAATCAACAACCACCTCACCTCTTCAGAAGTCTTTCTGACTGCTCTCCTTAACTCAAAAAGCCTCAGGATGCAGCAATCAGTAGTCATCCTCTGAGTAACTTATAGAGGCCTTAATTGCCTCCTACTGAACAGCTAAAGTTTTCCAACGCCCTAAACCTTTCTGGCTATTTCTGCAGCCGACACCTAATAGTAATTGGTGAATTGTCTAAACAAGGCAGAAATGTATCTCCCGTCTGTGACAACACCCACAGATTTACCTGACTTCCTGTCACATACCCCCCCCTCTTGTTTCAACCCTAGGGTTGGGACACAGGTTGCCAGGCACGCATGCACTTGGGACAACCCATCTGCATTCCCCATTTTAACATCGAGGCGATGCGTTACCACAAAACTAAATTCCTGAAGGGCCAGGAACCACCTATTTATTCTCCTATTGGTCTCTTTGTTCTGTGCCATCCACTTCAATGGGGCATGATCCGTCACCAGTTCAAACTGTCTACCCACGAGGTAGTACCGGAGAGAATCCAAAGCCCATTTCACCGCCAAACACTCTTTCTCAGTGGTGGCATAATTCTCCTCATAGGCCTTCAACTTTCGGCTGAGGTACATAACAGGGTGTTCCTCCCCTTGATAATCCGGTAATCTACAGTACAGCTCCTAACCCCACATTTGACGCATCTGTCTGAACCACAAAGTCCCGTGAAAAATCGGTCAAATTCAAAACTGGCTGACTACACAAGGCCTGTTTAAAAAAGCCTGAAAAGCTGTTTCTGCTTCGCTTTGGTCAAATTGGTCAGGGGAGCAGCCTGTGAGGCAAAATGGGGGATAAAGCGGCGATAAAACTCCGCGATCCCCAAAAATGCACAAACCTGTTTCTTGTTGGTGGGACGTGGCCAATCCTGAATAGCCTCAACTTTGTTAATTTGGGGCTTAATTAAACCTCTTTCAATGGTATACCCCAGATTCTTAAGAAAAAAAGAGAAAGGTTCCCCAGATGGGCTTTTAGGCAGCAAAGTAACAAGTAGAGGTATAGTAAAAGTTGTATAAAGCAATGTTTATTGCACAATTTCCAAATATTCACATGGGTCAGAGATTATAGAGACAAATGACAAACGGTCAACATTCCTGTATAACATGTACATAGGTAGTATATATATATATATATAAGAGGTTGTAACAGTGAGCCCCGACGCGTTTCGACCAATTCGGTCTCTTCAGGGGGCAAATGTTCTAAAGAATAAAAATAATAATAATAATAATATTGATAAACATTCAGAATGAGTAAAATAACACATACCAGCATAAAAACAGTAAAATGTCATAATGATGTAGTTACCACTGAGACAGGAAATGAGTAGCGTGAGGAACCGCTGTAAGATCCAGGGGGGCCCTGGGCTGCCCCCGCCCTCCCATTGGTGGAGGGGCCTACCCTGGAGAACCTAAAGGAAGCCACACGAAAGAATGCCCCCCCGGGGAGTGACGGAGGGGCAGCCACCTGCAGAAGAACACCCAATGGGCCCATAATTAATAAACCTATTCGTTATATTAGGAGTACATTGGTATGTAAATCAATTGCTGGAATAGCAGACAGTCAAGTGCGTAGGCACATAAAATTGAATATGTTAAAATAATATAGTAGTACATGGGCTGGGGGCGAATGCCACTGGTAAGCATAGCTATGAGAAGTCATAGCATGCTAAGGGGTCCTATGAGATATAGGGGTATTGGAAGTAATAATTAAATGTAGTAATGCTGAAGTATGCAGTGAATACAGTGAAGGGTGTACGCTATAGGGGTGAGTGGTTGCCATATTGGGACAAAAACAGTAATAAGGTGGGTGTGTGAAATAATAAAGAATAGGAGGTGAAGTAAGAAAACAAAAAAATGGAAAATTAAAATATATGGTGAAAAGTTATATAAGTGTATAATGGGAGTGAAAAAGTGGACGAATAAGTCTCCAAGGGAAATAGGAGATAGTAGTGTGAATATGGTGAGGAGTGAAAAAGTGCAGAAATGCATAATTGGAGGGATATTTACCTGATGGAATCAAATTGGAGTTTGTAAGCCAGACTGCAGTATGCTTCTAGAAAAGGACCCAATATGAGGAACAGAGATGCAGTAGCATCCAATCTGACCTAAGTGTAACCTAGTGGTTGCTAAATGAGCTAGCCTTATATATGCCCCTGGTGGGTGTGGTGATCATTAGTCACATGCAGGTGGGCAGTCTTCCTCCGCTCCCAATGGGGAGGCTTAGGGCCGACGTGATGGCGGCCCACGTTGGCTCCCTCGGTGTCCTGGGAGGGCTAAACAGCCCCGACAGAGTCGTCCTCTCCGACAAAAGGCGCGAGTCATGACGCCGCGTGCACGCCCGAGCGCGCGCATGCGCGTCACGGGCGGATCGGGGAGGATCCAAGGAACGCCGCCGGCTGGGTGAAGCTCAAGGGGCGTCAGGAGACAAAGCTCCAGGGCCCCAAGAGCAGTGTGAGGGGGGGGACGGATTGTGTCCCCCCTCCCTTCCCAAAAACCGGAAGGTCGCCAAAGGCATGGCCCCACCCTCAAGAGGGCAGGCAGGCCAGATTTCTTTTTCTACCCCAGATTCTTTGCCTCTTCTAGCCCAAGGGTAAATTTTTTTGGTTTGGCTGTAAACCCAGCTTTCCAGATGGAATCCAACACAGCCTTAACTTTTGGTAAGTGTGAGTCCCAATCCTCACTGTGAATGACAACGTCATTGAGGTATGCAGCAGCATACGCTCGATGAGGCCGAAGGGTCTTATCCATGGTGCGTTGAAATGTGGCGGGAGCATTCTGTAACCCAAAAGGCATCCTCCGATATTGGAAAGATCCATCTGGAGTTACAAATGCTGTTTTTTCCCTGGCCGACTCCGAGAGAGGAATTTGCCCATAACCCTTGGTCAGGTCTAACGTCGTATGTACCGGGCGGCCTAGGTGATCAATCAGTCATTATGCGGGGCAAGGAAGGTGTCAAACTTAGTGATTTTAATTAAGCGGCAAAGTCTTCAAAACACCAACTCCATCTGGTTTGGGCACTAAGACAATGGGACTGGACCAATCACTATTTGACTCTTCTATCACCCCCAGCTCAAGCATTTTTTTTACTTTCTGGCGAATTGCTTCTCGCCGGGCTTCTGGAATTCTATAAGGCTTCAACTTGACCTTATCCCCTGGTGTGGATAATGTCATGTTCAACTCCGGAGACCCAACCTGGCAGGTCTGAAAACTTCTCCCTATTACGGAGCTCAAATTCTTTAACCTCCTGTTGCTGAGTTTTGGACAGAGTCTCCGCTATCCCAACTTCAGGGACAGCCAGGTTAAATGGAGCAGAAAATCGGGTAGTCTTAGCGACCAAGGACTCTCTATCCTTCCATGGTTTTAACAAGTTCACGTGATAGAGCTGCTCAGGTTTTCGTCTTCCCGGTTGGCTAATTTTATAATTCACCACCCCCATTTTCTCCAACACTTATAGGGACCCTGCAATTTTGCTACAAATTTACTTTCGACCGTGGGGACCAGCACCAACACCCTATCACCAGGTGCAAAGGAACGGACCTGGGTCCCACGATTGTAAATCCTTTGTTGAGCCAATTGGGCTTGGGCTAAATGTTCCTTCACAATCAACATCACTTGGGCAATTCTATCTTGCATTTGTGTCACATGTTCAATCACACTTCGATAAGGGAAACTCTCACTCTCCCATGTTTTCCTGGCAATGTCCAGTAGGCCCCCAAGGGTGCCTCCCATACAGTAGCTCAAACGGAGAAAACCCTGTGGACAATTGGGAAACCTCTCTTTTATGGCAAACATCAGATAAGGGAGCAGATAATCCCAATTCTTTCCGTCTTTATCCACCACTTTCCTCAACATTAGTTTTAAGGTTTTATTAAACCTTTCCACTAACCCATTTGTTTGAGGGTGATATACTGATGTACGTAATTGGGTCACTTTCAGGAGTTTACAAAGTTCTTACCTAGTCACTCTAGACATAAACGAGGTGCCCTGGTCAGTTAGGACTTCCTTAGGAAGACCCACACGGCTGAAAACCTGAAATAACTCTTTGGCAATGGTTTTAGCAGAGGTGTTTCGGAGAGAAATAGCTTCTGGGTAACTGGTGACATAGTCCATTATTACCAAGATGTTCTGGTGCCCTCTAGTGGACTTTAGTAAGGGACCAACCAAGTCCATGGCAATCCTCTCAAAAGGGACCTCGATAATGGGCAGGGGTACCAACGGACTGCAGAAATGTGGCATGGGTGCAGTAATCTGACACACTGGACAGGAAGAGCAATACAATTCCACTTCCTTAGTGATCCCAGGCCAATAAAACCTCTGGGTGATCCTCTCCCGGGTTTTTTCTTCTCCCAAATGTCCCCCAAGAATGTGCCTATGGGCCAGTTCCAAAACCATCTTGCGGTACGGTTTAGTCACTACCAGTTGCTCAATGGTGTCCTTTATCCTCTGTGACACTCGATATAACAGGTCCCTTTCAATAATGAAGTAAGGAAGCGGCAACCCTCTCATCAGGGTTAACTAACTCCCCATCTATCTTTACTACATTCTGCCGGGCTCTTAGCAATGTGGGGTCACTCAATTGCTAAGTGATAAAATTTTCTCTGTGCACCTTGAGGTCATCAAACCCTATCGGCCGCTGTTCCTCTTCTGAGGAAGCAGGCTCCTCCCTAGGGACTGATGTTTCCCCTGCTAAGACTGAGAATGGAAACTCAGGAGAATCCTCACAGTTAGAGGTTTCTGGAGTAGATGTTTCAGGCTCAGAAGAACCACCTACTGGGGAATCTGGTCAGTCCCAGAGTTTACAGAACTTTGGGAAATCTCTTCCCACAATGGCGTCATGTGGCAGTTTGGGAACTAAACCCACCTGGTGACACAAGTTCCCGAGGGAGGTTTGAAAGGAAAGCGTAGTCACCGGATATTCTCGAGTGTCCCCATGTACACAAACTACAGCCATTTTCCTAGGATGTAAGGTTTTTCCCACCACTAGATCAATTTTCACTAAGGTGACCAGGCTACCTGAATCCAACAATACCACAACATCTTTACCATCTAAGCACATTCTACATAAAGGTTTCTCATTTCCCTTTACTGCAGTGCATGTGGTTGCAAAAAGGGACTGTCGTCTCTCTGTCAGAAAGTCACACTGTATTGGTTCATCACCCGCTCGGCAAACCACTGCTACATGTCCCTCTTCCCGGCAACGGTAACAAATCAATCTTCTGGTCCTTTCCTGTGGGATGGGTCTTCCAGGCCGCTCTCGCCAAACATTAGCAGTAGTCCCGATAATGCCTCTAGTTCAGTGGTTCTTAACCTTTCTAGTGCCGTGACCCCTTAATAACATTTCCCGAGTTGTGAGGACCCCCTAACAGTAAAATTGTTTTCCCTTCCACCCGTACAGTATTAAAACCCCTTATGGTACAGTTTAGGATGTACCACTCTCTCTCTCTCTTTGTTCTCTTTTCTTTACCTTTTATCTCTCTCTATCCTAATTTATTGCCCCCCCCTCCCCCCAATTCCTCCCTCTAGCTGTCTTTCTAGCTCTTTCTCTCTATTTTTCTTTCTTTTATTCCTTCTCTTACTTGGTTGGGGGGAATCAAATGAGTGGCAGTGCTGGCGGGGAATAAACAATGTGAATTGATATACACAATAGGGGTGATTACCAATATGTACAAAAAAAAAGTGACAAAAAACACTAGCCAGTGCAATGTGAGACCAATAGAAAAAACCCTGTAATAAAGGCACAGTACTAAATCCAAACAAACTGTAAGACCAGAGAACATTCCATGGGGAAATCCCTCTGGATCCACAAAATTAATATGTGGTGACTGAATAAATGAATAGTCTCTGGTGAAAAAAACAAAAATGTCCAGGAAAGTCCAGGGTGAGATAGTGGTGCCAGGAAAGGGTGATATCAGAAAACACCTCAGGTGGTCCCCAGCTCCTCACCTCGAGGCTATTGCACGGATAGCCTAAAACAACACCTCCCGGTGGCGGACAATGATCCCTCAGCAGGGCAAGCAGCAGAAGAACTCCTCAGCAGTAAATAAAGCAGATATAAAGCGGGTGAGTGACAGTACAAGGAACGTTTGTATGGGCAGCGTATGTCACTCATACATCCACTCACCGGAGGGTGATGGATGATGGGCCTATCTCCCACGAACAGCGAGTTCGTTCTCGGTCCGGAACTGGTATCAGGTACCTTAAGGAAGTCACGTGGTGTGACGAGACGCGTAGGGATCGAGGAGCCACAGAGTCTATACGCCTGACGCAGAGTGTTCCACCTGACGTCCGTTTGTTTCATGCCCCATTGGATCGTTTTAAATGTGAGTGTCATTCCTTTAATAAATGTGTTTTATCTTGCGGGATTGCGCAATGGTTTGTTTCTCTTTCATCATGTATGCCACCTGAGAGTTCCATTGCTTTGAGTGACTATCTAGCCAATCCTAGAAGAGGGTACCTGATACCAGTTCCGGACCAAGAATGAACTCGCTGTTCGTGGGAGATAGGCCCATCATCCATCACCCTCTGGTGAGTGGATGTATGAGTGACATACGCTGCCCATACAGACGTTCCTTGTACTGTCACTCACCCGCTTTATATCTGCTTTATTTACTGCTGAGGAGTGCTTCTGCTGCTTGCCCTGCTGAGGGATCATTGTCCTCCACCGGGAGGTGTTGTTTTAGGCTATCCATGCAATAGTCTCGAGGTGAGGAGCTGGGGACCACCTGAGGTGTTTTCTGCTATCACCCTTTCCTGGCACCACTATCTCACCCTGGACTTTCCTGGACATTTTTGTTTTTTTCACCAGAGACTATTCATTTATTCAGTCACCACATATTAATTTTGTGAATCCAGAGGGATTTCCCCATGGAATGTTCTCTGGTCTTACAGTTTGTTTGGATTTAGTACTGTGCCTTTATTACAGGGTTTTTTCTATTGGTCTCACATTGCACTGGCTAGTGTTTTTTGTCACTTTTTTTTGTACATATTGGTAATCACCCCTATTGTGTATATCAATTCACATTGTTTATTTCATAATGTTTGTTATTATGTTGTTCTAAGCTCACCTTACTTACCACATCCACCCATCCAGTCACTTGCCTGACTCCCACCCACACCCACAACCCCCCCCTCCCCAGTTTCCCCCCTTCCCTCACCATTACAGCGCAGACACCACCCACTTCCTTTCTATATGCTATCTCTCTCTGCCCAGGACAGAGTGTTAGGTGTCTGCTGCAGTATCCCCAGCCCACCTCCTAGCCCAACCTTCCTCCCAACCCATCCCCCTCGGTAGCGCAGGAGCCTTTCCATATATCAGTGCTGGCGGGGAGTTGGGATGAGTGGCAGTGCTGTTACTTACTGTGTCTCTGGATTCACTGTCTCTCCAGCTCTGTTTTGTATTGCAGCAGTGACACCTATGCCGAAATTAGGAGATAGGGTCTCCTTCAGCCCCTCTCACTTCACATTCCTCGCCAGTCAACTGACCTCTAGTCTCTGGCCCCCACCCATGCCATTAACTGAATGGGCGGCTGTGAAGAGTCTGAGTGGGCGGCCGCGGGCTCTAGGAACAGCCCATCTGGGCTTCCACAGGCTCCAGGGACAGCCCTGCTGGGGTGCTGTGAAAAGGCTGGGAGAGTTTTACAGGCTTCAGGAACAGCCCAGGATTTGGTGACCCCTGGAAAATTGTCATTTGACCCCATGGGGGTCCCGACCCCCAGGTTGAGAACCACTGCTCTAGTTGCTCTTTGGTCCCTCTCTCCACCCCCATCCCTTGATGCAGTCTTACCTATAGGTGGGGAGGGTCTGGTCTTGGGGTAGAAAGTCTGTGCGTCTCTGGTGGAAGAGGACAAATTCTCTGTTAGGTACCTTTCGACCAGGTCTACAAGTTTGTCTGCGGTTTCCGGACCACCATGGTTCACCCATTTCTGCAGGGTGTTAGGAAGAGACCTAAGAAATTTGTCGAGGACTACTCGCTCCAAAATTTTTGGTCCGGACAGAGATTCTGGCTGCAGCCATTTCTTAGCCATATGGATGAGGTCATACATCTGCGACCGAGGTGGCTTCCTCAGCTGATAACTCCAATTGTGGACCCGCTGAGCACGGACATCCAGGGTTACACCAAAACGTGCCAATATTTCCTCTTTTAACCAATCATAGTTTATTGCGTCTGCAAGCTCCAAATCAAAATATGCCTTTGAGGCTTCTCCAGATAATAGGGGGGCCACTAGTCCAGCCCACTGTTCTTTAGGCCAACTCTCTTTTTCCGCTGTTCTCTCAAACGTGGTCAGAAACATCTCAGGGTCATCATCTGCAGTCATCTTTGGCAACAAGTGTCTTACCCGAAAAGTCGGTATGTTACGGGCCTGACTCCCAGCCTTGGTCTGCTGTCTCTGAAGCTGTTTCACGATGGCCTCCATTTGCTGCTGGTGTCTCTGTTCCAAGCCTGCAATGCTCTCTCGGTGAGCTGCAAGGCTCTCTTGGTGAGCTGCAAGGCTCTCTTGATGAGCCTGTTGTTGAGCTGCGTGAGCCTGTTGTTGAGCTGCAAGGCTCCGCTGCAAACCTGCATTTGTCTGCTGTTGATTTGCATTTGCTTGCTGTTGATTTGCATTTGCTATAGCCAGCTGTTTCAGTATCTCCTCCATTTTGGGTTTACTTTAACTGCCCGCATTCTCCACCATGTGTAAGGGGTTAGCACGGTAGCGGGGGGGTGTGACCCCCGGGATGGGTTCACAACACACTGAACTATACAGAGAGGCAGCCAAAGACAGTTGAAAACAAAGAGTTTGGTTTATTCATCCATATTGCTGGAAACAAGTGCAAAAATCCAAACAGCATAAACAAAACAAAACATAAAATAAACCCTGGCCAATTGGGGCGTCTACCTTCACCACACAGGAACCTATCTATGGAGTCTGGCACAGCCTACTGCTGGGCAGACACTGCTGGTCATACAGCAGGAAAACAATAGTCTTTTTGATTTTTTATCACACAGAAAAATCAACAACCACCTCACCTCTTCAGAAGTCTTTCTGACTGCTCTCCTTAACTTAAAAAGCCTCAGGATGCAGCAATCAGTAGTCATCCTCTGAGTAACTTATAGAGGCCTTAATTGCCTCATAATGAACAGCTGAAGTTTTCCAACACCCTAAACCTTTCTGGCTAATTCTGCAGCAGACACCTGTCTGTGACAACACCCACAGATTTAACTGACTTCATGTCACAGTGTATATATACTGATGGTGTCAGTAGGGCAGAGATTGGTGTCAGAAGTTTTTATTTTTATTATTTTATTTTTAACAATTTGTTTTTATATATATATTTTTTACAATTTTTGCAGAAAGCCCATTAGGGGGCTGTGGTGAAATATCAGGGGTTTAAACAGGGGTGATCTGTGCCACACAGGCACACCTGGCACACCCTGTGCGCACACCTGTGCACGCATAGGTGTGCGCACAGGGTGTGCCAGGTGTGCCCGTGTGGCACAGATCACCCCTGTTTAACTGCTTGCAGACCGCTGCATGTACATTTACATCAGCAGAATGGCACAGGCAGGCACATCAACGTATATATACGTGCCTGCCTTGCCGTGGGTCCGATCGGGACCCCCCCCGGGTACATGCGGTGGTCCCCGTGGCTGGCCGAGCGATCCGGGATGAGGGGGCAGCTATTCGTTTTTGTCCGCCCCCTCCGGATCGCTCCCAGCCAATCCGCGCGCCCCCCCGTCCTGTCACTTCCTCCTCCTGTCTAAACACAGGAAGAGGGAAGTGATGTGATCTCTCCCCTCAGCGGTATTTTCAAGTCTGCACAACACTACATGACACCAGGACACACAGGCAGACTTAACCCCTTGCGATCACCCCCCCTCCCCCCTGTCACAGTGTCACTGAATACAGTAATCATATATGTATGATTACTGTATTTAGTGTCAGTGTGACAGGCAGTTAGTGTTAGGTTCAGGGTAACCCCCGTACCCCCCCAATAAAGTTTTAACCCCTTGATCACCTCCCTAGTTAACCCTTTCACTCCCTATTGCCAGCGTCACTAAGCGTTCATTTTTCTGATCGCTGTATTAGTGTCGCTGTTCCCGCTAGGTAGCTATTTTTTTTTTTTTTATTGCGATTTTTTTTTTTTTTTACTAAAGACATGTGGCTAAATAAATTTTGGCCTAAATGTTTGACTAAAATTTAGTTTATTTGATTTTTCTTATAACAAAAAGTAAAAAATATTGATTTTTTTTTCAAAAATGTCGCTCTATTTTTGTATATAGGGCCAAAAATAAAAATCGCAGAGGCGATCAAATACCACCAAAAGAAAGCTCTATTTGTGGGAAGAAAAGGACGCAAATTTTGTTTGGGAGCCACGTCGCACGACCCCGCAATTGTCAGTTAAAGCGACGCAGTGCCGAATCGCAAAAAGGGGCCTGGTCCTTAAAGGAACACTAAAGGTTTGTTTTTTATTAGTTCAATTGATTGCTGTAAGCTAGAGAATTAAAATATCACTTACCTCGTTTTTCCTTTTGACCTCCAAAATAGAGTAATCTAGGTTTGAAAATGCCATTTCCTGTCTCTCCTCTTCTTGCTTTCCACCAGCATCTGAGCCATTTTGCATGGTGGAAAGCAGAATGTGCTCACCCCCTCCCTATGACTACAGCCCTGCATGAAGATGCTCTTGTATCCCTCACAGGCATGGAGGCTAAGCCTAATGGGAACTGTAGTTCCCATTAGGCCGTGATGTAGCAAGAATGAATGTGCACCGCAAACCAGGAAGTCAGTTAGAATAATGATTCAGGAGTGACGGAGGTGAATAAAACAGCTTGATTTCAACAGGTATCAACCTAGTTATAATGCAAAACATTACTTTTTACTTTAATCAGCTACTGTCAGACTTTCATTTAAGAGGAAAATATTTTTGTCTTTATAACCCCTTTAACCTGCATTTTGGTCCTGGTCTTAAGTGGTTAAACCCCTGATATTTCACCACAGCCACCTAGTGGGCTTTCTGTAAAAATTTTAACAAAAACAATATATAAAAACATGCATTGTGCTAAAAAAGTGTTCCTGTATTCTATTTCAGAAGGTTGGGAGGCAAGACAAGGAAATATTTAAATATGTGATCTTACCGAGTGACACCATAACAGCATTAATAGAGAAAATAGTTCAATATTTTCTCTTGATGACAATTATTGTATTGGGTTTCTCATGTCCATAGTTACAAAGTTAATCTGACATATAGTTAATAGAAAACCTCCATATACACTATCCAATACCCACTTTTGATCCAGAGGAAGGCAAAAAAAAAACATGATCCAATTTGCTCCAGCTGGGAAAAAAATTCCTTCCTGATCCGCCAAGAAGCAATCATATTCTCTGGATCAACTTTACCTATAAATATTAGTATCCAGTTGTATTATTTTAGGATAAAAATTGATGCGCTAAAAACAACTCTCTATTAGTGCACATTGTGTGTGTTACAAAGGTAAAAATGTAAGAATAAAATAAATCAATAAGTGCTCCGTGCTACAATAAGAACATATAAAAAGCAGCTTCGCTCTGCATCTGTTGTGTTACCTACGCGTTCATGGGTCCCATGAATAAGTCACATGACATGTGACGCAACCCGCAGGGTGAAAGCCAACGACATTGACAGTGTTTCTGAACAAAACAGATGTGGAGTGAGGAGATACTAGCTTACATGACTGATTGTCTTTATGTGCTGCATGCTTCTGGCCAAATGTGAGTGGAACTACCTGCAGTACAGAAGTCCTTTCATTTGATTTGTGGATTGAGCATTGCGCAATGATTTTTTTTTTCTTTCTTCCTATATGTGTGAACTACACAACACTGGCATATGAGCACCATTGAAAACAACAGAGAAAACAAAGTTACAGCTGAATTGATTGTGCCCAGGGCTGTAGCCCATTAATGTGGATATTTAGTGAGCCCAAGTGTTAGGTGGACAGTGCTCATATTCTTAGGTGTTTTTTTTTTTTTCTCAGAGTGTTCAGTTTTCTGAGCATTTTTACCATTACACTTTCTTACCATCACAGTATATTGTAGCACAGATCATTTTTTTTTACCCACAGGCTTCTTTTTATATGTTCTTATTGTAGCACGGAGCACTTATTGATTTATTTTATTCTTAAGTTTTTACCTTTGTAACACACACACTGCGCACTAATAGAGGGTTGTTTTTAGCACATCATTATTTATCCTAACAGTTATTTTTATGGTATCAGATCACCATTGAATGATTGCAGCTGAAATCATTTGTTCATCTTTTATTATCACCTGACTTCAAAATGCATTTTAGCGCTTAAGTATTTTTATACTTTTTAACAGTTGTATAATGTACATTTAAAAAATCCTTAATAATACTAATAATAATTATAATAATAATAATAATTTAATTCTTAAAACAATTTAATGAGCTGGTCAGAACCAGCTCTTGAGGGAGTCTATTCCACATTTTCACATGTTCTGTGTTTGGAGATTGAATCTCTTTTCCGCCAGACATAAAGAATGCCCAATTGCCCTCTGTGAAAACCTTCAACTGAATAATTCTACACTAAGTTCACTATATGGACCACTTATGTATTTGTACATGATGAAAATAAATTAAATTCAGCTAATCTTTCCTCATAGCGGATAGATACCTTCTATCAGTTTGGTTGCCCTTCTCTGTGCTTTCTAGACATGTGCATTTGTTTTCGTTAGAATGCATTTTCGTCCGAAAATCTGTTTTTTTCGTTATCGTTTTAACAAACGATAACGAAAGCGCAAGAAACTAAAACCGAAAGATCCGACATAAAAAATGCTTTATTTTCGTTTTCGTTGCGGTAAAAATTTGATATAAAGAGATTCGACATTATAGGGAAAAGATTTGACATAATAGGGAAAAGATTCAACATTATAGGGAAAAGATGCGACATTACAGGGAATAGATTTCGATTTATGAGAAAATAGATTCGACATTATTACTAGTCATACAACATTAGAATTCTTGTAGGCGGAATATTCGAACGG
This sequence comes from Rana kukunoris, assembly GCA_029574335.1. Taxonomy (NCBI): domain Eukaryota; kingdom Metazoa; phylum Chordata; class Amphibia; order Anura; family Ranidae; genus Rana; species Rana kukunoris. The sequence continues at coordinate 84,683,956 of CM056055.1, read as the reverse complement.
AAATGTACATTTCGAAGTTCCGTCGAATATTCTTTTGACCATTCGTCAGAAACCAAGTATTATTGGATTTTCGGACGAAAGCTATTCCCCAATGAAAAACAAAATAAATCAAAAAGATTTTCGGGAGTAACTAAATAAATGTATTTTCCAAACGAAAACGAAAAAACAAAACAAAATATTCCAGTCTGCACATGTATAGTGCTTTCACTAGTTCCAAAATATATTTTTTGTAAACTGATGCCAAAAACTGAACTGCATATTCCAGAGGTCATACTAATAATTTCTACAGGGGCAAAATTATGTCTCTCTCTCTCTCTCTGCCATCTATACCTCTTTTAACACAAGAAAGGATTTTGGAAACCGCAACTTGGCATTGCATGATATTATTAAGCTTATGATCTGTGATCTACCAGTACACCCAGATCCTTCCCCACCATGGATTCCCAAAGCTGTTCTCCTTGTATGTATGATGCACCAAGTGCATAATCTTACATTTATTACCATTAAACCTCATTTGTCACACAGTTGCCCAAATAAACATCCTTTAAGGATGTTATTCCCCTACATAGCTTGGTGTTATCTGTAAAGGCTGAAATAATACTTTTATTCCCAGACCTATATTTTTTTAAATATTTGAAATTTAAGGGTCTGAGCCTATACTGAACCCTGAGGTACACCACTAATAACCCTAGACCATTCAGTGTATGAATCCTTAACCACTACTCTCTGAATATGGGCTTTTATCCAGCTTTCTATCCATTCACATATAGGTATCTCTGATGAGTTAAACATTAGCAAAGCTCCCCTACTGAAATGTAACTAGTAGTCCTTTGCAACTATTTGTAAAACAGTGACAGACTGTCTCCACAATACTTTGTCAAAGTCCTTTAGGCAAAGATCATGGCATGGGTTGGAGTCTTTTAAGTGTGTCTGCTTAACCTCTTCCTTGAATTGAAACACTTTAGAAGCTAGATTAGTACATCATCTGTCACTGCAGCCTTGGGCATTTCTGAGGCTCACAAAGGTCCCACAGAGCTGGCAATCCCTGGATAAAGTCAAAGGGAAACTGAACTGCAAACAGTTGATTCATATAAGCCTTCTTAGTTGACCGTAAGCTGTTTGTATAATAGTAGGGGCACAGGCATGTAAAACACCTTGTAGATACAGAGACTAAAACCACTGTTCTGGGTCTTTGTATTGCAAATGTTTGTATACTGTGGCAAAAAAAAACAAAAAAAACATTTAGAATCATGGACAGGCACTTGTAGTTGTGTTCCTGTTTTTAACGGGCAAAACTAAATCTATGGAACATATGGCAGGGCAAAATATTATCAATCTCACTGTACGGTGAAAAAAAAAAGGGGTGTGGTATTATGATAAGCCTTTGTTAGTGGCAATAAAGAGTACATCATCACAACATAGTATAATATATAATACAGGTTAAAAATAAAAAGTCATATATTAGAAAACGTCAAGAACATGTTGGATGGAGGACAATATCTTTCGCAAGGTGCGCCCCCTTGTGGAACTCACCAGGTATTTGCATAAAAGTAGGTGCGTTCCTCCATGCCGTGGATTCTTTCCTTGTCAAGTCAACTCCTGCAATCAAATGTGCTTAAAGGACTTTGATTTCCAGGGTTAGAGGAGGTACGCAAATCACATCGTAATTTACATGTGTTTTAACACGGTTTTTCTTGATGCATGAATGCGCACCGCTTGTATCGGCTGATCAAGAAAAACTGTTAAAACAAAAAAATAGGAAGTTCTATTTTTATTTTTAACCTGTATTATATATTATACTTAGGATGTTGTGTATAGATATCTTGTGTACTCTTTATTAGATCAGGTGCGCTCAAGAGTATCATAATACCACACCCCTGGTGGGTTAGTATTACCATCAATATCTACACACATCCAATACCACCACAAAATCCCCTGTGACTGATTTGCATGTATGTGTATCTGATGTTGTCCCAAAGCATACCAGTTGGGTCATGGCCAGGAAACAATTTTGAAAACATGTATTTTCCATATACCCCCGTAGATATTTAGGGGGGGCTAGTCACACATTTATGCCATACCCTATATTAGGCAAGCGCAGCTTTTCCTCTTCACATATAAATCTATGTACAAAAATATTATCAATCTCACTGTGGTGAAAAAAAAAAGCCAAACGTACTGTTCAATATCAAGGTTTCTAGTACTCAAAAAAGGACTAGGGTTTACAGAAGGAATCCTCAAAAAAATAGGAAGGCCAGATAGAATGAATTTTGAACCACATTTTTGAAAACATGGTAGAGGTAGTTTTATGCCATAGGCATGTACAAGTGCCAAACGTACTGGGTTTCTAGTACTTACAGAAGGAGTAGAATGAATTTTGAAGTGCATATGGCTATACTAACTGCTTTCATTCAGCCTAATGCTGCAAAATTCAAAGCTTGCTGCAATACCCTACAAATGACTCATCGCAAACCAAGATATTTTAAAGGCAAATTGGTGGAACAGCCTTCATGTGCGAGTTCAACATGACTAAACATGCCTTTCACAAAAGTGAAAACAGAAAAAATCCAGCATTTTGGGATGTCCCTAGGTATTATATTTATGACTCTATTAGTTTGTTTAATTTACCTTTGAGTTTCAATTCCAAAATATCTCTTTTGATATTTTTTAAACTCCCTGGGGCAGATTCACAGAGAATTAGATTCTCGTAGAGTATCAGAAATACACTACGCCGCCGTTTTTTACCTGGCTCTACGTGGAATCCAGGTAGATTTTGTCTAGTAAACAACGGCGGCGTAGTGTATTTCTCCCGTCGCAATCCATCTGCGCGAGTAGGGGGCGTGAAGCATTTAAAATAGGCGCGTTCCCGCGGCGATCGAACTGCGCATGCTCCATTCGCAAATTTCCCGCCGTGCATTGCGCGAAAACACGTCGTCGCGTCGTAGTAGCGTCGTTTACGTACATTCCTATTCCCGAACGAGTTACGTTAAAAACAAAATATATTTTCAAATCGACGCGGGAACGACGGCCATACTTTACATGGGTTACACACTGTTAGACCAGCAAAAAGCTCCTCTAACATTACGTAGCCAAAAAATGACGTAGGCGATTGCGAGGGACACTCGTACCTTCGTGGATCGCCGTAAAAACTCATTTGCATATCCCGACGCATGAAAACGACGCAAACTCCTCCCAGCGGCCGCAAAAATATCGCAGTGTAGATCCGAAGGCTTACGAGGACGTAAGCCTCTCGGATCGAAGCCTGAAGCCACCGTATCATGGTTTGAGGATTCAAACTAGTGATACGGCGCGCGAAATTTGAAATTACTCCTGTCTAACACCAGTTAGACGGGCGTAATTGCTCTGTGAATCTGGGCCTCTGTATTCAAGCTGAAAGTCTACATTTCAAATATATCATGAGTTTTTAATTTCAAATTGATGATGTTGGTATACAGAGCAAAAAACGATCCAAATATTTATGGATCTAACTTTATATTCCCTTGTCCTTAATCTTGTGTTGAAGAGCATATATATTATTGTTTTATTACTGTGAAATTGCAAGTTGAGAAATAATTTGTTTAATGAAAATATGGCACACCCCAGTAAAGGGCAAACTTTACTCAGAGAAACGTGCACATAAAGTAATAACGGTTATTGTTATTATCCCCCAGCAGCTAGGATGGAATCTCTGGCCCATGATAATACATTGATGCAGATTAAAGAGTGAACCAAAAAAGCAACCTTACTGTTGTCAGGCTACAAATGCAGACACTTAATATGTTTGTAAATCATCATGGTAAAACCTTGTGAATGCATTCCTCTGTCTCACCTAAGTTTTTATTATTAATGTATGTGTGCAATCCACAGCAAATATGCTGTGATTTTTACCAGTCTAATCCTTCTTTTGGTTTCCGACCATGATAAGCAGATCTGTATTTGCATCTCATATCTCAAATCAGACCTGCAGGGTGCTGTATTACTTGTAGTTCCTATAGTAAGCCCAACTGACAGGCTGATCGTTACTGCTAGTAAGAGCACTACTGTCAGAAGATGAGCTGTACATTGTTATCAAACAGCAGAGGCCTGCACTGTAACCATGCTGCCCACCCACTTGAAAAGAGTACATAGTTAGTAAGGTTGAAAAAAGACAATCAAGTTCAAGTTCTGCACTCTTCTCCTGCATATACTACCCACTGTCATACACTCACGCTGTGCATTCCCTATTTAACCACTTCAATACCCAGCCATATACAATTGACGGCCTGGGATGGGATTTACCATCCTAAGTGGCCGTCAATTGACGGCCTGGGTATTGCAGGCGAATATCTGGATGATGCCTGCAGCCAGAGGCATCATCCAGATATCCTCTTCTTCAGCCGGCGATTCTGCACAATGTAAGAACGATCATAGCGGCGGTTCCGCCGCTTGATCGTTCTTACAGGCAGCGGGAGGGGACACCCCCCCCTCCCGCCGCCATCCGGTGCTTCTCCGGGCTTACCTGTACCTTCGGGGGCCCGGAGAACGAATCGTTGGCGGCGGCAGGAAGCATAGAGATGACTGGTGACCAGATGGTCACCAGTCATCTCTATGACCGTCGGAGGACCCGGGCGCGATCTGATGACGTCACGCCCGGGTCCCCGTATGTAAACAAAGCCGCAATTGCGGCTGTAAGTCACCATTCATGAGATCAGTGAATTTTTTTTCACCGATCTCATGGTTTCCAGCCTGGAGGTGAGATGTGAGGTCTTATTGACCCCACATCTCTCCATAAAGAGGACCTGTCAGGCGCCGTACACACGGCAGAGAACCTCGACGGGCAGAACACATCGTTCCGCCCCTCGAGGTTCTCTCCCGGCCGTCGAATTCGGCAACCCGCCCGTCGGGAATGGCAACCAGCCATTCTTCCAGGCGGGCCGTCGAGGAAATAGAGAGCGTGCTCTCTATTTCGGCTCGACGGGCTTCCCGACGGGAAGCTCGCCGAGACCGTACACACGGCCGAGGTCCTCGCTGGAATGTGCATTCCAGCGAGGTACTCGCTGATTTTCAGCGAGATCCTCGGCCGTGTGTACGGCGCCTCACACACATTTCCTATTACAAGGGATGTTTACATTCCTTGTAATAGGAATAAAAGTGGAAAAAAAAAAAATGAAAAAAAGTGTAAAAATAAATAAAATATAAGTAAAAAAAAATAATAAAAGATAAAAAAAAAATTAAAACGCCCCTGTCCCCGATAGCTCGCGTGCAGAAGCGAACGCACACGCAAGTCCCGCCGACATATGTAAACGCCGTTTAAACCACACATGTGAGGTATCGCCGCGTGCGTTAGAGTGCCAGCAACTAATCTAGCACTAGATCTCCTCTGTAAATCTAAACTGTAACCTGTAAAAAATAAATAAAGCGTTGCCTATGGAGATTTTTAAGTACCGAAGTTTGGCGCCATTCCATGAGTGTGCGCATAATTAAAGCGTGACATGTTGGGTCTCTATTTACTCGGTGTAACATAATCTTTCACATAATACAAAAAAATTGGGCTAACTTTAGTGTTTTGTTATTTTTTTAATTCATAAAACAATTTTTTTTACAAAAAAAAAAGGCGTTTGAAAAATAATTGCGTAAATACCGTGCAAGATAAAACTTTGGAATGACCGTCATTTTATTCCCTAGGGTGTCTGCTAAAAAAAACATATATAATGTTTGGGGGTACTGTGTAATTTTCTAGCAAAAGAATGATGATTATTATGCTGGGTTGCTGTGAGTGGAGAACACAGTTCCATCCACTACCACAGGGACCCCCTCTTCCGTTAGTGGAGAGCAGAGGTCTGTGACCCTCTGTTCTGCTGCCAGCTCTTCCGCAGGGTTGCTGCGAGTGGAGACCACAGTCCCATCCACTACCACAGGGACACCCTCTCCTTCTAGTTGGGAGCAGAGGCATGGGGCACTCTGCTCTGTTGCCAGCTCTTCCGCTGGGTTGCTGTGGGTGGAGACCACAGTCCCATCCACTACCACAGGGACCCCCTCTTCTGTTAGTGGGGAGCAGAGGCCCATGACACTCTGCTCTGTGGCCAGCTCTTCCTCAGGGTCGCTGTGAGGGGAGTCCACAGTCCCATCCCCCAATTTTAGCTCAAGCTGCAGCAGTGTGCAGCGGTCAGCAGCATCCTTCCCCGCTGCCAGTGATTCAGCTGGGAGTAAAAGCTTTACAACCTCATTCAATACACCTGAATGGAGACATGTGGTCTTGAATACCCAATCCTTTAAATGTAAACACAGGGCTTTAACAGTTTTATCACACAATGAAAAGGTCTGTCAGGAGCCGATGCAATTAACACCTTTCAAAAGAATGTGTCCACACATTGAAGAGCCAACAACTTGTGATATCTCAAGACATCCTGCAAACATGAATTATTATTAATGTCCCATCTCATGTAATACATGAATTATGATTCTATTAGCCACCCTACGCCCAAAAGGGCACAGGGTGAACTTAGACCCAGGAGTTATTAGTGCCGCTGGCACAGGAGTATCTCTCATCCTTCCAAAGTCTCTGGTTGTCAGGGGTCATTCCGTTACAATTAGTTTTTGTTTTTTTAATAAATTTGGGGTTATTATAGCGAAAAAATCAAAATATTGTGTATATTTTTCAAAACTGTCATTTTTTGTTTCTAGCATAAAAAAATAAAAACCGCAGAGGTGATCAAATACCACCAAAAGAAAGCTCTATTTGGGTACAGTGTGGCATGTTCGCGCAATTGTCATTCAAAATGTTTCAGCGCTGAAAGCTGAAAATTGACCTGGGCAGGAATAGCGTCAAAGTGCCCTGTATTGAAGAGGTTAAGACATGCCCAATATTAAGCACAATTTAAACCACGCCCACTCTTCACCGCATTTTTTTTTCCCTCGATGCCTAGACTCACTTTTGATCTTATACACCGGCCCACTGATTTCATGATATGACCTTTAATGTGAAACCCACTTACATTATACATTGTACACAGTCTGCACTCCTACCTATAAAATACATCCTAATTACTGTGGTATGAGCAAAAGCCTCACAGAGAACAAAGGATACTTTTAAAAAATAGAACAAAATATCTCAGCATTTCTTAACCACTTGCTGACTGCCCATAGCCCAAAAACAGCTGCAGGGCGGTCGGATAACTCAGGGAGGGCGTACTATATTGTCCTCCCAGAATCCCTCTCCCATGCACCCCCTGGGGCATGCACCCATGAAGATCTCACGGTATAGGGCTAATGGCAGCGGCCCTTTACCACGTGATTGCTCTGTCAAATGACCGAGCGATCAGTTGTAAACTAGCCGGCGCATGCCTCTTTCATCTCTCCCCTCTTTGTACCAATCGGTACAGTCTGAGAGGAGAGGGCCGTGGGCTGGATCTGTAGTGCCCATAGCGCTGCTCTGTGGCAATGCCTGCCTCATCCATCCTAACTCAGCCATGCTATCCATACTCATTCATCCATCCATACTCATTCATCCATCCATGCTCAGCCATGCCATCCATACTCAGCCATGCCATCCATACTCAGCCATACCATCCATGCTCAGCCATGTTATCCATACTCAGTCATGCCATCCATACTCAGTCATGCCATCCATGCTTAGCCACCCCATCCATACTCTGGCATGCCATCCATACTCATCCATCCATACATGCTCAGCCATGCCATCCATACTCAGCCATGCCATACATACTCATCCATAAATCCATGCTCAGCCATCCCAGCTCTGCTCATCCACCTATCCATGCTCAGCCATGCCATCCATACTCATCCATCCATCCATCCTCAGCCACCCCATTCATACTCAGCCATGCCATCCATACTCATCCATCCATACTCAGCCATGCCATTCATACTCAGCCATCCATCCATGCTCATCCACCCCCAACCATGCTCAGCCATCCCCATCCACGGCTCACCAATTCCTATCTACAGCTCACCAATTCTAAGCTACGGCTCATCCATACACATTCATGGCACAGCCATCCTAAACCATGGCTTGCTTTTGGGTTTAATTTGTGGTATACATAGGCGGTGGGTGAAAAATAACCTGTTAATATGACAATTTTGTGGAAAAAAAAAGAAACACAAATCTTAATTTTGCAAAGAATTGTGGGAAAAAAATACAACTTTAAAAAATTGCATTATGTTTGTTACTGAAATACTTTTGAATGTCTACTTTGCAAAAAAGGGGTGATTTGGGGGGTATTTGTATTTTCCTAGCTTGCTAGTGTCACAAGAAATGAGTGTGATCAATTTTCAATGATTGACACCATAGATTGTAGACTCTATAACTTTCACAAATACCAAATAATATACACAGATTTGGGTTATTTTTTTACCAAAGATATGTAGCAGTATACATTTTGGTCAAAATGTATAAAGAAAAATTACTCATTTACTACATTTTATAACAGAAACAAAGACAATTATTTATTTATTTTTTGCAGAATTGTTTGTCTTTTTTTATCTATAGCACAAAAAATAAAAAACCCAGCAGTAATTAAAGCGGATCTCCACCCTAAAGTGAAGATCCGCTGATCGGAACCCTCCCCCCCTCCGGTGTCACATTTGACACCTTTCAGGGGGGAGGGGGGTGCAGATACCTGTCTAAAGACAGGTATCCGCACCCACTTCCGGCCCGCAGTCTCGGGCAAAAGACGGGCTTTTCCCGTTGTGTGCTGGGAACTCTCAGCTCCCAGCACACAGCGGGAGCCAATCGCCGGGCGCAGCGCGACTCGCGCATGCGCCGTAGGGAACCGGGCAGTGAAGCCGGAGCGCTTCACTTCCTGGTTCCCTCGCCGTGGATGGAGGGGGGAGCAGCAGGGTGATGAGCGATCGCTCATCCTCTGCTGCGGACGCCGCTGGACTCCAGGACAGGTAAGTGTCCTAATATTAAAAGTCAGCAGCTGCAGTATTTGTTGCTGCTGGCTTTTAATATTTATTTAAGGTGAACCATCCGCTTTAAATACCACCAAAAGAAAGCTCTATTTGTGTGGAAAAAAAAGGACACAAATTTCATATGGCTACAGTTTTGCATGACTGAGTAATTGCCATTTCAAATGTGAGAGAACCCAAAGGTAAACATTGGCCAGGTTAGGAAGGGGGTTTAAGTGCCCAGTGGGTAAGTGGTTAAAGAAGAACTTCATTCAACAAGTTGGAAATACAGCACAATAAACACCAACTGCTGATACAATAAACACTGTGATTAAGACTATGTAACAAACAACATAATGCATAGAATACAGGGATCAGGTCTATGGGCCAGATTCAGGTAGATGGGAGCATCTTTACTCTGGAGTAACGTTTCTCATTTACGTTACTCTGGCGAAATTTTAGGAGCAAGTGCTGTTATTCATGAAGAACCTGCTCCTAAAGTTGCGGCAGAGTATCGAAAATGAGCCGGCGGAATTCAAATTGGGCGGGTACGGGCGTGTATTATTTAAACTAAGCGCGATCCCGCGGCGAACGTACTGCGCATGCGTCGACTGTCAATGCATCCCAGTGCGCATGCTCCAAATTCTGTCAGTGAACGTCAATGACGTCAAATCCCCATTCATGGACGTTTTACGCAAGCGACGCAAATTTTATTTTTTTCGACACGATGACGACGCCTATACTTAACATAGGATACTCCACTAGGGGGCTGCTTTATCTTTACGCCGCGTATCGCTTACGGAAACGTCGGAAAGTCACTGCGTCGCGCCCGAATACGATCGTGAATTGCCAATTCCCGCTGATTAACATATTTTTTCGTCGTAAATCAGCGGGAACGCCCCCGGCGCCATTTTTAAATTTAAGTTGCGATGCGATGGCGAAATTCAATTACGCCGATCGCATCGGAACTCCAACCCGGCGTTTTTTGTTTTCTGGTTACAGAAAACAGAAACGCCGGCTTAAAGTGACAGTTAGGCTGGAGTATCACTGATACTCCAGCCTAACTCTACCTGAATCTGGCCCTATGTAGCATTCTACTCAGCACAAAGGCCCAGATTCACAGAGCAATTACGCCTGTCTAACTGGTGTTAGACAGGAGTAATTTCAAATTTCGCACGCCGTATCACTAGTTTGAATCCTCAAACCATGATACGGAGGCTTCGGGCTTCGATCTGAGAGGCTTACGTCTTCGTAAGCCTTCGGATCTACGCTGCGATATTTTTGCGGCCGCTGGGAGGAGTTCGCATCGTTTTCATGCGTCGGGATATGCAAATTAGTTTTTACGGCGATCCACGAAGGTACGAGTGTCCCTCGCAATCACCTACGTCATTTTTTGGCTACGTAATGTTAGAGGAGCTTTTTGCTGGTCTAACAGTGCGTAACCCATGTAAAGTATGGCCGTCGTTCCTGCGTCGATTTGAAATTTTTTATTTTTTTTTAACGTAACTCGTTCGGGAATAGGAATGTACGTAAACGACGCTACTACGACGTAACGACGTGATTTCGCGCAATGCACGGCGGGAAATTTGCGAATGGAGCATGCGCAGTTCGATCGCCGCGGGAACGCGCCTATTTTAAATGCTTCACGCCCCCTACTCGCGCAGATGGATTGCGACGGGAGAAATACACTACGCCGTCGTCATTTACTGGACAAAATCTACCTGGATTCCACGTAGAGCCAGGTAAAAAACTGCGGCATAGTGTATTTCTGATACGCTACGAGAATCTAATTCTCTCTGAATCTGGGCCAAGTGTTTAAGTCAGGCTATGCAATGTAGAACATGTGTACAGATTGCAGTGGTCAGGAATATGTATCTCATGCCGTCTTAACATCAGTTGAAGCAAAAAAAGACTCAGCACTGGCAGCAATGGAAAAAATAAACACCTATGCATCAGTGGAGAAAAAAATATCCTGGCATTATTGGCAGAAAAAATTCCAAACACACGCAAGATAAATTAAGTACATACCAGGAATTAAAAAATAAAGGGGAGGTGGTAGAGATAAATGAATGGCGATATGCCCAGCTAAAGCACTTCTTTGAGGCACTCTACCAGCCCATCAGATCGGCAGAGAACTTACGACCCCTAGAGAAATTCAGTGAGGAAAAAGGAGGGAAAGGAGTGACCTCTAAGGCCGCGTACACACGATCGAATATATCTGATGGAATTGGTCCTCGGACCGGTTCCATCGGATATGTCCACCGGGCTGTTTTGGTCCGATGGCTGTACACACCATCGGATCAAAATCCCCGCCGGCAGACAGCGCGGTGACGTGGCGGTGACGTTGACGCCCCCACGTCACCGCACCAGGAAGTAAACAACTTCCACGCATGCGTCACATCCGTACGACGCTTGTGCGGGCAGATATGTCCGCTGGTGAGTGTACTGACCAGCGGACATATCCAACGGACATGTCTTGAGCGGACAAATTTTAAAGCATGTTTTAAAATTTGTCCGCCGGTCGGACATGTCCGCTAGCCCATACACACCATCGGATTTGTCTGCTGAACTGGTCCGTCGGACCAGTTTGAGCAGACAAATTCGATCGTGTGTACGAGGCCTAAGATTTATAAAATCTTGAAGGATGCGAAGGGTTCGGAGATTCCGCCATACATTTTAAAATGGGAGGAAGAACTGGGGTCACAGTTTAAGGAACTAGAGTTAAACCAAATATTGAAGAGAGTACATACCACGTCACTAAACAGTAAAATTACGGAGTTAAACTATAAATGCTTGGCCCGCTGGTATATAACACCAGATAAGGCACATAAATATAATAAAGAAACATCAGAGCTTTGCTAGCGTGGATGTAAAGAAGTTGGAAATATGGCACATATATGGTGGTCTTGTCCGGAAAAAAAAAATACTGGAGTAAGATCAGACAAGTAATAACTGAAATAACTGATATAGAGGTCACAGACGACCCATGGGGATGTTTACACCATGGGAGTAGAATAACATCAATGCAATATCAGAAAACATTACTCCCCCATCTGTTAAATGCTGCTAAGAGCCTAATGCCGCGTACACACGATCATTTTTTTGCGATGAAAAAAAACGACGTTTTCAATCATGAAAAAAACGTCATTTTCCAAAACGACGTTGCGTACACACCATCGTTTTTCTACAAAGCTCTAGCAAAGCGTGGTGACGTACACCACGTTCGACGGCACTCTTTTCCATTGAAGCTCCGTCTCATAACTGGCTTCTGAGCATGCGCGGGTTTAAAAACGTCGTTTTCAACATCGTTTTGCCCACACGCCATCACTTTTTATGACACAAAAAACGACGTTTTGAAAAACGACACAAAAAATTCAAGCATGTTGGAATTTTTTTTTGGTTGTTTTTTTTAAGACAAAAAATGTCGTTTTGCCCACACACGATCAATTTAAATGACGTTTTAAAAAACATTTTTTTTTTTCATCGCAAAAAATGATCGTGTGTACGCGGCATAATAGCCAGACATTGGCAAGATAGGGAAAGTCCTTCTATGAGAGAATGGTGCAATAAAATAAACGATATACAAAACTTGGAGTATTTAAAGCTCACTGATACAGAGGGGTTAGAAGAATATGATGAGAACTGGATACATTGGATTGAATTTAAGCAGACATGATGGGAGCATAAGAGCATAAGAAAATAAGAAAAGGTTGGGACGAACGATTTGCATATATATATATGTAAGTTTTAAGTATAAACGGCAAGACGTTTTTCATGAAAACTAAATTTAAACAATAAAAAAAAAGAAACTAAAAGAAATAAACAATTAAAAGGGGGAAAAAAAGGGGGAAACCACAAATGATGCTAAACCTTTGCAGAGACGTTACAAGCAAATAAAATGTGAGCAAGTCTCTTGTTGGTAGGTGGAGTCTGAAGTGGTTTAAAAAAAAAAAAAACACGTGTTGCTGCTTTCCTCTGGCAACTTTAATGTCGGTGAGTGCGTTTTAGCGCTGTATCTCAGACCTGGTGGAGAAGATTTCCATTACCTGGAGAAAGACACTTTCTTTGCAGTGATATTTATCACATATTTTTTACTTTATTTACACTGATTTATGTTATTATAATTTTTGAATATTGTGGATGCACTGTATGAATGCTGTGTTGATAGCACATGCTTTAAGCTTGTAATATATATATGTATGTATATATATATATATATATATATATATATATATATATATATATATATATATATATATATGTGTGTATATACACACACATAGTGATAGATATAAATGTATTAATGTACTACTTTGGAACAGCTGAGTAACTGTTGAGAATGTGTGAAAATATGTGTCAACGGCTACAAAACACTGAGAGGTGAACCACGACCTAAGTAAATGCCTAAATAAAAAGTAGTGCTGAGATGTTGTTGTATATATTAAAGTGATCATAAAAAGCAAACGCTTAAAATCAATAATATAAAACCAGTGCAGGGTGCAAAATGTTGTGCAAGTGGCAAAAAAGTAAAGTGCAAATCATTAAAGTGCCTAAATATCCTGACGGTACTGGAAAATAAATACAGGTATTTGAACTGCAAACAATGTAAATAAAAACATATGCTGTGTAAACTTTCACAAGAGAATACAAAAGTGCATGGGTAAACGTGCTGAATCACAAATGTGATAATGCAAACAAAGTCCAAAAGTGTGCAATCGCACTTAAAGTGATGAGTGCAGAGTGAGGGCTCTTCAGTGCCTTTTGCTGAGATAAATGGATGGCCCCTTACGTCACTGTTGTGAGATTATAGCATGTAAATAAAGTCTGAAGGTGAGGGGCGTGGCCTGGCAAGCAATGGAGTAAGACACGTGGTGGAGGAGCTCCTCTTGTAATAGATCCTATATACCAGGCTGCGTGACCGTTCCGATTTATACCCTGCTTTGACACCGATCGGAGGACAGCGGGAGCAGGGGAGATCATGTCGCCGCCAAAGAAATCCTCCACAGTGATAGACAAGCTGGCTAAATACCGACACGACGGGGATGAGGAACAGGCCAAAGATGGCGCCGGCGAGGAGCAGGGGGAGGATCGCCATGCGGCTGAAACGGCCAAGGTGCTGGAAGCTATTGCTGCTCTGCAAGGCACCCTCACTACTAAAATAGATGAAGTAAAAATTGACATATCGCTTATGAGACAAGATCTGGCCGCAGTGAGGGACAGGGTCACGGAGACAGAGACCCGGATTGGCGAGGCGGAGGACATCCTACACCCTATGCAGCAAGACATGGAGGATTTAAAACAACAGGTTCATCAGCTTCACTCCCACCAGGATAAAATGGAGAATAGACTTAGACGCTGTAACCTGCGGTTTATCGGATTACCGGAAATAGCAGAGGGCAGAGACCCGGTCGGGTACCTGGAAAATCTCCTGGTCACAACGTACGGCAGGGATGCGTTTTCAGTGATGTTTGCGGTGGAAAGAGCACACCGGATTCGGGGGTGCTCCCCTCCGTACGTTTATCGCAAAATTCCTCAATTTCAGAGACAGAGACACCATTATGCGGCTATCCCGAGAAAAGGGGAATATACAGATAGGCAATAGACATGTGGCGGTGTTCCTGGATTTCTCAAATGAGGTCCAGAAGAAACTATCGCAATTCCAGGATGTGAAGCTTCGTCTCCGGGTGCTACACCTCAAGAACTCTATGCTGTTTCCGGGTTGTCTCAGGGTGGAGGAGGATGGAAGAGCACAGTTTTTTGATACCGCAGCGTGGTTGGATCGGAAGGGATGGCGAGAGTAGCTTGACCCCTGGTTGACAGTGAGTACTATTCTCGGGGGATTGGGGGGAAAGTTTCCCAGTGCTGACATGGGCTTTAACCGGGTGTCCCGGAAGAACATAGGGCACGCTAATACACTCAACGGACTTCCTTGAATGTTTTCGAGCTTGCATTGTGCCCATGACCCCCCCTCCTCCCGGCCTGGGGGCGCTATTGGATGACCCCATCTCCTTCTACCCCTTCCCGGTCTCTTTTATACTCCTTTTTCAGTTTTTGTTTCGCCTGAAATGCCTAGTTGGAGTGGTGGTGGCTCCCCTCGGGCTCGAGGGGGGCAGATGAAACCCCAGTCCCCCTTCCCCTTCTTTATTCCCCCTTTTTTAAATATATTTTTTTTTATGTTTTCATTTTTTTGGAGCCTGAGCAATGGACATGCACGAGTGGATTGGTGTTTCATTTAAAAGTATGACTACATAAATGTGTACGGTGTAGAGACACATATGAGGCTTCATATCCTATACTTGCAAGAGGAGCTTAAACCTGACTTTTGTTTGGGGAGCCTTGTTATCCCCCGCGTTGGATCCGTGGACAATCGCTCTCCTGAGAACAATACGTGATGCTGATTTTTGCTTGTTACTGGAAATAAGATATGCGCCTCCTGCTGGAGCAAACAGCAGGATGTTTTTGTTTTTTTTCATTATCATTATGTTTGGGTACCAGATGCCTTCACCAAGATGGGGGGTGATGGGCAGGGAGGGAGGGTAGTTGCCTACGAGCGGGACCACCATTGTGGCCCTAAGGGGTTTAGACTACATTTAAAGCATGTCCGAGGTGTGTCGGGGCTTGCATTGTTATATGAAAAGATGGGTAAAGTATTTGTATTACTGATTGTGATGTATTTAACTAGTGAACTGAGGGACTTGCGGGTCCTTCGGGGAGGTATTTACCAAAGGGAGAAAATGAAGTCGCGCTACAAATGGCATACAGTATAACTAAAATAAATAAAATGGTGTCATTAGTGCCAAATAATATATCACATAAACAAACTTTTAAAGAACACAATCATAGTGAACAGTGAATATAATATCAAGTCCATATGGTGATTATACAGTCCATCAAGGGATATGTTTAAATAAACAGAAAAGTTCCCAGTGTAGATAAATCCACGGACAGGTGTGAGTAATGACAAACAAAGACCTCCACCGCACAGAAAACACTGACCCTTACCAGAGTCTCTGATCTCACAGAGATCAATAACAGCAAAGAGTGAAATCCATAGTCAGCAGGGAGCAAAAGGAACATCCATTTATTGTAGCCAGTAGATGTATTCAGCTCAAAAGCGATCATATATCAACCAGTGGTCCCATATAGAAATCAAAAGAAATCCACATAGTGTAAAACCATACATTTATTGGGTAAGAAAGAAGATTGTGCGCACTTACATCAATCCACAGTAAAAAAACAGCAAAAAACAGCATAAAATTCAGTAAGCCGGCCGGCGTTTGGAGCGTGTTACCCGTCTTCCGGGTCCTCACGCGTGATGCGGTGACGTCAGCGCGTCGCCTCCCGACGTTTCGTCACAAAAGGGACTTGATCACGGGATGAGGCGGCGCTCCGAGTCACCGCATATAAATAAGCAAAGCGGGCGGAGCTATCCCCAAGATGGATCCCGGGTGATCATACTTCCGCCATCTTTACTATTGGAAACACAGTGAGCATACCAATAGGTCTAATACAGCAACTGAGGGCAAACCGAAACGGCAGCCCCATTGCAAAACAACACACCATATTGTCGTATATTGCGGCAAACGGTGTGTTTTACAAGGTAAATTCCTAAATAGTGTTATTATGTTATAGGCATGTAGTGAGGCCGGAGGCAACCAAAGCCGCACACATACAATGTGCTGCCCCAATATGGGCATAGAATATGAGATGCATAGCCTCAGTTATTATTAGCATTGTTATATAGATTAGAGTTCATATAGTGTGGTTTGCTTAACTATTTTCTCATAGCTAAATCTATGTGTTATCCTATGCTGCCATCTAGTGGCCTTTCTTGCAATGTACATGTTCTCTGTAATTCCTCATTATTTACCACATTTTCCAGTTTATGTATGCCCCTCCCTACTTCCTGTGGGTAGTACTTCCTGTGTCATTCCCTCAGCTAGCAAGCCATGTACAAGGACACACATGTATCTGCACGGTACTTGGGAAAGGCATCATCTTTTGACCGCACAATACTATTACCATTCATCTGCTGTTCCTGTTATCTGCTGTAACCCCTGAAGTTAAAGAATAAACACCTCTTTGAATGAATCGGTATTGACGAGTTCAGCTATCTGACAAGGATTGTCCACAGTGAGTACATCTGCTTTAAACAGGCCAGGCATAGAGGTCTCAACAAGGGATATATCGCTATCACAACAATCGGAGTCAGAATATACAATCAACAAACAATGTTCGCACATTGTAATGTAATACATTCCAACTTCCATATTGAAACATATATATATTTTTTTTAGAACGACATATAAAACAATATTGAACTGTAATACTCTCAAACAATTAAAGATATGTATGTAGCAGGAATTGGACGGCCGTACAATTACTCTGCTGGTTAATCAGATGGTCAACCACAAAAATATATCTTTTCCACTTAAAAATAGGATAAAAATAAATAATAAAAAGGTGATAATAAAAATATTAACACCTATGTATATCTATATGTTCATATTAAGCGCGATTATCACTTTCTCCTTATAATTAGAGGAGGAAAAAGAATTGGGCTACACTGACACCAACGTGTTCAATGTCAGGCACCCCCCAAAAAATGTAGATGGGGGAGGGGGAGGGGAAAAAAAGGGGGGAAGAAGGCACAGGAGGCATAATCAGAAAAAACACTGACATATAGGGGCATCCAATCATAATGGTAATCATTGTATGGCCGTCCAAAAACCACCCAGATTGACATAGGGAAATTAGAAGAAGCTTTTGATTGAAATCCATCTAAACAAATTGTACTGAAACCCCTTTAGGTTCAATTTGTGGCCAGGAGGCCCCTATTTTTCACACATAGAGATACGTGGAGACCCCATCAGTTAAGTGTCCAAATGGGTAGATGTCTATATAGTAACCCTTGTCGGGTGGAATTAAGAGTTATCAATAAAACAGTTAATATCCACTTCGATGTTAAGGCCGTGAGGGGTGTAACACTTTGTTTTATGTATCCACGCCATTTCGGAGCGAGAAATGCTTCTCACTAAGTCGCTACCACGCCAGTGAGGGTTAAATTTATCTATACCCAGAAACACCGTGTTATTGGGATTTTTATCATGCACCAACAAAAAGTGTTTCGACACAGAATGTTCGGTAAACCCATTCCGAATATTTGTGATATGCTCATTAAGGCGTATATGTAGAGGGCGTTTGGTTCTGCCTATATATTGCAATCCACATGGGCACATGAGCAAATATATAACCCCTATAGTTGTACACGTAATGAAGGGCTTAATCGTAAAGTTTTTCTGGGTACTAGTAGAACGAAATGTAGTACTACGTTTAGATCTAATGCCATTCAAAGCACAGCTCTGACATCTCCCACACTTGTAGAAGCCAGAAAGATCTGCCAAAAACATCGATGGTATTCTCGGGGGATTTAGCACATTAGGAGCCAATTTGTCCCTAAGTGAGGGGAGACCCCTAAAAACCACCTGTGGCTTTTCAGGTAATAATCCCTTAAGGACATTATCACTTCTTAACACATGCCAATGTTTTGAGACAACATGTTTCACATTAGCGTGTTGGCACGAGTAGTCTGTAACGAACGGATTTTTGAATTGGTGGGCGGTGCCAAGACGAGGTTTATCTGTCAACAAGTCTGCCCTATCAATCTCAGACACTGATTTTAAAGTGTCATTCAAAAAATTCTGACAATAACCCTTTGTTACAAAACGTTCAATGAGAACCTGTGCTTGTGTTCTGAACATGGCATCATGAGTACAATGTCTTTTTAAGCGTAGAAACTGGCTTTTAGGCACAGATTTTAGCCAAGAAGAATGATGACAACTGTCACTGGAAATATAGGAATTTCTATCTGTTGATTTGAAATGTGTTGAAGTCACAAATTTGTCATCTTCAATGGAGATGGCTAAATCCAAAAAGTTTATTTTCTCCTTACTGGCCTCATATGTTAAAAAGATGCCCCGCTCATTGGTGTTAAGAGAGTCGATGAACTGGGAGAGTTCACTCTCAGTGCCATCCCACAGGAGGAGGATGTCGTCAATGTACCTGGCCCACAGAAGGATCTGGGGCCTAGGCTGGTCATGGACGACATCCTCCTCCCATTTGGCCATAAAAAGATTGGCCAAACTTGGAGCATATTTGGCTCCCATTGCGACACCACGATTCTGTTTATAGAACTGCCCCCCATGCCAGAAAAAATTGTGGGTCGCAGCAAAAACCAACAGCTCCATTATGAAAGAAATCTGTTCACCTAATAGGCCGCTATCCCTATTCAAATAATAAGATACTGCTTCGATACCTAAGTCGTGTGGAATGATGGTATACAGCGATGTTACGTCAGCTGTAACCATCCACATATTAGAAGTAGGTTTCAAATTAGATAGCAGGTTTATAACATGCTTAGTATCTTTAGTGTATGATGGCATTCTCTTGACGAGGGGTTGCAAGAAAAGATCTATGTATTTGCCCACCCGGGACGTGATTGAATCAATCCCACTTACAATGGGACGTCCCGGGGGGCAAACTGGATTTTTATGGACCTTTGGAAGGTAATACATTATAGGAGTCCTTGGAGCCTTAGGCACCAAAAACACAGATTCCTTCTCATTGAGTATACCATTCCGTCGGCCTTTATCAACAATATTTTGTAGAGTTTTTTTATATTTCCTTCCAGGGTCTAATACCAAAGGGATATAGGTGTCCTTATCATCAAGGATGTGTTGCATCTCCTGCAGATAATCACTCTTATTAAGGACAACAATTCCACCCCCCTTATCCGCTGGACGTATAACTACGTTTTTGTTCCTACAATCCATACATTCAAGGTCTTTTAGGGCCAAATCCCTAAATACCCTGAGGGCAGCTGGTAAATGCCCAGGTGGGTTATATACAGAGGCATTGGCCAGACCAGAATGTGTATAGTTTAACGATGAAGTCGTGGAAGGATTAAACGGATTTGAGCTCATATAACGTTGGATATTAAGTTTTCGTACGTACTTGTGAATATCCATGTAGGTCCTAAATTTATCAAGTTTCTTGGGAGGGACATATTTAAGTCCTTTATCCAAAACTAAAAGTTCTGCTTTATTCAAAACATGTGAACTCAAATTAAAAATACCAGCTCCAATTAAGTTCTCGGTCTTTTTGGGCTTCCTAGCCCTCCCCCTCTAGTCCCTCTTTTAGTTCTGCGATTCTCTTGACGCCTTGGCCTGCCCGGGGAAAACCCCACTGTGGCTGGCCAAGGTTTCTGGGTTGCATAGAGGCATTATCCCCTCCATACCCAAACTCATATGGTTCGGTAATCTCCCCAGTTTGGAAGTTAGGTCCAGGGGGTGGGCCATAAAATTCTCCCTCTTGGTTAGAACAGTCACCCAAAGGTAAAAAGTTGTTGTGTGTTGGAATATTATATTCAGGTTCAAAGTTGCCAGAATAATGTACCACCTCTGGACTTGCTAAAGCAGGTGGAGGGCCATAACTAGGTGCTCTCATAGACTGGAAACTTTGTGGGTCACTATATTGATTATACTGTCCTGAATTATATGTCTGATTGAAATAGGGAGGGGGACCATTTGAAGAACCTCTCCCTCGTGTCCTAGGGGGGCCCAGTGGTTGGTAATGATTCCAATTCGGGGGAAAAACAGTAGGGGGAGGGGCGAACTGGCCTCGTGAACCAGTACCCCCTCGTCCTCTGTTAGATGGATATGTCACCAAAGGTTTCCTGTGACTGTTTTTATATTGTCCTTTTGGTGTATTTCCTTTGGGTAGATGGCCCCGCCCCCCAGGGAGTGGTGGAGGCGGAACACTGTTGTTAGTGGAAAGGGTGGTAGTTAATAAAGGAGTAGCCTCCATAACTGGATTATTGGCATTACTGGTTGCATGGGCCTCCGCCAATAGTTTTTTTTGCCAGTCAAAAACAATATTGTTTTGGTAGTCTCCCATATCTCGATTGAACTTTTTCTTTTTCTTTATTTTTTGTTCCCTTTCCTCTTTCTCTAGAATCTTCAGCAGATTCTTAGACCTTTCAGTGTATTCTGCACTGGTCATAAGAGGGATAAGTTTATCCTTGATCTGTATGATCTCATCATCTAATTTTTTTAGTTTGGTGGTCTTCCGTTCACCTAAAAACTTCAAAAGGTTGAGCCCTGACTCATTGAAGTATTTATACCACCCTTCTAAATCAGTGTCGCCCTTTTGTGGGCAAATCTCCCATCTAAGGCTTCTTGGTACCATCTGGTGTTTGATATATGTATCCAAAAATACAATGTCCCATTGGGTGTGTAACTCAGAGACTGTCAGGTTCTTGAGTCTCATGAATAGGCCACCCAAATCACCATCACCATCCTTAAAGGTCTCAAACACACCCTCAGTGTTGACCACCCGTGTGGCCCTAAATTCAAAAATATCCATGTGGATAATGGGTTACAAAGCTGTAACCCACTTCTATGAAGAAGTACTATAGATTGCAGCAATAATAAGTATAAGGATAACAATTAAACAGGAGAAAAAATTGCGCAAATCTAACAAAATAAATGAACAGTAGTGAGCAGCGTCTCAAAAGTGTTCTACAACACCAAGCAATATATAGAAAAAAATGAAGTCGCGCTACAAATGGCATACAGTATAACTAAAATAAATAAAATTGTGTCATTAGTGCCAAATAATATATCACATAAACAAACTTTTAAAGAACACAATCATAGTGAACAGTGAATATAATATCAAGTCCATATGGTGATTATACAGTCCATCAAGGGATATGTTTAAATAAACAGAAAAGTTCCCAGTGTAGATAAATCCACGGACAGGTGTGAGTAATGACAAACAAAGACCTCCACCGCACAGAAAACACTGACCCTTACCAGAGTCTCTGATCTCACAGAGATCAATAACAGCAAAGAGTGAAATCCATAGTCAGCAGGGAGCAAAAGGAACATCCATTTATTGTAGCCAGTAGATGTATTCAGCTCAAAAGCGATCATATATCAACCAGTGGTCCCATATAGAAATCAAAATAAATCCACATAGTGTAAAACCATACATTTATTGGGTAAGAAAGAAGATTGTGCGCACTTACATCAATCCACAGTAAAAAACAGCAAAAAACAGCATAAAATTCAGTAAGCCGGCCGTCGTTTGGAGCGTGTTACCCGTCTTCCGGGTCCTCACACGTGATGCGGTGACGTCAGCGCGTCGCCTCCCGACGTTTCGTCACAAAAGGGACTTGATCATGGGATGAGGCGGCGCTCCGAGTCACCGCATATAAATAAGCAAAGCGGGCGGAGCTATCCCCCAGATGGATCCCGGGTGATCATACTTCCACCATCTTTACTATTGGAAACACAGTGAGCATACCAATAGGTCTAATACAGCTAGTACCCAGAAAAACTTTACGATTAAGCCCTTCATTACGTGTACAACTATAGGGGTTATATATTTGCTCATGTGCCCATGTGGATTGCAATATATAGGCAGAACCAAACGCCCTCTACATATACGCCTTAATGAGCATATCACAAATATTCGGAATGGGTTTACCGAACATTCTGTGTCGAAACACTTTTTGTTGGTGCATGATAAAAATCCCAATAACACGGTGTTTCTGGGTATAGATAAATTTAACCCTCACTGGCGTGGTAGCGACTTAGTGAGAAGCATTTCTCGCTCCGAAATGGCGTGGATACATAAAACAAAGTGTTACACCCCTCACAGCCTTAACATCGAAGTGGATATTAACTGTTTTATTGATAACTCTTAATTCCACCCGACAAGGGTTACTATATAGACATCTACCCATTTGGACACTTAACTGATGGGGTCTCCACGTATCTCTATGTGTGAAAAATAGGGGCCTCCTGGCCACAAATTGAACCTAAAGGGGTTTCAGTACAATTTGTTTAGATGGATTTCAATCAAAAGCTTCTTCTAATTTCCCTATGTCAATCTGGGTGGTTTTTGGACGGCCATACAATGATTACCCTTATGATTGGATGCCCCTATATGTCAGTGTTTTTTCTGATTATGCCTCCTGTGCCTTCTTCCCCCCTTTTTTTCCCCTCCCCCCCACCCCATCTACATTTTTTGGGGGGTGCCTGACATTGAACACGCTGGTGTCAGTGTAGCCCAATTCGTTTTCCTCCTCTAATTATAAGGAGAAAGTGATAATCGCGCTTAATATGAACATATAGATATACATAGGTGTTAATATTTTTATTATCACCTTTTTATTATTTATTTTTATCCTATTTTTAAGTGGAAAATATATATTTTTGTGGTTGACCATCTGATTAACCAGCAGAGTAATTGTACGGCCGTCCAATTCCCGCTACATACATATCTTTAATTTTTTGAGAGTATTACAGTTCAATATTGTTTTATATGTCGTTCTAAAAAAAATATATATATGTTTCAATATGGAAGTTGGAATGTATTACATTACAATGTGCGAACATTGTTTGTTGATTGTATGTGTGCGGCTTTGGTTGCCTCCGGCCTCACTACATGCCTATAACATAATAACACTATTTAGGAATTTACCTTGTAAAACACACCGTTTGCCGCAATATACGACAATATGGTGTGTTGTTTTGCAATGGGGCTGCCGTTTCGGTTTGCCCTCAGTTGCTGTATTAGACCTATTGGTATGCTCACTGTGTTTCCAATAGTAAAGATGGCGGAAGTATGATCACCCGGGATCCATCTTGGGGATAGCTCCGCCCGCTTTGCTTATTTATATGCGGTGACTCGGAGCGCCGCCTCATCCCGTGATCAAGTCCCTTTTGTGACGAAACGTCGGGAGGCGACGCGCTGACGTCACCGCATCACGTGTGAGGACCCGGAAGACGGGTAACACGCTCCAAACGCCGGCCGGCTTACTGAATTTTATGCTGTTTTTTGCTGTTTTTTACTGTGGATTGATGTAAGTGCGCACAATCTTCTTTCTTACCCAATAAATGTATGGTTTTACACTATGTGGATTTCTTTTGATTTCTATATGGGACCACTGGTTGATATATGATCGCTTTTGAGCTGAATACATCTACTGGCTACAGTAAATGGATGTTCCTTTTGCTCCCTGCTGACTATGGATTTCACTCTTTGCTCTTATTGATCTCTGTGAGATCAGAGACTCTGGTAAGGGTCAGTGTTTTCTGTGCGGTGGAGGTCTTTGTTTGTCATTACTCACACCTGTCCGTGGATTTATCTACACTGGGAACTTTTCTGTTTATTTAAACATATCCCTTGATGGACTGTATAATCACCATATGGACTTGATATTATATTCACTGTTCACTATGATTGTGTTCTCTAAAAGTTTGTTTATGTGATATATTATTTGGCACTAATGACACCATTTTATTTATTTTAGTTATACTGTATGCCATTTGTAGCGTGACTTCATTTTTTTCTATATATTGCTTGGTGTTGTATAACACTTTTGAGACGCTGCTCACTACTGTTCAGTTATTTTGTTAGATTTGCGCAATTTTTTGGGTGTTGGAAGAGGGGGGGAGTGGGTGTTCCCAGACAGACCAAACTGAGCCTACTGATGCAGGAGTTTGCCTCGCTATGGTTGACCAAAGCAGTTAAGTGTACGTGCTCAGCGTCATATCCAGAGGTTGTCTTTGGGAAATAGATGCATGAGTGCTGCCAGCATTGCTGCAGAGGTTGAAGGGATGGGGGGCAGCCTGTCAGTGCTCAGACCATACACCGCACACTGCATCAAACTGATCTGCTTGGCTGTCGTCCAAGAAGGAAGCCTCTTCTAAAGATGATGCACAAGAAAGCCTGCAAACAGTTTGCTGAAGACAAGCAGACTAAGGACATGGATGTCCTGTAATGTGATGAGACCAAGATAAACGTATTTGGTTCAGATGGTGTCAAGTGTGTTTGACGACAGCCAGGTGAAGAGTACAAAGACAAGTGTGTCTTGCCTACAGTCAAGCATAGTGGTGGGAGTGTTATGGTCTGGGGCTGCATGAGTGCTGCCGGCATGGGGAACTACAGTTCATTGAGGGAATCATGAATGCCAACAAGTACTGTGACATACTGAAGCAGAGCATGATCTCCTCCCTTTGGAGTATTCCAACATGATAATGACCCCAAACACACTTCCTAGATGACCACTGCATTGCTAAAGAAGATAAGGTTAAAGATGATGGACTGGCCAAGCATGTCTCCAAACCTAAACCTTATTGAGTATCTGTGGGGCATCCTCAAATGGAAGGTGGAGGAGCGCAAGGTCTCTAACAACCACCAGATCAGTGATGTTGTCATGGAGGAGTGGAAGAGGACTCCAGTGACAACCTGTGAAGCTCTGAAGAACTTCATGCCCAAGAGGGTTAAGGCAGTGCTGGAGAATTATGGTGGTCACACAAAATATTGACACTTTGGGCCAGATTTGGAAATTTTCACTTAGGGGTGTACTCACTTTTGTTGCCAGCAGTTTATACATTAATGGCTGTGTATTGAGTTATTTTGAGGGGACAGCAAATTGACACTGTTATAAAACCTGTACACTCACTACTTTACATTTTAGCAAAGAGTAATTTCTTCAGTGTTGTCACATGAAAAGATATAATAAATTATTTACAAAAATGTGAGGGGTGTACTCACTTTTCTGAGATACTGTAAATATTTATACTGTGTATATGAGAAAAAAAAGGGAGACCAGGAATGTGGCATAGGGAATAATACATTAATGCATTAAGGGTGAAGATCCAGTAGGCTTGTCACTTTTGAAACTTTCAGCATCTGAGCCATTATTTGGGAATGGAATATGTTGTATATTGTTTGACATGCCCATGTGGACTTTTATATGTATGATGGACCATTATAAGCCTGAGAGCCTTTAAAGGATAAATTCACCTTTTTGTTTTATTTAAAGTAATTAATGCACATCTTTTTTTCTTTTCAGCAAATCGCAGGTGCAATGCAAGGCTCTTGCAGACAATCTGTGTAAGCTGTCTGCTCGTACCTCATATGAGCAGGCAGTTAAACACTGACAGGAAGCATCAATGGACTACCTAGAGCACTCAACTGTGGGAGTTCATCGAGAACCACAAACCAACAGCCTCACTACACACTGGCAGGAAGTATCAATGAACTACCTAGAGCATCCTGGTAGTTCATTGAGAACCACAAGCCGACAGTTGCAAAGGCTGTCAATACTTGTAGTCTTTCCATTCACAAAACTCTGTGAATGACGTGGCTGGGCGGGTGGAGTGGTTTACCTGCACTGCATGTGCAAAGCAGTGCATTTGCAACTTTTCTGGGTTAGCTGTGCTTTGTCTTATGCCGCGTACACACGATCATTTTTCGGCATGTCCAAAAAAATAATTTTTTTCAACTTCATCATTAAAAACGATGTTGCCCACACACCATCCATTTTGAAAAAGAATGAACAAAGCGCTGTGACGTACGACGGCACTCTAAAGGCGAAGTTCTATTCGCCTTTGGGCTGCTTTTAGCTGATTCCTTGTTAGTAAAAGACGATTTGCGCTTTTTTGTCTGTTACAGTGTGATGAATGTGCTTACTCCATTATGAACGGTAGTTTTACCAGAACGAGCGCTCCCATCTAATAACTTTCTTCTGAGCATGCGCGGGTTTAAAACGTCGTTTTAGCCCACACACGATCATTTTTTTACAACCCAAAAAACAACATTTTTTAAAACGACGTGAAAAAATGCAGCATGTTCAAATTTTTTTTTGTCGTTTTTGAGAACACGAAAAACGATGTGAAGCCCACACATGATTATTTAAAAAAAATGTCATGCCGAAAAATGATCGTGTGTACGCGGCATTAGACTTCTATTACATGCTGCAGGTGCTCTGCACTTTCTGAAAGCCCACCTTGACCTGTGGTTCCTGCTGGCCGCTGACCTATGGTTACTGCTGGCCGCTGACCACACCAGATGACACCAACCCTAGCGATGCCACTGCTTGTGTGTGTCTCACACACTTTTGGTCTGAAATGCCTGGCGGCACTGTAACAAAGTCCCACCTCCTGTGAGACAGACAGAACACTGATCCAATGCAGTACAGTTGAATCAGTGTGACGTGTATCATAGAAGCTGCAAGCTGGTCTAGGAGGCGGGACTTCGTTACAGTGGCCGCCCAGGAAATATAATTTCAAGCTCTGTGAAAGCAAGAGATCATCGCTCTGTGTGATCCAGGGGCACTGACAGGCTGCACTAGGTTACAGAAATCCAAGTCGGCCATAGTATATCCACATGGCCACTTTCCTGTCAAACTCTGCTACATCTGACTGGCCATTTCACTTTATGCCGAGTATCATTTATATTGAGAGGGTTAAAACAGTTTGCCTCCTTGACATGCATACTTTGGCTTTACCACAGTGAGTGCTTGCTAAACTGCAAATATCTACTGTGCAAAATTAGCAATAATCATACTGTGCAAAATAAGCAAGTAATGAAGTCATGTGTCGTGATGTAATGCATATGGAGTGACCGTATACCGAATGAACTGGAAGTGAAGTAAGAGGCATCTGCAACACCATATTTTGTACTTCTTTGCTGTTTTTTTTTTTTTTTTTTCTTGCAAGTGCCCATTTGGCTGTTTAAATAAACCTACTTTATTATACTTTTTGCACTATGTTATATTTTTCTTTATCCCCTTTATATGCTTGACTACTGCGAATAAATCACGCTGGGGAGTTTGGAATCCATCATCTTTATTTGGAACACATAATCTGGAGAGACACCACTGGCCATTACTGGATTCAAAGACCAGGAGATCTTCCCCCGTTCCCCCAGTTAAGGAAATCATCATGGCTATATATACTCCTTACTGAGGTAAAAGTCCAGAGAGCATTGAGAATATCCTATGGAAGACACTGTATTTGACACTACGTTCATCACAGTCACTTCAGCACTTTATTTATTTCTTTACATAAGATATGGTGGACGTTATTTCAGCACTTTTCTCTTTAGAGTTATTTTGGACTTTTTAGTGCTTATTTGCACAGTCATTTTGACATTTTGTTTATTTTGCACAGTTTCATATATTGCTTATTTTGCACAGTATGATTATTGCTCATTTTGCACAATAGATACTTGCATAGGATATATTAGTCAGTTTAACGCATACATGTGATTTCTTACTATTAGAAAGTTGCACTGATCACTTTTTTTATTTATTACCAATTGTTGTGCAGTGTGTACACTTTAGTTCTAGCAGCAATTTTCCACATTATTATTTAGATTAGATTGATTCACTTGATAGCGCGAAGGACCTAACTTTCTATGTGTCTGTATTCCATGTTTATTTGAATTAAGACAAATTAAAGAATTAATATTAATTCATTTTAAGTCAGCACCTTTAAATACTGTAGCTGCTGACGTTTAATATTAGGACACTTACCTGTCCAGGGATCCCGCAATGTCAGCACACCAGCCCATCGCAAAATGTGCTGTACTTTGTTAATGGCCCGGCGGCGGGGGGAAGGAGGGGGGCTGAACTTCCAGTCAAAAACAGATAAGCAGAGCTTCCACTTTTGGGTGAAGCTCCACTTTAATATACAGGTAGACTCTACTTTAATATAGATTTTACTCACAGAGGCGATCATCATTATGTACTTTTGTAATCACCAGTACTATAACCAAGTATCAGTGAGGTATAGATTAAAGTATAACTAAAGATACAACTTATATTTTTAGTTTTGGATAGAGTGGAGATGGATTAGAACACCTGTCAGCTTTTTTTTTTTTTTTTTGCTATCTGTGCTCCGGTTAGGGAGATTCACCCTCTATTTGTCCCGTTTACCATTATCATTGAAAGTGAAAGTAAAAGAAAATCCCACATTTTCGGTTGTCCCCAGAAAAGTAATAGAGAGGAAATCTTCCAATGGGGAAACAAATACTTTTTTTTTATATACTTTATTTCGTTTTTTTTCTCTTATTTTTACAGAATACACCAATACAGTCCTCCCCGCATAAGCCCCCTCCTATCTCCCAATCTTCCCACACCGATAAATTGATAAATAATTTAAGTCTTTGGTAAACAGTGGGTGAGGAACGGGGTCGTGCAGGTGGATCTGTCTAGTCTTCCTGCTAAGTCTTCATTCCTTCACACTCATTACTCCCTCTCATCATCTTCCCTTTTTTCCTCATTTATCCAATCTGCTGCACTCTCCTTTATCTTAGTCTAGGTTCTGTTAGGTCACCTCTCATCGTTTGAATGCTTTTCTACTCTGTTACTATTCAGATGTTAATCCCTCTAGCTTTCCACCAAGGCTTCCAGATGTTAGAATATTTTTTTAGGGCCCCTTGCTTTACATAAACCGATTTTTCCTTAAGAATTACTGCATTCATGCTATTTACCCACTCTCTACTGGACAAAGGTGAAACCGACTGCCATCTCAGACCCATCAGCTTTCTTGCCTGGAATAGGCTTCTCAGAACCGCGACCTGGGTGTTCCCTGGGTTCCCCACTCCTTCCACTAATCCCAGGAGACAATGCTTTGCTTTCAACTTTGTAGAATTTTCGAACACCCTGTCAATGATTCCTATTACCTCCATCCAGCAGCGGAACAGCTTGGGGCATCTCCAAAACATGTGCAGCATGTCTTCCTCTATATCCCCACACTTAGGGCAACTTGCATCCAGCCTACGGTGAAACTTAAAAAGTTTACTTGTGGTATAGTAGGTTCTATATAATAGAAACAGATGTGACAATCTCTGAGAGGGGGACACCGTATTTCAGAGATATCACCCACATCTTTTCCCTATTGCTCTTATACTTGGGGACCTCTGTCCCTCTCATTCTCCCTTTGTAGGTATATTTTGGAGTTTAAACCTTTCCCTGTTTCAGCATTGATTATATTTTGGAGTACTGTAGTTGTGCTCCATTCTAGTGCCCACCTTCTAAACTGTTCCTCCTGAGGCATTGCAAGGCTAACAGTTACAAGCATGACTCCCACAGGCAGAGGCATGATGGGACTTGTAGTTTCGGAACAGCTGGAGGGCCGCCAGTTTGACACCCCTGCTCTAGTGCATGCCTAACCTGTAGATACCTAAAAAAGGATTTATGTGGTAGAGCAAATTGGTCTCCAAGTTCCTGAAATTTTTCAATACACCGTCTTGGTAAAGCTGGGTAATATATTTTATTCCACATCTTGCCCATTCCCTCACTGCTCCTATCTTCTTCACTTCTCCCAATTTACTGTTCTCCCACAGAGGGGGTATATTCCATTAGACCTCTACAATTCAGTATAGCCTTGGCAGTGTCCCACACTCTCATCAGAGTGGGGGATCCCGGGGGGAAAAATCTTGCCTCAAGGTTTTCAACTATTGAGTCTTGTGGAGTATTTTGCAACAACAACTTCCTCCCTGCCTCTCCCCCCTTTTAAGTTACACCCCCCCATAAACTTGAGTTAAAAGCTAAAAGGGTGCAGGAGCGTTACTCCTCCCTTCTGTTTCTGTAGTTGCAGGGTACTTAACCAAATCCTTGCTGAACCACCCTTCCAGATCAGTTCCCTAAACACAGTGTCTATCTTCTGGAACCACATTTTATATAACCAGATTGGGGAACTATGTAATTTGTAGAGGAGCTACAGCATCCAAATTATTTTGATTAAATTACAATGGCCTGCTACAGATATTGGTAAATGTTTCCCTCTGAATTTCACTAGCAATGGGACTATTCGAGTGATGCACAATGGCCCATAATTCACTGTGGCATTGCGCGCTGATGATTGGCCAAACATGCACTATGACCCTGCATGCTTGGCCAATCACAGCACGCAAAAAACGGAGAGCCATAATTGGCCAAAGCCGGGGTGGCCAAAGCCATGCGATCGCCTGTCCAATCAGCGACGAGCCGCGCCGCGCGCGCATGCGCAGTGCGACTCGCGCATGCGCAGTGGGTGCCCGGCCGTGAAGCCAAAGGCTGTCACGGCTGGGTGCCCATAGTCGGGATGGAGACGCCGGCCGGGGAGGGGGGGAGAGGAGCGGAGCCCTGGTCGGCGCGTCGCTGGAACGCAGGAGCAGGTAAGTGAGTGTTTATTAAAAGCCAGCAGCTACACTTTTAGTAGCTGCTGACTTTTAATAAACACCATTTTTGGCTGGAACACCCCTTAAATTTACAGTGTGTAGAGGATATATATACATCCCTAGGAGTTGTACATATATTTATACACTGTATAGCTTAGATAGATCAGTTCTTCCTAATTTACTGGCAGGCAGGTGATTGTGCTATTTAAAGACGTTATCACAGGTATAGACACCCAGCAGGTACAATATTTAACCACTTAAGACCCGGACCAATATGCTGCCAAATGACCCAAGGGGTTTTTGCGATTCGGCACTGCGTCGCTTTAACAGACAATTGCGCGGTTGTGCAACGTGGCTCCCAAACAAAATTTGCGTTCTTTTCTTCCCACAAATAGAGCTTTCTTTTGGTGGTATTTGATCGCCTCTGGGATTTTTATTTTTTGTGCTATATACAAAAATAGAGCGACATTTTTGAAAAAAAATCAATATTTTTTACTTTTTGTTATAAGAAAAATCAATAAACTAAATTTTGGTCAAACATTTAGACCAAAATGTATTTAGCCACATGTCTTTAGTAAAAAAAAAATCGCAATAAAAAAAAAATTAGCTACCTAGCGGGAACAGCGACACTAATACAGCGATCAGAAAAATGATCGCTTAGTGATGCTGGCAATAGGGAGTGAAAGGGTTAACTAGGGCGGTGATCAAGGGGTTAAGATTTTATTAGGGGGGGGGGAGATCACATCACTTCCTCCTTCCTGTGTTTACACAGGAGGAGGAAGTGACAGGGCGGGCGGGCACGCGCGCGCATTGGCTGGGAGCGATCGTGAGGGGGCGGACAAAAACGAATAGCCGCCTCCTCTTGTCGGATCGCTCCTACAGCCGCGCGGACCGCCGCATGTACGGGGGGGGGGGTCCGATCGGACCCCCGAACCCCCCCAAGGCACCAACGTATATATATACGTTGATGTGCCTGTCGGTGCCATTCTGCCGACGTAAATGTACATGCGGCGGTCCTTAAGTGGTTAAAGGATTATTTTTTTATTTTATTTATTTAAGCATCAATAAAATCACTGCTCCTTGGGCAGTGATTTTAATGATGCTTAACTTAAAAAAAAAAAAAAAGAAAAATTCCTTTAAATATTGTACTTGCTGGGTGTCTATAGTTTGCCTGTGAAAACGTCTTTGAGAACCCGGGTCTTGCCTGAGGGAACATGTATCAATGGAAAAAAAGTTTTAAAAAAGGTCGTTTTTTAAACTTTTTTCCATTGATACATGTTCCCTGGGGCAAGACCCGGGTTCTCAAAGACGTTTTTCAACAATAACTTGAATATTGGTCTTTAAAATGATCGTTTTTGAATTCGAACGTTCGAGTCCCATAGACTTCAATGGGGTTCTAAATGTTCGCGCGAACCCGCAGTCTGTTCGAACGTTCTGGTACGAACCAAACGCGGGGTTGTTCGGCTCATCCCTACCGTTGAGGGTCTCTGGCTATAATTATACCCAAATATTTAAATGTATTCACCACTTGGATCTGGGCCACCTCTCCAGGTAGAGGACCCCCCAGGGGGTACACTGGGAGAAGGCTAGATTTTCCCCAATTTATCTTAAAGGGGTGTTCCACCCAAATGTAATGTTTATTAAAAGTCAGCAGCTACAAAAAGTGTAGCTGCTGGCTTTTAATAAACAGACACTTACCTTCTCCACGTTTCGCGGCGCGACTCGCCGCTGATTGGACGGGCGATCGCCTAGGACGTGTCAGTGTCCTAGACGATCGCCAAAGGGAGGGGCTGCAGTAGGGTGATTAGGCCTAATCGCCTTACCAGCCCCTCGGTGGAAGCAGGAAGTGGGACAGGAAGTCCCACTCCTACTGAAGCCCCCACTCCCTCCCCAAAAAAATTACATGCCAAATGTGGCATGTAAGGGGGAGGGGAGGGGATTAAGCGGAAGTTCCATTTTTGAGTGGAACTCCGCTTTAAGCCCAGAGATTTGACCAAACGTATTAATGATATCCATAGCCTTCCGTAGAGAGTCCTGCGTATCATCAAGAAACAGAAGGAGATTGTCTGCATATAATGCAACTTTTTCCTCCAGTTCAGCCCACTCAAAGGCCCTCACCCAGGGAGAGGACCGAAGAGAAATGGCCAGAGGCTTGATTGCAAAGGCAAAGAGGAGGGGTGACAGGGGACAGTCCTGACTTGTTCCCCTCCCCAATCCAAATTTGTCAGAGTATTCATTGTTAACTTTTGTTAATTAAGGACCCGCTCATGTACATTTACGTCGGTACTTTTAAAGATGGATATCTCGGTAACGGCAGCAGCTGCTGTCACAACCGAGGTATCCATCTTTAGTGTGAGCGGTCCTGTACACGATAACGGTTGTCTCCGCGGCGGATTCGCCGCAAGATCGCCGTTATCGATGGCGGGAGAGGCCCGCCGCTCTCCCGTGCCCTCCGCCGCTTACCGTTGCCGTCAGTAGCGGCGGAGGCGATCAGGTCTGTTCGGCGGCTGACTGTAGATGCGAGTGAGGGAAAAATGTCCTTCACCCATCCTCATATCTCTGCTGGGCGGAAGGGACGTCAAAATTTTTAAGTGCGACATGTA
This sequence comes from Rana kukunoris, assembly GCA_029574335.1. Classification (NCBI taxonomy): domain Eukaryota; kingdom Metazoa; phylum Chordata; class Amphibia; order Anura; family Ranidae; genus Rana; species Rana kukunoris. The sequence continues at coordinate 84,650,438 of CM056055.1, read as the reverse complement.
TCATTTTACTCGGCGTAACATTATCTTTCACAATATATAAAAAAATTTAGCCAAATTTATTGTTGTCTTATTTTTTAATTCAAAAAAGTGAATTTTTTCCAAAAAGAGTGCGCTTGTAAGACCGCTGCACAAAAAGTGTGACAAAAAGTATTGCAATGACCACTATTTTATTCTCTAGGGTGTTAGAAAAAAAAATATATAATGTTTGGGGGTTTTAAGTAATTTTCTAGCAGAAAAAACAGTTTTAGGGCCCTTTCACACTAGCGGACGAACGGTCCGCTCATTACAAGTCCGTTTACGGACTTGTAATGGGTCCCTATGGAAGCGGATCCGCATCCGCTAACGTCCGCTCGATCCGCATCCGTTTTTGCGGACGGAAGAATGTCCTATTTTTCTTCCGTCCGGGCAAACGGATCGGATGCAAACGGACAGACGGTCCGTTTCCATCCGACTCCCCATGTGCGGGGACCACCCCGTCCGCCCAGCGGAGACCCCCCGCTGAGCTGACGGACACACGGAGCGGACCGAAAAACGGACCGCTCCGTGTGTAAGGACACTTAGTCTTGCAAACACCAAATCTGAAAAACACCTAAGGTCCTTAAGTGGTTAAAGGAGTTGTAAAGGTAAACGTTTTTTACCTTTACCTGTGACGCTGCCTTTTTCTTCTCTCCAGACTCCAGCTGCTGCCCGGTGCCCAAATTTGGAACAGGTGTGAGTACAGTACAGACGGGAGGGAAAGGTGACATTAAGTTTGTGAGGGGGTACCTACCTGCACCCTGTACCTACATGCACCCTGTACCTACCTGCACCATGTACCTACATGCACCATGTACCTACTTGTACCTACCTGCACCATGTACCTACATGCACCCTGTACCTACCTGTACCTACATGTGCCATGTTCCTACATGCAACCTGTACCTACCTGCACCATGTACCTAGCTGCACCTTGTACCTAGCTGCACCATGTACCTGCCTGCACCATGTACCTACCTGCACCCTGTACCTGCCTGAACCTACCTGCACCATGTACTTACCTTCACCCTCTTGCACCCTGTACCTAACTGCACCCTGTACCTACCTGCACCATGTACCTATCTGCACCTTGTACCTACCTGCACCTGCCTGCACTCTGTACCTACCTGCACCCTGTACCTACCTCCACTCTGCACCTTGGACCTAACTGCGCCATGTACCTACCTGCACCCTGTACCTACCTGCATCCCCCTGCACCCTGTATCTACCTGCACCCTGTACCTACCTGCACCCTCCGGCACCCTGTACCTCCCTGCACTCTGCACCCTGTACCTAACTGAACCCTGCACCCTGTACCTACCTGCACCCATCTGCACTCTGCACCCACCTGCACTCTGCACCCACCTGCACTTTTTACCCTGTACCTACTTGCACTCTGCACCATGTACCTACCTGCACTCTGCACCCTGTACCTAACTGCACCCTGCACCCTGTACCTACCTGCACCATGTACCTACCTGCACATACATGCACCATGTACCTACTTGTACCTACATGCACCCTGTACCTACCTGCACCATGTACCTACCTGTACCTACATGTGCCATGTTCCTACATGCAACCTGTACCTACCTGCACCATGTACCCAGCTGCACCCTGTACCTAGCTGCACCATGTACCTGCCTGTACCCTGTACCTACCTGCACATGCCTGAACCTACCTGCACCATGTACTTACCTTTACCCTCACACCCTGTACCTAACTGCACCCTGTACCTACCTGCACCATGTACCTATCTGCACCTTGTACCTACCTGCACCTGCCTGCACTCTGTACCTACCTGCACCCTGTATCTACTGGCACCCTCCTGCACCCTGTACCTACCTCCACTCTGCACCCTGGACCTAACTGCGCCATGTACCTACCTGCACCCTGTACCTACCTGCATCCCCCTGCACCCTGTATCTACCTGCACCCTGTACCTACCTGCACCCTCCGGCACCCTGTACCTCCCTGCACTCTGCACCCTGTACCTAACTAAACCCTGCACCCTGTACCTACCTGCACCCATCTGTACTCTGCACCCACCTGCACTTTTTACCCTGTACCTACCTGGACTTTGCACCATGTACCTACCTGCACTCTGCACCCTGTACCTAACTGCACCCTGAACCCTGTACCTACCTGAACCATGTACCTACCTGCACCCTGTAATTTCCTGCACTATGCACCTAACTGAACCCTACACCCTGTACCTACCTGCACCCACCCGAACTCTGCACCCTGTACCTACCTGCACCCTTCAGCACCCTGTACGTCCCTGCACTCTGCACCCTGTACCTAACTGAACCCTGCACCCACCTGTACTCTGCATCTACCTGCACTCTGCACCCTGTACCTACCTGCACCCTCCAACTCCCTGCACTCTGAACCTAACTAAACCCTACACTCTGTACCTACCTGCACCCACCCGAACTCTGCACCCTGTACTTAACTGCACCCTGTACCTACCAGCACACTGTAGCTACCTGCACCCACCTACCTGAACTCTGCACCATGTACCCACCTGCACTCTGCACTCACCTGAACTCTGCACCCTGCACCGACCTGAACTCTGCACCCACCTGCATTGTACAACCACCTGAAGGCTGCACCCACCTTAAGTCTGCACTCTGCACCCACCTCAACTCTGCACTATGTATGTAGTACCCTCATGGTATTTTGTGACCCACAACCAGTTGCTGTGGCACGCTCAGGAAAAGGTGTGGAGTGTGGTTGAGTTCCTGCACCTTCTCTCTTGAAGAATGTCCTGGGTGATCAATTAGCACTGCGGCAGTCAGGGGGGTTGGGGGTGGCATGAGAAGTGTGTGATGTGCTAGCCTGTTCAGTGCCCTATTGCTTGTCCTGCAGGTATGGTGAAAGTGAAAGTAAAATTCCTGAATATGTTAGGAATATTTTGTGACTTTTTAGGTACTACATTGATGCATTTTAACAAAATCATTCTTTTTAATATATGTGAATGTAGAATATATCTCTCGCACCTGAAAAGTCCCAGTATACAGTAACACCCTCGTTTGAGAGTAACTTGGTTTGAGAGCGTTTTGCAAGACAAGCAAAATGCTTTAATGAATTTTGCCTTGATATACAAGCAATGTCTTGATATAAGAGTAGTGTCATGTCACAACTGAGTATAAAAAAGAAGAGAGAAGCCTCTAAGTGTAGCAATATTGTTACATTTAATGAAGGTACAACATTTAGCAACTTATTGCTACACTTAGAGATGCCTCTCTTCTCTTTTATACCCTGTAAAAAAAAAAATGATATACAAGTGCTTTGGATTACAAGCATGTTTCTGGAACGAATTATGCCCACAAACCAAGGTTTTACTGTATTACTAACATATTCAGGAATTTGAGCATCAACAGCAAAGGATGTGGTGCCACACAGTGGCGGAATTATAGGGGTGCTGAGGTCGCCATGGTGACCGGGCCCCTTGCTGGAGGGGGCCCCGAGGGCCCCCTGTATACAGTGCTTCAAAAGAAGGAGCACAGACAAGTTCCCCGATCCCAAGCCGAACTGTAATCGGCACTGTGCGGGGAGCTTGTCACAGTCATTACAAACTGAAAGCAAAGTGTGTGTTCTTTGTCTCCCCCTACAGTGCAGTACCCGGCAGGAAGAGCTGCTAAGGTAAAAGACTGACGTTTTTTATCTACTGTGTGTGTGTGTGTGTGTGTGTGTGTGTTTGCATGCCATGTATGTATGAATGAATGTGTGTGTGCATGTGAATATGTATGTATGTATGTGAGTGTGCATGTATTGAGACTCAGACTGCAGTGGTTGCTATAGTATACTAAAGTAAAAGTATACAGAGCAAACTTTGTCTGCAGGCATGAAAGACAGCACCTGTGATCATCATTATCATGCTGAGTGATGATCACACTGTACAGCCTATATTAGGGTGACCAGACATCCCCAGTTTCAGGGGACAGTCCCTGGATTGAGGACACTGTCCCCGGACCAAGTCTGTCCCTGGTTATGTCCCCAGATTGGAGTTAATAGGGGGCTGGGGCAATTTCAAAGACAGTCAGTGCAGAATTTAAATAAAAAAAAAATGAATTACACACCCCCGCTCCGCCGTGCCTACTAGCATAGGGGGGTTGTATTTTCCCCATTATCCGTGCCCCTTTCTGATGATCATGTGCTGGTCGAAGCAGAGGGAATATTTCTTCAGTTTCGGGCGCATGCCCATTCAGCTTCGCTCGCATGTTCTTCTGCCTTGGCTCCTCTGCCAGCCACCTGCCTACCTGCCTATCTCCTTGCCTTCCCTGGCGGAGTGATCTTCCTCCGCTCCCCATCCAGTAGTAGCCGGGGCCCAAAGAGTAAGACTTAAGAGGCTGTGAGGCGGGCAGAGAGTCGCTGATTGTTGCCATTACTAGTAAAGAAAAAATATGTCCCCGGATTTCATTTTAAAAATCTGGTCACCTTAGCCTATATTATACTGTACTTCATGTGACTGTAGTGTATATAGGCTATATACAGTACAGTCACATGAAGTACAGTGTAATTATCAGCATGTAGCACACCCGGGACTCTGTACGTAGCACACCCGGGACTCTGTACGTAGCACACCCTGGACTCTGTACGTAGCACACCCTGGACTCTGTACGTAGCACACCCTGGACTCTGTACGTAGCACACCCTGGACTCTGTACGTAGCACACCCTGGACTGTACGTAGCACACCCTGGACTGTACGTAGCACACCCTGGAATCTGCACGTAGCACACCCTGGACTCTGTAGCACACCCTGGACTCTGTAGCACACCCTGTCTGCACGTAGCACACCCTGGACTCTGCACGTAGCACACCCTGGACTCTGCACGTAGCACACCCTGGACTCTGTACGTAGCACACCCCTGGAATCTGTACGTAGCACACCCTGGACTCTGTACGTAGCACACCCCGGACTCTGTACGTAGCACACCCCGGACTCTGTACGTAGCACACCCCGGACTCTGTACGTAGCACACCCGGAATCTGTACGTAGCACACCCTGGAATCTGTACGTAGCACACCCCGGAATCTGTACGTAGCACACCCTGGAATCTGTACGCACACCCTGGACTCTGCACGTAGCACACCCCGGACTCTGCACGTAGCACACCCCGGACTCTGCACGCAGCACACCCCGGACTCTGTACGCAGCACACCCCGGACTCTGTACGTAGCACACCCCGGACTCTGTGCGTAGCACACCCCGGACTCTGTGCGTAGCACACCACGGACTCTGTGCGTAGCACACCACGGACTCTGTGCGTAGCACACCACGGACTCTGTGCGTAGCACACCACGGACTCTGTGCGTAGCACACCACGGACTCTGTGCGTAGCACACCACGGACTCTGTGCGTAGCACACCCTGCACTCTGTATGAAGCACACCCCGAACTCTGTACATAGCACACCTTGAACTCTGCATGTAACACACCTTTAACTAATGGCGGATTTATCAGGGTCGCAGCAGTCGCCGTTGCGACTGGGCCCTGTAATTCCGCCAAGTCTGCCCGTTTGAGGTGCCCGACTGCCGCCTGCCAGTGTGAGGGGTCCACCTGACTGTCATGCCACTGTGGAGGGGGGGCCCTTCATGATTTCTTGCACCGGGGCCCTGAAGTCTCTAGTTACGCCACTGGTGCCACATTCATTACCAATGAAAAAAATGTTGAATGTGTGTGTGGGGGGGCAATGGAAAGAAGGGTGAGCCTCTTTTACCTACCTGTTTTCATGCTCCAGCCAGCTGCACTGCTCTCTTCCTCTACCAAAACATCAGCCTCATCACATACCATAATGGAACATAAACCCTGTATGGTATGATGAGTGGGCTGGAGTGTGATCCGCGCATGCGACGCTGCTCGGAAAAGCCCATACACGTTTGGTCATTTTTGGACGGGGGGGGGGGGGGGGCATGCCCAGTGACATAAAGGCACCAGTCAGCGCCATTTTTAAATGTAAGGCAGCAATGGCACTCTGTGAGGTCTCAGCAGTGGCGCGCACCTCTCATTATGGCCTGGTAAGACCCATTCACAACCTCTGACATCTGTACCATATCCAAATTCTCTGACTCCTTTACCATGTCTGCAGCTTCTGTCCTGTGTGTGGGTATATATATATATATATATATATATATACACATAAATCATATACATGTGTATGCCCAAGCGTATGACTTTCTTTACTTCGCTGCTATGGCCTCTAGCCCCTGATCTTTTGTAGACCTAGCAATGCCTCTGATGCAGGGGCATGAGTGTGTGATAGATCAAAGACTGATAGGACTTGTAGTACCATGACGTGTAATTTTTGAGGTTATGATTGCGCACTTCCCCATTTGAAAGTTTGAGGAAGCAACACACAGAAACCTGGAAGATGCAACTTAAACACACAAAAAAAGTGAATATTTATACGTTTTTGGGAAGAAATAATTTGTGTTAACTTAATCTATACAGAAGTGTTGCTCTTAAAAATATGAGACTTCAGTACTCTTAACTTGACACAAGATGCAATAGGCAGATACATCTGTTGGAATGTTACCAGAAAATGTCATATGATGGACTGATTGGGTTACCAGACTAGACTTCTGCACATATGCATGGAAAGTGGCAGGGTCAAAAGTATATGACTTTACTGAAGAAGGTGCTATATTTTATGTTTTCTAATGAGGTCTGAAACAAAGGCTTACACATATACTAGAGCTGATGTAAGGAATGTTGGGTTAATTCATGCTTGGCTGGTCAACCATGAGGCAAGCAGCAGTAACCATTTTCAAATAAACTATTCTTTATGCTGATGTCAGAATCACTAGAGAGAACTGTGGTGGGCAGTGTAGCAGAATAACCATTTTCTTTACCTCCAAATTGTAAACTTTATACACCAAACATGAATTGTATGACATTTATTTAGGAATTCAAGTGTGAACTACACCCTCAGACAGGTTTAAATCGGTAGGAAAGGCAAAGAGCAATTACAATGTACACAGTACCCCATAGAAACAGGTATCCTCAATTTCCTAAACGGAAATCTGACTAATTGATGTTGTTTGCTGTCCTTTATTATAATTACTCCTTCTACTGAATAAGATATTTACTGACGAACACTGTGTTAGGACTGAGTTACTTTATACCCAAGTAGGGATGAGCCGAACACCCCTGGGTTCGGTTCGCACCAGAACCTGCGAACAGACCAAAAGTTTGTGTGAACTTTAGAACCCTGTTAAAGTCTATGGGACTCGAACGTTTGAAATCTAAAGTGCTAATTTTAAAGGCGAATATGCAAGGTGTTGTCCTAAAAAATGTTTGGGGACCTGGGTCCTGCCCCAGGGGACATGTATCAATGCAAAAAAAAAAGTTTTAAAAACTAAAGTTTTTTCGGGAGCAGTGATTTTAATAATGCTTAAAGTGAAACAATAAAAGTGAAATATTCCTTTAAATTTCGTACCTGGGGAGGGGGGTATAGTATGCCTGTAAAGTAGCACTCGTTTCCTGTGCTGTCCCTGCACAAAATGTAATTTCTGAAGGAAAAAAGTTATTTAAAATCAGTCGTGGCTATACTGAATTGTCGGCTCCCGGCAATACAGAGAAAAGTCATTCATAAAAAAAAATTGCGTGAGGGTCCCCCCAAAAAAATTACCAGGCCCTTCTGGCAGGACCCAGGTCCCCAAACACTTTTTAGGACAATAACTTGCATATTAGCCTTTAAAATGAGCACTTTAGATTTCAAACGTTCGAGTCCCATAGACTTTAACAGGGTTCTAAAGTTCACACGAACTTGCCGCAAACACCCCAAAATGTTCGCTGTTCGGCGAACAGGCAATGTTCGAGTCGAACATGAGTTTGACTCGAACTCGAAGCTCATCCCTATACCCAAGCCACTTCATCCCATTGTGACACACTTTAGATCCAGGCACTGCTTTATTTTTATCATAAGCGGTTTTACTTTTATTTTTACTTTAGCATCATTTTTCACATAGCATTTCTTATTAACAATGGGTATGGATGAAAGGGTGGGTGGGCAGGGAGGAATTGCTTGCAGTGTATATAAAAGGAAGCAGTTTGGTAAGGTCACACCATAGATACCTATTTCCATCCTGCACACCTACTATGTTGATTGTTCAGAGCCTTGCAGACCTGATCGGATTACTCATGTTCCCTCTCTGCACCCTGGGGCATCTCCTTGGGCAATATTACCATGATAAAAAAGCACAGGGACAGGGGATGGCAAGCAGACACAGAGATGCAAGATTGCTGTGACCTATTGCATGATGTCCAGGCACAAAGATACAAGACAAAAAGGAAGCAGCAGTGAGCCTGGGCAGACAGAACCTGTTGCTATGACTGATTGACTATAACTGCCCTCTCATGCATTCTCTTTGGGGACTGCCTCACATGCTGGACAAGGGCCATCAGCTGCAACTATGTTGAAATAGGGGACACACAGGAGTCACCTGGTACCCAGGCCCGGATTTACTCCCTTTGCCGCCCCAAGGCCGGGTTCTTCAATGCCGCACCCACCTGTGCAGAACAGGGGGGAAATTATCCACAGGGGGACTTTTTCGGCAGGACACTGAGAAGCAGGGGGGGTGCTGCTGCTGAAAATTGCATTGACATGACAGGGGGGAACTCCCAAAACAAAATGAAAGTGAAAGTGGTGAAACTGTCCTCTCCTCTCAGCCACAGTACCACCCCTGCACCCACTGCCGCCCCGAGGCCTGGCCTTGTTGGCCTTGTCTGGAATCCGGCCCTGATGGTACCCCTGTATACTCCCTACCTACCTCCCAACTATCTGGCTCTCAGGTGGATATGCACAGTGCTCAGATGCTATGTAATTTTCTGATTTACTACAACCAAATCACTGACTCTTTCTTGTTGATTTAGAAAAAAAATCAATGGCTGATTTCAGTATATTACATTAAAGAAAAAGGCCCCTAGATTCAGAATTTCAGCTCCTAACCTTTGGACCTTTTTTGTATTATAATAATTAGGGTCGTCCCGATACCACTTTTTTAGGACCGAGTACAAGTACCGATAATTTTTTTCAAGTAGTCGCCGATACCGAATACCGATACTTTTTTTAAATGTGTCCCCAAATGCAGACATGTCCCCTACATATGCAGCCATGTCCCGCGCATATGCAGCCATGTCCCCCCACATATGCAGCCATGTCCCCCACATATGCAGCCATGTCCCCCACATATGCAGCCATGTCCCCCACAAATGCAGCCATGTCCCTCCAGCCATATCCCTCCAGCCATGTCCCCCCAGCCATGTCCCCCACATATGCAGCCATGTCCCTCCAGCCATGTCCCTCCAGCCATGTCCCCCACATATGCAGCCATGTCCCTGCAGCCATGTCCCTGCAGCCATGTCCCTCCAGCCATGTCCCTCTAGCCATGTCCCTCTAGCCATGTCCCTTCAGCCATGTCCCTACAGCCATGTCCCTTCAGCCATGTCCCTCTAGCCATGTCCCTCTAGCCATGTCCCTTCAGCCATGTCCCTCTAGCCATGTCCTTCCAGCCATGTCCCTCCAGCCGCCGAAAGCCGCCGAAAGCCGCCGCACAGAGATCTTTACAGCATTCATTTGAATAGCTGTTTTGCCCGCACATATAGGCACTCCCCCTTGCTCGGGATTGGACAGATCACGATCACCCATCCAATCCAGAGCAAGGGGGAGTGTCTATATGCGCGGGAACACTACAGCTATTCAAATGAAAGCTGTGATGTTCCGTACGTTCCTGTTTAACCCATGCGGCGCGGCTTTTGATGCAACGGCTTTGGCGGCGTTGGTTTTGGGGGGGGGAGTATTCTATTTAGGCTTTGGGGGTATTTGCGGGAGTACAAGTACTCCCGCAAATACTCGGTATCGGTCCCGATACCGATACTGGTATCGGGACAACCCTAATAATAATAATTAACCATCAGATATGTTTTATGGTAAAGATCTGTATTTAAAGTTTGAGTTACAATGTAACAATGTAATAAAAAAATAAAAAAAAGTACCACACTTTAGTTACAGAATAAGGAGACAGTATAGTACATAGAAAGTACTTTCCTGGTGCCTCCATGGCAGCATACCACAGGACCACTTAACTCCCTAATAAAAGGACGCTGTACTCCCCCTCTGGCATTCTTTTTTTTCTGTCCTCATCCCCGCAGGATCACGATCAGACTTACCTCACCTGTTCATGGTGTTACCATTGCAGGTTCATGCTCTCCTGCAGGATGGAGTCCTATGGCTTGGGTTGCTAAAGGCACCAGATAAGTATAGGAGCCATTATTTTTCTGTGGATCTTTTTTATGGCATGTATGACCACCAGGGGCTGTGTTTCCCCTCATATGGGTGATTGGCTGGCGGTCCGATAGGGCAGGCTTGGGTACAGGACAGCCTGGATTGCGGCAAGCCGCTCGGTCGTTCAGGGGGAAAGATCTCTATCTCCCCAGCATGTCAGCATTCAGGATTAGCCTCCTCCAGGGGGGGGGGGGGGGCGCTTCGCGAGCGCCAGCAGTCTCAGCCTCATACTCTCAGGGGGCGGCGCGGCGGCGAATGCCCAGAAGAGGCGCGGCGGCCATCTTGGTACACCTTGCATATATAAGCAGCCTGTCTCTCTCATTCAGGGACAGGCTGCTGGAGAAGCAACACTCGTTTCTCCCACTCTCTGCCTCGCTCCACCTGCTGGACAATATGAACCCTGGCCAAGGTAGGCTCAGCAACATGTTTAAAAAAAAAAAAAAAAAAAAAGAGCTACAGATTTTTTTTTGCAGTAGTATTTATAAATGCAAGTATATAAATTTATAAATTATTAGGTAGGCGTGTGTGTATGTAGAGGCATGTATATATATGTGTATATGTATGTATATAGGTATATATGGGTATGCTGAGATATATGTATATATATATATGTATATATGTAGGGTTTTATGTTTCCTGATAGATAGTGCAAGGGCAATTACTCGATAAATAATTCCAACATTTCTAAATTTACCCATAGCTGCCCCGGACATAGCCATGCCGCTCCAAAAAGATCCTCATCATCCCATTAGGTAAGGGCTGCTACTAATAGGTAAGAGACAGGAGAAAAAAAGAGCACATCAAGGGGCTGACAGCCTTTTATGGTTTGTATTTTCACAGCCCGCAACGGGAGTCGTCACGCAGATCCTCCCGTGACAGAGGCTCATACCACCACAGAAGTTCCAGCCACTCTCATGCATCAGGCCATAAATCTAGTAGCCGTCAAAGCTTTTCCCATCATACCTCCTCTAAGCCAAGGAAAGATGATTGCTGGGTATGTGGCAGGAACACCCTGCCTGGAAAGCTAGCCTGTGGTCAGTGCCTTTTGGAAGCTACAGTGGAAAGACAAGAGCCGGCAAGTTCTATTAAGGACCTGATAAAGGAATCCATCAGGGAAATGGCCGCATCACAGGCCTTCTCCCCCGCTGCTGACAGGGAGGCCACAGAAGCACCTTCCGCGCTGCCTGAAGGGAGCGTCTCAGAGGATGACGCGGCCACGATTGAGGAAGAGTTTTCAGTCTTTAATTTCGATTTAGTGGAACCCTTTGTAATGGCGGTCAAGAAGGCCATCCAATGGGATGAGGATCCAGAGCCCCCCTCCAAGGCGAGGAAATACTTCCCTCAGCTAACAAGGAAGGTCTCACACTTTCCCTTGATGGAGGAGATCAATGCAATCATTCTAGGAGAATGGCAAAAGGTGGATAGGAGACCTGTGGCCTTTAACCATCTCCAAAAATTATATCCGTTGGCCGAATCAGACAGCAGTCTCTTTGATTCCATCCCACCGGTAGACTCCTCGGTGATGAGGCTGGCCAAAAATACGACTCTCCCGCTAGAAGACGCGGTCTCATTTAGGGATGTCTTGGATCGAAGGATCGACACAGACCTCAAGAAAATGTATCAGGCAACAGGAGGGGCTTGCAAACCGGTGGCCCTATATTCCGTGTCCAGAGCCTCCAGGATTTGGGTAGATAACATCGAAACGGCCATGAAGGCAGGCATAGACATCGATGAAGTCATCAGAGTATTGGATGAGTTAAAGTTGGCCTCGGACTTTATGGCTGAAGCGGCCATAGATGTCCTGAGATGTTCTGCTAGGGCCATGCTATTTTCTATCACGGCCAGGAGGGCACTATGGCTGAAACCATGGGCAGCGGACCCATCTTCGAAGCAATCATGGTGTCGTATTCCCTACGAAGGCAAGGCACTATTTGGGGAAAGGATGGACACCGCAATTTCCAGAGTCACAGGGGGGAAAAGTGGCCTGATCCCTCAGGACAGAAGCAGAAGGAAAAGATTCGCGCCTAGGCCAGTGGGTCAGCAAAGGGGAAGAGACTCAAGGTCCTATCGCCCAGGCAGAGAATACAGAAGGGGATGGAAGGGGTCCCAGGCTTCCTTTCTCCGATTAGGGAGACCCAAACCCATAACATCTACAGGGGAGGGCCAGAAGTCCTTTTGACTCCCTAACCACCCAGACCGGGCCTGTGGGAGCAAGGCTAAAATCCTTCGCACAGGTCTGGGTGGAAGAGTGCACCGATCCTTGGGTAGTATCTACCATCCGCCAGGGACATTTTTGGAGATTCAAAAGCCGCCCACCACCCTTTTCTCTACAAGAAACCAGGGTTCCGGCTTCCAAAGGGAAAAGGGAAGTCTTGTTCTAGTACATTCAGAGACTGTTGCAACAGGAGGCAATCCTCCCGATCCCAGCATCAGAGGCAGGTATGGGATTCTTTTCTCCCGTCTTTTTAATCCCCAAGAAGACGGGAGGATGGAGGCCCGTGTTGGATCTAAAAAAACTAAACAAGTATGGCCGCTTAGAACACTTTAAAATGGAGTCGCTGAACACAGTCATCTTGTCGGTACAGCCTGGGGACTGGATGGCTTCGATAGATCTCCAGGATGCGTATCTCCATATCCCCATCCACAGCCATTTCCAGCCTTTTCTACGCTTCAAGGTCGGCAACCTTCTTCTACAATTCCGGTGTCTCCCCTTTGGAATCTCGTCAGCCCCCAGGACCTTTTCCAAAGTCCTAGGTGCCATCCTGGTGCCCCTCCGAGAAAGGGGGATACGAGTATTGCACTATTTGGACGATATTCTGATCCTTTCGCAACACGAGAACGTCTTAGTCGAACACATTCAAATAGTGCGCAGCACCCTGGCCCGGTTTGGCTGGCTAATCAACCTGGAGAAGAGCCAGCTGGTCCCATCACAGAGGATGACTTATTTAGGGGCCCTATTCAACACCCGAGAGAGAGCACTCTCCCTGCCACCCGAAAAAGTTCCAATCCTAATCCGGAAGGTGAAGAAGGCAATGGAAGCCCGCATCATGTCAGCATCCGACTCTCTCTCTCTGCATGCATTCCAATGATAAAGTGGGCCAGGTGGCGCCTGCGGGATTTCCAATTAGGTTTCCTGGCACAATGGGGCAAGAAACACCTCAAGCAGAAAATAATACTCTCCGTCCCAATGAGGTCCAGCCTCGAATGGTGGACAAGACCTGCCAATCTACTAGTTTCGCGTCCCCTAGGTCCTACCGCCTGGACAGTCCTTACCTCAGATGCCAGTCAGCACGGTTGGGGGGCCCATGTGCAGAACCAGTTAGTCCAAGGAACTTGGGCCTTCAACGCGGAGGGGGTGATATCCAACATACTGGAGTTGAGAGCAGCGTGGATGGCGTGCCTACATCTAGCCCCTTTCCTCAGGGGCAAATCCATCTTGCTCCAAATGGACAACAAGGCAGCAGTAGCCTACGTGAGGAACCAAGGGGGCACCCACAGCAGGTCTCTTTACAGCGAGGTATCTCCGTTAATTTCCTGGGCGGAGAAAAATCGATGCGATCTCCGAGCAGATTACCTTCCAGGAACCGAAAATCTATTAGCAGATCGTTTATCAAGACACTCGATAGACAACGAGTGGTCATTGGATCAAGAGGTGTTCAATGGAATATGCCAGTTGTGGGGGACTCCCCAGGTAGATTTATTCGCATCGCCTCTCAATACAAAGACCCCGGTGTTCTTCTCAAGATGGCCGTACCAGGCATCGGCGGGAGCGTATGCCCTAATTCAGCCATGGACATTCCAGCTGGGGTATGCCTTTCCTCCAACCCCATTAATTGAGGTTTCTCCAGCGACTGACGATAGAGGAAGTCACCATCCTGGCGATCATCCCATACTGGCCGAGGAGGCCTTGGTTCCCGCTCCTAGTCAGCCTATCACAAGGCAACCCTCTCCGTCTGCCACACAAGAACAACCTGTTGTCCCAGGGGGACTTCCTACACCCACACCCGGAGATTCTGGATTTGAGGGCTTGGAAATTGAGCGGAGAAGGTTGGACAGCCTAGGGTGTTCACAGGAGGTAGTCCAAACCCTTCTTCAGGCAAGGAAATCATCCACAAATGCCACCTATTACAGGGTTTGGAGAAGATTTGTAGCCTTGGCGGAATCCAGCCAATTTGATCCTCTGGCGCCCGGAGTTCAGAACGTCCTATCCTTTTTACAGTCAGGTTTGAATCTGGGGCTAGGCCATAGCACCCTGAAGGTCCAGATATCAGCCATCTCAGCATTGACAGATACGCGATGGGCCCTAAACCCGTTAGTTGACCGCTTCCTGAAGGCAGTTCTAAGGATGCGACCACCTAGGAAGACCCTGTACCCCAAGTGGGATCTAACAATAGTCCTAGAAGCTTTAGCATGTCCGCCTTTCGCTCCTACAGAGGAATGTTCATTAGAGCATATTACCTGGAAATCAGCCTTTTTGATTGCAATTACGTCAGGGCGCAGAATTTTAGAAATCCAAGCTTTAGGGGCTCAAGAGCCCTATATCTACTTCTTCCCGGACAGGGTGGTTCTACAACCCATCCACCAATTCATCCCCAAAGTGCCGTCAGCATTTCATCTCAGCCAAGAGTGGGTCCTTCCATCCTTTGGAGAGAGCCAAGCCTCTTCGAATTTACATGAGCTGGATGTGGCCAGATCACTGAAGCATTATCTGAGGCTAACACACGAGTTTCGGAAAGACCAACGGTTGTTTGTCATCTCCAAGGGAGCAAGGAAAGGGAAAGCAGCCTCAAAAACGACAGTTGCAAGCTGGATCGTCAAGCTGATTCAGATGACTTATCGGGCTAATGGGCTACCAATTCCCAAAGCGGTGAATGCTCGCTCAACACGTGGAATCTCTTCGTCCTGGGCAGCACTGGCTCGGGTCTCTCCGGAGACAATTTGCAGGGCAGCTAGCTGGTCTTCATTTAATACGTTCATGACACATTACAGCGTGGACCCAGCAGTTCTCACCTCCCGAGACTTTGGGAGAAGAACTCTAGAGCGCTCTACTCTATAATAACCATGAATAAAACATTTAAGCAGTACCCTCCCTGTAAGCGAGTTATTGACCATTGGTATGCTGCCATGGAGGCACCAGGAAAATGGAAAATTGAATACCTACCTTTCTGTAATTTTCCTTTCCTGGTGCCTACCCATGGCAGCATACACCCACCCTACAAGCTAAGGGTTACTCTGCAAGTCTGAGGTCTAGTTACAAAGAATGCCAGAGGGGGAGTACAGCGTCCTTTTATTAGAGAGTTAAGTGGTCCTGTGGGTCGGTCGGGGGCGGAGCCATGACCATTGGTATGCTGCCATGGGTAGGCACCAGGAAAGGAAAATTACAGAAAGGTAGGTATTCAATTTTCCATTATCTGCAAAGTAAAATTTAGCTGGGCAACCTCAGCTCATTTTTATCAAATGATACATGGGAAGTGTAGATCTAACATCTGATTATAGATCTGAGAGTAGATCTAACATAGGATAAGAGAGTTTCCACTTAAAGTGTTTGTTAAGGTTGAAATAAATCACAATGTCTCTAAGTTATTTAAATGTGATTTCTGCTGACTTTATTGTTCTTCTGGTTGCAGATGCTTTATCTGTTGGATCCTGCCTATGCCACTCCTCCTACATGTAAACCGGCCAAAGTATCATGACAGCCGATCCATGCTACTGTAGTCAGTTTTCATCTTGTGTCATCCCACTATTGCACAGCACGCCTGTATCTTCTGTAGCCAGTGCAAAACCCTGCCAATCCCTGCTCTTAGATGGGGAAAGGGGAGGAGGTCACGCTTCTGATTTCTGGGTCCGATTGTGTTTTGTTAGCGTGGAAACACACAAGCTTGGCGAGAATGTAAATTTCTGGCTTTGATGTAATTGCCCGACAGTGAACACGTCCCAAGCAAGTCTATGCATCGTTGTGCATTCGACAGTGGTCACGTAACCTGCAGTTCGGGAGCTAGACAAACTGTAAAGGCAATGAAAAAAAGATCACTGCCTATTTTTGCTTGATTTTATCTGTTGTTTTTAGGAAGGGTTACAACTACTTCCTTCTAGTGTAGTAGAATGTTTTAAAAAAAAAAAAAGTTTAGCATGTTTTAGCATGTCAAATACCCATTAGGGGCACTGTAGGATTTGGCATTATGGGTAGATTCCGCACTGTGGCCAACATGGTTGTTATTTGTTTCCAATAGTAAAAAACCTGCGGACAGTGGCATTTTGACATTTATTGCAAATCAAATTTATTGTCCGGGTTCATGCAGCGTAGTCTCTGAGAGGTTTAGTATACCACATGTAGAAATATATGTAAAATGGGTGTATTCCTGGGCTATTATGGGTAAATAGAGTTGCTCAAGGGTGCTGCAAACACCGTAAGGGTCAAACACTACCCACGAAAGAATCACAAAAAATTCAAAAAGTGGTGTTGCGCTCCCTCATGAAATAACATATAAATCTAGATATATCAATGCAGTGAGAATAAATTATATAAAATTATATAAATAAATATATAAAGTGCTTCTGTGCTGCAAACAAGTGACTGCAGGTGCAAAGATATAAAGTGCAATGATAATAAATATTCAAAAATTGATAATAATTAGAATAAAAAAAACAATGGGCCAGATTCAGGTACATCTGCACATTATTGGACCGGCGTAGCGCACCGCCTTTACATTAGACTGGCGCAATGTAGCGGCGCAATCACCGTATTCTCGTCGGTTTTACGCAGAAATTTGCGCCTGCGCAACGTTATTTCAGAGGCGCAAGGCGGAGTAATACAAATTGGGAAGGACGTGGGCGTGTTACATTGAAATGAGCCGTGACCCCATGCAAATGAAGGGCCGGCCGGCTCGCGCATGCGCGCTTGAAGCAGACCATGTCAGCACCTCTGTGCGCATGCTCACAACTCGGGAACGGCGCAATCAGTGAAATTGGAAGTGGACCAGGGCAACTTAGTGAACTACGCAGACAGCATAAATAGACAGAGACAAATGCACTTCCTTTGCAAAAGTACATCCCTTTGTATCCCTCCCTATACAGCAAGGTGCTTTTGTTCTGTTGTTTATTAGCGTTTGTTTGTGACGTGTCTTTGAGAGTGATTTTTGTCTTTTATGTGTTTTCTTTGTTGTTATTTTGTTTAAATTATATTTTTGATGGCCATTTTTTATTTTTGCTGGTCAATTTTTTATTTTTTTTTGGTTCTGTTTGTGTATGATTTGGGAATGTGGGGGTGACATTCCTGCGGGAACAGGGGCGTCACCCTAAATTTTGGTGGAGAAGGGTTCCCCAGGACCAGGGAGAAGTGATCCCCAGGTCCGTGTGAATGGTGTATGAATGTACAGTGGCATAATTGGAGCCTTGGCGTGGCGTTGCTGCTCACAAGTCCTGCATGGTGGACTGGTGCCAATCCAATGTGATGAGGATGTGGGGTGTGTGTGCTAGGGACCACAGTGGTGTGCATGCATGCATTCTCATTGTGCCATGATTAATGTGTGTGTTTAACGTGCAAAGATGCATAATGTGAGCTGTCATGAGATGGGGTCCCAGTGCATATGCAGAGTCACCTTGAAGGGAAAAGACAGGAGGATGTTAGTAGTGCATGTGCCCCTTGTGATGTGTGCATCATGGGGGGGGGCAGTCATGCCTGCCACCCATGTCACTCACCAACCAGCCAGCTGTCCCCATACATGTTCTGTTCGCAATCTGTGGGGATGGGGCTCTGATTGTATATGTAGCTGTCATGGGTGTCATGGGTAGTGTCATGTGTTGGGCTGGTGATGTCCTCCTGCAGGGTTGTAGGTAATTCCATGATGGCATGAAGGGTGAATCTGAATATGTGAGACACCTCAGAATCACCCATGACATAGATGTCTAGGCGTGTGTGATATATCCTCTCTCGTGAAGAGTGAAGAGTGAAGATTGAGGGGCTTGTATCAGCTAAGAATATTGTATTAGATTAGATTAAATTGAAAAGTTTATATAAGCCAAACATTTTTTTAGAAAAAAAAAATCCTGTGCCCTCCTCAGTGCCCTCCTCCTTCTTTGCTCATCTAAAGTCAGTAGTATAGCTATGAGCATGGATGACACTGGCATGTTGGCATACAGTTTGTTGGGCAACATGTGTGACTGCTCAGCTCCTCACTAACATTGTTGCTTTATCTGACATGTAGACGAATTTTGTCATTTTAGACCAGCTTTTATATGGTCTAATTTTAGACAGAACATTTAGCTGTTGCACACAGCGCGTAGCCTGCGCTGCACCAATGTTCTTTTGTGGATCCCCGTAACTCCCTCATTAGCATATTTGAATAGCAAATCAATGGTGTGCCTAGCGCAGTTTTGCGCGGACGGATGCGCCTGTCTAACGAAATTACGCTGGACAAAAAAAAAATGATTTCTTGCGTATCTCGTTTTGGGGATGCCGTGCATCAAAACGCACGCGCACAATTAGACTTACGCCACGCATCTCCTGTTACGCCGGCGTAATCGCTCTCTGAATCTGGCCCAATGTGTGTAGAATTAGAAACAAATGGAAATAAAGTCCATTGTGAGTGTAGCAAAAGGTGCTAAAGTGCTGGCCAATCTCAGAAGGGGAAAATCAATTCCTCTGGATCCAGGACGCAGAGTGTAGTGTTGCTGATGCTCTGTAACAGTAACAGGTGGCACTGTGACTTCTGTGAGAGGTGGCTCTTTGGTTTAACACCCATCGGTGTACTACCTTCTTACCTTACTGCTGTAAGGTAAGCAGCACTGAAAGATATGGTGGAATGCTAGGTCATTCGAAGTGGGGGAGGGGATTCCTTCCTTCTCCATCGTTTCCAGTAATGTGTGGATGCGGGATGGGGGGGCTCAAGTATGGATGGAGAAATAGGAGAATACAGAGCTTCTTGGTGTAGTACATTTGGCGTTTTAAAATTCACAATTTATTTAGATAAAAAGGGTACTCACATTTCAAATGATGTAAAGTGCATTGCATGAAAATGAGCAGAGAGCTTGGGACCTTGTTGCGCCTCGTATGCCTGCATCCTACGCGTTATATCACTCTCACATGACTTCAACTGGGAACTTTCAATTAGATGATTGTATCTGAGTTATCATCAGTTGTGTGTATTGAGTCACCACATCCTGCTATTCCCCCTCTAAAAGATATAGGCCCGGATTAACAAAGCACTTACGCCGACGTAAATCACTTTACGCCCATGTAGTGCAAATTTCGTGTCCGGCGTATGTGTGCGCCAGACCCACAAAACCAACATATGTCTAAAAACAGGCCATCCTACCCTGACGTATCTTGCTTACGCTGGCGTAGCGTGGGCGCAAATATGGTTTGGACGCATGTTGCTTCTCCCATTGATTAGGCATTCAAATATGCAAATGAGGTAAATACGGCGATTCACGAACGTACGTGCGCCTGACGCAGGCTACGCGCGGTGCGCGCAAGTGTACGTCTGGCGTAAAAATATTCACCATAAAGGAGGTGTAACTCAGCAACAGATGTGCACAGGTTAGCTGGAGAGCAGCTGCAGCAGCACTGTTACGGACGAGCTGAGCAACCACACTTGCATGACAACACATCTGTATGCCAACATGCCATGGTCATAGCACTACTGCATCCCCAGGCATGGAGGAGGGCACAGGAGAGGATATACCGAACGCGCATGAACGTCTTTGGCATGGGGGAATCGGAGGTGTATTGCATCTTCAGATTCAGCCCTGATGCCATCCTGGAATTATCCACAGCCCTGCATGATGAAATCACCAGCCAGACGGGACACTCACGTGCAGTGCAGCCACTGGTCAAGGTACTGGCAACACTCCACTTCCTTGCCAGTGGATCTTTCCAACGTACAAGTGGAGTCGTATCACAATCCACCATGAGTAGATGCTTGCGCCAGGTTGTCCCCGCAATCCTCACATGCATGTCCCACCACATCATCAAACCGACCCATGAGCACCTGCGGCAGAAGGCAATGCAGCATTTCTACACAATTGCCAGATTGCCACGCACCGTCGGGGCCATTGATTGCACACATGTGGCACTACGCCCCCCCCCCCCCTGCCACAGAGCACATATACCGCAATCGTAAGCAGTGGCATTACATCAACGTACAGGTGATAGCCGATGACCAATACCTCATATGGCACGTCCGTGCCAATCACCCAAGGGGCCAGCCATGACAGCTGCATATACCGTCAAAGCAACATCCCAACAGAATTCGAACAGAACAAGTACATGACTCCATACCGGAATCCCCAAACCAGAGGAGAGAGAAGATAAAATGCTGCACACATACGCACCCGTGCAGTGGTGGAGCACACATTTGGCATCCTGAGGTCCCGTTTCCGATGCCTGGATAAGTCCGGTGAGGCCCTGTTGTATTCCCCAAACTTTGTGTGTCAGATCATCGGTGCATGTTGTGTGCTGCACAACTATGCCATGAGAAAGGGCCTGGAGATTGACATATGTGATGACCTGACCCCCGAGCCACACAGTCCCCCCCCCCCTGCCTGAGGCACAGCAGTCAGGAGTGGCCTCGTGGAACGTATCTTTGCACGTTAAACACACACATTCATCATGGCACACGGACAATGCACGCATGCACACTGTGGTCCCTAGCTCACACACACCACATCCACCTCACATTGGTTTAGCCCAAGTCCACCGCACAGGACTTGGGAGCAGCAACTCTACGCCAAGCCACCAATGATGTTGCTGTCCATTCATACCACATTCACACGGTCGTGGGGGATAACCTCTCCCCGACGATCCAAGGTGACACGCCTTGCTGGCAGGAATGTCACACACACATACACACACTCACACACCAGTCACAATGTAGCCTGCACTCCTGACCGTGTGCAGTGACTAAAAAAAAAAAATTGTCCGACATGGCATGCCCTTACAGGAGGACGGCACATCCATCGGTGCACGTCACACAAAACAAAAATAAAGCTCATACTCTAAACTGCAAACGTCCAGAGGAGAGTCATTTGCCCTCTCGTGGGCCAGGCTTCGTGCCAAGGGTTTGGCTCCTCAATAGTCGTGACGACGACTGGGGTGGGGAGTGGGGCATCACAAGGAGGTTCATCCCCTGGGCTGTCGCTCCTGGAACTGATGGCAGATGTTGGCTGCATCCCCTCCAAGGCAACGGCAATGCGTGTTAGCACTCTATTGCTCTCTGCCTGCATCCGCAGCTGCTTGGCGTTGGTCTTGCACTGTAGGCGCCTGTTCTGCCGACCCTCCATCTGGATGGCGGCAGCGTTGGCCTGCACAATCTCCCCCAGGCTCTTCACCTTCGCCAGGATCCCTGTTGCTGTGGCCTGCAGCTCCACAATAGCCGCGCTTGGCTCCTCCTCAACGACCTCCAGACCAGATGTCACAGGGCTTGCCAGGGGGTCAGACACAGGAAGAGGATGTTCCCTGGGTGGCGTGGGTCGTCCAGCAGCAGGGGATGGCCGAGCTCCCTCCAGCACATCTGTGGATGACACAAAGCATTCACATGTTGGTGAACCCACACACTTGTCACATGTTCCCTTGTACCCCCTCACATGCTACACACCGGATGGGGGATAAAACACACTTACCTCTCGTCAAGTCCTGTTAACTGGAGTCAAAACCCTCCAGGCCCTCCACCTGCTCATGCTCCAGATAGCTGACAATCACCTCCTCCTCAGCTGTCAACTTGACAGTACTGGCTGGTCTGCCTCCCGTGCCCCTGAGGTGCCTCTTCAACTTGGCCAGCTTCTCCCAGGTCCTGGTCTCATGCCCAAGGGCATTGATCTCTAGGGCGACCTTTTGGAGGATCTCCTGCTTCCTGGCCTTGCTGGTATTCATGCTCTGTGCGCCATGGAGGAATGAATCGTATTTGGAGATGGCATAGGTCAGGATCGCCCTCTCCTCAGCAGAAACATTTTTCTTCCTCCTCTCCCTGTCAGTCTCAGTATCGGACATCTTGGCACAGATCACAAAAGTACGTCTGCAGCAGGGGTGCTGTGCATGCGTTCACGGCATGACGCATGCATCGTTAATGATACGCCGGGTGTAAAACACTGCACCACGCTCGGACCATCATTTGGGGGTCACACTCACTTCCACCTATGCCGGCCTGCGCCTTCAAAACCTACAACACGCCGACGCAGTGTTGGGAGCAAGAGCTTGCTGAATGCGGTGCTTGCCTCTCCGCGCTGCATCAGCGTGGCATACAGGGGTTTTGCTACGGCGGCGTAATGTGCGCCTGCTGTCTGTGAATCCGGGCCATAATGTTTTTCCACTTCTGAAACAATAGAGAAGTCTTGGTACCCTTATGGGATATAAGATGAGCGTAAGCTGTGGTGAGGGGTTTATTAAGAGCAGATGCTCTCAACTAGGATTCTAGAGGGTGTTGTTGGAAGGTAGGCATATGGGTAAATTGAGCTCTGACGGGATGCCTGAGTTGGAGATATCTGAAAAAATATTTCACCTTTAATGAGTCAAAAGTATGGAGCTCAAATACAGATGCGCTCAAATAAAATAATAAAAGATAAATAGAAAGTCCATAAAATCGCAGTACACCTCCAGTGAGTGCCAATGTAGACAGACAGATGACTGTGTAGATAACTTCACACGTGCTAGACACACATCCACCACCACATGAAATGGCCTCTCACCTCACCACCTAGACCCTTTGATTATGGAGGGTCAAATGCGCTTCATGTATAAATATCAGAAAATCCAGCAGTAGTGGAGACGTCACAGAGAAACCGATTGATCATCCCAGGTCATGTAATAAACAAATGCCAAAACATAGTGCTCTCCATTTGGATAAACAATTTAATCATAATAAAAGATAAAAAACACTCACAATGAGGGCACCACGGTCGGTGCCGATGTATACAGCGTGTATAATGAGCAAAGTGATAGCCGCGGGTGACGTCACGATGCTCCTCCCGTACGCGTTACGTCCTTCAGCAGTGAAGGAGGCGTGGAGAACACCCGCTATTTATGTGTAAGTTGCCTTAGGAACCCAGCGTTTTATTTATGGAGAGTCAACATACACCGAGCGTCAGAAAACTAATTTGCATAGCAGTGTCCAGCCCACACCATGCAAAACGACACTCATGCATAGGACTCATCATCCTGCAATGTATATTATCGCAAAGAAGAGAAGCTAAAAAAAAACACAGGTTCGAATATTAATTATTTAAAAGTGTAAATAATACTCATATGCTAATTAGCTATAAAAATAGATAATATTTAATCACTTTAAAAATATGTTAATAAAAAACAAAAATGAATTAATAATTAATATAAAATCTATTTTGGTAACGAAAAAATTGCAACGTCTCCTGCGTGAAATACATTGTTGAGATTTTGGATATCCGCTCTAATTTATAAACAGGGATCAGGGATACTAGTAAATATACAGAGCGTGGGATAACTCAAAAGGGAAGTATTGGGGGAGCAGGTCTCAGGATTATGACACCACTACCATAATCGTTCACCAGGCACTTAAGGTTGCTTTCATGGGTTGGTTCACAGTCAAGGAAGACTGATATCCTCCATAAACTAAAGATTGGAGAGTTTGTGGGGTCCTGACCACAGTTGATTCTAAGTCCAAGGTCGGGCTCCTGAAAGGGAGGATAAACCTCCAGTGTACAGTAACTAAAAAAGAAGCCAAATAGTAATAATACAAATTGGGTAAAGCTAAACTGGCTTCACCATTGGCAAGCTGTAAAGTTGCATGAGCTATTCTGGCAGGTCTACCTGCCCATATAATGGGAGAGAGAATGGCATCTATCATGCAAAGCATTTGAAGGGAATCTAGCATGGGGACTGCCTAAACACATGAGTGAACTTGGGGAGAATTTTTTTAATTAGAATAGCTTTTCATATCCTACCACAGAAAGGGGAGAGCAGATCTCTTTGGCTTTAGGTGTGACAAGTGGGATGATAATGAGGTCCAGGAAGGACTTTTGGTCAAGGGAAATGGGAATTCCCAAGTACTTGCAATGTTTGACCCATTACAAGGAAGAAGAACCAGCCAACTGAGATGCTTTTTTTTCTAAGGGAATGAGGGTGGATTTAAACCAGTTTACCCTTTTACCCAAATAGTACCCAAAAGCATTAAGGGTCTACAGAGCGGCAGCCAATAAGGACTAAACATCATTAATATGCAAAAATGCATTACCTGCGTACAATGATAACTTGTCCTTCAATGCAGTCTATAGATACTTGGGCTAGCACAAAGAATTGTAAGGTGTTTCATAGCCAAAGCAACAAGATCTGGGGATAGAAGGCAGCCCTGTCCTGTGCCTCTATGAATCTATGCCTCTATGAATGGTAAAAGTAATTAAACATTGTTGGGCAAATACCCTAGCTGTAGGGGACGAGTATAGGAGCCCAATCCATTTTATACATTTAGGCAAAAAAAATAGTTAAAGTTGCTCAGAGGTATGGCCACTCCACACAGCCAAATGTTTTCTTAACATCTAAAGAGGCAATAATCCTGGTGCCAATATTGTCACGTTGAAAAGAGAGAGATGGGTGAAAAGGTTCTTTTTGGAATAAACCCCAATTGATCTTTGTAAATCAGAGTACTGATAACCGAGTTGTCCATGTTTCAGGAGGGAAATTTGTCAGTAGAAGTACCACCTATTGGGGTCTTTCCAGGTTTGGGTATCACCACAATCACAGTTTCCATTATAAAAAATTGTGAACAAAAATATCAGCATATTGTTTTTAGTAAAAATAAATAGCTATGTTTAGGCATAGAGCCAGGCTTCCAACAATTGCAACTGGCTACTATCCATACCGTGGACATGTTATATACTGTAGATATGATACCTTGAAGTCATAACAACTGCAAATGGAGTTTCTAACAATACCTCCAGCTTCATACCTTTCATGATCAGAATGGAATTTGAGTAATAAGAGCCTACCCCATTGTTTAATACTTTAGTTGAAGCAGCTACTATAACACGAGTGGTCTATTTCCCATCTCTATACACAGTAGAGTAAGTGTAGGTAGATCTAGGACATATTTCAGAGCATCAATGGAAGGAGATTCTCAGTTTATTACCCCAAGTTTCTCAATCACAATCAGGTTAGACAAACTCAGCTGTTTAACTTACATTGGGCATTATGCACGTCGCAGTTCCTATTCAATATTGAGCTACATAATAACTGCTCTACATGTTAAATAGATGGAGAGCATTGCCCAAAGTTGTTCAGATATGTGCATGATGCGGTTTCTACTCTAAACACTGTGTTTATCATCTCTCTTGAGTATTGCATGAAACTAATTGCGAGGAGGTGGGTCTTTATACTCTGCCATCCCATTTCCACAGCCAAAAAGTGATTTTTAGGGATGCACTATGTCCTTTCATTAAAAAAAAAAAAAAAAACTGACATACTCTGATACATATTCTGATAGAGGCTGTCATTAACATTTCTAGAGTGATGGTCTCTCTGGCTTGAGAAAACTGATCGCTCCCCAGGGCCCAATTCTTCCCCAATGACTGCTCTGACCCAGCTAACTCATTTGTGATAAGGGCTCTGTGATGGCGATGATAAGTATGGGAAATAAACCTCTGAGAGATGATTATTTGCAAGCTGGTAACTTGTTTATTATTTTATTATTTACATAAAGAATGTTAGTGACCATCCCAAGGTTTAAATGAGGATGTACTCGCAATCTGTAAATGTTAGAAGGATTCTTGTGCCACTATTGTACCTGGTGCTTAATGTTATTTCTATGTGATCCTCTTCCACATGTTGCCCTGGTGTTCATCATATTCTGGATATGATGTGTTTCCCTTTGTTTATGTCTCTTTTTTTTGTTGTATATAAAAATATATATATATATATATATATATATATATATATATATATATATATATCTTAAAAAAATATATGAATATATCTTAGAGCTCATAACATATTCTATGGAAAGTGTATATTCATTCACCTACCAGCATGCTTTGGGGTCGTGGGAGAAAATTGAGAAAATACTTGTGGAAATGTAATATGCCACCTAACAATCTTGTTGTGCATTTTGTGCTTCTTTGCAGTGGGTGAAAAAACAGTGTCAGAGTTTATATTTATTTCAAAATGTACAGTATATAAAGAAAGAAAAATCTTTTGTGCAAAACCTTACTGTTTCTATTCAGCTAAAAACATTTATATACACTATGACATGTTGGGGGCTGTGTAACTCAAATGTGGTGCCTACCAGTGAGTTAAGTTCACGTCAGATATGCCTTTTCAGGGTTTTTTTCTGCCCACTTTTATAAAAAAAAAATGGTTTTACAGCAGACACAAAATTAGCAATATTCAGCCTACTGGCTTTCTTTGGCAACCCTGCTGCTCAGGCCCTGTGCCTTGGTCCTCCTGACCATGTAACACAACATCCCAGTGCTTATACACAAATGATGTACCTCTGTCAGCTCGCTTTCTCTTTCCCGCAGCTCCCTGTTGCTCTGTATCTTGGTCCAGGCCTCTGTCTGTCCTGTCCCAGACATCACGGCGCAGACATGTACACCTCTCTGCTCCCTTGCACACAGTCTGACTCCTTGCAAGGGTGGAGCCCAGAACTATAGTCCTGATTACCTTAAGAACCCAGCACATACATGCACCATCAGTGTGCCAGTTTTCTACAAAACCTGTTCCATACTGCCTTTTAACATCATGACAGGGAAGGACACTGTCACAACAAATCTAAAAAGTATCCAAACGTAAAAAATGTCATTTTATTGCTGTCTAGCTAGACCTCTAGAATGACAGTTGTACTATAATCACCCCAAACTTTTGAGAAAAAAGACCCATGGGTTAAAACAAGTAGTTCAATCTCAGTGTTTGCTGATGATACAAAGCTAAGCAGGGTGATAACTCCACAACAGGATACATAAATTATACAAGAAGACCCAGTTAAAATAGAGGGGGAGCAGCTATTTGGAGGATGAGGTTTAATGCTGGAAAACATAAAATGTGGGAGATAAAAATATGAATGGAAGTTACTCTCTAGGGAGAGATCCTCTGCGGAAATTGAGGATGGAGATAAAAAAGGATCTGGGGTTCTGGTAGATCACAGATTCACCAATAGCATGTAATGCTAATCTGCAGCAAGCAAGGCGAGCGCAGACTATTACCATGCATTAAAAAGGGTATTTACTCAAGAGATAAAACTAAAATTCTATGGCCCAGATTCACGTAAGCTTTATGCCGGCGTATCTAGAGATAAGCCATCGTAAGTACAAATGTGCGCCGTGGTATCCCTGCGCTGATTCCCCAAGCTAGATACCCCTGAAATAATAGGCTTCTGCCGTCCGAAGTAACTTGCCTACGCCGGCGTACCTTGGCATAGTTACGCTGGACGCCCCATTGCAAATATGCAAATGAGGGAGATACGTCGATTCACGAACGTAGATCTCTGCGCCTGGCGGAAAAGATACACGTTTTGCGTAAGGCTTACGTCCGCCGTAAAGTTATTCCACATATTGGTGGTGCAACCCATGCAAAGGTATGGACGAGGGAACAGCCGTCGTGTTTTACGTCGTTTACGTAGTACTACGTGAATAGGGCTGTGCGTAGGTGACGTTCACATCGTAAGAAGTGTGTTGACGTATCTTAGACAGCTATTTCGACGTAACTGTGAGCATGCGCACTGGGATGCGTCCAAGAGACGACGCATGCGCAGTTCGTTTTTTGAAGCTCAGCCCATCATTTGCATGGGGTCACGCTTCATTTGAATATATCACGCCCACTTTCAGACCACTTCCATCTACTTTGACTTACGCCGACAACTATACGCTACGCCGGCGCAACGTTGAGCGCACATTTTTTGTGAATACCATGCTTGCCTCTCAACGTTGCGCCGGCGTAGCCTAAAGAAGATACGCTACGCCGGCTGAAAGATGCGCCGATCTACGTGAATCCGGGCCTATGACTTTACACAACTCTGGTTTGGTCACATCTTAAGCATGATGTCCACGTCCAGGTTTGGTCATCAATCCTCAGGAAGGATGCACTTAAACTGGAGAAAGTCCATAGAAAAGCAATAAAGATAATAAGGGGGCTAGAGAACTGCAGTTATGAGGAAAGACTACAAAGGTTAAACTTCTCCCCAAAGCAGAGACTCTTAAGAGGTGATATGATCGAAATATACAATCTGCAAATGGGGACTAGCATTAGGAGGAAACGATTTATGCAGCGATTTGCATTGGCAAATGATTCCGCCCAAACATTGCATGTTTGCCGATTTGATGAATGTCCAAAGTTGCGGGGCAACCAGCCGAGAGCCCCATGCTGCACAGTGCATTCTAAGGTTTTAGTTGGATTAAGGCTTGCAAACAAGATTCTCCTGAGCTTGCAGTGGTTGACTTAGGGGTACACAGTGCAAAATCCTTCTTAGCGCAAATGGTCTTGCTGCCCTCTCAGGACAATGGGTATCTTTAGAGTCGAAAGATGGGTGGCGGCCCGCCCATATGGGCGCACGGGCACCGCCCCACCTCCCGCAGTCAAAAAAAAAAAAAAAAAACGGCCCTTTAAGAACTTTTATTCGGCTAAAATGTCATTTTGACATTTTAGCCGAAGTTCTGGCGGCCGTCTATAGAGGGCGCTGCAGCGCTGCAGCGCCACTCCCTATCGCAAATAACACACTTCAATGCATTGAACGTGTGTTGTTGCCAGCTGCCTGGTCTATTCCTATAACCGGACATAGGGCGCCGGTTACCTGAATAGCGGCAGCTGGTTGGCTGAGGGGAACTGCCTATCAAAGCCAGTGGCTCTGATAGGCTTTTCCAGTACCGCCCTCCGGCTCCCGGAAGTCTATGCTCGGAGCGCAGGCAATCTGTGGTCCTTGCATTAGACTGAGGCCTCGTACACACGATCTAATTTGTCCGCTGAAAACGGTCCGATGGACCGTTTCAGCAGACATCTCCGATCGTGTGTATGGGCTAGCGGACAGATTTGTCCATCGGACAAATTTCAAAGCATGCTTTGAAATTTGTCCACTACAAACCTGTCCGTCGGATATGTCCGCTGGTTAGTACGGGAAACCAGCGGACATATCCTCCCGCACATGCGTCGTATCCTGTGAATGGATCCGACGCATGCGCGAGGAAGTGTTTACTTCCTGGTGCGGTGACGTGGCGGCGTCAACGTCACCGCCACCACGTCACCGACACGTCAGCGCGCCGTCTGCTGGCGGGGATTTTGGTTTGCTCGTGTGTACACGCGAGCAAACCAAAATCCCAGCAGACAGATTTGTTCAAATCTGTCGGACGGACAGATTTGAACAAATCTGTCCGCTCGTGTGTATGGGGCCTGACAGCCGTCTCAGCCAATCAGGTTCCCGGATTCTGGTTATCAGGAACCTGATTGGCTGAAGCTTCTCCACGGCGGCAGAAGACATCGAGGGAGGACATGGAAGCGTCAGGTAAGTGTTTTTTTTTAACAGGGAAAGGGGCATCATGGGGCACAGTGGCAGCATGGGGCACAGTAGTGACAAAGGGCACAGAGGCGACAATGAGCACAGTGGCATGGGGCACAGTGGTGACAATTAAAGGGCACAGTGGTGACACTTGATGACACAGTGACTCCATATGATGGCATGGCACAGTGGTGACAATTGATGGCACAGTGACTGCATTTGATGGCATGGCACAGTGGTGACAACTGATGGCACAGTGACTCCATATGATGGCATGGCACAGTGGTGACAACTGATGGCACAGTGACTCCATATGATGGCATGGCACAGTGACTGCATTTGATGGCATGGCACAGTGGTGACAATTGATGGCACAGTGGTGGCGTTTGATGGCATGGCACAGTGGTGACAATTGATGGCACAGTGGTGGCGTTTGATGGCATGGCACAGTGGTGACAATTGATGGCACAGTGGTGGCGTTTGATGGCACAGTGGCTGCATTTGGTGGCATGGCACAGTGGTGACAATTGATGGCACAGTTGCTGTGTTGCATGGCACAGTGACTTCATTTGATGGCATGGCACAGTGGTGACAACTGATGGCATAGTGACTCCATATGATGGCATGGCACAGTGGTGACAACTGATGGCACAGTGACTCCATATGATGGCATGGCACAGTGACTGCATTTGATGGCATGGCACAGTGGTGACAATTGATGGCACAGTGGTGCCGTTTGATGGCATGGCACAGTGGTGACAATTGATGGCACAGTGGTGGCGTTTGATGGCATGGCACAGTGGCTGCATTTGGTGGCATGGCACAGTGGTGACAATTGATGGCACAGTTGCTGTGTTGCATGGCACAGTGGTGACAATTGATGGCACAGTGGTGACAAATGATGGCACAGTGGCTGCATTTGGTGGCATGGCACAGTGGTGACAATTAATGGCACAGTGGTGGCGTTTGATGGCATGGCACAGTGGTGACAATTGATGGCACAGTGGTGGCGTTTGGCATGGCACAGTGGTGACAATTGATGGCACAGTTGCTGTGTTGCATGGCATGGCACAGTGGTGACAATTGATGGCAACAGTGGTGGCGTTTAATGGCATGGCACAGTGGTGACAATTGATGGCACAGTGGTGGCGTTTGATGCCATGGCACAGTGGTGACAATTGATGGCACAGTGGCTGCATTTGGTGGCATGGCACAGTGGTGACAATTGATGGCACAGTTGCTGTGTTGCATGGCACAGTGGTGACAATTGATGGCACAGTGGCTGCATTTGGTGGCATGGCACAGTGGTGACAATTGATGGCACAGTGGCTGCATTTGGTGGCATGGCACAGTGGTGACAATTGATGGCACAGTTGCTGTGTTGCATGGCACAGTGGTGACAATTGATGGCACAGTGGTGGCGTTTGATGACATGGCACCGTGGTGACAATTGATGGCACAGTGGCTGTGTTTGATTGCATGGCACAGTGGTGACAATTGATGGCACAGTGGTGGCGTTTGATGGCATGGCACAGTGGTGACAATTGATGGCACAGTTGCTGTGTTTGATGGCATGGCACAGTGGTGACAATTGATGGCACGGTGGCTGCATTTGGTGGCATGGCACAGTGGTGACAATTGATGGCACAGTGGCTGCATGTGATGGGCACAGTGAGGCTGCAATGTTTTTTTTTCCGTTTGTGCCCCCCCAAAAAAATTTTGAGCACCAGCCGCCACTGCTTTAGACTAAAAAACAGCAATAAAAAGAAAAGGGTGCACGACCTAGTGCATTACCTCAATAAAATGTATTCCAAGATAAAAACAGCAATAGATATGCTCACAAATGTGAATTAAGAAAATGCATTCGTGCAGCATAACATCATCTTTCACATAAAAAAAAAAAAAATGGGCTAACTTTACTGTTTTGTTTTTATGGTTTTTATTATTAATTGAAGTAGGCAAATGCAGTGTGACATAAAATATTGCAGCAATTGCCATTTTTGTCTCTGCTAAAATATATATAATGTTTGGCGGTTCCAAGTAACTTTCTAGCAAAAAATATTGCTTTTTAACTTAAGAAACAAGTGTTGGACTTTAAGTGGTTACATTTCTTGCATTTACACACAGAAGTTTGATCTAAGAAGGAAGTTGGTTACAATGTTTCATGTTGTTACAAACTTGGCAGACTGCCCGGATATTTTCTTTACACACACAGAAGTTTATCCCTTTGATCTAAGGAGAAAGCATTAGTTACAATGGGCCAGATTCACATACACTTAATATTGCGCTGCGTAATCGAAATACTCTACGCTGCCGTATTTTACCAGGCTCTACACCGAATCCTGGTAGATTTTTGCCCGTACGCTACGGTGGTGTAGTCTATTTCTCGCCGCGTAATTGAAATACGCGATTGGGGGGCGTGAAGCATTTAAATTAAGCGTGTCCCCGCGGCGATCGACCTGCGCATGCTCCGTTCAGAAATTTCCCGCCGTGCATTGCGCGAAATCACGTCGTTACGTCATTCATTGTTTGAGTAGCGTCGTTTACGAACATTCCTATTCCCGGACGACTTACGTAAAAAATAATAAAAGACGTCGGAAAACGTAGAAATTTGACGCGGGAACGACGGCCATACTTAACATGGGCTGTCTAATATTAGAGCAGCAAAAAGCTGGTATAGTGTTACGCAAAAAAAAGATGACTAAAGGTGCCGTAAGAGATTGCGAATGAAGATCGTAATTTCGGGGATCGCCGGCAAAAGCTCATTTGCATACCCCGACGTGGAAAACGACGGGAACTCCACCCAGTGGCCGCAATTTTATTGCAGCGTAGATCCGAAGGCATACTAACACGTAATCCAGTCCAATTGAAGCCCGCAGCCGTCTATTCATGGTTTGAGGTTTCCGACTAGCTAGAAAACGCGCGTAATTTGAAACTACTCCAGTCTAACACTAGTTAGACAGGCGTAATGGCTCTGTGAATCTGGCCCAATGTTTCCTGCTAAGAACTTGGCAGACTGCCTGGATATTATCTTTTGACAGCTTAAAGTCTCTCCACAGCAATTTTTAAAACACGTTTTTTTTTGGAAATAAACTGTTTCATTCATTAAAAAAAACACTAAAGTTAGCATTATTTTTTTTGGTATCCTAAGCGATGCTTTAAAAAAAAATTATGTTTAGAGTTACAGAGGAGGTCAAGTGCTAGAATTATTGCTCTCGCTCTAACAATCGTGACGTATGTAACCAGTGTGTATCTGGCTCCTACCCAGCCACTGACTAGTATCTCTCCCCAGCCTGTCCCCACACACCCTTTCACCTGCTGACCTGTGGATGGGGGAATCACTCCTGTAGTGTTTGTTTTCTGCCAGTGAGTACGATGATCAGTGTTGCTATCTATAGCTGGCAGCACTGATTGTTTTGGGAAAAACAGGCTGGTTTTACTCAAGCCGATTAATAGATTGACTTGTGTAAAACCAGCTAGCCCAAACATAGATCGACTATGGCTGGTCTCTGCATTATTGGTGTAATTTCAATCCATGTATGACCCGCTTAACCACTACGCAGTCCCTAAACATCCTGTCCATAGTGCTTACTGTCATACTCTCCACACTTCTCTCCTATACATAGTGCCCACTGTCATACCCTCCACACTGCTCTCCTGCACATAGTGACCACTGTCATACCCTCCACACTCCTCTCCTATACAGAGCGCCCACTGTCATACCATCCCCATTCCTCTCCAGTACATACTGCCCCATCATACCCTCCACACTCCTCTCTGGTACATACTACCCTCTGTCATACCCCCACACTCCTCCTGTACATACTGCCCACTGTCATACCCTTCACACTCCTCTCCTGTACATAGTACCTGCTGTCATACACTTCTCTCCTGTACATACCACCCACTGTCATACCCTCCACACTTCTCTCCTGTACATACTGCTCACTGTAATCCCCTCCAGACTCCTCTCCTGTACATACTGCCCACTGTCATACCCCCCACACTCCTCTACTGTACATAGTGCCCACTGTTAGACCCTCCACATTCTTCTTCTGTACATAGTGCCCACTGTCATACCCTCCACACTCCTCTCCTGTATATAGTGCCTGCTGTCATACACTTCTCTCCTGTACATACTGCCCACTGTCGTACCCTCCACGCTTCTCTCCTGTACATACTGCTCACTGTCATCCCCTCCACACTTCTCTCCTATACATAGTGCCCATCATCATACCCTCCACACTTCTCTTCTGTACATACTGCCCACTGTCATACCCTCCACACTTCTCTTCTGTACATACTGCCCACTGTCATACCCTCCACACTCCTCTCATGTACATTGTGCCTTTTGCCGTACCCTTTGCACTCTTTTCCTGTACATAGTGCCCAATGTTAGACCCTCCACATTCCTCTCCCTCACCTGCACATACTTCCCACTTATATACCATCCGTACTCCTCCCCTATGTCGCTTACCCGCAAAAACAGTTCTTTAAAATGATACTGAATACCCTCAATGTTACCAGCTCTAGAATGGACACAGTTTTGTTAGTTTAACTAAAGGAAATCTCAGTTCTCATATTTGTTCTGTCCCATTATTAGAACTTATTTAATTTTGTGATTACTACTGTGATGTACAGAGGAACATAGGGGATCTCGGCTACTCTAAATATAGCACTTGTAAAAAAGTGTCCCTGAAAATATTTTTTAAATGTTGGCAACTATGCAAGGGCCACTGGGTCAGTAGGGGGCCCCCATGAGAGGTTTCTGGGATCCTGTGATATTAAAGCGGTAGTAAACTTTCCTGACATTACTACTTTTTAGAGGCCCTGGGGTAGGTTATGCCACAATGTACAAGTATGCACAGCATATTAGCACATTAGGGTACACTTAAATTTTCAGACTGGGCCCTCCATTGCTGTGCTGTGATTCCCACGCATTTATTTATTATTTATAAAAGGCCCCACCAAAATCCTCAGCACCAGGCCCATGGTGTTCTTAATCTGGCCCTGGCCATAGCCCCAGCATCATGCATGGAGGAGTCAGCTGAATTATTTGTACACAGTGTCAGCCACTGGCTTCTTGAGAATGCACAGACATTACTTGATCCTGATGTTGGTTCTGGGGTAGAGGAAGGGATAAACATGAGCTTACAGAGAGGGGATAACACTGATGAACAACAAATTGGCATTCATGTTCCCCCAGCCGCAGCGTATTGCCAAGTTGGCTCCAGTGCTGATGAGGATGGAGGGGATGATCATGATGAGGTCACGGATGTGACTTGGGTGCCAGATAGAGCAGAGGAAGAAAGTGAGGGGGAGGTACAACCCCAACCAGGCAGGATGTTCTCTAGAGGCAGCCATCATAGAAGAGTAGAGAGCAGCCACCACATTCCATCAGATATCTCATGTCCCACTTCCCAAAACTCAGCTGTGTGGACCATTTTTAGCACATGTGCAGCACTGTTGCAATTTTCAATCCTTGCTGCAAGCAGATCCAGCGTGGCAAAAACACCTGCCATTTGGGTACCACATGCTTGACAAGGCATTTAACCACTTCCATACTTATACACCTTCCTGCCCAGACCAATTTTCAGCGCAGTTGCATTTTGAATGACAATTGCGCGGTCGTGCTACACTGTACCCAAACTAAATTTGTATAATTTTGTTCCCACAAATAGAGCTTTCTTTTGATGGTATTTGATCACCTCTGGGATTTTTATTTTCTGCAAAAAAAAAAAAAAAGACTGAACATTTTGAAAAACAAATGCTTTTTTTGTTCCCGTTGCCAAACTGTGTAAATAAGTATGTTTTCTCCTTCACTGATGGGCACTGATGGGGCTGCACTGACGGGCACTGATAAGGCGGCACTTATGGGCACGATGAGGTGGCACTGATGAGGTGGAATTGATGGGCACTGATAGGCACTAATATGCAGCACTGATGGGGCACTGATAGGCGGCACTGATGGGTGGCGCTGATAGGCGGCACAGATGGGCACAGATAGGTGGCATGGATGGGCACAGATAGGCAGCATGGATGGGCACAGATAGGCAGCATGGATGGGCACAGATAGGCGACACGGATAGGCACAGATAGGCGGCATGGATGGGCACTGATAGGTGGCACGGATGTACTGTGCATGGATGGACCGTTTCAGCAGACATCTCCGATCGTGTGTATGGGCTAGCGGACAGATTTGTCCATCGGACAAATTTCAAAGCATGCTTTGAAATTTGTCCGCTACAAACCTGTCCGTCGGATATGTCCGCTGGTTAGTACGGGAAACCAGCGGACATATCCTCCCGCACATGCGTCGTATCCTGTGAATGGATCCGACGCATGCGCGAGGAAGTGTTTACTTCCTGGTGCGGTGACGTGGCGGCGTCAACGTCACCGCCACGTCACCGACACGTCAGCGCGCCGTCTGCTGGCGGGGATTTTGGTTTGCTCGTGTGTACACGCGAGCAAACCAAAATCCCAGCAGACAGATTTGTTCAAATCTGTCGGACGGACAGATTTGAACAAATCTGTCCGCTCGTGTGTATGGGGCCTGACAGCCGTTTCAGCCAATCAGGTTCCCGGATTCTGGTTATCAGGAACCTGATTGGCTGAAGCTTCTCCACGGCGGCAGAAGACATCGAGGGAGGACATGGAAGCGTCAGGTAAGTGTTTTTTTTTAACAGGGAAAGGGGCATCATGGGGCACAGTGGCAGCATGGGGCACAGTAGTGACAAAGGGCACAGAGGCGACAATGAGCACAGTGGCATGGGGCACAGTGGTGACAATTAAAGGGCACAGTGGTGACACTTGATGACACAGTGACTCCATATGATGGCATGGCACAGTGGTGACAATTGATGGCACAGTGACTGCATTTGATGGCATGGCACAGTGGTGACAACTGATGGCACAGTGACTCCATATGATGGCATGGCACAGTGGTGACAACTGATGGCACAGTGACTCCATATGATGGCATGGCACAGTGACTGCATTTGATGGCATGGCACAGTGGTGACAATTGATGGCACAGTGGTGGCGTTTGATGGCATGGCACAGTGGTGACAATTGATGGCACAGTGGTGGCGTTTGATGGCATGGCACAGTGGTGACAATTGATGGCACAGTGGTGGCGTTTGATGGCACAGTGGCTGCATTTGGTGGCATGGCACAGTGGTGACAATTGATGGCACAGTTGCTGTGTTGCATGGCACAGTGACTTCATTTGATGGCATGGCACAGTGGTGACAACTGATGGCATAGTGACTCCATATGATGGCATGGCACAGTGGTGACAACTGATGGCACAGTGACTCCATATGATGGCATGGCACAGTGACTGCATTTGATGGCATGGCACAGTGGTGACAATTGATGGCACAGTGGTGCCGTTTGATGGCATGGCACAGTGGTGACAATTGATGGCACAGTGGTGGCGTTTGATGGCATGGCACAGTGGCTGCATTTGGTGGCATGGCACAGTGGTGACAATTGATGGCACAGTTGCTGTGTTGCATGGCACAGTGGTGACAATTGATGGCACAGTGGTGACAAATGATGGCACAGTGGCTGCATTTGGTGGCATGGCACAGTGGTGACAATTAATGGCACAGTGGT
Source organism: Rana kukunoris (assembly GCA_029574335.1). Classification (NCBI taxonomy): domain Eukaryota; kingdom Metazoa; phylum Chordata; class Amphibia; order Anura; family Ranidae; genus Rana; species Rana kukunoris. The sequence continues at coordinate 84,613,068 of CM056055.1, read as the reverse complement.
GGCGTTTGATGGCATGGCACAGTGGTGACAATTGATGGCACAGTGGTGGCGTTTGGCATGGCACAGTGGTGACAATTGATGGCACAGTTGCTGTGTTGCATGGCATGGCACAGTGGTGACAATTGATGGCAACAGTGGTGGCGTTTAATGGCATGGCACAGTGGTGACAATTGATGGCACAGTGGTGGCGTTTGATGCCATGGCACAGTGGTGACAATTGATGGCACAGTGGCTGCATTTGGTGGCATGGCACAGTGGTGACAATTGATGGCACAGTTGCTGTGTTGCATGGCACAGTGGTGACAATTGATGGCACAGTGGCTGCATTTGGTGGCATGGCACAGTGGTGACAATTGATGGCACAGTGGCTGCATTTGGTGGCATGGCACAGTGGTGACAATTGATGGCACAGTTGCTGTGTTGCATGGCACAGTGGTGACAATTGATGGCACAGTGGTGGCGTTTGATGACATGGCACAGTGGTGACAATTGATGGCACAGTGGCTGTGTTTGATTGCATGGCACAGTGGTGACAATTGATGGCACAGTGGTGGCGTTTGATGGCATGGCACAGTGGTGACAATTGATGGCACAGTTGCTGTGTTTGATGGCATGGCACAGTGGTGACAATTGATGGCACGGTGGCTGCATTTGGTGGCATGGCACAGTGGTGACAATTGATGGCACAGTGGCTGCATGTGATGGGCACAGTGAGGCTGCAATGGTTTTTTTTCCGTTTGTGCCCCCCCCAAAAAATTTTGAGCACCAGCCGCCACTGCTTTAGACTAAAAAACAGCAATAAAAAGAAAAGGGTGCACGACCTAGTGCATTACCTCAATAAAATGTATTCCAAGATAAAAACAGCAATAGATATGCTCACAAATGTGAATTAAGAAAATGCATTCGTGCAGCATAACATCATCTTTCACATAAAAAAAAAAAATGGGCTAACTTTACTGTTTTGTTTTTATGGTTTTTATTATTAATTGAAGTAGGCAAATGCAGTGTGACATAAAATATTGCAGCAATTGCCATTTTTGTCTCTGCTAAAATATATATAATGTTTGGCGGTTCCAAGTAACTTTCTAGCAAAAAATATTGCTTTTTAACTTAAGAAACAAGTGTTGGACTTTAAGTGGTTACATTTCTTGCATTTACACACAGAAGTTTGATCTAAGAAGGAAGTTGGTTACAATGTTTCATGTTGTTACAAACTTGGCAGACTGCCCGGATATTTTCTTTACACACACAGAAGTTTATCCCTTTGATCTAAGGAGAAAGCATTAGTTACAATGGGCCAGATTCACATACACTTAATATTGCGCTGCGTAATCGAAATACTCTACGCTGCCGTATTTTACCAGGCTCTACACCGAATCCTGGTAGATTTTTGCCCGTACGCTACGGTGGTGTAGTCTATTTCTCGCCGCGTAATTGAAATACGCGATTGGGGGGCGTGAAGCATTTAAATTAAGCGTGTCCCCCGCGGCGATCGACCTGCGCATGCTCCGTTCAGAAATTTCCCGCCGTGCATTGCGCGAAATCACGTCGTTACGTCATTCATTGTTTGAGTAGCGTCGTTTACGAACATTCCTATTCCCGGACGACTTACGTAAAAAATAATAAAAGACGTCGGAAAACGTAGAAATTTGACGCGGGAACGACGGCCATACTTAACATGGGCTGTCTAATATTAGAGCAGCAAAAAGCTGGTATAGTGTTACGCAAAAAAAAGATGACTAAAGGTGCCGTAAGAGATTGCGAATGAAGATCGTAATTTCGGGGATCGCCGGCAAAAGCTCATTTGCATACCCCGACGTGGAAAATGACGGGAACTCCACCCAGTGGCCGCAATTTTATTGCAGCGTAGATCCGAAGGCGTACGAACACGTAATCCAGTCCAATTGAAGCCCGCAGCCGTCTATTCATGGTTTGAGGTTTCCGACTAGCTAGAAAACGCGCGTAATTTGAAACTACTCCAGTCTAACACTAGTTAGACAGGCGTAATGGCTCTGTGAATCTGGCCCAATGTTTCCTGCTAAGAACTTGGCAGACTGCCTGGATATTATCTTTTGACAGCTTAAAGTCTCTCCACAGCAATTTTTAAAACACGTTTTTTTTTGGAAATAAACTGTTTTATTCATTAAAAAAAACACTAAAGTTAGCATTATTTTTTTTGGTATCCTAAGCGATGCTTTGAAAAAAAATTATGTTTAGAGTTACAGAGGAGGTCAAGTGCTAGAATTATTGCTCTCGCTCTAACAATCGTGACGTATGTAACCAGTGTGTATCTGGCTCCTACCCAGCCACTGACTAGTATCTCTCCCCAGCCTGTCCCCACACACCCTTTCACCTGCTGACCTGTGGATGGGGGAATCACTCCTGTAGTGTTTGTTTTCTGCCAGTGAGTACGATGATCAGTGTTGCTATCTATAGCTGGCAGCACTGATTGTTTTGGGAAAAACAGGCTGGTTTTACTCAAGCCGATTAATAGATTGACTTGTGTAAAACCAGCTAGCCCAAACATAGATCGACTATGGCTGGTCTCTGCATTATTGGTGTAATTTCAATCCATGTATGACCCGCTTAACCACTACGCAGTCCCTAAACATCCTGTCCATAGTGCTTACTGTCATACTCTCCACACTTCTCTCCTATACATAGTGCCCACTGTCATACCCTCCACACTGCTCTCCTGCACATAGTGACCACTGTCATACCCTCCACACTCCTCTCCTATACAGAGCGCCCACTGTCATACCATCCCCATTCCTCTCCAGTACATACTGCCCCATCATACCCTCCACACTCCTCTCTGGTACATACTACCCTCTGTCATACCCCCACACTCATCCTGTACATACTGCCCACTGTCATACCCTTCATACTCCTCTCCTGTACATAGTACCTGCTGTCATACACTTCTCTCCTGTACATACCACCCACTTTCATACCCTCCACACTTCTCTCCTGTACATACTGCTCACTGTAATCCCATCCACACTCCTCTCCTGTACATACTGCCCACTGTCATACCCCCCACACTCCTCTACTGTACATAGTGCCCACTGTTAGACCCTCCACATTCTTCTTCTGTACATAGTGCCCACTGTCATACCCTCCACACTCCTCTCCTGTATATAGTGCCTGCTGTCATACACTTCTCTCCTGTACATACTGCCCACTGTCGTACCCTCCACGCTTCTCTCCTGTACATACTGCTCACTGTCATCCCCTCCACACTTCTCTCCTATACATAGTGCCCATCATCATACCCTCCACACTTCTCTTCTGTACATACTGCCCACTGTCATACCCTCCACACTTCTCTTCTGTACATACTGCCCACTGTCATACCCTCCACACTCCTCTCATGTACATTGTGCCTTTTGCCGTACCCTTTGCACTCTTTTCCTGTACATAGTGCCCAATGTTAGACCCTCCACATTCCTCTCCCTCACCTGCACATACTTCCCACTTATATACCATCCGTACTCCTCCCCTATGTCGCTTACCCGCAAAAACAGTTCTTTAAAATGATACTGAATACCCTCAATGTTACCAGCTCTAGAATGGACACAGTTTTGTTAGTTTAACTAAAGGAAATCTCAGTTCTCATATTTGTTCTGTCCCATTATTAGAACTTATTTAATTTTGTGATTACTACTGTGATGTACAGAGGAACATAGGGGATCTCGGCTACTCTAAATATAGCACTTGTAAAAAAGTGTCCCTGAAAATATTTTTTAAATGTTGGCAACTATGCAAGGGCCACTGGGTCAGTAGGGGGCCCCCATGAGAGGTTTCTGGGATCCTGTGATATTAAAGCGGTAGTAAACTTTCCTGACATTACTACTTTTTAGAGGCCCTGGGGTAGGTTATGCCACAATGTACAAGTATGCACAGCATATTAGCACATTAGGGTACACTTAAATTTTCAGACTGGGCCCTCCATTGCTGTGCTGTGATTCCCACGCATTTATTTATTATTTATAAAAGGCCCCACCAAAATCCTCAGCACCAGGCCCATGGTGTTCTTAATCTGGCCCTGGCCATAGCCCCAGCATCATGCATGGAGGAGTCAGCTGAATTATTTGTACACAGTGTCAGCCACTGGCTTCTTGAGAATGCACAGACATTACTTGATCCTGATGTTGGTTCTGGGGTAGAGGAAGGGATAAACATGAGCTTACAGAGAGGGGATAACACTGATGAACAACAAATTGGCATTCATGTTCCCCCAGCCGCAGCGTATTGCCAAGTTGGCTCCAGTGCTGATGAGGATGGAGGGGATGATCATGATGAGGTCACGGATGTGACTTGGGTGCCAGATAGAGCAGAGGAAGAAAGTGAGGGGGAGGTACAACCCCAACCAGGCAGGATGTTCTCTAGAGGCAGCCATCATAGAAGAGTAGAGAGCAGCCACCACATTCCATCAGATATCTCATGTCCCACTTCCCAAAACTCAGCTGTGTGGACCATTTTTAGCACATGTGCAGCACTGTTGCAATTTTCAATCCTTGCTGCAAGCAGATCCAGCGTGGCAAAAACACCTGCCATTTGGGTACCACATGCTTGACAAGGCATTTAACCACTTCCATACTTATACACCTTCCTGCCCAGACCAATTTTCAGCGCAGTTGCATTTTGAATGACAATTGCGCGGTCGTGCTACACTGTACCCAAACTAAATTTGTATAATTTTGTTCCCACAAATAGAGCTTTCTTTTGATGGTATTTGATCACCTCTGGGATTTTTATTTTCTGCAAAAAAAAAAAAAAAGACTGAACATTTTGAAAAACAAATGCTTTTTTTGTTCCCGTTGCCAAACTGTGTAAATAAGTATGTTTTCTCCTTCACTGATGGGCACTGATGGGGCTGCACTGACGGGCACTGATAAGGCGGCACTTATGGGCACGATGAGGTGGCACTGATGAGGTGGAATTGATGGGCACTGATAGGCACTAATATGCAGCACTGATGGGGCACTGATAGGCGGCACTGATGGGTGGCGCTGATAGGCGGCACAGATGGGCACAGATAGGTGGCATGGATGGGCACAGATAGGCAGCATGGATGGGCACAGATAGGCAGCATGGATGGGCACAGATAGGCGACACGGATAGGCACAGATAGGCGGCATGGATGGGCACTGATAGGTGGCACGGATGTACTGTATTATTTTGTATTTATGACAACAGTCAGTCAGACAGGCAGACGGATTAGCAGCAGGAGCTCACAACGGCGCACGTCTCCTAGGAGTAGGAACGTGTACGCTATAGCTCCAGGCAGGCGTAGCTAGGCAGGCAGGGTCATTCCAGTCCAGCCCAGCCCAGCTCCAGCCTCCAGCCTCCAGCCTCAGTGCAGATCGCAGGTGGATCCGGTCTTTCCTCCAGCCTTTCTCCAGCATTCAGCATCCCTCCTCCCCTCCTTTGCAGCTTGTCTGACAAGGTAAGACCTGGTCTGTCTCCCTGGGAATCAGACGACCGGCTCCCCCTCCCTGCATCCAAACAGCACATCGTCCGCCCCCCCCCCCCCCTGCGCCATCTCCTCTCACCCCCTCGGCCATCCTTAATATTTACGGACCCGAGGAACCACCGCTACGGGGTCGCGGCAGCCGCATCTCAGGAAAGTGTGATAGCCTCCCAGTACAATAAACACACTGTACACCGCTCAGCCCCCCTGAGGACTTTCCCTGTTGTGCCCCTATAGGCTATCCTTCTCTCCCCCTTACTGCCCCCGTACCCCAGCCCCCGGCTCAGGCCTACCCCCCGGTCGGCGCCATCTTGGTACCCCTTACTCCCACATCAATAACACCACCTTCACCTTCCCTCTGCACAAACCCCTGTAGTTAATTTAGGGGTATGCATCCCCCACGCCCCCCCATTTAAAAAAAAGCAATTGATCCAGGGTTCCTTTACCGATCGTCAGCAGGGATCAGGAAGGAATTTTTTCCACAGTCGGTGCAGATTGGCACAGCACGCCTGGGGTTTTTCGCCTTCCTCTGGATCAATTTTAGGGAGGGAAGACTTAAAAAGTGACAGTTTCACCTGGATATTTTCCCTCCCAGCGTCGCCAATACCCCCCCCCCCCCCTGCATATCATCATCATTTCCCGATGCTTGTTTTTGCTGCAACCATGGGTTATATGAGCAGCTGTTAAAAATCGATCGACAATTAACAGTAAAAACCTGCATACAGGGAGACCAGCACAAGCGCATATCATGCGCCCTGATTAACACAAGATCGGCAGTAAAACACCGGCAAGAAATCCAAGATTTCATCCTTCAACATGATCTAGATTGCCTCTTCATCACGGAAAGCTGGCTTACAGCAGATTGCAACAGCATTCTGGGAGAATTGGTGCCTGCAAATTATCGCATTCAAATGCAGAACAGAGTGGGGCAAAGAGGGGAAGTTCTGGCGGTGATCCACAAGATTCACCTCTCGATCACCAAACCAGTCCTCCAAAACTCGCTTCCATTCATGGAAACCCTCACTTTTCAGCTGCAAACAAACCCCCAAGACATGGTCCATATGCTACTCTGCTATAGACCACCAGGCCCAAAAAACGCACCTTCTCACGGCATTAACAGAATTAAACCTTAAGCATCAAACACCTTTTGGTGCTTGAGGACTTCAACCTCTGGGCCAACTCTTCATTGGACCCCGTCGCTAACGACTGCATCGACCATCTGGAAGGACTAGGTCTGCAGCAATTAATACGAGGCCCCAATCATGCCTCAGGCCATACCCTAGACCTCATTTTCAAACAGGATTTGGAAATTGAAGTAGGGGAAAATGAGCCACTACTATGGACCGACCACCATGCCATTAAATTCATAATCGCTAACCACCTCAGGCCAAATAAAACAAGAACACTGGTGATAACTCACTGGACTAGATCTCAGAAGAAGCTTAATTCGGAACTCTTCAAAACTACCCTAGGAAAGAAAATAAACTCAATACAACATAAACAAACAGCAGTAGAAACACTTGACGCCATTAACATGGCGCTACTTCAGTCCGCCGACTGGGTAGCACCAAAACGCAAAACTTGCATCCGGAAAAACAACGCCGGCTGGTTTAACGACCAGCTGACGTTACTAAAGCAAGAGCGTAGAAGAGCAGAAGCTGCCTGGAAAAGGAGCTCTTCAGATAGCAACTACACCATTTATAAGACAATCACAAAGAAATATCATAAAGAAATCTTTCTGGCAAAAAAAATCACTTCGCCAACATCATCACCAATGCCCTAAATCGCCCCCGCAAAATCTTCAAGCTGGTTTCACAGTCAATGAATCCAGCCTGCTTAGAGCCCCCCAATGCTGATTCACAAGAATTTTGCAACAAACTATCTGATTATTTCATTAATAAAATTGAAAAAATCCATGTAAGCATTGAGCAAAATGGAATCTGCATGAATCACCTCCCCAATCCTAACCCAAACACCATAAAATACCCATCTCAAGTACCGAAATTCACCTTAAAACCCATCTCCATCATTGCCACTAAAAATATCATTGGGACTCTGCGCAACAGCACAGCACCCAACGACATCATTCCCACTAAACTGCTGAAAGAAAGTGACGATATACTGGCACCAGCTATCACGCAGCTTATAAATCAATCATTCAAGGAGGGCATGGTGCCCTCCTTGTTGAAACAAGGTACTATAAAACCGATCCTAAAAAAAAACACCCTTGACCCTAAAGACCCAAACAATAGGAGGCCCATAACAGGTCTAAATGTTTTCTCCAAGATAATGGAGAAAGAAGTTGTACAACAATTACAACTACATTTAGAAACCCAAAAATTACTCGATACTGTACGTTTCAATCAGGCTTTCGTCTGGGTCACGGAACTGAAACCGCTCTGGTAAAAATATGGGATGATGTTCTACAGTCCGCAGATGAATGAGAATCTTCTCTCCTGATCCTGTTGGACCTAAGTGCGGCCTTTGACACGGTAGACCATGGACTACTACTCACTAGGCTAGCTGAAGTGGCCAAAGTCGCGGAAGAGGATCTACCTTGGTTCTCCTCCTTCTTGGAAAACCGATCACAAACAGTAAAATTGGGATCTTTCACATCAGAAATGCGTACGGTATCATGCAGAGTCCCCCAGGGATCTCCCTTGTCACCGGTACTGTTCAATATTTATCTCCGTCCCCTCTTTGAAATCATCAGCAACCAGAAGCTACTTTACCATTCCTACGCAGACGACACTCAACTATATCTCTGCATCAGCAACGAAAAGGATCACTCTCTTGGATTAGTTATCTTAAACTCAATGGTTCGAAAACAGAGCTTCTCCTGTTTCACGCAAACAGGAAAAGTCACCCCACCTCAACCTGGACCCCACCGCCCATTCTGGGTAAAACTATCACCCCTAGCACCAAGATCAAAAGTCTCTGAGTCATTTTTGACTCCTACATGACAATGGATGCACAACTAGGGTCTGTAGTCAGCGGATCCCTTCATCTGCTGTGCGTACTACGCCGACTCACCCCCTTTATCCCTAAAAAGAACATTGCAGTCGTGGTGGGAACAATCATTAATTCCAGACTCGACTATGCAAAAGCCCTCTATTTAGGACTTCCCAAATACCAAATCACTCGTCTGCAAGTCGTTCAAAATACGGCTGCTCGATTAGTGACTGGCAAAAAAACATGGGAGTCAATCTCCCTTTGACTTAGATCCCTTCACTGGCTACCAGTGAAAGACAGAATCACTTTTAAGGCACTCTGCCTAACACATAAGTGTATTCAAGGAAACGCTCCCCAATATCTATGCGAAAAAATAAAAGCCCATAACCCCAATCGCACTCTGCGATCCACAAATCAAAACCTACTGCACATACCCAAGGCAAGATACAAATCCAAAGGAGATCGAAGATTCGCTGTCCAAGGACCTCGACTGTGGAATGTACTACCAACCACCATCCGACTGGAGTCGGACCACTTGGCCTTCAGGAGAATGATTAAAACTCATCTCTTCTGAGGCAAAGCGTTTTCCTTATCGAAGGAATGGAAACAGCGCCCAGAGGCAATTCAGTTCGCAAGTGTTGCGCTTGATAAGTTTTTCACTCACTCACTCATGGATGCCAATCAGTGCCAAACAACAATGCCTGCCAATCAGTGATGCCCATTGTGGGCACTGATTGGCATCCATTGTGGGCACTGATTGGCATCCATTGTGGGCACTGATTGGCATCCATTGTGGGCACTGATTGGCATTTCTGGTGGTCTAGGGTGGCATACTTGGTGGTGAGCATCCCTGGTGATCTGGTGGCATCCCCGGTGGTCTAGTGGCATCCCTGGTAGTCCAGTGTGGGCATTCTCGGGGGGGATGTGCTGATAATCGATCAGCACAACCCCCCCCCCCCCCCCGTCAGAGGAGCAGCCAATTGGCTCTTCTCTACTCGTGTCTGACAGACGCGAGTGAAGAAAAGCCAATAACCGACTCTTCTTGTTTACATCGTGATCAGCCGTGATTGGACACGGCTGATCACGTGGTAAAGAGTCTCCGTCAGAGACTCTTTACCCAGATTGGTGTTGCGGGCTGTCAGACTGACACTCTGCAACAACCTTTGCCATGTCCAGTCAGGATATTGAAACCACTTTGCCGACATCTTTTTGCAATAGGGCAGCAAGTGGTTAACATCCTATCACTCAGCCCATTGGCAAGGGCACCTTAAAGCCACACACAATGAACACAATTCTTCTCCTCACTCTTCACCTTTCATGTCTACCCCCGCTATATCTCATGAACTCTCAGCAGCCTCCACTGACAGGGATGATGGTATACCAACGGATGTCACAGATCCTTGCAACACGTCTGCCAACACGTCTGCCAGCAGCACCCAAAAAAACGAAACAGTAAAGTTAGCCCAATTTTTTTGCATAATGTGAAAGATAAACTTATGCCGTGTAAATAGACACCAATTATGTCACGCTTCAAAATTGCACACGCTCGTGAAATTATTATTATTATTATACAGGATTTATATAGCGCCAACAGTTTGCGCAGCGCTTTACATCAGGGAATACAGTACAGTCACAATACAAATCAATACAGGAGGGATCAGAAGGCCCTGCTCGGTAGAGCTTACAATACCCATAGACGACACTTTAATTTTTTTACTGGTTACATGTTTTGAGTTACAGAGGAGGTCTATTTTTTTCTTTCACTTTTATTCCTATTACAAGGAATGTAAACATCCCTTTTAATAGGAAATGTGTGTCACAGGTCCTCTTTAAGGAGAGATGCGGGGTCAATAAGACCTCACATCTCTCCTCCAGGCTGGAAACCATGAGATCGGTGAAAAAAAATTCACCGATCTCATGAATGGTTGCTTACAGCCGCAATTGCGGCTTTGTTTACTTACGGGGACCCGGGCGTGACGTCATCACATCGTGCCCGGGTCCTCCGATGGTCATAGAGATGACTGGTGACCATCTGGTCACCAGTCATCACTATGCTTCCTGCCGACACCGGACGATTCATTCTCCAGGCCCCCGAAGGCACGGGAGAGCCCGGAGAAGCACCGGATGGCGGCAGGAGGGGGGATATCCCCTCCGGCGGCCTGTAAGAACGATCAAGAGGCGGAACCGCCGCTATGATCATTCTTATGTCGTGCAGAACCGCCGGCTAAAGAAGAGGATATCTGGATGATGCCTCTGGCTGCAGGCATCATTCAGATATTCACCTGCAAAGCCCAGGCCGTCAATTGACGGCCACTTAGGATGGCAGATCCCATCTCTGGCCGTCAATTGTCAATGGGCCGGTATTGAATTGGTTAAGGGAACAAACATTCCGTACATGAGGAGCCACCCTGCCAGTCAGGCCTTCTGCACATGGTCTCAGCACCTCTCCTCAATTTCCATGCTTCCCTTTGTCTATCCTGTCTCCCTAGGACAGTGATGGCAAACCTTGGCACCCCAGATGTTTTGAGACAACATTTACTATGATGTTCAACCACACTGCAGAGTGAATGAGCATCATGGGAAAAATAGTTGCAAAACATCTGGGGTGCTAAGGTTTGCCATCACTGTCCTAGGACTACCTACACTACATAGTATCCCACTTACCATGCCTATAAACCACTTACTTATTTGATAAAATAAACAAAGGTAATGTGAAAAATATGGAATCCCTGAGCAACCAATCAGGGAGGCCCGGAGTGAAAAGACAGCAAAGCAAAATAACGTAGGGCCGGGCATGACTAGGTGGAGGTAGGGCAATGAAGGGTTAACTGTAGGAGGGAGCCTGGTTGGTTGGAAGGAAATCATGTAGAGAAGCTAAGAGGGGAGGAGTATTATTTAAGGAGGGGGCGGGGACCGAGAGGCAAAGTGCGGGAAGGAAATTGCAAGGAGGCAGATTTTTCCCACCCACCCTCCCTATGTGTTGTGCGTCGGTGTTGTTCGTTTGTTTTCTTTCTTTCAGGTTGGATATTGGTTGTCACGACAGCAGTTGCGGAGTGGTTGGCGGTGTTAGTTGGTCTTTGATGGCGGCAGTTACAGATGTGATGGAAATGGTGGTGGGCTCATCGGTGGGATGGGACACTTATGGGGGATTATTCCAGCGGAACGGTGTCCGCTGGAATACGGTTATGGTTGCACTGCAGGGGAAAAGGTTTGTTTCCGAGCTGGGTCGGCTGGGGGCCGGTTATGGTTAATGGTGGCGCAGTGTAGTGGTAAAAGGAAGTTGGGTTATAAAAGTTGGTTACAAAAATTGTTAAGGGATAAAGTTTTGTGTGATTTAATTATTTTGATTTAATTATTTAATTTATGTGGTTAAAAATAAAATTGGCTGTTGTGGCCATTTTTACTCCAACAAGATTGTGTCTCTCGTTAATCTTAGAAAAGGGGGGTAACTAAGGTAATGAAAGGGGTTGATGGTTTTGGGGAAAAGTTGGGCTATCCGAAGTACACTGGTCATGTATTCATGCATGTGCCTCAACTGTGGGGACACTCATTGTTTAGTGTTAGGACCACAGATTGCAGGGTGCCTTGGCGAGGCTCTGTGGCTCACGCATGCGTTTGCAAATGCGTGCGGACAAAACCCCTGTTTTTAACGCATACTGTTAGACAGATTAATTTGGTTGTTCTGCAGGCTGGTCGGTAGGGAGGCTTGGTTTTTTCCTGGGCATTCCCCAGGTTTTGTTACCAATCGGTATTCAACCTTTAAAACTGCCAAAGTATTTGAATATCTGTCCATGCAGTTCTGAGACTTGCACATCCCTGACAAACTGTACAGTCAAGCTGGAGACCAGACTTGTTTTCTGCTGTAGCAAAGAAGCTAGGTCACCTCTGTGATCCCCACAGTGAACAGTGAAGGAGCTGCAGCATCAGTTCACCTGTGTGCTCACACAGTCATAGAGAGTCTCTCTCTCTCTTTCTCTCTCTCTCTCTCTCTCTCCCTCTCGATATATATGTATATATATATATATATATATATATATATATATATATATATATATATATACAGGGCTTTTTTTCTGGGGGAACTTGGGGGAACTCAGTTCCACCACCTTTGGCCCAGACCCTTTGGTGCCTGCTCACCACAATCACTTGTAAACACAGAAGTCTGGTTTCTGTGTTTACAAGTGACAGCTCTGCACTCTGTGTGTAAGCCCCCTGAACTCTGCACTCTGTATGTAGTGCAATTCTGGTATTTAATGCCCCTTTAAGACCCTTCTACTGTTTGTGAAATCTGAACGGGGTCGTGGTTGAGTTCCTGCACCTATTTTCTGAGAAAAAAAGCTCTGTATATATATATATATATATATATATATATATCTAAATAATATGCTGTAGTATAGATGATTACATGAGGCTAAAACTTAAATTAGTTTACGTTAAAAAATAAACAAATGTAGGAATAAATCACTGTGCTTTTTTTTGTATTTGCCTGAAGTTCAGGTTCAGTCTTTTCTTTTAATTGATTTCAATGAACAGAAAGCAATTTTGTCGCCTTGGCTTAATGCACTTGGTACAATAATATTGCATTTTGTATTGCCTTATTGAATAGCTTGCTATTAGTGTCTATTTGCTTTGTCTAATTCGGGACTGCTCTTTTTTCTATAAAAAATATTGGTGAAAAGTTATTTATCCATAATGTCAAAGCTCTGTGACCTTGAGTAACAAATATGACTGCAGCAAGGAAAGCAACAGTTTAATTCAAGCAGATCAGGAAAGCTATTCGGCATGGTCAGGCTGAAACAAGGCTGAAAATTCTGTGCACGCATTCCATGCAGCCCTGGGATTTAGTGCTCTCTCTCCATTGATTTGTAAATTAAAATGCACAGATCTTGAAGCGTGCTGTCTGACTGCAGCTCAGAGAACACTCTGTATGCAGCCCTTGATCTACCAGTACTGCACCAAGGACAGCTCTTGCTGCTTAGTGCTTGTAAAAAAAAAAAAAAAAAATGCTTTGCTTACTAAATAACATGAAATCTACATATAAAACAACTTACTAGCTACTGCAGTCAGGTGGGCACAGTCCACTCTAAAATCTGAATGCATTTGTTGGCACATACAGAAGATAAGACTATAAAACACGAACTGTGATTAGGGGATAAAATACATTATAACTGCAGTACAATATATTCACAGGTAAATATATATATATATATTTACGGTCGTGGCCCTCTGACCGAGAGTGATGTGGATCACATAAACACGCGACAAGACTTACAACATAAATAGACCTGAAGTGCGCCTTGGTGGTCTTGTCAGTATGCCAAGAAAAGGGGGCATACCCAAAGTAAGTAATGGGTAGTTGTTGAAGAAGGATATGCTGAGAAGTGCCCTGAAAAGGGAAGGGCGGGAGGGTGTCGAATGCGATTGAATGCGCAGACTCACGGACATGAGGTGAGCTGGGAAGAGTCGGCCCAGTGACGTGTAGTACTACACATTGAACCGACAAAGAGCATGTGTGAGTGGGCTGCTTAAATACCCTCCGGGCTCCTCCCATAAACTCAGGCCACCATACTGGCCTTCTTATATATATAAATATATATATATATATACACACTGCAAAGCATTACATTCACATGCTTTTAGGAGCTGCCTTGCCTTTTTTTAACGTATTGCTATGCTAACAGGACTAATTCTCTATGTTTAAACCTCATGTAATATCCTCAAGCACAGCACATAAAAACAACATTTTATCCTAAAGTGGACAGTATAATAAATATACTAAGGGGAATAATTATTAAAACTGGAACAGTCACAATCTAGAGCAACTGTGCATGGCAAGCAATCAGCTTCTATCTTCCATTTTTAAATCTGGGCCTGGGGAGTGGTAAAAATAGGCAAATGAGTCAGGGTATTACCTACCCCTTAAGCTGCAATGGTGGCCAGGTAAGATTACACATACCCCAGCTGTGATAAAAGATAGAAGCTGATTGGTTACTTTTTACAGCTAATCTAGATTCTGTCTGAACCATTTTTTAAGAAATTTCTCCCTTTGTGTTTTAATTATTTCTATGGGATGCCTTGAAAAAGTATTCATACCCCTTGGCACATAAAGGTGAGATGTGAAGATGTGAGATGTGAAGTTGAAGGAAAATGATAAATGGATTTAAAACATTTAAACAAATACATATGTAAAAAGTATGGTGTGCATTTGTATTTAGCCCCCCTGCGTTGTGCTCAAAATGCTGGGATCAGGAGTGCGTTGTGCTCAAAACACTGGGATCAGGAGTGTGTTGAGCTCAGAATAATGCAGGGATCAGGAGTGTGTTATGCTCAGAAAAACGCAGGGATCAGGAGTGTGTTACACTCAGAATAAAGCTGGGATCATGTGCATTACACGCAGAATGAAGGCGAAGGGAGCTGTTTTAAGCCCCCCTCCCCCCGAGCCCATGGGAGTGCTGGCAGAAGGAAGTTTCCAGGCTCCCCTCCCCCCTAGCGGGGGGGCGGTATTTAGGTCACAGGTGGGCGGGGGGCCCCGCCCCCCCCTTCTGCACCTGCAAGGTGAGGGCTCTAGGTGAGGTGAGCCAGGGACCAATGAGAGTGCAGGTTTAGGTCACCTGGGGTCTAAGGAACATTCCAGAAGCTGGGAAGCTTACTTAAGGCAGGTGCAGAAGCAGAAGCAGTCAGCAGCAAGCGGTGATCCTTACCTGTGAACTCCCCCCCTCCCTTGTCGCGGCCTAATTATTACGTGGTACCCCCTTTTGGTTTTGTGAATAAACATTAGGGGTTGGCTAAGTAGAAGTTAAAATCCAACCCGAGCCGTGGTGACTGGGTTGAGGACTGTTGGTGTTTTTTCCTAAAGTTAAGCAAGTGATGTGGTATGCATTATATTGCAATGGTTGTTTGATTAATAAAATATTGATATAATACACCAGTAATAAAGGCCTGCGGCCAAGTTTAACCCACTCCATGTTTCAGTAGTCGTTATTTATAGTCAACATTCTGCATACAATCCCATGCTTTATGTTTAGAATGCAGGAGTGCACTGCGCTTTATAATGCAGGGTCAAGGAGTGCGTTGCGCTCAGAATGCAGAGATCAGGAGTGCATTACGCTCAAAGTGAAGGAATCAGGACTGCATTGCGCTCAGAATAAGGCAGGGATCAGGAGTACGTTAGAATCACAATAATGCAGGGATCATGAGTGCCCATACGCTCTGAATAACGCAGCCATCAGGATTGCATTTGCGCTCAGAATGTGGGGATCAGGAGTGCGCTGCGCTTATAATGCAGGGTCAAAGAATGCGTTGTGCTCAGAATGCAGGGTCAAGGAGTGTGTTGCGCTCAGAATGCAGGGATCAGGAGTGCATTGCACTCAGAATGCAGCGTCAAGGAGTGCGTTACACTCTGAATGCAGAGTTGGGGGGGGTGATTTGAAGGGTGGTAGAGGACACTGCTATGGCAGTGGCCCTGCCCATAGCAGTGTCCACTGCCCCTTCACATTAACCCCCCCACACACAGTATTGTCCCCTTTGTCCCCCCTTTGCAGTGACATCTGGACCCCTTCCCTCCATAGCAGTGTTCCATTGCATCCTGCCTGAAGGCATGGCTGGTGGCGGAGAGAGAACCAGTTTGATACCTGCGGGAGTCGGCAGTGCAGACCTGTTCGCGGTCTACCTGTCATCTGTCTGGGGTCGACAGGTAGCCCGCGATCGACAGGTTGCTGACCCCCCAATCTAAACCATTCCATTGTAACTCTGGCTGTATGTTTAGGGCCGATGTCCTGCTGGAAGGTGAACCTCCACCCCAGTCTTAAGTCTTTTGCAGACTCTAACATGTTTTCTTCTGAGATTGCCCTGTAATTGGCTCCATCCATCTTCCCATCAACTCTGACCAGCTTCCCTGTCCTTGCTTAAGAAAAGCATCCCCACAACATGATGCTGCCACCACCATGTATCACAGTGGGAATGGGTGTGTTCAGGGTGCTGTGCAGTATTAGTCTTCCACCACACATAGCATTTTGCTTTTAGGCCAAAAAGTTACATTTTGGTCTGCTCTGACCAGTGCACCTTCTTCCTCATATTTGCTGTGTCCCTTACATGGCTTCTCGCAAACTGCAAACAGGACTTCTTATGGCTTTCTTTCAACAATGGCTTTCTTCTTGCTACTCTTGCATAAAGTCCAGATTTGTAATAGTTGTAGATTCTCCCACATGAACTGCGGATCTCTGCAGCTCATCCAGAGTTATCATGGGCCTCTTGGGTGCTTCTCGGATTAATGCTCTCCTTGCCTGGCCTGTCAGTTTAAGTGGACAGCCAATGTCTTGGTAGGTTTGCAGTTGTGTCATACTCTTTCCATTTTCGGATAATAGATTGAACAGTGCTCTGTGAGATGTTGAAAGTTTAGTATATTTTTTAGAACCTAACCCTGCTTTAAACTTATCCACAACTTTATCCTTGACCTGTCTGGTGTGTTTCTTGGCCTTCATGATGCTGTTTGTTCATTAAGGTTTTCTAACAAACCTCTGAGGGCTTCACATCTGTATTTATACTGAGATTAAATTATACACAGGTGGACTCTATTTACTAATTAGGTGACTTCTAAAGAAAATTGGTTCCACTACATTTTATGATGAATCTGTTTTATTGAGTCACAAGCATTTGTAAAACATTTTGACAAAACATAGGTCAGGAATAATATCTGTATATTGAGTGTACAAGTCCACATTAGGATCGGAAGGACACCAAAAGAACATGTATCACATATGCATAGTCAGGTAAATAACCTCAATGAACACAGAAATAAGTGAAAATAGGTAATTAATGGTAAATCAAGTAACCAGTAGACCACTGTAAACAGTGGCGTAGACAACGACCAGAAAAACAAAAAACAAATACAAAGGCTCAACACTTATAACCTGAATGTATGGTAAATCTACTGGCAAGATTACTACAAACTGATAAAAGGTACAGGAGGAGGAGAAGTAAGGAGAGGAGAAAAAAAAGGAAAGGGAAAAGTAGGGAGAAGGGACATCACGCTACTCATGAGGCCGCGTACACACGAGGAGACAAGTCCGATGAAAACGGTCCGACGGACCGTTTTCATCGGACATGTCTCCTGGGATGTTTTGGTCTGATGGTGTATACACACGATCAAACCAAAATCCCCACGGACAGACAGCGCGGTGACGTGGCAGTGACATTGACGCCGCGACGTCCGCAAACCAGGAAGTAAAATGCTTCCACGCATGCGTCGAATCCATTCGACGCATGCGGGAGATTTCGGTCCGCTGGTTAGGCGTACAAACCAGCCGACATGTCCGACGGACAGGTTTCCAGCGGACAAGTTTTAAAGCATGTTTTAAAACTTTTGTCCACTGGAAACCTGTCCGCTAGGCCGTACACACGATCGGATATGTCCGCTGAAACTGGTCTGCAGACCAGTTTCAGCGGACATGTTCGATCGTGTGTATGCGGCCTCAGAGGGCATCGGGGAAGCAATGGGAGCTGTATCCGCTATAAAAGATTCATCCACTACATTTTAGATAGGGGTATCAAATTAAAGGGGGCTGAATACAAATGCACACCACACTTTTCACATATTTATTTGTAAAAAAAAAATGAAAAACATTTATCATTTTTAATCCACTTCACAGTTATGTGCCACTTTGTGTTGGTCTATCACATAAAATCCCTATAAAATATATTTACGATTTTGTAACATAACAAAATGTAGAAACATTTCAACAGGCATTAATACTTTTTTAACCACTAGCCGACCAGCCGCCGTGGTTCTACGGCGGCAGGTTGGCTCTCCTGGGCGAGAGCCCGTAGCTCTACGTCGGGACATTCGCGGCC
The DNA here is from genome assembly GCA_029574335.1 of Rana kukunoris. Taxonomy (NCBI): domain Eukaryota; kingdom Metazoa; phylum Chordata; class Amphibia; order Anura; family Ranidae; genus Rana; species Rana kukunoris. The sequence goes on along the minus strand of CM056055.1, from coordinate 84,594,791 downwards.
ACTAGGGGGCGCGTGCGCGCCGCTGGCGGCCCGCGCGCCCCCGCTCACCCCCGAGTCCCGCGCGCGTGCCCGGCGGGCGCGATCGCCGCCGGGCACGAGCGCTCGTTCGTTACAGAGCGGGGAACGGGAGGTATGTGTGTAAACACATTCCTCTCATTCCTGTCAGCGGGGGAAACGCTGATCCTCCGTTCATACAATGTATGAACGGAAGATCAGTGATTCCCCCTAGTAAGTCCACCGCCCCCATACAGTTAGAACACAAATAGGAACACACTTAACCCCTTCCCTGCCCCCTTTGTGTTAACCCCTTCACTGCCAATGGCATTTTTATAGTAATTCAATGCATTTTTATAGCATTGATCGCTATAAAAATGCCAATGGTCCCAAAAATGTGTCAAAAGTGTCCGATGTGTCCGCCATAATATTGCTGTACTGAAAAAAAACGCTGATCGCCGCCATTACTAGTAAAAAAAAAATATTAATAAAAATGCCATAAAACTACCCCCTTTTTTGTAAACGCTATAAATTTTGCGCAAACCAATCAATAAACGCTAATTGTGATTTTTTTTTTTACGAAAAATATGTAGAAGAATACGTATCGGCCTAAACTGAGGAAAAAAAAAAATTTTTATATATTTTTTTGGGATATTTACTATAGCAAAATGTAAAAAATATTGCATTTTTTTCAAAATAGTCGCTCTATTTTTGTTTATAGCGCAAAAAATAAAAACCGCAGAGATGATCAAATACCACCAAAAGAAAGCTCTATTTGTGGGAAAAAAAGGACGCCAATTTTGTTTGGGAGCCATGTCACACGACCGCGCAATTGTCAGTTAAAGCGACGCAGTGCCGAATCACAAAAAGTGCTCTGGTCTTTGGACAGCAATATGGTCCGGGGCTAAAGTGGTTAAAGGGGTTGTAAACACTATTTCACCTTTATGCATCCTATGCATTAACCACTTGACCACTGGGCACTTAAACCCCCTTCCTAACCAGGCCAATTTTCAGCTTTCGGTGCTCTCACAATTTGAATGACAATTACTCAATCATACAACATTGTACCCATTTGAATTTTTTGTCCTTTTTTTTTCCACACAAATAGAGCTTTCTTTTGGTGGTATTTGATCACCTCTGGGTTTTTTATTTTTTGCACTATAAAAGAAAAACGACTGAAAATCCTGTAAAAATAAATAAAAAAATCTTGTTTCTGTCATATTAGCGGGTTATTTCTCACACACAGCATATGCATACCACAAATTACACCCCAAAACACATTCTGCTATTCCTCCCGAGTATGGCGATACCACATGCAGGGAACGCCATCAGGCGTTCTGGAACACCCAGACCAATTCTGACATTCCTCTCCTACGTGGAAAAATCATCATTTATTTGCTAGAAAATTACATAGAACCCCAAAACATTATATATGCTTTTTTATCAAAGACCCTAGAGAATACAATGGCGATGGTTACAACTTTTTATCTCGCATGGTATTTTCGTAGAATTTTTTTGAACGCGTGTTTTTAAAAAAAAAAACAGTTTTGTGCAACGTTGCTACTTAAAAATCCCCATAGACGACACTTTAATTACTTTTATTGGTTACATGTTTTTAGTTACAGAGGAGGTCTAGGGCCAAAATGATTGCTCTCGCTCTAACGTTCGCAGAGATACCTCACATGTGTAGCTTGAACACAATTTTCATATGTGGGCGGGACGTACGTATGCGTTCGCTTCTGCATGCGAGCACACGGGGACAGGGGTGCTTTAAAAAAATGGGTATTGCTGAGTATTTGGGTATTGCAGAGTATTTGGGTATTGCAGAGTATTCGGGTATTGCAGAGTATCGCGCAGGGTATTGCAGAGTATTGGGGTATTGAAGAGTATTGCGCAGGGTATTGCAAAGTATTGGGGTATTGCAGAGTATTGCGCAGGGTATTGGGGTATTGCAGAGTATCGCGCAAGGTATTGCAGAGTATTGGGGTATTGCAGAGCTGGGATAGATGGAGGGATGGCTGGATCTGTGACTGCATTTGTCACAGATCCAGCCACAGCGCAGCTGCTGACACCCCGCTCCCCCCCTCTCCTCTCACACTGTACCGAACGGTACTGAGAGGAGACTCAGGAGAGGGAGGAACCAGCGTCATCAAATGACGCCGGTTTGTTTACAAGTGATCGCGCCGTCATTTGACCGCGCGATCACGTGGTAAACAGCCGCTATCAGCGGCAATTTACCGTGATCCGTGATGCGCTGGGTCTTCTAGACCCGGCGAGCACGGAGACTTCCGCGAGCGCGTCCCAGGGGACGCGCAATCGAGGAAGTGAAGGACGACGTCCCAGGGACGTCGTCCCAAAATATCTCCACCGCGCCGTAGCAGTAAAATGCATATGGCGCAGTGGGCAAGAGGTTAAGGTGAAAAAACTTCTGTCAGTCCCCCCGTTTTACTTACCTGAGCTGTTGAATTCACTCAGCGGTGACGCGATGTCCCTTTCTCGATGGGGTTCCAGCTCTTGAATGGATAGATTGATAGCAGCGCAGCCATTGGCTCCCACTGCTGTCAATCAAATCCAATGATGCGGGCGCCGTGGGGTGGGGGACGAGTCATACATTCGGCAGGTATGGATGCTATGGATTCTCCTAAGGGGTTACCCGATGTGGAGAGGAGCCACGTGAGCCACCGAGCGACCTCAGAAGTCACGGATCGGGGGCCACACTGTGCAAAACGAGCTGCACAGTGGAGGTAAGTATGACATGTTTGCTATTTAAAAAAAAATCTTTACAATCACTTTTAGGAACTGTAGGTTTATTTTAACAGTGAGAGACAGAATAACAACAAAAAAATCCAGAAAAATGCATTTCAAAAAAGTTATAAATTGATTTGTATTTTAATGAGTGAAATAAGTAAGTGACCCCTTCGCAAAACATGACTTAGTACCCTTGTTGGCAATTACAGAGGTCAGACATTTCTGGTAGTTTGCCACCAGGTTTGCACACGTCTCAGGATGGAATTTGTCACACTTTTTTTTGCAGATCCTCTCCAAGTCATTAAGGTCGAGGCTGACGTTTGGAAACTCGAACCTTCAGCTCCCTCCACATATTTTCCATGGAATTAAGGTCTGGAAACTGGCTAGGCCACTTCATGAATCTTTTGTTGCCTTGGCTGTGTGTTTCGGGTCATCGTCATGCTGGAATACCCATCCACAACCTATTTTCAATGCCCTGGCTGAGAGAAGGAGGTTCTTACTCAGGATTTGACAGTACACCACCCCGTCCATCTTCCCTTTGATGCAGTGAAAGTGTCCTGTCCCCTAAGCAGAAAAACACCCCAAAGCATAATGTTTCTACATCCATATTTGACAGTGGGGATGGTGTTCTTGGGGTCATAGGCAACATTCTTCCACCTCCAAACACGGCGAGTTTAGTTAATGCCAAAGAGCTAGATTTTGGTCTCATCTGACTACAACACTTTCACCCAGTTCGCCTCTGAATCATGCAGATGTTCATTAGCAAACTTCAGACAGGCCTATACATGTGCTTTCTTGAGCAGGGGGACCTTGCGGGTGCTTCATGATTAAGACTAAATTAAGGAATGTTAGGATTCATCCCACAAAGAACTTCCTTATATGTATTGTCTTAGGCCGTGTACACACGACCAAATACATCTGTTCAAATCGGTCTGACAGACCGACTTGAACAGATTTGTCTGCTGGGCTGTTTTGGTTTGATCGCTGTACACACGATCAAACCAAAATCCCCGCCGGCAGACAGAGCGGGTGACGTGGCGATGACGTTGACGCCGCCACGTCACCACACCAGGAAGTAAAACATTTCCGCGCATGAGTCGAATCCATTCGACGCATGTGCGAGCAGATATGTCTGCTGGTTAGCGTACTAACCAGCAGACATGTCGGACGGACGGATTCCCAGCAGACAGATTTTAAAGCATGCTTTAAAATCTGTCGGCTGGCAAAATCTGTCTGTCCGCCCGTACACACGATCGAATCTGTCTGCTGAAACGGTCTGTCAGACCGTTTCCAGCAGATAGATTTGATCGTGTGTACGCGGCCTTAGTCTTGCGTACAGAAAATACCTATTCCAAGTGCAATGGTAGACTTATCGAGAAATCTATTTCCTAGCTTTTAAGAGCATAGCGAAAACCCAAGCCCTTAGAGCCAGAAAATCAAAAACACAGTAACAAACTAACCCCTGGGACAGAAGGTCCAGATGATATGGGAGGCATCTGGATAGTCCAGGGGGGTTTCCATTAGAGTAGTGAAGGGGAGCTGCATGGAACACGAAGAGCGCAGCAGGGTACAAGAGACCAAGTTTAGTAGCAGGCCCAGGGATAGGGATGCTTCAAGCCACTCTGGAACCATAGGTGAATTAGGAGCTGTAAGGGCTGATGTATAGGCAGGTCCCATACAAGGAGCAAGCAAGATCGTCCAGCTGTCTGTGACTGCATCATTATGTGGGCGCAGGAAGCTTTGAATTACCTCCTAGGGTGTGCAGGGTTGTGTGGTTTCCCGAGACAACAGAAAAGTAGAGGGTGTGCCACATACCAGGAAGCATTGTGCAATAAAATGCACACACCAAGCCCATGCATGCCTAGTAGAGCATTTGCCTTTGACCATTTTTGAAACTGACCCAGGCAGGTACAGAACAGCTGGTGCTGGATGCCAAATATTGAAAAGTGTCTTGTGCTCTGTTACTGCCACCACGTGACAGCTCTCAACTGTTGACAGATATAAAAGACCTGTCTGCTGGGATCTCCAGTGTTAACCCCTGGGGGATGTGACAAAAGCAATGTAAATCACTGCAGTGGCAGTCCAGAATGTGCCATGTGGCTCCCACTGTGTACACTGGAGAGTGCTACGCAGGGACCAGTGGCATATGCCCATTCAAGACAGTCTTTGCCCTTCTGGTGGGCATAACCCCCAAAGGGGTCTGCAGGAACTGTATTTCTCTAGGTGGGTATATTACGTCCCTGGACCAGTAAAATGACTTACATACTGTGTTGCACCTAATGCAGCATTCAGTGCCAAATAGAAAGATTATAATTCTTCTCCTTGGCAGAAGTATGGCCTCAGGGCAAAGGGGAAAATTAGCCATTCCAGAAGCTGCAAAAAAGAGCCCCAGTGATTCTGCAACAACTATAGGGATCTTGCTTGGAAAAGAAATGTCTTGTTAAAAAATAAATGCTTCTCTCAGAGCAGAGAGATGATGTCCATTATTCTAAGGACACTTACAAAAAATGAAGACATGCTTGGAGGGGAAAAGGTTATACTAGGCTGCCCTTACAGCTTTGCTTTGTTTAAAGATACTATCCTGTGTTCCATAATGTACATTGTCACCACAGATACAGCTTGTCACCACATATAAAGCTTGTCACTTGTCTCCACAGGTACAGCGCACTTTGTCACCACAAATGCAGCTAGCCCATGCTGATCTGTATCAGTGATTCGGTCTCCGTGCCATTTACAGAAGTCCAGCTCTTGTGGAGGCCGAAGGGAAGGAAAAAAGCCTGGATGGCAATTTAAGTAGCTGCCAATAGAAATGGAGGAGTCATCTGGGCATGCCAATTTCCCGTGAAATTTCCCAGGACTGTTGGCAACTATGCAAAAGAAAGGAAATGTATAAAATAGCCAGATCATAAATAGGATGGCCAGGAGACTAGCATAATCTCACACTATCTATAAAATGTAGGCTCTCTTACAGCTTGTTCACACTTACTAGCATTTTTTTTTTTTCAGGAGCTTTGCAGGCAGTTCTGACTACTGCCAAACCCCTTGAAAACATTGGTCTAAGGCCTCATGCACATTGGGAGTTTAGCCCCGATGCACGAGCCTCCAATGTTTTGGTGAAGTTAGTGGACACATGTGACCCATCCAGCTCCGCTGCCAGTAGCCTGTCAAACTCTATGAGAGACTGACAGCTGCTGCAGCTGGTTGGTGTTCTTAGCAGGGCCTTATCCTTACTAGGGCAGAATGAGCCCAGGGTAGAATGCCTGGAATGCAGACTGCTTGCTTTCCAAGAATTCATTCCTGGACACATACTGCCATAAAAGCAAATATCTCTAGATGCCCCAGCCAGCCGCAGCAGCTCTTAGCCTCTTTGCCTGCTGCCCACACCTAAAAGCCAGAGCCCCATGCATTGGGGCTAAATGTCCATTGTGTAGGGGGCCTAAAAGTAAGATTAAGCTGATGCAGCTTGGCATTCAGTCCAAGACTTGCTCTCTTCCTAAGTACAAAATAAAAAAAAAAATGGGTGCACACCAAACTTGTTCCAACATAGATGAAAGTTTAATATTTTGGACAAGGTACAACATACAGCATTTTTTATTTATATTTGCTGAAGCATGTTTTTTAATTAAATGGTTAGGTATTGTGAGATATACTGTGTTATAATGGATACATTGTTCCTCACATATGCTTGATATTTAATGTATATGATACCCCCACCCCTAATAAAGCCCTTTTCATATTTTGGTACCTTAGGCCGTTGTTGACCCGCCATTTTTTATTAATTTATACAACATACAGCCCTGCCCGGTTTACAGCTTTTTTTTTGCATTGTGGATATTTCTTTCGATGTCAGCACCTGGTAAACCAGTGAGCAAACTGACGTTAGGAAAGTACAGAGCCTTGGAGACACTTTGTACATGCTCAGTTTTGTGTGTGTGGGGGGGGGGGGGGGTGAGAGCCCAGATATAGTGAATACGGAGTCCTGGTTTTTGTAACCATTTAAGGCTCGATTCAGAGTATAGTACTGCATTCTGAATAGTACACTGACACGTCTTTCAAAGACTCCTGCCTTGCAATTTTTCGGTGGGTTCTGGTGCATTAGGCAGCTAAACGATGATATAATGCTACAATTCATTTATTTACAGTACTGTAGTTCACATTAAATGTATATTATTATGTGAATCATATGTATACATGCTATAAGTAGGATTCAATTAAGTACACATTTTAATATCTATAACAATGTACAGGTATACCCCACTTTTAAGTACACAATGGAGTTTATTTACTATAGCTGGAGAGTGCAAAATGTATATACTGTATATATAGTACATCAGCCCTCAAAATTTCCACTCGCCTACTAGCATTTGGCGAGTGGATTTAAGCTGGGGGTGAGTGATGACAGGGCTGCATGACCAATCTCCCTGCAATCTGTGCCTACACTTAGAGTCCCGATGAGATTGGCAGCCGAAGAGGAAAGGTGCATGCTCGGGAAAATTAGTCTGGTGAGCCGCGCACAGGCAGAGCAGTACACAGATGCTCTCCTTACAATTCTCATTAAGCCATGGGACCTAACAGTATGACCTTTTTTGAGCTTGCCCCCCCTCCCCTCGACCAATGTAGCTGGAGAGCAGAAAGTAATGAGTGAGGTGGAGTATTGTGAAAATTACCACTCCGGTGCAGCGCTCACTGAAAGTTGCCCTGACATGAGAGCGGCAGCCTTCCAGTTTGTGCAGTTTTCTTCTCCTTGTGCTCTATGTAAGCGTCCAACAGTTCAGCCTAAGCACTGCGAACAGACTGGTCTCAATGGCTGTGCAGTTGTGTGGATCTCAGCGCTGGAATGTACTCCAGCTCCTCTCCGCTAGCCTGAATAAAAGGAGGAAGTGGGGACATGCAAGCGTGGAGCCGCACACACAGGCTCCTGATGATATGGGAGAGAGAGAGAGACCCTGGTCTGCCCCCAGTGCCCTGTCCCTCTGGTCTGCCCCCTGTCCCTCTGGTCTGCCCCCAGTGCCCTGTCCCTCTGGTCTGCCCCCAGTGCCCTCTCCCATTTTGTTAAAGTTGTTGTTGGTAATATTTAATTTTGTAACTTGATTCTGCATAAAACATTGTCATTCCATGAGATAATCTATGAGGGCGTATTTACAGGTGCAATTAGGCGCAGGGCAGTGTATGAATTAGGTGGGGCAACTGGTGGTGAGTAACTCTTGAGGCCTGGCTAGTAGCACAGGACTTGAAATTTTGAGCCCTGTAGTACATACATTAAAAAATCTTTGCATTGCATTGTACTTAACTATGTGTAGAGCTACACTCAGCTGCTTTGTTATTGTACAGTAATAGTACATTGCATTTCATCAATGCAGTAACAATTTCAATCTATCTCTTGCAAAATAGCTCCAGGATAAAATGCCCTCAGGATTGTGGAAGACAAGCATGATATTGACCGTGTTCTGCTGTGTTCCATAATACAATGCAAAAGCTTTATGACCAAAAAACTTGGATAGGAACGGTGTGCTGGTATTCCAATATATTATCAGAATATGCATTAAAAAAAAACTTACTCTGCAGGTCACTGAACATAGTATAATTTCTACCATTATTGATATTGAGATTTATATAGAAGCTAAAACTTGCTATTTTTTCTCTTTTTAACCCATTTTGGATTGATGGGACATATTGCCATCAACATGCACACCAATATCAATAAAGAAAAAAGTGAAACCTGTATTTTTGAGGCAACACATTCTGATCTGTTTCAAGTTTTGATTAAAACATATTCATTAAAAAAAATCATAAAAATAGCTACATATGCATACTTTAAAAAACCCATAGTATCCAGTTATATTATATTATTATGTACATTTAGGAAATAATCCAGGCCTTTTTGGAAAAAAATAACAATTTACTGAGCTGGGCAGAACCAGCTAGTTGAGTCTATTCCACATTTCCACAACTCTTACTATCCTCCAGATGTAAAGAGGGCCCCCTTGTCCTCTGTGATAACCTTAAACATCATGGGCCAGATTCTCGTAAATCAGCGTATTTTTCTTCTGGCGTAGCGTATCCCATTTACGCTACGCCTCTGCAGCTTTTACGGGCAAGTGCTGTATTCTCAAAGCACTTGCTCCCTAACTTGCGGCGGCGTAGCGTAAATGGGCCGGCGTAAGCCCGCGTAATTCAAAGTAGGAAGGAGATGGGCATCTTGTATTTAAATTAAGCGCGCCCCCGCGCTGAACAAACTGCGCATGTGTCGTCCGTGGATGTATTCCACTGCGCATGCTCCAAATTACACTGCAAATACACTGGTTTCGACGTGAACGTGACTTACGCAAAGCCCTGTTCGAGAACGAGTTACGCAAACGACGTAAACGATGGAAAAACACGACGCTGTCCCGACATCCATACTTAACATGGCTTACGCCGAACCTACGCAAGGTTACCCCTCATATAGCAGGGGTAACCTTACGCTTACGCAAACGATGTAAACTACAACGACGGGGCGCAAATACGTTCGGGAATACGCGTATCCAGCTCATTTGCATATTCAATGCAGAAATCGACGGAAACGCCACCTAGCAGCCAGCGTAAAATTGGAACTTAGATACGACAGTGTAAGTGACTTTCGCCAGTCGGATCTACGCCAAATCTCTGCGTAACGGATTCTAAGAATCAGTCGCATAGATACACCGCCTCAGAAACAGAGATACGACGGTGTATCTGGAGATACGCCATCGTATCTCTTCTGAGAATCTGACCCCAAGTTCACTATATGGACCACTTATGTATTTATACATGGTGATCATATCCCCAAAAATCTCCTCCTTCCAAGAGAGAATGAATTTAGTTCCTAATCTTTCCTCATAGCTGAGCTCCCCCATGCCTCTTATCAGTTTGGTTGCCCTTCTCTGCACTTTCTCCAGTTCCCTGATATCCCTTTTGTGAACTTGTGTCCAAAGCTGCATATTCCAGATAAGTTCTTAATAATGATTTGTACTGAGGTAAAATTATATCTCTCTCTCTGCTGTCCATACCTCTCTTAATACAAGAAAGGATTTTGCTAGCTTTAAAAACTGCTGTGTCCTCTCCCGACTCCCCCGACAATGTCATATTATCAAGAGGGCAGGAGACCAAGCTCTCCATTCTGATCTGCAGCTTCTCCTGACCCTTGCCCTGCTGATTGGATGACATTATCAGCCGAGTGGGTGAGGGACCAGCAGAGGATACACAGGCGTCGTTTCACAGCAGGAGACGAGCGGCAACCATGGTTTGTGATAGCCCTGTGTGGACCACGGTCGCCACTTATGTCCTGATGTGCGTCCTGGTGATCAACAGGGGGTTGGGGACCCCTGCTTTAAACTGTCATGCCATATCCGGGATTTGATCCCAGGGCCTGGTGTTCTTAGACGGTTTTCCTATGTCTTGAACCACCAGCTAACTGTTTTTATGTTTGCGTCCTAGTTATGTTCTTTTTCACTTGTGGGGATGTTGGCTCCACCCTGGGACCAGCTGTCAGCGGTCTTCTCATTGGTATCCCTATATATTCCCACTTCCATTTCCTGTCCATGCCTTAGGATAGGTTTCCATTTTTGCTGTTTGTGGATGCTCTTAGTTTCGATTGCTGACTTGCTGGCTCGTTCTTGACCTTGATTCTTGGATTATCCCTTGTACTTTTGCTTGTCTCGTTGCCAACCCCGCCTGGCTTGATCTTGACTACGATTCCCTTGGACCTTTTGTACCTTGCTGCCGAACCTACCTACCTTGTTTTACTGCTTTCTTGGATCGTCCTCTTCCCTTCTGGGTTTCTGTCTACAGCCTTCGAACCATGAGTTGTTGCTGGGGATTGAGGTTAGGCTATCTGCACCTGCCTGTGCAGTTCCTTATTTCCTGGTTGCAGGAGATCGCCGCCGTCCCTCCACCTGACACTGGGATAACAAGACCAGTCAGGAAAACAGAGGGACGGTTGTAGTCTCCTGGCAGACCTGACATTATCCTAAGACCAGATGGACCTCAGTGAGCTGGTGCAGGCAGTCCCTCTTCAGGGTCAGATGTTGGGTGAGCAGGCCAATCGTGTACAATTTTTGGAGGAGAAATTGAATGCTATCACTTCTATGTTATCATCATTGGCCTCTGCACATTGTACTAGTCCTGCTACACCAAAAACACATGAGTCTGGGGCTGGGGAACCTGTAGTTGTGCCTAAACCTGAGGGTTCTCCCGTTCCAAAGAGACCTCTCCCTGATAAGTATGATGGGAACCCCTTGGATTGCAGGGGATTTCTCAACCATTGCCGGTTGCATTTTAGAAATCAACCAACTGTGTTTGCCTCTACCCAAGCCAAGGTGACATTCATCATCTCCTTGCTTAAGGGCAGAGCTCTGTCCTGGGTGTCACCTTTTCTTGAGAAAGATTCTCCTGTACTTACTGATTACCCCATGTTTATGCAAACCTTTCAGATTCAGATTCCCACCATTCTGAAAGTTCCACCACTGTGTACTACTACTCTCAGCGAAGAACCTCTTGGTGATGGACCTATCACTCTTGGGACAACCCCCTTTCCATCCTGGTGGGTGCTTTGCATTCTGGTGTGTTATCATTTGATGTCATTTTGTCTCCTAAATATCATGTAATTCTTGGGTTCCCTTGTTTATGTAAACATAACCCATCTATTGACTGGTCCTCTGGCCAAATTTCTGCCTGGAGCACCTCTTGCCCCGTTCACTGTATCCAAAAGTTGGGACATGATAACGTGTCCGTTCTTGAGGTGTCTACTGTCCCTGTACTACCGGAGGCTGATGCCCTGTCTCTGCAATTCCTGTGTGAGAATCTGCAAATCCCCCCTGATCATATTGTTCCTCCCGAACAAATTATTGCACCTTCCCCCTTCTAATCTCCTTGTTCTGCCCCAATACCTTGTTTGTTCCCCTAGAATTATGAAAATAAGTGTTACAATGGGCCCATGGCCAGAAGGTATCCGTACACCCTGGTATCAATCAAACCTTCCTACGCTTGAAGCCCCTGGTTTGGTGGCCCACTCTAAAAAAAGATGTTATAGCCTTTGTTAGAGCCTGTTCGGTTTGTGCTGCCATCAAAATGCATAGTTCTGTTCCACAAGGTCTACTTCAACCGTTACCTGTTCCTCATGCTCCCTGGACTCATATCAGAATGGATTTTATCATGGACTTGCTCACCTTCAGTGGGAATACCGTCATTTGGGTGGTAGTGGACCGATCTTCTAAGTTGGCCCATTTCATTTCCATGTCTGCACTACCTTCTGCTCCAAGATTGGCCTTATCCTTTATTGAGAATGTGATCCGCTTACACGGCATCCCTTTAGATATTGTTAGCGATAGAGGTCCTCAATTCATATCCTCGTTCATTTGCAAACATCTGGGGATCAAGAATTCCCTGTCCTATGGATACCATTCCCAATCTAATGGCCAGACAGAGAGCCAATCAAGATTTGGAGATCTACCTAAGAGCTTATATCAATGCTGAACATGACAACTGGAGCGAACTAGCACACAATTCGCAGTAGCACTCTTCCCTTAGATGTTCCCCTTTCCAAGCTAATTTTGGGTATCAACCCAGGGTTCTCCCCTTCCAGTCTTCCTTGGTAGAGGTAGCAGCCAACATGGGCCCGGATTCACAAAGAGTGGGCGCACATTTACACCAGCGTAGCATACACACAGTACGCTACGCCGGCACAATGCGGAGAGACATGCACTGTATTCAGCAAGCTATTGCTCACCAAGATATGCCAGCGTAGCGTATTTTCGAAGGCGCAGGCCAGCGTAAGTGGGAGTGACCCTATGCAAATGATGGTCTAAGCATGGTGCAGTGTTTAACACCCGGCGTATCACGAACGCGCATGCGCCGTGACGTAGTCGTGACGTGGACGCATGAAACTGCACCCTTATGCGCATGCTCACAACTACGCCGGCACAACTGCCTAAGCTATGCCGGATCACTACGTACGCATTGAACGTAACGTACGCCCAATATGCCGGCCTGTGTTCTCTGGGGCAGACCTTTGCATGTCTATTGCTGGGTTGCGCCTCATCTATGGAGAATAACTTTACGCCGGACATACAACTTATGCAAACATCCCATAGCATGCGACGGGCGCACGTATGTTCGTGAATCGCCGTATTTCCCTCATTTGCACGCCGGCGTAAGCAAGATACGTCGGGGTAGGATGGCCTGTTTTTGGACGTATTTTGGTTTGTGACTCTGTCGCATACATACCCCGGGTGCACATTTGCACTACGTCGGCGTAAAGTAATTTACGTCGGCGTAAGTGCTTTGTGAATCCAGGCCATGGTGTCAAAATGTACTACGCACTGGAGAAAAATAAGAAAGGTTCTGCTTCAGTCTGTACATAGATACAAGGTGTATGCAGATACTTACAGAAAAACTGCACCCCGCTATCATCTTAATCAGCTGGTTTGGTTGTCCACCAAGAACATGAAACCGAGACAACCTTCCTCCAAGTTAGGTCCTAGATTTATAGGACCTTTTCCCGCATCCTCTGTCAGGTCAACCCTGTGGCTTATAAACGACACTTGCCCCTTCACCTTCACATTCCCAATATGTTTCATGTATCTTTGCTTAAGCCCTTTGTCAAGAATGGATTCTCTCTCCCTTCCAGACGTCCCTCTCCTGTCTCTGTGGATGACCATCAGGAGAATGAAGTTAGCAAAATTTGGGATTCCAGACGTAGGGGTAAACAATTACAATACCTAGTGGACTGGAAGGGCTACTCCATTGCAGAGAGGACTTGGGTACCTGCTCGTGACATTCATGCCCCACGGCTGGTCAAGTCCTTCCACAATAGGCACCCATCCAAACCCATCTTTGTGTGGGGGGTACTGTCGGGGATTTGGTCCCAGGGCCTGGTGTTCTTAGACGGTTTTCCCATGTCTTGAACCACCAGCGAACTGGTTTTATGTTTGCATCCCAGTTATGTTCTTTTTCACTTGTGGGGATGTTGGCTCCACCCTGGGACCAGCTGTCAGCAGTCTTCTCATTAGTGTCCCTATATACTGTATTCCCACTTCCCCTTCCTGTCCATGCCTTAGGATAGGTTTCCGTTTTTGCTGTTTGTGGATGCTCTTAGTTTTGATTGCTGACTTTTTTGTTTCTTGACCTCAATTCTCGGATTATCCCTTGTACTTTTGCTTGTTTCGTTGCAGACCCCACCTGGCTTGATCTTGACTACGATTCCTGGAATTTCCCTTGGACCTGGTGTACCTTGCTGTCAAACTTACCTGGCTTGTTTTATTGTGTTCTTGGTTCGTCCTCTTCCCTCCTAGGTTCCTGTCTACAGCCTTCGAACCGTGAGTTATTGAGGTTAGGCTATCTGCACCTGCCTGTGAGGTTCCTAATTTCCCGGTTGCAGGAGATCGCAGCTGTTCCTCCACCTGAGTCAGGAAAGAGGAGGGTCGGTTGTAGTCTCCTGGCAGACCTGATATAAACAATACAAATAAAATGCACTTGGTAGACATCAGCAACCACATACACCCCAATATAAAAGTGCACATCCCTGCAAATTAATAAAATTAGTGTAGCCCTGTTGTTGATTTCAGCTCCTTTAAGAGAAAAGATATTGCAGCTGCAGGTGGAGCCGGAGAGCACAGCTTTGTGGGGATTGTAGACACAGCCACTGAGGAATTACAAATGAAAATGGATACTTAGACTACAGTTCCCAGAGTGCTACAGGAGAAAGAAGGAAGTGAACTCTGGGGCAAGAGGTTGCTGGCCTCAGTCTGGTGTGAGGAGACAGGGAGAACAGACTGCTGTTGCTTGGGTGTGCCGCCTGTTTGTGGAGAGACTGTGCTGACTTGTCACACGTGCCTTCCTGAAGTAACATCTGCTACACAGGGTAAACGGCCGTTTGTTCCTGGCTGGAAGAGGATCCTCTGGGGCTGTGAGTAAGGTGCCACCCTGCTGAGAGGACACTGCGGGCGGCGACTCGGCCCGGACGGACGCCAAATTTGATGACCAGAACCCCTGATGACATCAGACTTCAGCTCCTATATACAGCTCTTCATCGCAGAAGATAATTGCTGACATCCCTGCCGGCTACAGACGGACATCTCCCTCCGTGGATGGGTGAGAGGCCTCCGGCCCGTTGTCATTAACCATACACACAGATTTTCACTGTTCATATTGGGCCCCAACGTTGGCTAGCTGAAGAAACTACCACTGGCCAGTGGGTTAGGTACCCGGGTACATTGGGACTAAGTTTATATATAAGTTCACAGTTAGAATAACCGCATTTATCGTTCATCACTGTTATGCTGGTGTCTCATATGCAGTCTCTGTGTTATGCTGTGTAGAGATAAATGTTGATGTTGTATATTGCTATTCAGATTATTATATATACAGTAAATAGTTATTTAAACTCTCACAAGGTGTGCTGGTGTGCTGTGGATTCATTGTTTGTGGTGTGTCACAGAGGTAAAACAGAAGACCCGATCATCCAGCGGCTCCTTCGGGGGTGAGCGCTACATTAGTGTCTGAAAAAAATTACAGAGTTTAAAGTGCAACCATATATGCATATAAAATATCCCAATTTTACACATATATACAAAATGTTCCAATGCACATTCCAATGTGTGATAAAAAAAGTGCTTGTGGTGCTGATCCAAATTGCATAGAAAGTGCTCCAGATCTCAGGTGCTCACCCACATGCAAAGTTGCTTATCAGATGTAAATATCCCAAAAAGAGATCATATGAACATTATCTGCAGCAAATCTGGTAACCTTAAAGCGGAGCTCCACCCTATTTCACACATTAGCTTAATCAAAAAGCAGACAAGAATGCATTAAGGAACGGACGTTTTTTTTTTTCTGTGACAGTACCTTTGTTATCAGCAGCTGTCACTTGGCTTCCTGTCTCTTCTTTGCGGGTATTCTGCGGGCAGTGCATCATATCCTTTACCCGCAATGCCTCCTGGGAGCTTTTCTGCAGAGGTTTCCTTGAGTTATCGTGAGATTTCCTAAAGCGTGACGCTGCTGGCTCGTCACATCAGGCTCCCCATCACAGATTGTTTCGGAAGTGACGTTGCGTTGCCGCCATCTTGCTACTCCCTACACTCATGCACAGTAATGAGTGAGAAGGGTCAAGCGGTGTAGCAAGATGGCGGCAACGGGACGTCACTTCCAGAGCAATCTGTGATAGGAGAGCCGAATGTGACGCCCGTTTAAATGGAAACCTGGAAGTCGACGTCACTGCTGAACAAGGAAATGAGTGCTTGTGGGTTTCACAGTGCCCACAAGCAAAATAGAAACGGCGCTGCAAAGATAATATAAGTTCTAATTCCAGACGAAATCGGACAGCGGACGACTTTAACCACTTAAGACCCGGACCAATACGCTGGCAAATGACCCAAGGGGTTTTTGCGATTCAGGACTGCGTCGCTTTAACAGACAATTGCGCGGTCGTGCGACGTGGCTCCCAAACAAAATTCGCGTCCTTTTTTTCCCAGAAATAGAGCTTTCTTTTGGTGGTATTTGATCGCCTCTGCGATTTTTATTTTTTGCGCTATATACAAAAATAGAGCGACATTTTTGAAAAAAAATCAATATTTTTTACTTTTTGTTATAATAAAAAACCAATAAACTAAATTTTAGTCAAACATTTAGGCCAAAATTTATTTAGCCACATGTCTTTAGTAAAAAAAAAATCGCATTAAAAAAAAATTAGCTACCTAGCGGGAACAGCGACACTAATACAGCGATCAGAAAAATGATCGCTTAGTGACGCTGGCAATAGGGAGTGAAAGGGTTAACTAGGGCAGTGATCAAGGGGTTAAAACTTTATTGGGGGGGGTGGGGGGGCTACCCTGACACTAACACTGACTGACTGTCACACTGTCTGTCACACTGACACTAAATACAGTAATCATACATGTATGCTTACTGCATTCAGTGACACTGTGACAGGGGGGAGGGGGGGGGGGGCGATCGCGGGGGTTAAATGTGTTTGTGTCTGTGTGTAAGTGTGCTGTTGGTGCAGACTTACTTGGTGTGTTGTGATCTCTCCTCAGCGGCGCTTGAAACAAACGCCGAGGGAGAGATCACGTCGCTTCCTCCTTCCTGTGTTTACACAGGAGGAGGAAGTGACAGGGCGGGCGGGCGCGCGCATTGGCTGGGAGCGATCCGGAGGGGGCGGATGAAAACGGATAGCCACCCCCACTTGTCGGATCGCTCCTGCAGCCGCGCGGACCGCCGCATGTACGGGGGGGGGGTCCGATCGGACCCCCGATCCCCCCCAAGGCACCAACGTATATATACGTTGATGTGCCTGTCGGTGCCATTCTGCCGACGTAAATGTACATGCGGCGGTCCTTAAGTGGTTAAACAGCAGAAGCGTGAGTCCTCTGTTTATACGCCATAAATAATTTAATGTCCCCCCCAAAAAAAAAAAAACGAATGGCCGCGGGAGATGCGCTTTAATCTCTAGCTGATGCCCAGGAAAGTGAATCCACTGGTTTATTCCACAGTTCACACCAACATACAAAAATATTTAGGACCAAGCACCCTGCCTTGAACCAACTCTCAGCAGTGACATTACAGCAGAAGCCTCATTGTGTAGTAATTAAGAACACATTCAATGACATAAAAATATTACACTTACACAATATGCAAGTGGCATGTACAGATTCAGGCAGCACCAAGGGACCCGCAGGCGTGCCTGATGACGTTGCAGGAACAGCTCTGCCCAACACATTTCCTCTGAACAGGCATCATCAGGAAAGGAGGCTGTCCTGGGACATCTAAAGCAATGTTAATAGAACCTACAATGCATTGGAGCAAACTGCTGACCATCAACGTAAATAGCAAACAAAACATTAATTCCTCAGATTTGGGACAAATCTTCATAAAAGAAAATACAATGCCTAAAAAATTATTGTCAAAAAAAATGATTGTCAGATAAAGGGAATTGAAAAATTTGATTAAAAAAAACATAATTTACTATTGAAAGGTCAAACTATGTATAAAACATTAAAAAACATAAAAAATAAGCAGTATTAATGAAAACTAAAACTAAAAAAATCTAAAAGGCTGGACAGTACTGAATATCAACTGTTATTACTATAATGCCGCGTACACACGATCATTTTTCAGCATGAAAAAAAAATTTGTTTTTCAGCATGTCCAAAAAACAAAGGCCCAGATTCACGTACATCTGCGCATTATTGGACCGGAGTAGCGCACCGCCTTTACGTTAGACTTGCGCAATTTTGCCGCGTAATCACCCTATTCTCGTAGCTTTTGCGCAGAAAATTGCGCATGCGTAACGTTTTTTCATAGGCGTAAGGCGGAGTAATACAAATTGGGAAGGACGTGGGCGTGTTACATTGAAATGAGCCGTGACCCCATGCAAATGAAGGGCCGGCCGGCTCACGCATTCGCGCTTGAAGGAGACCATGGTCAGCTCCGCTGTGCGCATGCTCACAACTCGGGATCGGCGCAATCAGTGAAATTGGAAATGGACTAGGGCAACGTTGTGAACTACGCAAACAGCATAAATAGACAGAGACAAATGCACTTGCATTGCAAAAGTACATCCCTTTGTCCCTTCCCATTTAACCAAGTGCTTTTGTCCTGTTGTTCGTTGCGTTGTGTTTTGTAGTTGTCAGATTAGTGATCAAGTGTTTGTTAGTAGATCTTTGAAAGTGTTTTTTGATAAGTGTTTGAGTGACTGTTTGTTTGATATATTTCTGTTCGTTTGTTTTCTTGCTGTTTTTTTGCTGTTTGTTTTTGTGACTGTTTCTTGCTGAGTGCTAGTGGGATTTTTTGGGTGTTAGATTTGTGTGTGTTCTTGCTTGATTGGTTGTGCTTGTTTTTGTGAGTGATTTTTGCTGACTGGGAGTGAGTTTTTTGGGAAGTATGACAGAGAGAAAGAGAAAGCTAAATTTTACTGTGGGGGAAAAAAGAATTCTTGCCCGGGCCATTAGCGATTATGGGTGTTTCCTCCACGGCCCAGACAGTGCCAACACCAACCCGGCCAGGAGGAGGGAGATTTTGGATATGATCACTGAGCAGGTCAATTCAGCGGGGGAGGGGGAGACACGGACCCGGTCTGGGATTGACAAAAAAATCAATGACCTCCGGCGTCTGGTCAAACAGAAGCTGGCCAGAATGGAGATATGACAGGCTCTCCCTGGGGATACATACTGGCCATCACAACAAGTTAATTGCTTACCAGCGCGTTTGGCTTTCCTCATACCTCATAGGCTGCGACTTGCGCCTTTTAGTCTGTGATGTTGCCTCTCTTCCCCAGTACTTTGTAATCAATATTTAAACCTTTTTCGGAGCTTTTGTCAGCTTCCCCGGCGCGAGCCATTTGTATTCTTTGTTTTTTGGGGGGGCGCGTTTGTTATCTGCTCATTCCGGGCCACCTGCCATCCCATATCCTCCTGAAGAAGCTGTATCAACCGTGAAACCGGTCGAGGTCGCAGATTGGCTCCACGCATCTGACCAATACGGTTTTGCTTTGTTTTGTGTTATCTTAACAAACACCTTACTGTGTCCGAATTGTGGGGCCTGTCCCATCTTTTTATTATTGATGTAGTGTTCTTTTTGTAATAAACCTATTTTTATATGATACACGTCTCTCTACAAGTACCTTGAAAATCCCAACCAAACCCATACCGATCGATATAGTATAGACCAGTTTAGTGTCAAGCAGCTTTGCTGTCTCTATCTAGTCGGTCCTCCCCCCTTGTTTAAACATTCCGGGATGCTGGTACATTTTAAATGTATTGTTCTAAATTGAATAACTGAGACTATACTCTCCCCTTTTTCAAGCTGGCCAGAATGCATGCCCATGCCAGGGGCACAGGAGGGGGCCCACCATGCCCTATTAGGCTGACAGCGGAGGAGCGTGCGGTGGCCCTGACCTTTCATCGGCATGAAGTTGAGGGCCTGCCCGGCTTTGACTCAAGTCCGGAGCCCGTGGTGCCAGGTAAGTTTTTTTTTTAATATCAGGTGTGTAGCATGTGTGGGGGAGGGGGTGAAAGGGAATATGTGGCAAGTGTGTGGATCCTCCAACCTGTGAATGTTTTGTGTCATCCACAGATGTGCAGGAGGGTGCAGGGCCATCTGGCCTGACCGCACCATCCCCAGGACAGCAGCCTAATGAGGCCCCCCCAACAAGGCCGGAGTCCGCGGAGGAGGTTCAAGAGGAGGAGGAGGTACAAGAGGAGGAGGAGAATCATGAGGAGGAGGAGTCCATGTCAGGCACTGGACGTTTGGTTTTTGAGGACTATTTCCCTCTGGCTGGCAGCAGGCAGCCCTCCCTAAGGGGGAGCCCCCCCCCTCCTCCCCCAACATGGCTCCCCTCCCAAGGGCCTCCCCTTCTCCCCGGCCACAAGCATCAGCTGGAGGCAGGATTTCATCCCAGAACACCAGGGGGTTGGCCGATCTCCTGCCCGCCACTCTGAGAAGGGACCAGTTCCTCCAGACCCGCCATCTGGGACAGGTCAGCCAGACATTGGTGCGGATGGAGGAGAGCCTGTCCTCCATCAAGGATACGCTGGGGAACCTGGACTCCCACTCCCGGGCTTTCACAACCTGCCTAAACGAACTGCAGACGACATCAGCAGGCGTTGGGCAGGATGTGAGGGCCCTTACCCAGGCTATCCAGGCCAACACGGCAACACTTGGTGCTGCCCTGGACAGAATAGCCGTGGCCTTGGAGGGCAGGCCGCCAGGTGGGCAGAGATCAGGGGCTGCTCCTTCCCCGGTTTTCCCCCTCCCCATGAGTCTCCCCTGAGGAGCCGGGGCCGTGGCCGGGGGCGCCCCAGGCGTGGCTCACGTAAAGGGCAATCATTTTTGAATGTACAGTGACATAATTGGAGCCTTGGCGTGGCGTTGCTGCTGGACTGGTGCCAATCCTATTTGATGTGGATGTGGGGTGTGTTTGCTAGGGACCACAGTGGTGTGCATGCATGCATTCTCATTGTGCCATGATTAATGTGTGTGTTTAACGTGCAAAGATGCCCAATGTGAGCTGTCTCCTGGCTGCTCTTCCCTCAGAAGACGGGGGACCCTCGGTTAGGGGGGGATTGTCTGGTTCAGGGGTCAGGTCATCACGTAGGTCAATCTGCAGGCCCATTCTTTCTGCGAAGTTGTGCAGAATGCAACATGCACCGATGATCTGGCACACAAAGTTTGGGGAATACAAGAGGGTACCCCCAGACTTATCCAGGCATCGGAAACGTGACTTTAGGAGGCTAAAGGTGCGCTCCACCACTGCTCATGTTTGGGCATGTGCTTGATTGTATCTTTCCTCTCCTGGGGTTTGGGGGTTCCGGATAGGAGTCATGAGATGGGGTCCCAGTGGATATGCAGAGTCACCTGTAAGGGAAAAGACAGGAGGATGTTAGTCATGCATGTGCCCCTTGTGATGTGTGCATCATGGGGGGGATAGTCATGCCTGCCACCCATGTCACTCACCAACCAGCCAGGTGTCCCCATACACGTTCTGATCGAATTCCATTCGGATGTGGCTTTGATTGTATATGTAGCTGTCATGGCTGGACCCTGGGTGTTTGGCACGGACGTGCCATATGAGGCCTTGGGCATCGACTATCACCTGTACGTTGATGGAATGCCAATGCTTCCGATTGCGGTACATGTGCTCTGTCTCATGGGGGGGCTGGAGTGCCACATGTGTGCAATCAATGGCCCCCACAGTGCGTGGGAATCTGGCAATTCTGTAGAAATCTGTCATTGCCTTCAGCCGCAGGTCCTCAGTGGTGGGTTTGATGATTTGGTTGGCCATGCATCTGAGGATTGCAGGGACAACCTGGTGCACACATCTGCTCATGGAGGATTGTGACATCCCAGCCACCACTCCACTTGTACGCTGAAAAGAGCCACTGGCAAGGAAATGGAGTGTTGCCATGACCTTGACCAGTGGCTGCACTGCATGTGAGCGGTGTGTTGGGCTGGTGATGTCCTCCTGCAGGGTTGTGGTTAATTCCAGGATGACATGAGGGGTGAATCTGAAGATGCGAAACACCTCAGAATCACTCATGCCAAAGAGGTCTATGCGGGTGCGGTATATCCTCTCCCGTGCCATCCTCCGTGCCATCCTCCGTGCCCTCATCCTTCTTTGTTCATCTAAAGTCAGTAGTATAGCTATGTGCGACGAAGCCCCTGGCATGTTGGCATACAGATTGTTGTGCAACACGTGTGACTGCTGAGCTCCTCACTAACAGTGTTGCTTTATCTAACAAGTAGACTTTTTTTCTCTTTTTAGACCAGCTTTTATATGCTCTAATTTTAGACAGGACATTTTGCTGTTGCGCACACTGCGTCGCCTGCGCTGCCCCAACGTTCTTTTGTGGATCCCCGTAAGTCCCTCATTAGCATATTTGACTACCAAATCAATGGTCTGTCTAGCGCACTTTTGCGCAGACGGATGCGCCAGTCTAACGAAATTACGGGGAACAAATAAAAGTAGATTTTTTGCGTATCTCGTTCTGGGGATGCCGTGCTTCGAAACGCACGCGCACATTTCGACTTACGCCGCGCATCTCCTGTTGCGCAGGCGTAATCACTCTGTGAATCTGGGCCAAAGTTTTCTCAACTTCATCATTAAAAATTATGTTGCCCACACACCATCGTTTTAAAAAAAATGATCTAGCAAAGCGTGCACATTTTTTTCTTGTCGTTTTAGCCCACACAGGATTATTTTTTACAACCCGAAAAACGACATTGTTAAACAACGTTAAAAAATGCAGCATGTTCGAATTTTTTTTTTTTGTCGTTTTTCAGAAACTGAAAAATTATGTGTAGCCCACACACAATCATTTTAAATGACGTTTTTGAAAAACAATGTTTTTTTCATGCTGAAAAATGATCGTGTGTACGCAGCATAATAGTTGATGTCCAAATCCACATGAAACTCCATTGGGACAAATGTTTTGAGATTGAATATCCAGCGGGGTTTCTCGCTGGGAGAGAGTTCTTTTTAAATTGCTCCCCCGCCAGTGTGGAGAATATTCTTCTATCCCTATACTTTGTAACGAAGAAGGATTTTTTTTTTGTAATGTCAAAGAACTTGTCGAAAGGAAATTATGTCGCCTGAAAGCATTACGAATATTAGTGCGGCATTGTCATGAATCTGCAGTAATACATTCATGCCCTGTCTGTCTGCTTACCTCCGGTCTGTGTATCAGCCTTAGGGCCTGCACTCTCACACCTGCATGGTTAGGTAATCTTCCCTTAGCGTTGCTCCACCTTAGCCTCTACATCAGGGGTGGGGAACCTTTTTTCTGCCAAGGGCCATTTGGATTTTTGTAACATCATTCGGGGGCCGTACAAAATGATCAACTTAAAAATTAGCACGGCACATCTGGACCCCTTTTACATTACACAGCACCGCATCTCTGGACCCCTTTTACATTACACAGCACTGCACCTCTGGACTCCTTTAGCATTACACAGCACCGCACATCTGGACCCCTTTTACATTACACAGCACCGCACCTCTGGACCCCTTTTACATTACACAGCACCGCATCTCTGGACCCCTTTTACATTACACAGCACTGCACCTCTGGACCCCTTTTACATTACACAGCACCGCACATCTGGACCCCTTTTACATTACACAGCACCCCACCTCTGGACCCCTTTTACATTACACAGCACCGCATCTCTGGACCCCTTTTACATTACACAGCACCGCATCTCTGGACCCCTTTTACATTACACAGCACTCTGGACCCCTTTTACATTACACAGCACCACACATCTGGACCCCTTTTACATTACACAGCACCGCACATCTGGACCCCTTTTACATTACACAGCACCCCACCTCTGGACCCCTTTTACATTACACAGCACCGCATCTCTGGACCCCTTTTACATTACACAGCACCACATCTCTGGACCCCTTTTACATTACACAGCACTCTGGACCCCTTTTACATTACACAGCACTCTGGACCCCTTTTACATTACACAGCACCGCATCTCTGGACCCCTTTTACATTACACAGCACCACATCTCTGGACCCCTTTTACATTACACAGCACTCTAGACCCCTTTTACATTACACAGCACTCTAGACCCCTTTTACATTACACAGCAACACTCTGCACCACTAGACCCCTTTAGATTTACACAGACACCCCCCCCCTTCCCAGCTCTGTCCTTTCCTGCATTAATCATGCAGATGGAGAGACAACGAGCAGCGCTGAACAGAAAGCAATCACCTGCTGGTTTACTTATGTTAGCTTCAGCAGCTCTCTACTCAGCGCTGCTCAATGTCTCTCTCTCCCCCATGTTTTTGCTCACCTTGCAGCTGGAGATGGAGAAAATTAAACTTGGCGCACCACCGCCGCCGCGATGTAAATACGTGCACTCTGCACGTCAGTGCAAAGACACAGCGCCTCCCACTCCACCGCCCGCCAATCGCTCCCGTTATCAGTTTTTTTTCAGCCCTTCCGCCTGGTTGGCTGGTGTTCCCCGCCACTCCCACATCGAATGAGACAGACAGTTCCACCAGCCAACCAGGCTTAAGGGCTGAAAAAAAAAAATGTTTCCTGCTTGGCGTGACTCGGGGCACACACTCAGAGGCACGGGGGCCGGACGGAATGATTTCGCAGGCCGCATTCGGCCCGCGGGCCGTAGGTTCCCCACCCCCGCTCTACAGGATATACTATTTAACACTGTGCTCTCCTGCCTTGCCCGAGCAATATTGTGTGTTTGGCTTCAGAAAGTAGGCGTCATCAATACAGCGCCTCCAAAATAGCAGCTCATTAAACCTGCTTCCAAAAATAGCTTCCTCCTCCCACCACGCCATGAATAAATTGGTGAGGCTGGGAGCAAATTTGGCTCCCTTAGCCATGCTTTTATGTTGCAAATAATAACTACCACCATAATTGAAATAGTTACAGTATGTTCCATGGTGAACCTGAGTAAATCCAACACAAACATTTTTTGAATGAGGGGCATAAAATTAACTTGATTCCAAAAGTGAAACATGACACTATTGTGAGTGATAATAGTGTAAAGCAAAGAAACATCTGCCGTAACCAATATTGCCTCATCTTCAATATATAACTGAGCTACCTCCTTAATTAACTGCAGTATCTTTAAAGGGGTTGCATCCTATGCATTAAGGTGAAAAAAAAAACCTGGCAATGATGGCCCCCAGCTCCCCCGTTTTACTTACCTGAGCCCTGAATCTGCTGTGCGCATCCCCCGGCATCCTCTTCTCCTCTGAGTCTGGCCGTCTAGATTTGCTAGATTGATAGCAGTGCAGCCATTAGCTCGCACTGCTGTTAATCACATGCAATGTCACAGCGCACCGTGGGGCAGGGCCGTGTGATACAGTCGGCAGCTATGGCCGCCGGCTGTATCACAGGAGCGGGCCCACAAGCTAACCCCCTTGGGAGAGCAATTCCCATGAAGGGGGTTAGCTGATGCGGGGAGGAGCTGAGACAGCCGCTGAGGGACCCCAGAAGACCAGAATTGGGGCTACTGTGTGCAAAACAAGCTGCGCAGTGGAGGTAAGTATAACATGTTTTTTTTAAACGGGAACTTTCAGTGTCCCTTTAAGGAATGTTATTGCATGTCTGACTACCCTCTAATGTTTATGGAAACTTTGGAACCGTTTTAAAAATGACCTTGTATTAAACGTAACCAAAGGATAAAGGATTTCCACAAAAAGTACAGTTTTCCTAACTACCTTGCTTCCCTGAACAAAATTAACCCACTATTCTTACCCCAAACGCATATCTAATATAAATCCAATGGCCATAGCCTGCAGCAGGCTTAAAGCGGAATTTCACCCTAAATATAAGATCTCCCATGTGATTCAGCATACTGGCGTCAGCGCCAGTATGCTGTTTTTTTTTTTTTTTATCCCACACTTACTGTATTATCCAGTAATTTCATTTTTTTCCCCCGCGGTGGACGGCGCCAGTACAGCGCGTCACATCTTCCGAAAATACCCAATATGGACTTGGGTAATCTCGGCGAAAATGCGGCGCCTGCGCACAGACCTAGGAGCTGACTGCGCAGGCGCCGTATTTCTCCGAGTCCTACGGCTATTGCGCGTCACGCCCTCCGAAATAGGACTCGGAGAAATACGGCGCCTGCGCAGTCAGCTCCTAGGTCTGTGCGCAGGCGCCGCATTTTCTCCGAGATTACCCGAGTCCATATTGGGTATTTTCGGAAGATGTGACGCGCTGTACTGGCGCCGTCCACCGCGGGGGAAAAAAATGAAATTACTGGATAATACAGTAAGTGTGGGATAAAAAAAAAAAAAAACAGCATACTGGCGCTGACGCCAGTATGCTGAATCACATGGGAGATCTTATATTTAGGGTGAAATTCCGCTTTAACATCTTGCGATCAAAACATGGCCTGGTTTATATGAAAAAACTGAGAAAAAAGAGAATGAAAAAGACAAAGAGACTTCATGAGAATTTCTCTAGCGAACACATTGCAGAGACTTTGGCCCGGAATCACGTAGATCGGCGTATCTTTATGCCGGCGTAGCGCATCGTCTTTGCTATTCATGCTATTCACAAAGAATATGCGGTCAATGTTGCGCCGACGTAGCGTATAGTTCTCGGCGTAAGCCGACATAAGTCAAAGTAGGTGGAAGTGGGCTGGAAGTGGGCGTGATATTATAATGAAGCGTGACCCAATGCAAATGATGGCCTGAGCTTCAAAAAATTAACTGCGCATGCGTCGTTTCTTGGACGCATCCCAGTGCGCATGCTTACAGTTACGTTGAAATAGCTGCCTAAGATACGTCAATACACTGCCTACGACGTGAACGTAACCTACGCACAGCTCTATTCATGTAGTACTACGTAAACGGCGTAAAATACGACTGCTGTTCCGAAATCCATACCTTTGCATGGGTTGCGCCAACTTTAGGTGGAATAACTTTACGCCGGACGTACGTCTTACGTAAACGGCGTATATTACAGCGACGGGCGCAAGTACGTTAGTGAATCGGTGTATCTCGGTCATTTACATATTCGACGCGTAAATCAATGGAAGCGCCCCTTGTGGCCAGCGTAAATATGCGCCCAAGATACGACAGCATAGGACACTTACGTTGGTCGTATGAAGCCAAATTTCAGGCGTATCTTGCTCTCAGACTCAGGCGCATAGATACGACGGCGCATCCGTGTACTTACGCGGGGTATCTGTAGATATGGTGTGTATTATAGGACACTCCTACATTTGGCAACGTAATCGAATCCTACTAGTGGGTTGAGCACTGGACTTGAGAGCCAACAGATCTGATATTGGCACCTGAATTGTACACTGTTGTAAAATATTACTGATTATGATGGATTACTCATCATAATGCTGTTCATTAGCTGTGAGACTTGTTAACCACAGAACCCTTCACAGTAATATGAATATCTCCATTACTGGAGGTAAGAGCTCCACAATATAGTTATAGGAAACCATGTAAATTACCAAAAGTCAAATAGCAGTACAGTGGAATCTCAGATTGTAATATGGTCAACGAGCGCTTCGCAATACAAGCAATTTTTTTTTAAATCCTACCTCGATTTTGCGAGTGTTGTCTCGTAAACAAAAGGATTCAAGCCTCTGCGGTATGCAGTGCCGCATTTGGCCAGAGGTGCAGGAGCACCAGTGACACTCAAAGCCATTCTGGGCTGTTCGGAACTGTTCAGAAATACTAAAAAACACTCGGAAATACTTGGAAACACTTGCAAATACTCAGTTCCTGAGTGTTCCCGAGCCTTTCCAATGGTTTCCGAGTGCAGCCGAGCTATTTCTGAGTCTCTCTGGTGCCCCCACCTCTGGCCACATGCGGTATTGCATGCCATAGAAGGCAATGTGGAACGAATAATTTTTCTTTTCATTGTATGGGTAAACTCGCTTTGAAATGCAAGTGCTTTGGATTACAAGCATTATCCTGGTACGGATTATGCTTCTAATTCAAGGTTCCACTGTACTGTGCTACAACTGACAAGATAGTGCATTTACATCCGTAAAATCCTTCCAGCTCTCATTAAATCCCAGAATTCATGGCTTGATCTGACCAATCAAGTTATCTTGCTGGTGCTGTTGACAGAAGTTTTGTTAGCTTCACCCGCATGTCTCTACATTTGACAAGCTTCTAGAGATTTTATGAGTGTCCCTGACTTATCTTTTTTGATACCAACATGTGAAGGAGCAGTCTGCTTAGGAGCAACTATTGGTAACACTTTAGGTGTGTTCAGATCATGTACTGTGAATTTTCCACTCTTTTGAAATTTTATTGGACAGTCTATCTATAAAGCTGTTGGAGAATCTACCAGTGACAGGATTTAAAAGACAATGGCTAATTTTCCATCAGAGAATGTTTGGTCAAAATCACATTCACTGTTATTTTTATAAATAGATGTATGCGTTCTTTGCTCTTAGTTTCATCTTGAAATTCAGATTTCAGGCTAATAATATTACCATTGGATAAGCAAAGGACATATTTTAAAGTAATGACATGACCCCCTTGGTAACTTCTCCTCCTTGGTCTTCTCATAGATGGTGTTTGGGTTAATTTTCGGCTTCATCAAATATGGCTGCTGGTAGGATTATTAAAGTGATTTTAAAGGCATTTTTTTTTTTTAATAACAAATATATAATCTCTGTGCAATTAATTTGCAGCCCGATTTCACCTTCTCGGTTCCCCTGCTTACTCTCCTGGCTCCTCCCTGACCTCTGAGTGCCTCCACAGCAAGCCGCTTGCTATGGGGGCACTTTTGTGGGCTTGCTTCCATCCATAAGCCACACAGAGCACAGGCCTGCAATGCCCCTCAATCAATCCTCACTGGCTGTGATTGATAGAACCAAAAGCCAATGGCTGCTGTGTCTGAGCCAATGAGTAGAGAGAGCCGAGAGAGCCTCTGTTCCCATGCACATCACTGGATCAAGATCAATCTCAGGTAAGAATTTGGGGGGCACAGAAAGAAGAAAAGAGGGGTGCACCAGCCTAGTGTGTTACCGTAATATTAGTTTAATCAATTTCAAATATTTAAAAAAACATACTCACAAAGAAAGCATCATAATGGGCTTATCAACAATGCTGTAATGGATACCCTCAAATTGCACTTCAACAGAGGGATTGAGAGTAGATCACTGCCGGCTTACCCGTTTCGAGGCACCAAACACCTCTTCATCAGAGCACAGCAGTGGGGGAATTAAAGGCATTACGGTAAAAAACCTTCTGCCTTAAGAACCACTTTAAGGTGTGCTGATATGGCAGTCAAACACACACAGATGTTGACCACACACAATACACATGCATGCTTGGTATGGCATCATAATATGGTAGCAATATACTGCACATGCACTGTAGTGCACTATTCCTTATGTCACTGTATTTTGATGTCAGAGACGTAGTGGGCCAAATCCAACACATGTGCAGTAGTGGCAGTACAGTAGTGGCTACGCATGTGTGAGGTTTTGCCACCATATTGATCTAAAGTATTCATATACTTTCATTCTTTCCAGCATACAATTTTGGTCCTAAGCTGCTTATTGCACTATGGGGTGGAATTAATTAAGGCAAAAAGACTGTGCATTGTAAGTTCAGTTGCAATGATTTTTCTCATAGCTTAGTGAATGTAATTTCCATTTTCCAATTATGTGCGAGCAAAAATGTTGATTTTAAAAGAAAATCCTAGCAACCGGTAGGATTTTCTTTACAAAGTGAAGTTTTGCCACATTAACTAAGCTCTGGGAAAATGAGTGCAACTTCACTTGCAAAAGTGCACAGTCTATTTGCCTTTAGTAAATTCACTCCTATGTGACCACACAGGCTGGTGAAAACTGATCTTCTATATGCTGATGAGTATTTAGTCTGTACACAAGATCAAGTAGTTATGGGACAAATTATTAAGGAGCTGTACAATTAAATAATTTACTAATAAAGTCTTTCCATTTTACTGGGTAGATTATGATGCTATTTTTTTAACCTAAAAATATCAGCTGCATAATTTTGTCAGCATATTATCTTGTACTTTCCTGGTTGGCATGGCATATACTGTTATTACATAAATGAACTGTACTGCACAGCCCTTAATACATTACATACTTACAGTTCATACTGTTAAGTTGTATTAATGTACAACATGTTTCACAGATTATTAGGCCAGGGGGTGATGAGAAGGTCAATCTTACAACATGCAGAAACAGTTGCCGAGCATTGTCCAAGTCTGATGGATTTCTGCAGATTAGATCATGAGAGGTGAAGTGACCTTTTTAAGCAGGCTGAAATAAATTTTTATATTCTGAGTCAATATCATGGTGTTGCTGTTAAAAAGTTATTGAATAGCTAAGAAATTATTTAGCGCATGTTCTATAATTTAGAGTGTAAAAATCATTGTACAAGGAATTTACTGTCCTGGATATGTTGGTGAGAAGATTGCAGATTGTTTAATTGACCTGAAGGCTCTTTTAACAAACTTTGAAAAGTATAGGGATTTCTAGGTTTTACTGAATTGCCAGTGTTTGTGGTCATATTAAAACATTAATGTCTCTGTCCTGAAAGCAATATTTCAGTAGAACTATGGCTACCAGGATCCCATATTTGCTATGCTCCTGACTTCTTAGGCCGTGTACACACGATCGAACATGTCCGCTGAAACTGGTCCGCAGACCAGTTTCAGCGGACATGTTCGATCGTGTGTACGGCCTATCGGACCGTTTTCCAGTGGACAAACAGTTTTCAAGCTTGCTTTGAAATCTGTCTGCTGGAAACCTGTCCGTCGGACAGGTTCGATGGTTAGTACACAAATCATCAGACCAAAATCCTCCGCATGCGCAGAATCAAGTCGACGCATGCTTGGAAGCATTGAACTTCGTCTTTTCATCACGTCGTTGTGTTCTACGTCACCGCGTTCTGGTTCGAGGGGATTTTGGTCTGATAGTGTGTACGCACATCAGACTAACAGACAATTCAGCCTTGTCCGATGAAAACGGTCTGTCGGACATGTTTCCTCGGACATGTCTGATCGTGTGTACAGGGCCTTAGAAGAACAAGTTTCAGCACTATACTCACGTTTCACCAGTTTCTGTAAATTCATTTGTGCACCCTTTCAAATTCCACACATCAAAGCATGACTATGAGTTAAAATATGTATTTTTAATAACAGAGTGTATACCGTTCCAGATAATAATGCATAGTATCGCTTTTACCTTTATCCCAGCCCCTTTCTATGTCTCAAACATGTACACCTTGGCTTTTACTTTCCGGTATAATAACAGTAATTCATGTATACATCTTCTGACTATAGCCATTTTTTCTGAAAGGCAAATATCATGCCACTAGTAGCAAGAGAAATGTCTACATAGTATGTTAGTTAAAGAGGTGTAGCTCACTCAGTACAACACATTTAATATGGCAAAGACCAAAAACGGCAGCTGTAAGTAGACCATAGCCCAATAGCTTATAGCAATAAATCAGCAACCAAGCTCAACTCTTCTGACTTGCAAAGGTAAAATGTATTGATTGTCACATGTTGCTGGTTTATTGTACAAAGCCACTGCTCTGCCTTAATAAAAATAGCTAGTAGCAGTTAGTGACATTTAACTGGACTTGTTTCATAATGTCAAAGACGTTTTGTAGCTTATCCAAGTCACTTATTCGTATTGAGAACATATCTAGCATTTAAATGCAGCACAGTCATCTATATCCAATCACTGTGGAATGTGTTAGGCCGCGTACACACGATCGAACATGTCCGCTGAAACTGGTTCGCAGACCAGTTTCAGCGGACATGTTCGATCGTGTTTACGGCCTAGCGGACAGTTTTCCAAAGTTTCTAAACATGCCTAGAAACTTGTCCGCTGGAAACCTGTCTGTCGGACATGTCCGATGGTTAGTACGCCCAACCATCGGACCGAAATCCTGCGCATGCCTCAAATTGATTTGACGCATGCGTGGAAGCATTGAACTTCCTTTTTCCAGCACGTCGGTGTGTTCTACGTCACCGCGTTCTGGTCCGCGGGGATTTTGGTCCGATGGTGTGTACACACATCAGACCAAAAGATTCCTTCAGACATGTCCGATGAAAACGGTTCGTCGGACCTGTTTCATCGGACATGTCTGATCGTGTGTACGCGGCCTTAAGGCACAAGAACAGGGTGGAAGGTGTCAAAATTGTGGTGTCACCCTGTTAAATGTGGAAGACAAATGATGTTGAAGTCCCCCACTCTTGTTCAGAAATGTTTTTTCCAGTGTGACGTAGAGGGCCTTTTATTTATACCTCTTGCAAATCAGTTATCCTCTCTGTCTAAACTATGCACCTCACTGTTCTCCAAAAAAAAAAATTTCCTTAAGGTATAAGAATACTGTTGAGTCTTAACCTGTAAGATTTGCCCTCTTTTGTTGGGCCATTCATTTGTTGATAGGTTGCTTTGTCTTTCTGATGTACAGGGCTTTGCATTCCTCACTACACTGCATGACTGCAATACATATACAAAAGTATTTTGTGTGTGTTTGGGTGTTTTTTGAATATACAAACCTCTGCCTCAGTACATTGCTAAACTTGAAAGGCAAAGGGCTTAAATATTTGTTGAATATCCTAATAAGTTTTCCCTCCCTATCTCTGCCTGAGCGATTTGACAACAATTTACACCTTCAGCCATGTAAATCAGAGTAATAACACCTACAAAGACGTCCTAACACTAAGGAACTAGGAAAGGGTGGTTCCACAAGCATTCACACCTCCTATCTTGTTCTTGGACAATTACTGTAACATCTGGTTTGACACATTTCATGGTGACTGGATATAAGTGACTGTGCTACCTGTTTGGATATTAATGCTAGTATATGTTCCTGACACTCATAAGAACTTAAGAAATGGACCTAATAAGCTATGAACCATCTTCAACATTACAGAACAAATCCAGTTAAAGGGGACAGCTACTACTAAGTGTATCAAACCCTGGCTAATAGAAAATGTTTATGGACTAATTAAACATTAAAGGGGTTGTAAAGGTTCGTCTTTTATTTTCTAAATAGGTTCCTAGTCCTAAGCTAGTGCATTGTTGGTTCACTTACCTTTTCCTTCGATTTCCCTTCTAAATGTTTTTTTTCTTTGTTAGAATTGCTCACTTCCTGTTTCTCCTGAGTAAGCTTTCCACCATCATACAAGCGGTGGAAAGTCATTTAGAACAGCTTACAGAACACCTTACCATGAAGGAACAGGAAGTGAGAAATTCAGACAAAGAAAACAAATAAAAAAAACATTTAGAATGGAAATTGAAGGAAAAGGTAAGTGAACCAACAATGCACTAGCTTAAAGGAACCCATTTAGAAAATAAAAAAATTAACCTTTCCTTTAACTTCATATAGTATACAACTAAATACAAATGTGAAATTAATTTCTGTCCATCCCATCTTGAGATGTACACAACTTTTGCTTGCAGCACAGTCCTGCTCGACAGGGCTGGGAACAGCATGTTTCTCTGCTGCATTCACTTTCTCATACATTTATCCTCTTTACCCGAACCTTGTAACTGGATAGTGTAAGGAGAAGCAGCAGACTGATGAGCTCATCTGTCTGTCACTCTGTGCTCTCCTATTAGCATGTTTCATGCACTGTAGCACACCTGCTTGTTATTCTTGCAGTTTAAAGCTGGGTACACACTATAAGTTTTTGTTCATTCAACACAAAAAAAGAAAAAAAAATACAGATTGCTGAACTAACACATTAGAATAGTTAGTGGGGCGATCTCCCTGCTGAGCTTTGTGCCCCCACCCTCAACCCTCAACAGAACACATTGATCAGCCCTTACAGCCATTGGCTGAGAGTGCTGATCGGATGATGTTTTTCCAGCATGCTTTTTATACAGAAGATGTTAGTGAGACTTTGTTATTGTTCAGTTTAATAATTACACTCCTAAATGCTGCTTATGGGAAACGAGTGATAGAGTAAAATTGCAGCAATGAGAACAAGTGAGAGTGGGTGAGGGATGAACAATGATATAGTGAAAACGTATTCACACCCCTTGAAATTTTCCACATTTGGTCATGTTACAACCAAAAGATTTTTTTTTTTTTATTGAGATATTATGTGATAGACCCCACCCCCTGACGCAGAGGGGGGCATGGTCACCCGTCCATGTCACGGGTGACCCCGCCCTCGGTTATAAAACAGCTGTCAGGTGGGTCACATGGCATTCGGCCAGGAGCCTCCCGTGGAGGCGGTATCGTTCATAACGGCTGGTCGGACTCGCAGAAGGATTACTGAGCTGGATTTTTTATTTTATTTTTATTATATTACTTGTCCCAACTTTGTGTGTGTTTTTTTTTTTTGCCTTTTTTCTTATTTTTTTCCCACATCCAATTTGCATTTCAGGAGATTGTGACCAGCTCTCTATTGAGCCGGTTCACACATCTCCAGAGTGGCTCCGGAGGAAATTGCAAAGGAGTTCTGTGCATCTTCTGGTCCATTCCAGGTCAGAATTCAGCCATGCTGTGAGCCTCTCTGTGCTTCAGTGTGAACTCAGCATTAGAGAGTTGAATGTTCCTTCTGACAAAAGGTGACAAAGTAACAAAGGCCTTTTTTTACCACTCTTAAATAAAGATAAAGCTGAAACTGGTGAAATACCCACACAACAGTCTGTTAAACAGTCTGGTTTTTAACTCCTTCACAGTTTTTATAGGTTTCTTGCTGGTCACCCTTGCTAGTTACTTTCTTGTATGGTCACTCGTGTTTGGTAGATGACCTGTTTATAGCAAATTTGTGGCTATGCCATATTTCTAATTTATTATGCACCTGATTTACCTGTACTCCAAGCATGGGCGTCCGCTGAAATTTTTTAAGGGGGGCGCGCTTCCGCAGCGGCGATACAGTCGCATTTAACCCTTTCTTCAACCGCTAGCGGGGGTTAAAAGTGTCCCCCCCGTGTTAAAATGTAAAAACACCCCACTGTGCCCCCTGCATCTTTCAATATCTCTTTGTCACTACTGTGTACTAGTGTTGATCAAGAATATTCGCATTGCGAATATTCGTTACGAATATTGCATATTCGAGTATTCGCGAATAACTCGAATATCGCGGTGAATATTCGCTATTGCGAATATTCATATTTTTTCAAATTTATTTTTAAAACAGATCACATCCTAGTGATCTCCATCGACGCAGCATTGCTGGTATGATTAGAGACCCTGGGCCGAGTAGCTGAGGCGATCCTTTTATGTTGCCGAATATTCACAATGCGAATATTCGTATTACGAATATTCATGAATACTTTCTCTGCCCTTCTTTTGCATCAGAGCCAATCAGAGTTCTCCTACCACAGTTGTCAGAGGTTAGCAACCTCCATAGCAACCAATAGGAACCTGCGTGCACGACAATGCACATGCGCGGACGAGAATTTCGCAATCAATTTCGCATTAGCGAAATTTCGCAAAAAAAAATGTTTTGATAAAATATCACGAATATTCGATATTAACGAATATTTCACGAATATTCTTCTATATATTCGTGAAATATCGCAAAATCGAATATGGCGTATTCCGCTCAACACTACTGTGTACCCCCTCTCCAGAACTGTATCATTGGACCTCTTTACATTACACAGCACCCTGCATCACTGCACCCCTTTACATTACACAGCACCCTGCATCACTGCACCCCTTTATATTACACATCACTCTGCATCACTGGACTCCTTTACATTACACAGCACTCTGCATCACTGGACTCCTTACATTACACAGCACTCTGCATCACTGGACCCCCTTACATTACACAGCACCCTGCACCTCTGGACCCCTTTACATTACATTGCACCCTGCACCTCTGGACCCCTTTACATTACACAGCACCCTGCATCACTGGACCCCTTTACATTACACAGCACCCTGCATCACTGGACCCCTTTACATTACACAGCACCCTGCACCTTTGGACCCCTTTACATTACACTGCACCCTGCACCTCTGGATCCCTTTACATTACACAGCACCCTGCATCACTGGACCCCTTTACATTACACAGCACCCTGCATCACTGGACACCTTTACATTACACAGCACCCTGCACCTCTGGACCCCTTTACATTACACTGCACCCTGCACCTCTGTACCCCTTTACATTACACAGCACCCTGCATCACTGGACCCCTTTATATTACACAGCACCATGCACCTCTGGACCCCTTTACATTACACAGCACCCTGCACCTCTGGACCCCTTTACATTACACAGCACCCTGCATCACTGGACCCCTTTACATTACACAGCACCATGCACTGTGCAGGACATTAATACATTTTTTTACCATGACCAGTGCAGGAAATTTACCCCCTCCCCCCATGCTGCATATTAAAAAAATCACAGAAAGTCATCACTGTTAATCTTCAGACTGCATGCAGTCTAAAGATTATTAACTGTGAATGTGATGACTGTCTGTGATTTTTTTAATATGCAGCATGGGGGGAGGGGGGTAAATGTCCTGCACTGGTCATGGTAACTCATGTATTAATGTCCTGCACAGTGCAGGACATTAAAGCGGATGTCCCCCTGAAAAAAAAAATTAAAAGCCAGCAGCTACAAATGCTGCAGCTGCTGACTTATAATATTAGGACACTTACCTGTCCTGGAGTCCAGCGGCATCTGCAGCAGAGGACAAGCGATCGCTCGTCACCCTGCTGCTCCCCCCTCCATCCACGGTGAGGGAACCAGGAAGTGAAGCGCTCGGGCTTCACTGCCCGGTTCCCTACGTCACGCTGCGCCCGCCGATTGGCTTCCGCTGTGTGCTGGGAGCCGAGTGTTCCCAGCACACAATGGGGGACGGATGGAATGTGGGAAAAAAAAAAACGTATTTTGCCCGAGACGTGTGGCCGAAAGTGGGTGCAAATACCTGTCTTTAGACAATTATGTGCACCCCCCTCCCCCTGAAAGGTGTCAAATGTGACACCGGAGGGGGGAAGGGTTTCGATCAGTGGAAGTTCACTTTAGGGTGGAGATCCACTTGAATACATGAGTTACTATGACCAGTGCAACTGTGCAGGACATTTACCCCCCTCCCCCGCCACCATGCTAAATATAAAAAAAATCACAGACAGTCATCACAGTTAATAATCTTCAGACTGCATACGGAATGATTACTGTGCTTACTTATAATGTCAGTGACTGACTGATGCTGCTGTAGACATTGAAATGAAGATAGCTGTTGCTACCTGGTTGGTTCCTCGTCGGCAGCGCTGGCTCCTCCTCTCTACACTCCTCCGTGCCATCCCAGCCAGCCATGAATGGTAATCCCCACCCGCAATGAGTGACGTCACACCGGAGGTGGCGTGTCATTGTTGAACTTGTCAACACTGTTTTACGATCCCAGAGGGGGTCAAACGCCCCCCTTTGCCCTATGGAGCGGACGCCCATGACTCCAAGGAATATTCAGTAGCTTGGAAATGTTCTTGTATATGTCTTGTACTTGTGTTTTTGAGTCACCCTTTCATTGAGTTGCTTGGAGTGTTCTTATGTCATGGTATATGCTGTGCCATGATACTGAATCACCAGAAGTGTGACCTTCCATATACTCATTTATTTATAATAACATTTGTTTAAACTCCTTGACTACACACAGATGATCCCTGATAATTATGTGATTTTGGAAAATAAAAAAGATAAGTTCACCTTTAGGAGCATGTTACATGTTACACCCATATTTAGGGTGTAACATGTAACATGCTCATATTCACCTGTCTCCTGCTGGCAGAGCTCCCAGGCGAGGGGATCTTTTGCCTAAACCTGCTGCCACATTTTGACTCTGCCCACACAGCTGCATCATTCATTCACAGCAAAAAGAACACAAAGCGGCGCCTTCTAAGCGTAGCAGTTGAGTTATTTATTTAAAACATATGAGGATATATAAAAAAAAAAAACGACTCACAAAGAAGGTGTAAAATCAGGCATGGGTGTATAAGTGCTGTCATCCACGTCACTTCCGGGCGCGGGAGGATGCCTGACGAAGGGACACGAATGTCCCGAACGCGTGCATCCTCCCGTGCCCGGAAGTGACGTCAGTTACGCAGAACACCTGGAAACCAGCTCCCTTCCCCTTGGTTCCGAGAGCGTTCGGTCCCACGCCGACGCCGCCACTTGCGGCAAGGAAGACACTGTGATCCAGCGCGAATGATGATCACCACCACCCGGATCCCCGCGGATGACAGCACTTATACACCCATGCCTGTTTTTACACCTTGTTTGTGAGTAGTTTTTTTTTATATATCCTCATATGTTTTAAATAAATAACTCAACTGCTACGCTTAGAAGGCGCCGCTTTGTGTTCTTTTTGTTGTACTACAGATCACTTCATCTGTCAGCTGGCTGCCATCAAGCGAAGTTTCACTTACCACAGTGTTTATGGACAATTGATATGGACTATAGCATTTCCATCTAAACACCTATTTGAACTCCGGTCAAATTTCTCTTCATTACTCCCCCCCCCCACCTTTCTTCCAGGATCTAATTATCTTACATAGGTTTTCATTGGGAGTGCGCTTAATTATTTGTCTTTTTATCATTCATTCACAGACCCCTCTCAATCATCTGATTGTCCTCTATTAATAGATTGTGTTTCAAACACAGAAGCTGTAGTATGACTTTATAAAAGGTGGAGCTGGGCAGAAAGGGCGGCATAGTCAGTCAATCTCGATGAGTGCTTTTCAAAGGGCTCACAGTTCTGTCCCCACTCACCAGAACATTATGATGACAGGGTAGGTGGGGGATCGATGGAGGAAGATTTTAAGGAAACCCCTCAAAGCACCATGCCCCCATGTTGATGGGGACAAGAGCCTCATCCCCACAACCCTTGTCGTGGTTGTGGGGGTCTGCGGGCGGGGGGCTTATCGGAAACCCCTTGTGAATTGGTAATGAGGTACACTGTACCCCTACCATTTCACAAAGAAAGTTGGGAAAGTCCTTTATTAAAGAAAAAATTTCAGATTTCAGCAGTGGTAATCCACTCTCGGTCTCCGCTCCAACGCTGTTGGTATCCTGCGACGGGTGATCTCCTCTCCGCCGGGGTCCAGCGATGAGAAGATCTCCTCTTCATCCAGGTCCAGGATCCAGCAATGAGATGTCCGCAGCACAGCCAATCACCTGTCTCCACCGGAGACACCCCGGGAATGACGCGGCTTCAGCCAGTGATATCTCTTATGTAGGTTGAGGGAGGGCCATCCGTCACGTGACCCCGTCTCCCTCTGACGGAAGGGAAAACCCAGGCTTTCCCAGAGACGTGACGGGTGACCCCGTCTCCCTCTGATGTAACGCAGGTTTTCCGTTACATAAGAGAGGGGCGGGGTCACCCACATGTCACTGGGAAAGCCTGGGTTTTCCCTTGCTTTAGAGGGGGACGGGGTCACGTGACGGGTGGCCCCGCCCTTACTTACATAAGAGATGTCACTGGCTGAAGCCACGTCATTCCCAGGGTGTCTCAGGTGGAGACAGGTGATGCGCTGCGCTGTGGACATCTCATTGCTGGATCCTGGACCTGGATGAAGAGGAGATCTTCTCATCTCTGGACCCTGGCAGGATACCGACAACGGAGACCGAGAGTGAATTACCACTGCTGGAATCTTTTTTTTTTTTTTTTTAATAAAGGACTTTCCCAACGGTGTCTGTTTTTTTTTTACAATTTTTACACTTTCTTTGTGAAATGGTAAGGGTACAATTTACCCCATTACCAATTCACATGGGGGGCAGGATCTGGGGGTCCCCTTTGTTGAAGGAGTCTTCCATATTCCCATAAGCCCCTGCCCGCAGACCCCCACAACCACCGGGCAAGGGTTGTGGGGATGAGGCCTTTGTCCTCATCAACATGGGGACATGGTGCTTTGAGGGGTCACAGACCACCAAAGCATCTTCCCAATGTTGAGGGCATGTGGCCTGGTACGGTTCAGTAAGGGGGGGCACTCTCTCTTCCCCCCTCTTTTCCTGTGGCCTGCCAGGTTGCGTGCTCCGATAAAGGGTCTGGTATGGATTTTTAGGGGGAACTCCACGCCATTTTTTTTATTTGGAGTGGAGTTCCCCTTAAAATCCATACCAGACCTGAAGAACCTGGTATGGATATTTGGTGGGAACCCCACGTAATTTTTAAAATTTGACGCAGGGTTTCCCTTAATATCCATACCAGACCTGAAGGGCCTGATATATGAATTTGGGGGGACCCCCACACTTTTTTTTTCTCAATGACTTTTCTCTGTTTTGCCGGGAGCCGACAATTCATTATAGCCGCGAGTGGTTTTAAATTACTTTTTTTCCTTCAGAAATGACACTTTGCGCAGGGACAGTTCTAAGCACGGGAAACATGCGCTGCTTTACAGGCATAATTTACACACATCCTAGGTACGAAATTTAAAGGAATATTTCACTTTTATTGTTTCACTTTAAGCATTATTAAAATCACTGCTCCCGAAAAAATTTTTTAGTTTTTAAAACTTTTTTTGCATTGATACATGTCCTCTGGGGCAGGACCCATGTCCCCAAACACTTTTTATGACAATAACTTGCATACAGTAAAAGCCTTTAAAATTAGCACTTTAGATTTTTCCCATAGACTTTTACAGGGTGTTCCGCGGCTTTTCGAATTTGCCGCAAACACCCCAAATTGTTCGCTGTTCTCCGAACGAGCGAACGGGCAATGTTCGAGTTGAACATGAGTTTGACTCAAACTCAAAGCTCATCCCTAATGGCAAAGTTTAAAGAATAACTGCACCTTTATCTCCCCTGCCAGTCTTACGCTGATCTTTCTCCAATCCAGTGATGTATGGGTGGTGTATTGCTTCACCAGCACTACACAGCTGCTTGTCAAAATCTTATATTCCAATCCTGTGCATGCATGCTACCATTGCATTTAGTACTATGGAGAGCTTCCAAGTATAAGCTCATACTCAGGACTGCCTATCCAAAGGACTGAGTGCAACGTGCATTTGAAGCATAGAACATTTTGTCAAGTACCAGCTGCAGTTACCCAATAAATTACAGAGACAATGTTGTTGTCTCTGTAGTTCTATTGCCGCGTACACACGATCGTTTTTCGGCATGAAAAAAAAGACATTTTTAAAAACGTCATTTAAAATGATTGTGTGTGGGCTTCACATCGTTTTTCATGTTCTGGAAAACGACCAAAAAAAAAAAATTTGACCATGCTGCATTTTTTCACGTCGTTTTAAAAAATTTTGTTTTTTCGGGTTGGAAAAAATGATCGCATGTGGGCTAAAACGACGTTTTAAACCCGCGCATGCTCAGAAGCAAGTTATGAGACGGGAGCGCTCCTTCTGGTAAAACTACCATTCATAATGGAGTAAGCACATTCATCACAGACAGAAAAGCGCAAATCGTCTTTTACTAACAAGGAATCAGCTAAAAGCAGCCCAAAGGCGAATAGAACTTCCCCTTTAGAGTGCCGTTGTACGTGTTGTACGTCACCACGCTTTGTTCATCATTTTTCAAAAACGATGGTATGTGGGCAACATCGTTTTTAATTATGAAGTTGTAAAAACGTTGTTTTTTGGACATGCTGAAAAACTATGGCCCAGATTCACAGCCACAGGCGCATCTTTATGCCGCCGTAGCGTATCTTCTTTACGTTACGCCGGCGCAACGTTGAGAGGCAAGTATGAAATTCACAAAGAAAATCCGCCCAACGTTGCGCCGGCGTAGCGTATATTCGTCGGCGTAAGCCGACGTAAGTCAAAGTAGGTGGAGTTAGGCTGGAAGTGGGCGTGATGCATGGTAATGAAGCGTGACCCCATGCAAATGATGGGCTGAGCGTCATCCAAGTACTTAAAACGAACGGCGCATGTGTCGTAACTTGAACGTATCCCCGTGCGCATGCGTACAACCATGTCGAAATAACTAGATAAGATACGTCGAATCACTGCCTACGACGTGAACATTACCTACGCCCAGCCCTATTCACGTAGTACTACGTAAACGACGTAAAATACGACGGCTGTTCCCTGGTTCATACCTTTGCATGGGTTACGCCTCCTATATAAGGAATAACTTTATGCCGGATGTAACCCTTACGCAAATCGCTTAAAACATCTACATTCGTGAA
Organism: Rana kukunoris; assembly: GCA_029574335.1. Taxonomy (NCBI): domain Eukaryota; kingdom Metazoa; phylum Chordata; class Amphibia; order Anura; family Ranidae; genus Rana; species Rana kukunoris. The sequence goes on along the minus strand of CM056055.1, from coordinate 84,552,961 downwards.
TCAGCGTATCTCCCTCATTTGCATATCTGAATCAAAACTTTCATATGCATCCAGCGTAAATATGCACCCACGATATGCCCGGCGTATGAAAGTTACATTGGTCGGAAGAAGCCTATTTTTCGACGTAACTTAGTTTGTGGGTCCGGCGCATAGATACGACGGCGCACATTTGTACTTATGCGGCGTATGCGGCGTAAGTGCTACGTGAATCCGGGCCATTGTTTTTTTTCTGCCGAAAAATGATCGTGTGTACGCGGCAAAACACTCTCAATAAAGTCACAGAAATCTGTAAGCAGGCAGAAATCAAGCTCTCAGTACAGCCACAGGCAGTCAGACCTTTAAGTAAAGCATGCTATGATTGCCTTGCTTTTACCGTCAAACCATTGGGAGGGACCGATCTGTATTAGCAGCCTTTTTTCTAAGAATTATACACAGCTCAGCCACAGATCTGCTTATTAGTCATTAGCAGTAAAAGAGCTTACAGTCAATAAGGGTTGTGCAGGTCACCAGGGTTGAGACCTAGATAGGAGATATATTCCACCACTATTTCCACCACTATCCAAAATTGTGGTTCTATTAAGGGAGAGTTCAAAAGATATTTTTGAGTACTCAGGGTTTCTCACCCATGCAGTTAAAGGGGTTCCGGGGTAGACCAGTTGGATAGGAGAGGACAGGTTGGCAGTTATCTTAGGATTGGTAAATCATCATTTGTGACCTGGAATTCAGAGGCTAGGAGAGCCTTTTGGTGGAATAAGAGCTTTCAAACCCTGATTACAGGAACTTTGGTCACAAAACGATTAACCCACCTGCAAGGAAGGCTTGAAGAGGAACATGAAATCATGGTCAGTCTGTGAGGTGGAGTAGATTAAAACAAGGCTGAGCGGTGTGGACTAGAGCCGCGTACACATGGCAGAGAACCTCGACGGGCAGAACACATCGTTCCGCCCGTCGCGGTTCTCTGCCGGCCGTCAGATTCGGCGACCTGCCCGTCGGGAATGGCAACCAGCCATTCATCCAGGCGGGCCGTCGAGCAAATAGAGAACATGCTCTCTATTTCTGCTCGACGGCATTCCCGACGGGATGCTCGCCGAGAGCGTACACACGGCCGAGGTTCTCGCTGGAATGCAGCTTCCAGCGAGGTTCTCGCTGGTTTCCAGCGAGAACCTCGGTCGTGTGTACGCCGCCTAGGTTGTGACTGAGATATGGTTGCTGAACTGTGCAGATCTGCCCTGAGACTGACAGGAACTGTCAAAAACTCTGTTACTCATGAGTGTTACTGGAGGTAAGCCAAGCTTTTTATTTTCATACCAGAAATTTATTAACTATTTTGCCTGTTTCAGAAGATAAAAGGATTGTTGGCTTTTACCAGTATGGCCCTGTACATTAGCTTAGATTTTATTTTAATTAACCATACCCCTTTATGCGCTTCCCACTCTTACTGCAATCAGACCACATCCATGATTTACAGTGAATCTGTGTCAATGCTTTCCTCAGGGTGCCCAAAAGTACCCTAGGTCTTTCACAATCCTAGTGTTGCCCCTAATGATGGACTAGCTTGCTTAGTCCACGTGGAAAGCAGGGATTGTTGTCTATTAGTGTTGCTCACGAATATTCGCATTGCGAATATTCGCTACGAATATTGCATATTCGAGTATTCGCGAATAACACGAATATCGCGGCGAATATTCGCTATTTCGAATATTCAAATTTTTTCAATTTTTTTTTTAGAACAGATCACATCCTAGAGATCCCCATCGATGTCTAAAAGCATTGCTGGTATGATTAGAGACCTTGGGCCGAGTAGCTGCAGCGCTCATTTTATATTGCCGAAAAATCGCAATGCGATTATTCGGCAATAGCGATATCGCACGATTATTTTATATTGTAATATATCACGAATATTCTGAGCCAATCAGAGTGCTCCATTCCACATTTCTCGAAATTTCGCAATTATTTTGTATTGTAATATATCACGAATATTCTGAGCCAATCAGAGTGCTCCATTCCGCATTTTTCGAATATTCGCAATTATTTTATATTGTAATATATCACGAATATTCTGAGCCAATCAGAGTGCTCCATTCCGCATTTCTCGAATATTCGCAATTATTTTATATTGTAATATATCACGAATATTCTGAGCCAATCAGAGTGCTCCTTCCGCATTTCTCGAATATTCGCAATTATTGTGTATTGTAATATATCACGAATATTCTGAGCCAATCAGAGTGCTCCTTCCGCATTTGCCGAATATTCGCAATTATTGTGTATTGTAATATATCACGAATATTCTGAGCCAATCAGAGTGCTCCTTCCGCATTTCTCGAATATTCGCAATTATTTTATATTGTAATATATCACAAATATTCTGAGCCAATCAGAGTGCTCCATTCCGCATTTCTCGAATATTCGCAATTATTTTATATTGTAATATATCACGAATATTCTGAGCTAATCAGAGTGCTCCTTCCGCATTTCTCGAATATTCGTAATTATTGTGTATTGTAATATATCACGAATATTCTGAGCCAATCAGAGTGCTCCTTCCGCATTTGCCGAATATTCGCAATTATTGTGTATTGTAATATATCACGAATATTCTGAGCCAATCAGAGTGCTCCTTCCGCATTTCTCGAATATTCGCAATTATTTTATATTGTAATATATCACGAATATTCTGAGCCAATCAGAGTGCTCCTTTCCGCATTTCTCGAAATTTCGCATTCGCAATTCGCATTCGCAATAGCGAAAATTCGCAATAGCGAAAATTCGCAATATTTTCATTTCCAAAAAATATCACGAATATTCGTATTTAGCGAATATATCTCGAATATTCGACTATATATTCGAGATATATCGCGAAATCGAATATGGCATATTCTGCTCAACACTATTGTCTATGTACTGTTATACCAATTACCCAGATAGCAAGAAATTGTGCTGCAAGTTTGAAAATGACTTACTAAGCTATTGCTAGACTAAAGCCCTGTACACACAATCGGATATCTGATGGAATCTAATCCAATGGATTTTTTTGTCGGATATCCGATGAAGCTGACTTTTATCAGTCTTGCCTACACACCATCAGTCAAAGATCACCTCTCCACGACTGCGTAAGGAGAGGCTCCCTCCCAGCTCCCGAGCTCCTCCGCTGAGGTCTACACCCCCCCACATGGGATTGGGCTTCCTGCTGCAGTCTAACACTCCATTCCTCAGTTCATCCAGCCGACAACCCCCCCTCCAGTGGGCTGGACCTGAGTTTATGTAGGAGGCCTGCCTCCTGCCAATCCTAGTTGGGGATTGGTCAGAGCTCCTCACATGAACTCCCTGTCACTTCAATTCCTGGCCCTGCCCCTCTTCCAGAACATTCTCCCTGAAAGCAGGAGAAGCGCCTAAGAACTGAATGACAGGTAGTCACACCCACTGCTACACTAACCATTTCCTGCCCCCCAGATCAAAACAAACTGGCCTAGCATGCAGCATAGGTCTGTTTAAATTTACCTGCCTGGCAGTTATCACCCAAAACACCTTACCTCTAGCACCTACCTATGGTAGAGGGTGCTACACAAATATTCTGCAAGTCTGCTGCAACTTCTGATTTAGTTATGTTGTGCAATAGTCATCCCACCACAGGTGTCACTGTGGCTGAATTTTTTTAATGCTGTAGACTTGCAGAGCTCTTGAGGCTTCACGGCCAGGCACCCACTGCACATGCGCGAGTGGCACTGCGAATGCGCGAGCGGCAAGACCCGCCGCTGATTGGACAGGCGATCGCATGGGGCCTGTCATGTGTCCCATGCGATGTGGCATGTAAGGGGGTGAGGCGTGGGATTAGCGGAAGTTAAATTTTGGGGTGGAACTCCGCTTTAAGCCCTGTACACACAATCGGATATCTGATGGAATCTAATCCAATGGATTTTTTCGTTGGATATCCGATGAAGCTGACTTTCAACGGTCTTGCCTACACACCATCAGTCAAAAATCAGATTGTGGCAAAATGCGGTGACGTACAATACTATGACGAGCCAAAAAAATGAAGTTCAATGCTTCCGAGCATACGTCGACTTGATTCTGAGCATGCGTGGATTTTTGTCCGATGGAGTTCCACACAGATGATCAGATTTTTCTATCGTTTTTTTATCCATAGGTTTCATAAATACAATTTTAAAACATGTTCTATTTTTTTTCTCTGATGGGAAAAAAAACGGTGGGGCCCACACACAATTGGTTTGTCAATTTTGTTTTCATCAGACAAACCAATCGTGTGTACACGGCTTTAGACTTGGATTGTAAGTTCCTTGAAGGCAGGGACAGTTGTGAATTTATAATATATTTTTAATCACTTGCTTACTGGGCACATATACCCCCTTCCTGCCCAGGCAAAAATTTCAGATTTCGGCACTGTCACGATTTAAATAAACAAAAAAACAGCGACAATTTTGAAAAAAGCACAATCTTTTTTACTTTTTGCTATAATAAATATCCATATTTTTTTTTTAAAACAATTTTTTTCTCAGTTTAGGCCGATACGCATTCTTCTACATATTTTGGGGGAAAAAATAAATCGCAATAAGTGTATAGTGATCGGTTTGCACAAAAGTTATAGCAGCTACAAAAGAGGGGATAGGATTCTGACTTTTTTTTTCATAATTTTTATTTTTATTTTATTTTACTAGCAATGGCGGCCATCTGTAATTTTTATCGGGACTGCGATATAATGGCGGACACATCGGACACTTTTGACACATTTTTGGGGACCATGCACATTTATACAGCGAACAGTGCTATAAATATGCACTGATTACTGTATAAATGTGACTGGCAAGGAAGGGGTTAACACTAGGGGCGAGGAAGGGGTTAAATGTGTAACCTGCAAGTGATTCTTACTATGGGGGGAGGGGACTGACTGAGGGAGGTAACCGATCTGTGTCCCTATGTACAAGGGACACAGCATCAATTTACTCTCTCCCTGACAGGACGTGGAGCTCTGTGTTTACACACAGAGCTCCACGTCCCTGCTCTGTCACTGCCGATCGTGGGCACCTGGCGGACATCAGTGAGGACCAGGACACCAGTGAGGACCAGAGGCTGTAAAAAGATGGCCTCCGGGATCTATAGAGCCACCTTGTGGCCGTCTTTTTACTATGGCCCGGGTCTCAACAAGTTAGATCCCCTCTTTATTAATTTGACTACACTCACCCTCCGATTGCTGTGTGATTTAAAGCTGTGGGGCATACAACTATTGTACACGTAGCCCCATATTTATCCATTAACACCACAGCAATACTTGCGCATTGATACTCTTTAATAAGCCAACTTGTGTTTAAACTAGGGTGACCAGACATCCCCGGTTTCAGGGGACAGTCCCCGGATTGAGGACACTGTCTTCAATCCGGGATCGGATTTGAACAGGGGTTGGGGCAAATTCAATCACAGTTAGTGCAGAATTAAAAAAAAATATATTCTGAATTACACACCCCTGCTCCACCGCACCTACTAGCTTAGGGGGGTGTATTTTTTTCATTATCTGTGCCTTTTTGATGATCATGTGCTGGTCAGAGCGGAGGGACCATTTCTTTAGTTTCAGGCACGTGCCCATTCAGCTCTGCTTGCATGTTCTTCTGCCTTGGCTCAAATCCCAGACACCCACCTGCCTGTTTTATCTCTTTGTCTTCCCTGGTGGAGTGATCTTCATCCGCTCCCCACCCACTAGTACCCGGGGCCCGGAGAGTGAGACTTAAGAGGCTGTGAGGCGGGCAGTGAGCGACAGCAGTGACGGGCAGAGAAAGGCACCTGGGCTTAGCTGACGGTGTCCGGCAGCAGGAACAGAGGGGAAGCGGATCCGATTGTGGGGCTGCCAGAGCCTTCAAGGTTTCAACATAGGCGTGCTTTTAGGGTCCCTGCGAATAGACCACATTGCACTGTGTCTGTCTCTCTGGCATCATGGATGGTATCATAACTCACAGGCAGCAGGCACTTTATCATGGTGTCACATAACATGTCTGCTGGGTGCTGATTTTGGTAACTTATTGGTCATATGTATCAGCACCCATCATCTATGACACACTGTGACAGAGCCAGTCAGAGCCATGATAGTGTCTGCTGCCTGTGAGTTACCATATTGCTAATGATGTTGACCAGTTGCTGATCGCGTGATCACGTATATAATCTGCCATTTCTGGGTATGGGAGCAAATCAGCAGCTTGGGCGGACTCGATGTCCACCGGTACCCGCTGATCGTTCTGTTCAAAGACAGAACCATGGTCTGCCTATGTAAACAAGGCAGATAGCCGTTCTGTCAGTATTGAAGACATTGATCCTGTGTTCCTGCAAAGCAGGTACAGGGATCTATGCCTTTCCTTAGTAAAAGCACCTCCCCACACATTTAACCCATTGATTGCCAAAGATGTTATCCCCTTCCCAGCCAGTGTCATTAGTACAGTGACAGTGCATATGTTTAGCACTGATCACTGTGTTAGAGTCACTGGTTCCCACAAAGTGTCATTAGTGTCCGATTTCCCCACCACAATATCGCAGTCCCGCTATGATTTGCTGATCGCTGCCATTACTAGTAAAAAAAAAAGTCCCCGGATTTCATTAAAAAAATCTGGTCACCTTAGCTTAACCACTTGCCTCCAGCCGATGACAGATTGACGTCGGCAAAGTGGTTTCAATATCCTGAGTGGACGTCATATAAGACGGCGATCATAGTTTGCGGGGTGATAGTCTGACACCCCGCAACACTGATCTAGGTAAAGAGTCTCTTACGAAGACTTTTTACCACGTGATCAGCTGTGTCCAATCACGGCTGATCACGATGTAGAACAGAACAGAGGGAACAAGCCTACAAAAGGAAAGACCAAGAAAATAAGAACAAGAGAAGAAATTTGAGAATCAGAGGACTCCCTGAACACCCCCAGAAAGAAAACCTGGAAGAAATTATGGAGAAAATATTCACTCCGCTATTGGGCAATCAAGAAGCAAATAGTTTAAAGATAGAAGAAGTCTTTAGAATAAGAAGACCCATGAGAATACCTGCAGAAAGCCCTAGGGACATAATTTTGAGACTCGAAAGTGTGGAGGAAAAAAAACCAAATCTTGAGAAGTTTGAAGGGGAAACCTCCTCTGAAATTTGAAGGAAAATTAATAGAAATATACCCTGATTTATCCCAGGACACATTAAGGATAAGATGGGCACTAAAACCTTTGATAAAAACACTACAAGAACATGAGATACAGTATAACTGGGGGTTCCCTGCATGTCTGGTAGAGAGAAAGAACGGCCAAACAGTGAAACTCAGATTCATCGAAGAAACCCAGGAGTTCTGCGAGAAACTAAATATACCTGTACCAGAAGCGCTAAAGGGGAGACAAGAACCAGAGCTTCAAGAGGATGAGGCTTGGCACTTGGTCCCTAGAAGGAAATAACCTCAGGGAGGGGCGGGGGGGGGGTCTGGGGACTCGGGGATTGGGGATGGGAAGGGAAGGCAGTAAGAAATAACCAAAAGGGGCTGGGGAATAGGAACTCGCGGGGAGCTCTTGTGTCGACCCAATCGGGGTAGACAGCGCCAGACAGTACGCCACTTCGGCGCCCAGAAAAGGCAGGTCAAGGAGAGGGTGTAGATACCTGCTAGACCATGGGTCTAGAATATTCTTGGAAAGGGCATAGAGAAGGGGGGGGATGTTGGAGAGGGAGGGAGAGGGAGGGGGAAAGGGTGGGAATAGGGGAAAAGAGGGGGAGTGGTTTGTTTAAAAAAAAGAGAACAAAAAACAAAACACTCGGTAGACTTATGGCGGACCCCCTTGGGAGGCGGGACGCGCCCCTGGCACAAAAAAGGGCTCGGGCCCGCCCCGCCCCGACATGGAAGGTCATTGGGAAAAATAGTCCTAATTATTTGGAGCAGGAAGAAACAATCAACAAGAAATGGGTTCAATTAATTTTAAAACATATAACGTCAGAGGATTAAATTCCCCTCAAAAGCGGCATATGGTAATGCGAGAACTAGAGAGGAAAGGTGCTGAAGTAATATTCTTACAAGAAACACACCTGGCATTAGAGAGCAATATAAGCAATATAAGTTATACTCAAAGCAATTCCCCACTTGGTTTTATAGTGACACCCCTACAAAAGGGGCAAAAGGGGTGGCAATCGGCTTCGGGAAAAACGTGGACTTCAAGATAGAGGAGAGGAAAACTGACCCAAATGGCAGATTTCTGATATTAATAGGAACCATCGCTAATATAAGATATACCTTGGTCAACATATACGGTCCGAACAAACGCCCTAAAAACTATTTCATAAAAATCTTAAAGGAAATAGATGAGGTAAAAAAAGGCAAATAATACTGGCAGGAGATTTGAACTTCTATATGGACAACAAATTAAATGCCACATCCAGGAGGACGAACACAGAAACAAAAGAAACAAGAAGGGTAAAAAGAAAACGTTTCGAATACCAACTAGTAGATATCTGGAGGAATCATCATCCCAGTAAAAAAGATTATACCTATCACTCAGTGGTACATAAGATGTACTCCAGACTAGACTACATTTTGATTGAACATAGCCTTTTAGAGGAAGCTGTGGACTCAAATATAGAAATAGTCACGCTATCAGATCATGCGCCAGTGACAATGAAACTAAAGGCCTACAGGGAAATAAAAGGAAAGGGAGTCTGGAGAATAAACAAAGACATACTAGAAGAACAAGAAACAGAGAAGATAATTGAAAAAGAAATAGAAATGTACTTCCGGATTAATGATACCCCAGACCTAAGTAAGGCAACTATATGGGAAGCGCACAAGGCCGTCATAAGGGGACAACTAATAGCCATAGGCACCAGGAAAAAGAAAGAAAGGGAAAATAACACCAAAAAGATTCTGAAAGAAATATATGAATTAGAACAAAGACATAAAAAAGATCGGAAACTCGAAACCCAGTGCGCTTTAATGACTAAAAGAGACCCTGAAAGACCAATTAGAACAAGAGACAAGGAAAGAGTTCTACAGGATGAAAAAGGAGCGCTATATAGGAGGGAATAAACCAGGAAAATTTCTCGCAAAAATGTTAAAACTTCATAGAAAAGATGGTGAAATAGTGAACAAAACAGTCGATATAGCTGATTCATTCCATACATATTACAGTACCCTTTATGCAATCGGCAAGGGAAATCTACATCAGGATGAAAAAAAGAGACGGGAGAAAATTCAAGAATATTTAAACACCGCGAACCTGCCAAAGTTACAAAAAGAACATTTGACAGCGCTAGAAATGGAGATCACACAAGAAGAAATAATAAGAGCACTTAAAGAAACGCCCAATGGGAAAAGCCCTGGACCTGATGAATTTACCATTAAATATTATAAAAAAATTCAAAAATTGCTGGTCCCGAGACTATGTGATTACTTTAATCAAATAGGAGCAGAGACAGAAATGCGACCCGAATCCCTGCTAGCACATATCACTATAATACCAAAACCTGGGAAAGACAAGACAATATGCTCCAACTATAGATCAATCGCGTTACTAAATACGGATACTAAACTGTATGCAAAAATCCTAGCCACTAGACTCAAAGACCTAATGCCAGACTGGATTAATGCAGACCAAACCGGATTTGTACCAGGACGAGAAGGCCGGGACAATACCCTAAAAGCGATACTACTAATGCAAAAAAATGACGCCGTAAAATCCCCAGTCCTACTGCTCTCAATCGATGTTGAGAAAGCGTTTGATAGGGTGGACTGGGGATTTATGATAGAAACCCTTCAACACCTGGGGATAGGGCCAAGATTTAGACACTGGGTACAAAACTTATATAACAGACCAACGGCAATAGTGAAGGTTAACGGTAAAGTCTCCGCCCCCTTCAAAAAGTTTATCAGCACTAGACAGGGTTGCCCGCTCTCCCCGTTGCTATATATATTAGCACTTGAACCTTTTCTGGCAACCTTTACGAAACAACCCCAGAATAGAAGGTGCAAAAACAGGTGTAGAAGAACACAAAGTAGCAGCATATGCCGATGATATCTTAATGTTCATAACAAACCCAACTTCAACTTTACTGGATATTGCTAAAGAAATAAAAAATTACGGAGAACTTTCTAATTTTAAAATAAATCCCAGAAAAACAGAAATTTTGAATATTGGTGTGGGAAAAAAGGTAGAGTTAGCCTTGCAAAAACAACACACATACACATGGGTAAAGGAGCTGAGCTACCTGGGGATCAAGTTGACAACCACAATAGAGGGCCTATTTCCTGCCAACTTTATTCCCTTGCTAAATGAGGTGAAAATTGATTTAAAAAAAAAAAACGTTACTAAAGCCCTCTCATGGATTGGAAGAATCAACGCCTTTAAGATGGTTAACTTGCCAAAAATAACATACAAATTCCAGACGCTGCCCATAAAAATCCCCCAAAGTTTTTTTAAGATCATGAAATCAATGCTGATAAAATATATTTGGAACAATAAAACCCCTAGGATAAACTTCAAAACACTCACAAGAAGCAAAAAATGTGGTAGACTAGCAGCACCAGATATAGAGAGATATTATAAATCTATAATAATAGCATGAATGGTAGAATGGGGAAATAAACACAAAGAAAAAGACAAAAAATAGATACGAGTAGAAAATAGTTTAAGTAACACAGCACTATATAAAAATATATGGATACCTCGCAAATACAGAGACCTGAGGAGAAATGTACACGGAATAACCACGAACGTCTTTCGAATATGGGACACACTGCACAAACAGAACAATTGGATCCACAACTCACCCTTAATACCACTCACAAGTACTAATTTTTTTTTGCCGGGAAAAGTGACACGACTAGGAAATAAAATAGGAACAGCACAAATAAAAGATATTATAGAAAGGGGAAAGATTAAACCATTTCAGAAGATAAAAGAAGAACTTGGATGGAACATCAACCAATGGGAATACTTACAACTTCAGCATTTGATAAAATCAATTCCCACACCAATAAGAGAGGGAGGAAACCTAACCCAATTTGAAAAACTATGTGCCACACAAACGCCAATAAAACATGTAACATCAAAAATATACCAAATACTGACAGATATTGAGTCACAAGGCAAACCGGAATTTATAAAAAAATGGGAACGTGAAATAAACAAAGAATTTGAAGATCTACAACTTGGAAGAATCATAGCATCAGTGCACAATACTGCAACAGATATGAACACTATCGAGATGAATTATAAGTGCATTACTAGATGGCACAAAACACCTGAAACAATGTATAAGCTTAACAAGGACAACTCTTCGTTATGCTGGAAAGGCTGCGGACAGACAGGATCAACCGTGCACATCTGGTGGAGCTGCCCCAAAATAAAACAATACTGGAGGGAAATTCAAGTAATCGCAAAGGAAAAAACCCAAGAAGAACTAGACAATAATATCTACACATGTCTGTTCCACGACACAAAAGGTCCTAGGAACAGAAGGAAAGAAACCCTGCTTCCGCAGTTAATAAATGCTGCTTAAGGACTAATCCCAAAAAACTGGCTAAACCCAAATAAACCAGACATAAAAGAGTGGTTCGCGCGAATTGATAATTATAACAAACTGGAATATTTGAGTAGCAGTGATAACAGCCAACTCGAAAAACACAATAGAAAATGGAAACAATGGGAGAATTATAAGGGGACGCAAGAATACACAATGAAAATGTCTGAATAAAAAAGAACCTAGAAACGAACCACACAGGGGGGGGGGGAGAGAGAGAGGCGAAGAGGGGGGAGGGTAGATAGAGACGAAGATAGGTCGGAGAGTAGGAGAAGAGAGATTAAAGAGAGGAAGTGCAGAACTATAAGGGGATAATTTATTAAAAAATAAAAATGGAGGAATATCGATAAATCTGTAACTACCTATGAGATTAAAAAAAAAAAAAAGAAAAAAGGAAGAAAAAAAAAAAGAAAAAAAAAAAGGGAAATAATAAAACAAAACCAAAAATAAATAAATAAAATAGAAATTCACAAATGATGCATTACCGAAGTGGAGATAATGGTTTCTCTCTACTTGTGAAAACACGAGTGACTCTCTGGATATGGTAAAGTCTGATGTGAATAAAAAAAAAAAAAGAAGAAAAGTGTAGCATGACCGCGCAATTGTCATTCAAAGTGCAACAGCACTGAAAGCTGAAAATGTGTCTGGGCAGGAAGGTTTATAAGTGCCCTGTATGGAAGTGGTTAAACATGTAATAACATTAGGAGGAAACACATACACAATATGGTAGATTCACATACATCGACGCATATTTATGCCGCCGTAGCGTATCTCTTTTACGCTACGCCGGCGCATCGCGGAGAGGCAAGCGTAGCGTATAGTTGTAGGCGTAAGGCAGCGTAAGTGGAAATGGGCTGGAAGTGGGCGTGATACATTTAAATGAAGGGTGACCCCATGCAAATGATGGGCTGAGCTTCAGACAAGTACTTAAAATGATATGCACATGCTCACAATCACGTTGAAAGAACTGGCTAAGATACGTCCAATCACTGCCTACGACGTAAACGTAACCTATGCCCAGCCCTATTCACGTACAACGTAAACTACGTAAAATTAGACGCGTTCTTTCCCTGGTTCATACCTTTGCATGAGTTGCGCCTCCAATATGGGGAATAACTTTATGCCGGACGTAACCCTTACGCAAATCACTTAAAACATGCGCCGGGCGCAAGTACGTTCGTGAATCGGCATATCTCCCTCATTTGCATATTTGCATCGAAAATCAATGGGAGTGCCAAATGCGTCCAGCGTAACTATGCGCCCACTATACGCTGGCGTAGGCAAGTTACGTTGGTCGGATGAAGTCAGTTTTTAGGCGTATCTTAGTTCTGTGGGCACGGCGCACAGATACGACGGCGCATATTTACACTTACGCGGCGTATCTCGAGATACGTCGGCGTAAGTGCTTTGTGAATCCGGGCCAATAGTGGTATAATGTTCAGCGCTAAATCATATTATGAAAAAGATTACAATTTTAAATTTAAATAAAAAGGCATGCATCTGCATGCTGATACATAAAGGTGCAACCATGTGAATAGTGAGTGAATTGAAAGTTCTGAGGGATGAGCACCTAAAAATTTGTCTCTAAAAAAGTCTCCAAATGAAGGCTGTAAAGGGAGAGAGGCTGCTTCAGGGGTGGGCTGGGGAACCCGATCACTGTGAATGAAAGGAAAGCAAAATGAGGAGAGAGAAACGGTCCTCCTGTGCTCCCGTGACACTGCATGTGACACCAAACATTTACATGAGGCATATGGAGGCTCCAGCTGCGGCTAACACACGGTGCTCATGGATCCCTCAATAGAGAATTTCCTGCGGCCCTCATGTTCTCTTGTGAAACTGCATGTGGAGGCTCCCACCCGCTCTAGCACTCCTGCAAGTGCTTCAGAATTTTTCAGGCAAGTTTTTAGTGTTGCTTTATACTTACTGAGTATATACTGGACTAGGAAGGCTTAAGGATTTGAGCCTGACAAGCATGGGCATGCGGTCGCCTCTCCCTCTATAAAACATAGAATTAGGTTAGATAGTGTAATATATCCATAGGTCAGGTATTAGGGACAGGACCCCTTTAAGGCCTCGTACACACGAGGGGATATGTCCGCTGAAAACGTCCCCCACCGCCGCCGCGCCGCCGCCGAATGGATTCGGCGTATGCGCGGAAGTGTTTAACTTCCTGGTGCGGTGACGTGGCGGTGACGTGGCGGCGTCAACGTCACCGCCGTGTCACCGCCGCGTCCGGCGGCGGGGAATTTGATCCGATGGTGTGTACTCGCCATCGGATCAAACTCCCGATCGGACATATCCGATGGAAATGGTCCGCGGACCGTTTTCATCGGATATGTCCGATGGTGTGTACGAGGCCTAAGAGATGTTCAAATAGGTGTGGGGAGGCGGGACAGGTGTATTACGTATGGCCCAGATAGTCATGTGACCCCTGAGGAATGTTCTAGAAGGGGCTTATTATATATAGTACCCCTATAGCAGGTGTTTCCTGTCAGTGTACGCCTGGACAGTGCAGGTGCAACAAGTTCCCCACCCCCCTCCCTTGTCGATAAGAACTTTATGTGGTCTGTCACCCTGCGTATGTAGGGGGGACTTTTGAAATTATTCGGTATGCTCGAGTCCTTTAAGCCTGAGCTGTTTACGTTTATTTATTTAAATTGTGGATTTTATGAATTAATACAATTATATGAATATTGTGATTATTTATGTATCTGAATAAACCAATAAACTTGCTTCGACCAATCTCTGCCAAAGTAGTAGTTTGTTTATTTAATTAAGTATTTTGGTATTCGGGGAGGTAGGTGCAGCCTGCATTCCCATGAATAAATTCCTAAGCTGTTTAAAGGATTGGCTTGGCACTCCTCTCTCCTCCTTTTGCTTAAACATGCAATACTGTGCCACATATTGTCCAAAAAAAATAGTATGCAGGATGCCATTTCTACCGCCAGAGGTTTTTAAAAAAAAGGCTAAAATAAAGATGAAAACATTAATCACGTTTCCTAATGCTATGAGAAGGAGAGCTGTCCCGTTACTTAAAGCGGAGGTCCGCCTAATTTTTTTGTTATTAAAAGCCAGCAACTACAAATACTTTTAATAAATGGACACTTACCTGTCCAGGGTGCCCGCGATGTCGGCAGCCGAAGCTGATCAATCGCTCGGCTCTCGGGCTGCCCCCACTGACATCCTCGGTGAGGGAATCAGGAAGTGAAGCGTGGAGGCTTCACTTTCTAGTACCCTACTGCGCGAGTCGCGCTGCGCATCCTCACTGGTCCTTGATGTTTCTGGGACCTGTGTGTTTCCCAGAAGACAGCGGGGGAGGGTGGCGTGACCTCAGCAGGGGTCTATGCCCGGAAGTGGGTGCAAATACCTGTATTATACATCCCCTCCCCCTGAAAGGTGCCAAATGTGACACCGGAGGGGGGGTCCTCCGAAAAGCGGAGGTTCCATTTTTGTGTGGACCTCCGCTTTAAGGCTGCGCATGTGCAGTGTGTACTCTCTTCTTGCGCCTATGATGGGCTCAGTGGCTGGGCAGGGAAGAGTGCAAAAAAAAACAGGATGGTGTTCTCTCCTGAGGCACTAGGGACACTGGTCCCAATAAATGCTCCAACTCTACAAATGAGGGAGCCATCACAGATTGCAGAAGACTTTATGAAGGTTTTTTTTTTTTTATGTAGTTTTGACCTGTATTCTTCCTGGAAAGTTGACAGCATCATGTTCATTTTGGTAAAGCTGAACTAACCCTTTAACATAAGGATAATAAACTTTATTTTAGCCATGCGACTGTTATTTTTAGTTTAGGCCAAAAAAAATTAAAATAACTGTCACTTTTTTTTAGTATACATATCCTGTAATTAGTTTTACTAATTAGAATGTGATTAGTTTGGCTGGATTTTTGGAACAATAGTTACAACGTACGTGCCTAAAAATAAGAAACCAAGAAGCAATGATGACAAAAAAAACAGTTGCCCTGTCTAAATCTAATGACAGGCCATCCCGCTGGAACTTTATGTATAATTTGTAAATATGTTAGACATTGTTGTGAAGTCATGCATTGCGGGATTACCAGTAGAGGGAGATATGGACTACATTGACTCTTAGGAGAAACGGACTACATTTCCCGCAATGCCTTGCCCTGTTGGAACATGTGATACCATGTGATACCTCCGCACAGACTTGTGGGGGAGGTTACTTAAGGAAAGGGAGTGGCGCTTTTTCTCTCTCTCGGGTCCAGCCTCTTCTCCTCTGCGGAGCTGCTGACAGAGACAGCCCTGTGGTTAGGCCAGAAGCCGGGGCCTAGATTTACCGAGAGACCAGCCCTCCGGAGGGACGAAAGATCTCCAGTATCCAGCCCGTGTACCCGGAGATCAGAGAGGCAGCCCAGCTGACAACTGGAACAGTGGGACACCCTCGTCCGGCCTGTCGGGTAAAGGGAACACAAGTTCAAATTCGAAACTCTTCTCTTAGACAGACCTTTCAGTATCACCTCACAGGTCACCCACTCCCTTTAGGGTCTCAGTTCAGACTTAAGGGGCCTGTGTTGTTTACAGTATCTACACCAAAGTATTTGACACTGGACCGTGATCAATTCACCTACGTGCTGTTCAGGATACTTTGCTTAATCAACTTTCTTTGATCATTTGCCCTCTGTGGATTACAAATTCTAACGTGCACCAACCGGCCGCATCGTGGACATTTACTGTTCCGCAAAACTGCCCGCTAGAGGGCTCTCACGAGCATAGACTGCCTGTTTAGTTTAAGTGAATGGTACCATTCTTGAGGTTATAATCTCTTTTACTTGTATTAAAAGTCTGATTCTTGCAAGGGCTCTTACAAATCAGACTGACTTGTTACTTATTAGTTGTGTTGGTGTTAAACTCTATGCCTGTCTTCCTTAAAGGGGTTGTAAAGACAAAAATATTTTCCTCTAAAATTAAAGTCTGACAGTAGCTGATAAACTAAAAAGTAATGTTTTGCATTATAACTAATTTGATACCTGTTGAAATCGAGCTGTTTTATTCACCTCCGTCACTCCTGAATCATTATTCTCACTGACTTCCTGGTTTGCGGTGCGCATTCATTCTTGCTACATCACGGCCTAATGGGAACTACAGTTCCCATTAGGCTTAGCCTCCATGCCTGTGAGGGATAAGAGAGCATCTTCACGCAGGGCTGTAGTCATAGGAAGGGGGTGAGCCCATCTTGCTTTCCATCATGCAAAACGGCTCAGGTGCTGGTGGAAAGCAAGAAGAGGAGAGACAGGAAATGGCATTTTCAAACCTGGATTACTGTATTTTGAAGGTCAAAAGGAAAAACGAGGTAAGTGATATTTAAATGCTCTAGCTTACAGCAATCAATTCATCTAATAAAAAAACGAACCTTTATTGTTCCTTTAAGTTTCAATACAGTAAACTTACCCTCTTGTATTTAAATATATTCACTGTGTGGAGTATATTTTCTCATCTGGAGGGACCACCCATAACACCAGGTAATCCACTGTTATATTGTCATTGCATGTTGTATGCCTGTTATTTTGATCCCAGCCCAGCAGAGGTCACAATATCTCACTCCCTAGACTTCTGATGTGTCAAGGGAGGGTTCGAGCCAGTTAAACAGGGGTGAGCTAAGCCAAAAGGGAGTAGATCCCAAATTACTCAGTGGCTCCTTCAAGGGTAGTGCTACACGTGGGGGCTCGTAATCCGGGTTTTGACTGTTACCCCTCGCAACCAGAAGTGAGTAATTATTTACTAAAGAGCGGAGAGAGTCCAGTGTTGTGTATTGAACTGTCCGGTGGAGAGGGAGTTAACCTTACATCACTGAGCTGGGGCGTACGTGCAGCACAGCACGCGCCTGCAACTTGTCCAGACAAGTTCTTTCAAGTGGGAGGAGTCACCCTCCCCTGCGTGAGACGTACACTGGGATTTTGCGCCAAACGAGTGACGGAACTTCCATCTGCGCGCCAAAAGACAGAACCACCATTTTTTTTGAGAAGGACGGATCGCTGTTGGAGATGTCCACAATCTTGAAGACCCCATCTGCCCTAAGGCGCCCTACGACTGTACCGGGGTTGCCCTCTGAGCCTGCAGGGTTCAGGATGCCCGTAACGGATACAGGCATTCGGCTGTCCTAGGCGGGACAGTTCGTTTTGCTGTCCTCTGAAGGGACAGAGATGTTGGGACCCTCCTGCCCCAGATGTGAGAAATTGGCCATCTGCCTCCTGCCCTTTTCCCAGTGCCATCGGTGCCGGGCTCTTTTGTTCTCTACTATGCTTGTGGTCAAACACCCGAAGGAGTATTTTATGGACCGGACTTCAGGAGTCATCACCACGGTAGCGGAGGCCTTGTGGCCAGAAATCCCCTCTTTCGGGGAAAATGCAGAGTTGAGGCCCCCGAGAGAGGGAAGTACCGCCGCCCCGTCCACCAGGACTTCATTACCGGCTGCCTTGTTCTCTCACCCTTAGAAAGCAGGCCCATTGGAGGGGATGGAGGATGCCAATAACTATGCGGCCCGCGCAGGAGCACCGGCAAGGTTGTCTCTGTTGGTGCCGCCTCCACCAGGTGCATCGCCACGGGAAAGAGGCCTCCCCGATCAATCGATTGGGGTGCAATAAGGGAGCTTTGTCGACCTGCTACGGCCACTGCTGCAACCCGGGCTCTAAACTACCTCCCTGCTGGAGCGGAGGATTCCTCTGACCCTAAGTTTTTATCCAGTGGATCGCAGACGGATGGTGGCGACTTAACCGATAGTCTTTTCGAGCCACGATTCCCTGAGCAACAGGGCTTTGGGGGACTTTGGGGCTCCACAAAAAGGAAGAAGAAAAAGAAGCGTCCTGTTTGGAGCGTGTTGTGTGAACCGGGAGCCCCGTGTCTACCTTGAGGAGCGGGTGAGTTGTTGTCATGAGTTTTTCTTTGACTCACCGCTCCTCTAACCGTCCCATGCGGGCCCCCTCTGTCCATGTCTCGGCCCCCCATGTTTTTTTTGGGGGGGGGCCTGACGAGTTGTAGGTGTCGCCCACCTTAGGCACTCACCTCGAGGGAAGTTACGGACAAGTATGTCCCCCCGTTCTGTTTGAACTGTTTTTTTTCTCTCCCCCCTGTTCCCCAGAACCACATAAACTTTTGTGCAGAACTCTTGGGAGGGGCTTGGGTTCAGTCAGTTAGAATGGGGGCCTTGCAAAAACTTTCTACCACAGTTTGGGAAATACTGTGGACGACTGGGAGAGAACTTTTTTTTGGAGATGGGCAGAGTGCTTGTGGAGGCGCTTCCCTATTTTTCCGCCCTATCGACAGCGTGATTGGTGGAGCGCAGCGCAGCGTCACTTGTCTCCTCCCCCTAGACGTTGTTCAGAACTTCCATTGATGTCGATCTCAGACTCCCCCCCCCTTGGTGACAGCGGGACTTCTGATTGGAAGAGATATGGGGAATCATACCACCTCATCATGAGTGGTCATTTCCGCGCGCCTTGATGCGCCTGTAGGTGTCACTTCCTGGCGCCTGGAACGCACACGATCAGGAAATGGAGGGTTTTGGAACGCACGCCGTCCTTTCACCAGGTGGTAATGATGGTCTCATGGGATTAATTGGGATGACTACTTATAGTGCAAAGAGACTCATGATATCCAGTCCTATACCCCAGTTGATGTCTTGTTAGACGAAACCGGTCGGGTTATCACTGGAATTTACCTGAATTTCTTTGCGCTTCCTGGACTTTTTATTCATTTGTTGTTCCTAGATGTGGAATATTGCTGTGGTGTGTTGGGACATTTAAGCCTTGATTTTGTATACACCTTTACAAGTTTTTTTCCTTCTTGTAAAAAGGAAGTCTTTTCTGATTTGTTTTTAAATGTGTACCTATTTTTTAATACATTTTTTTACACTATGAGGAGACGATTTTCTCCCTTTTTTTCCTATCTCCCATTTCCTGTTTGGATCAACCTTGCATGAGGATTCAACTTCATTGAAAACCCTGGCTGTTTCCTTGCGAGATCAACCTTGCATGAGGATTCAACTTCATTGAATACCCTGGCTGTTTCCTTGCGAGGACCTCTGGATCATCCACAGTAAGATCTGCACTGTGATAGTGACCGGGTATCCAGCCCATCCAAGCTCAAGGGACCCCCCACCGTATGGTGAGCTGCGGGTCTACAGCAGTCGGTAAGCGTAGAAATTCCAAATTTACCTTACGCCTACTATACAGGAATGTGGAGTGTTACAGGAATGTGGAGTTTTAGAAGAATTGTATGACACTGACCAGTACTAAGAGTCCCCTTCTGGTTCCAATTGGAACAGGTTACATACAATCCCTAGATGCTGGAAAGTTATCTAACAGAGGACATTATCATTTATATATATCCATTATTGTATTTGGACTGCTTAGAAGATTGTTTATGGTTATTCACAATTTAATACCGGAGTAGTTTATTTCACTATTAGGATTGCACACTGTTTGTAATATTGGCAGCATTGTTATTTTGACACATATCACTAATTGTGAATAGTTTTTTTCCGGTGGGGACTGCCACTCTCACATAACCGGATTTTTATACCTTATTTGGAGTTATCACTTATTTTTGTTGGGCATTCCTATTGTGGGACACCTCGGTTCAATTGGCGCTGCACTTTTTTTCACATGAGAACTTTTTTTTCCCTCTTTTTTTATTTTCCTCTACCTCTTTGTTGCTACTTCCGCACCTTTAATTTTTTTTTCCTTGGGACTGCTGCAGTACCAGCGCACTAACCGCTAGGGGCAGTGTTCTGCACCATGACTTTGCAGAGAGAAAAAAAAATGTGTTGAGTTTACTACTTTCTTGCATAACCAAAAGTATTTCTTCCACAGCACTTACAAGTCTTAGGACTCCTAGAGAGGGAAGGAGGCTTTGTGCTCAGGTTCGAGCCCACAGTTCAATCCTGAACTGGGAGGTTGTATGTAAACATTGTATATTTGAATGGTCTTTTATCCTTACAGGGTTTTTTTTTGGACCCACCTATTGTCGACACTGCGGAGAATGGGCAGCTAGATAGATAGGGTTGTGTATGTTGTATGTCATTTGAAATATTGTGATTTATTCTGTCCTTTCTCCTTCTCTCTCTTTTCTGTCTGTTTGGTTGGTGTCAGGCTAGCATTCATGTTCGAATGCTTTTAGACACTGGGGACAGTGTCAATTCAGGAGGGGGGAGTATGTAGTGCCCCCTTACTTTCAGTATGGGCACTACGCTAAAGTTAGTTGGAATGGGAGAGTTATTGTCAGGACCGGGATTTGAACGTGGGACCTCAGCTGTGTCTGGCAGTGAGCCTTCTCACTGAGCTATCTGGGATGCTGGACAGCTTCCTGTCTGTTCTGCTGGACAAACCCATCTGATCCATTGGACCTTGCTGCCTCGTGTCTTGATTGTCTTGAACCTTGAACCCCTTGCTCCTCCCACAAACTTCCTGATATAAGCCATGTCTCTGCACTTCCTCCTTGCCATAATATTGAGCCTGTATCTCGCTCCTGTCTTCTCTGCTGCCATCCATATTTGCTACTGCTCGTTATCGACCCTTGGCTTGTCATCGGCTACGCTTCTGCCTGATTCCAACCTACAGATACTCATTACCAACCTTTTGGCTTGTTTACCGACCACTCTTCTGTTTGATCCTTACCTGCTTATCTGCTATTGTACCCCGGCTTTCTCACCTCCTGGTGGGGCGATCCTGAGGACCGCGACCTGGTGCTAACACGCAGCAAAATCCATCTCCACCTTCAGGAGCTCTGGTGAACACCGGTTAGCGCTTAGATTCCGCACCTCAGGTGACCCTGTGTCATCAGCCAGGGTGACCTGCTCTGCTGCTATAGATACTGGCCTCTGAGCCTGACCCCAGACCGTGACAGTTATATTGCTCCCAGTCATAATTTACCTAAATTGTGACCTCTGTCATTCCAGAAAGGTCCACTGGGTAAGTCTGCATTCTAGGGATGTGGTATCATCTCTGGTCGGCAGTTGGCGCCAGAGGGGTTTCTGGCAGACTGTCTTCCCCAGCAGCCAATTGGAGGAGTTCTTCCCTTGCGGGGCATGCTGGGGAAGGGTATATCTGTGAGAGGGGTCATGTGTTTTAAATCTTCCCGGTTCCAGGTGTGGCATCCATCTTTAGGGTGCGCGCATCCATGGACCCCGCCGACCTGGCCAAGCTTACAGGCTTCACTGAGCCTCAACCGGAGGCGAAAGGGGACCCCAGTGACTTACTTGAAAGAATCCCAGGCTGGGTGCCGTGCGATTGGGGGATCGGCTTGAGGGAAACCCGGAGGCAGGTTGTCCAACAGGGCTTGAACTAACCAATCGGGGATCTGGTGACCTGTGCTAGAGTCTACTGGGAGGATTCGCTCTTAGACATGTGCATTCGTTTTCGTTAGAATGCATTTTCGTCCGAAAATCGGGTATTTTCGTTATCGTTTTAACAAACGAAAGCGCAAAAAACGAAAAACGAAAGATCCGACATAAAAAATGCTTTGTTTTCGTTCAGATCCGACGATTTTCGATGCTTTGTCGAATTTCCGTCTTTCAATTTCACAAAGTCATCGAAAATTGTCGTTCTGAATACAGGGAATATTCCCTGTATTCAGAACGACGATTTTCGATGCTTTGTCGAATTTCCGTCGTTTAATTCGACAAAGTCATCGAAAATCGTTGTTTTCGGACGAAAACTTTCCCGACGAAAACAAAATAAATCAAAACGATTTTCGGGAGTAACTAAATAAATTTATTTTCTGGACGAAAAAGAAAAAACTAAACAAAATATTCCAGTCTGCACATGTCTATTCGCTCTGTTCATCCACCTAATCTTATCTGAAGTAATTGGCCTGTGGCAGAGGCTCTAGAGCCAGGTCTGTGTGTGAGAGATCTGTTCCTCCCAGAAAAAACCTTTACTGACTGTCTGGACCTCCGCTCACTATTTTGTTCCTGCATCACATCCCTAGACAACGCTAAGGTAACTTAATGTGCCGATCCCAACAATCAATCAGCGGCTCCTTCGGGGGTAGCCCTACACCTAAATGATATGAGAAATGCCACATAGCCCATTAGACACTTGGATGCCATTACTTTCAAGTGAAACAGCACCAGTGAAGTCAAACATAATGAACTGATGTTACAATCTGAACAGGCAATTTGACACGAACAGTGATCTTACAGCAAGGCCAAAAATAGAAAAATGCAGAAGCTTAAACTAAGAGCCTAATAATGTGTCCTGTTGCTGGGATTCCCTCCTACGTCAGAGGATGCTTACAGCACGGTCTTACATTTTCCTCCCCCTCACACACACATTCATCTGCCACCCTGCATCTCTGTCTCTTGGTTAGTGTCACAAATTTCCACCTGTCCCCCCCCCCCTGTTTTATGTTTCTCAAGGTCGCCCACTCTATTCCCACCCCCAGCCTGTCTTCCTAAGGAACGTGGGGTCTCCATAGCAACACAATCAGTGTTTCCTGCTATAACGATAACAATCTATTCAATTAGCAGATAGTGGATGCTCATGCTGAAATAGGACAGGGGAAATCATGTCTTACAAAAAAGTAGAAAGAATAACTCCCCCGTATCAATGTTTTACTGACATTCTCCTCTTCTCTTTAGGACTTTTGTTCTTTCTGGTACCTGCATCCCCAAACATCCATCCTTCTACTTGGATTACAATTAGCAACTCGAAATTATGCTTACTGAGTGATCCAAAATAGCTGAATTGAACCACTTCCTTACTGGGCACGTATAGCCCTTCCTGACCAGGTGAAATTTCAGCTTCTGGCACTGCGTCGCTTTAACTGACAATTGCGCGGTCGTGCGACGTGGCTCAAAAAAAAAAAAAAAATTGGCGTCATTTTTTCCCCACAAATAGAGCTTTCTTTTGGTGGTATTTGATCATCTCTGCGGTTTTAATTTTTTGCACTATAAACAAAAAAAGAGCGACAATTTTGAAAAAAAATAATATTTTTTACTTGTTACTATAATAAATAGCCCATTTTTTTAAAAAAAAAACTTTTTTTTTCTCAGTTTAGGCCAATACGTATTATTCTACATATTTTTTGGGAAAAAAAATCGCAATAAGCGACTGGTTTGCGCAAAAGTTATAGTGCTTACAAAATAGGGGACAGAATTATTATTAATTTTTATTATAATTTTTTTTACTAGTAATGGCGGCGATCTGCGATTTTTATTGGGACTGCGACGTTATGGTGGACACTTTAGACACATTTTTGGGACCATTCACATTAATACAGCGATCAGTGCTATAAAAATGCACCGATTACTGTATAAATGTGACTGGCAGTGAAGGGGTTAACACTAGGGGGGCATGGAAGGGGTTAAATGTGTGTCCTGGGTGTGTTCTAACTGTGGGGGGAGGGGGGTGACTGGGGGAGGTGACCGATGCTGTGTCCCTATGTACAAGGGACACAGATCGGTCTCCTCTCTCCCCTGATAGGACATGGATCCATGCCTTGTCCCTGTAACCGCTGATTGCGAGTGCCTGGGAGACATCGCGGCCGCCAGGCACGCTCATCGGTACCTCAGGAATGCAGCGGGCGCGCGCGCGCCCTCTAGTGGCCAGGAAGAGCTTCAGCAGCACCCGGCGGCCACATATATTCGTACGGCCGTCGGGAAGTGGTTAAGCAATCAGACATGACAGGTGGCAACAAGGATTTATTATTCATATAAACAAAGAAAATATGTAGCGCTTAACCATATATAGAATAAAAGAAAACAAAACCAATAGTGTAAGCTAAAACACCATAGGTGCACTTGAAGTGTCCTTTGAAGTGATATAAAGTCCACAGGGGTCAATACAGTGACTTGAGTGAGAGTGATCCACCACCATAGGATAAGTTGAAGAGGCTTACCAGATGAATAGTGACCACATTAGGTATACACCTATTGGTCAACTATAGCTTAAGGTTAGACGCTGTTCTCAAAAGGACTCAGAAGAGGTGAATAACAAAGGTGACCGATCGTTTGAAGAATCAGACTTAAGGTTTTCCCTCTTCTTCACAATGCATTCAGCCAGAGACATGACTCGGAAAGTCCAATGGCAAAGAAAAATAGAGCAGACATAGCGTAACTCTGATAAAAAAGTTTTACTTGAATAAACAAAAAATAGTACACTCACATTTGATATGAACAATCATGGGCGCATAAAATGTACAGGCAGTAGGGTCAATCGCTTCCCGACGCGTTTCGTTTCACAAACATCTTCATGGGGATTGTCCTACTGCATAGAGAGACCCCTAAATATATACTAAGCCCCCCCAGATAATTGGCAATGAAGTAAATTGTACAGAGTGTTTCACTACTTGGTACTTCCGGGTGGGGGTAAGATGGCCGCCACGGCGTGCGTTCCAAGCCTCGCTTTGGTATAATGATAACAAAAAGCACATCAGGGCATATAAAACAGACCATCGCTACTAAATATTCCGGAATAAGACATATAAATAAAACTCACAATGATGTGAGTCGATATAAGGCCCATTCATGTAAAAATTTATAATGTATGTACCGCTGTGCGCTCCAAGCCTCGCCTCACACACAGCAGCGCGGCAGAGGGGCGCACAGGACGCAGGCGCGAACCAACAAGGATTTATTATTCATAACCTGAAATCTTATGAATGTTTAAAGCGGATGGCCCCTTAAAAAAAAATAGCCATACTGCAGCTGCTGACTTTTAATATTAGGACACTTACCTGTACTGGAGTCCAGCGGCGTCCGCAGCAGAGGACGAGCGATCGCTCATCTCTCTGCTGCTCCCCCCTCCATCCACGGTGAGGGAACCAGGAAGTGAAGCGCTCCGGCTTCACTGCCCGGTTCCCTATGGAGCATGCGCGAGTCGTGCTGCGCCTGCCGATTGGCTCCCGCTGTGTGCTGGGAGCCGAGTGTTCCTAGCACACAACGGGAAAAACCTGTCTTTTGTCTTTTGAGACTGCGGGCTGGAAGTGGGTGCAAATATCTGTCTTTAGACAGGTATCTGCACCCCCCTCCCCCCTGAAAGGTGTCAACTGTGACACCGGAGGGGGGGAGGGTTCCGATCAGCGGATCTTCACTTTAGGGTGGAGATCCGCTTTAATAGTAAACAATTAACATTAAACTTTTTTTTTTTTTTTTTTTAATAAGGTAAGGAAACTTAGCAACCATAACAGATAATGCAAGAATTCAATGTCATTAATACAGTGTTTCTCTACCTTTTTCAATTTTTATATCCCTTGGCTAAGGCCAATGTTTACTAAAGTGTGTGGGTCAGTTTATTTCAAAATACCTCTTGATGAGTGTACATTTACTACCTTTAGTCCCCTTTCACACTTATACGACTTGTCCCACAATTTTGGACTGCAAAATCGTATGACAAGTCATTCTCCATTATTTTCAATGACTACTATTCATACTGGCACGATTTTAAGTTGTGCCTACTTCAAAGTAGTCCTTGCTCTACTTTGGTCCGATTTTGATGCCACTTACACAGGCATTAATTGAAATCGCGGTAAAATCGCTTTCCACTGAAAATGCATCACAGGAGTGCAAAACGAATTGCACTCCTGTGACCCATAGGAGAAGACAAGCCTAAATAGCTCAGGCTGGACTTCTCCTTTAATATTCAAAGCAAACTGGCCCATCCATCAATGTTTTTTTATTTATTTTTTGAGAAATCACATTGAAAAACAACCCCTAGCATTTCTGGCTGTTGTTGTCTTGAGTAAGGGCAGATGTTGCCTCCTGAAATCCATCTGCCCTTAGCTCAGGCATTCAAGCAGGAGGGTATGCTTAGCTGAGAAAACCCTTCCTCCCCTCCTGAAGACTCCTGGGATGTATGACATCATTTGATCATTTGTCTAGACCTAGAAACCAGGAAGTAACTGAAGACATGTAAAAAAAAAAGTTTAAAACAAGTAAATATGATTTACTTCTCATCTATTTACGAATGTTAGCAGCCTAATGATTAAAATAACCAATGGTGATTGAGAGCATGAAGTTCTGCTTTAAATTAATGGGTTTAGTTCTGTTTAGGTTTGAAATATACAGATCTGTTTAAAGTGATAGCCTATCTCTTTTGCTACTGATGCGTACCTTCCCCTCACTACTTGTTCAGCTGCCAGAATTCTAAAAATAAAGTGCTGTGTAAGCTCAGTTTGTATAAAAAAAATTACAGAGGGCTAAGGATCTTCTCTCTTGTCCACATGACAGTGCTTGGGCTGTCACCTTTTCACTCCTTTCACTTCAATCAATCCAAAACACTCACTACATGGGAGAGGGTAACAAGCAGTAGCAGGTATTTTTAAATGGCTCCAACTGGTGAACCAAGATGGTGGGATAGGTCTGGAAAATAAAGTATCTGGACAAATGGAGTGGGCTATCAAACGTACCAGTTATTTTTTCCTTGAATGTACAGTGACAGTTTTTAAAGTACAACTACACCATCTAAAACAAGCAAAGATGGATTTAGAAATCAAAGCCAGTCACTACCATGTGCCTGCACATATCTTCCAATTCCAAGGCATCCATTTATGAAAAATCAAAATATTTGCTGAGTATTCAAAGGCAGGCATGGACATTCCTGCCTCTCACAACTATTTAATGGACACTGAAAATTACTTCACATATGAGTGCTGAGTGGGAAGTTGAAGGGGGTCAGCTTTCTTAGCTACATTCCTCTGACATGTTTTGTCCCACCCATGGGGCACTATTTACCGTGAATGCCCCATATGTTCGGTTCATTTTAGAACGCACAAACACCTGATGTTTGAGTCGAACTTACGCTCGACTCGAACCGTGGGTTCGTCCCTAATGTACACACACACAAACAGTATATACACAGTCACTCTTATAGACCTATACTGTCACTAGGGATGAGCTTCGTGTTCGATGCGAACACATGTTCGCATCGAACATTGCCTGTTCGATCGTTCATCGAAAACGAACAAAACGGGTCGTTTGCGCCAAATTCGAATGACGCGCAACGGCCCATAATTCACTGCGGCGTTGCGCGCTGATGATTGGCCAAGCATGCACCATGACCCCGCATGCTTGGCCAATCACAGTGCCCAAAAAACAAAGACCTAATTGGCTAAAGCCTGGGTGCCTTGGCCAATTAGGGCTCAGGGCTTTAGCACACGCCCCACACTATAAAAGGCCGCCTCCCGGGCGGTCTCGTGTAGTGTGTTCCAGCTTTCTTTCAGAGAGAGAAGTCACTCAGACAGTGAGTTAGAGAGAGATAGATAGAGACACAGTGGGCCAGATTCACAGAGCCATTACGCCTGTCTAACTGGTGTTAGACTGGAGTAATTTCAAATTACGCGCGTTTTCTAGCTAGTTGAAAACCTCAAACCATGAATAGACGGCTGCGGGCCTCAATTCGACTGGATTACGTGTTAGTACGCCTTCGGATCTACACTGCAATAAAATTGCGGCCACTTCCCGTTGTTTTCCGCGTCGGGGTATGCAAATGAGCTTTTGCCGGCGATCCCCGAAATTACGATCTTCTATCACAATCTCTTTAGTCATCTTTTATTTGCGTAACACTATACCAGCTTTTTGCTGCTCTAATATTAGACAGCCCATGTTAAGTATGGCCGTCGTTCCCGCGTCGAATTTCTACGTTTTCCGACGTCCTTTATTATTTTTTACGCAAGTCGTCCTGGAATAGGAATGTTCGTAAATGCCGCTACTCAAACAACGAATGACGTAACAACGTGATTTCGCGCAATGCACAGCGGGAAATTTCTGAACGGAGCATGCGCAGTTTGATCGCCGCGGGGACGCGCTTAATTTAAATGCTTCACGCCCCCCAATCGCGTATTTCGATTACGCGGCGAGAAATAGACTACCCGCCGTAGTGTAGGGGCAAAAATCTACCAGGATTCGGTGTAGAGCCTGGTAAAATACGGCAGCGTAGAGTATTTCGATTACGCAGCTCAATATTAAGTGTATGTGAATCTGGCCCAGTGTCTTTTCTACCAGATAGATAGATAGATAGAGTAGGAAGGCTAGTAGTCAGTATAGTTGATTTTACAGTGTGTAGAGAATATATATACATCCTTAGGAGTTGTACATATATTTATACACTGTATAGCTTAGCTAGATCTGCTATTAGTTTTTGTCAGGCAGGAGATTGTGCTGTACTATACGTTTGCTTTGTTTTTGGCCATAAATACAGTCGATCATACTGCACGTTGCACGTTTGCTGTGTTTTTTGCCCATAAACACAGTCGATCATACTGCACGTTTGCGGTGTTTTTGGCTATAAACACAGTCGATCATACTGCACGTTGCACGTTTGCTGTGTTTTTTTGCCCATAAACACAGTCGATCATACTGCACGTTGCACGTTTGCTGTGTTGTTTTGCCCATAGAGACAGTCGATCATACTGCACGTTGCACGTTTGTGGTGTTTTTGGCCATAAACACAGTCGATCATACTGCACGCTTGCTGTGTTTTTTTGCCCATACACACAGTCGATCATACTGCACGTTTGCTGTGTTTTGTTGCCCATAAACACAGTCGATCGTACTCCACGGTGCACGTTTGCTGTGTTGTTTTGCCCATAAAGACAGTCGATCATACTGCACGTTTGCGGTGTTTTTGCCCATAAACACAGTCGATCATACTGCACGTTGCACGTTTGTTGTGTTTTTTGCCCATAAACACAGTCGAGCATACTGCACGTTTGCTGTGTTTTGTTGCCCATAAACACAGTCGATCGTACTGCACGTTGCACGTTTGCTGTGTTGTTTTGCCCATAAAGACAGTTGATCATACTGCACGTTGCATGTTTGCGGTGTTTTTTTGCCCATAAACACAGTCGATCATACTGCACGTTGCACGTTTGCTGTGTTGTTTTGCCCATAAAGACAGTCGATCATACTGCACGTTGCACGTTTGTGGTGTTTTTGCCCATAAACACAGTTGATCATACTGCACGTTGCACATTTGCTGTGTTGTTTTGCCCATAAAGACAGTCGATCATACTGCACGTTGCACGTTTGCGATGTTTTTGGCCATAAACACAGTCGATCATACTGCACGTTTGCTGTGTTTTTTTGCCCATACACACAGTCGATCATACTGCACGTTGCACGTTTGCTGTGTTTTGTTGCCCATAATCACAGTCGATCGTACTCCACGTTGCACGTTTGCTGTGTTGTTTTGCCCATAAACACAGTCGATCATACTGCACGTTTGCTGTGTTTTGTTGCCCATAAACACAGTCGATCGTACTGCACGTTGCACGTTTGCTGTGTTGTTTTGCCCATAAACACAGTTGATCATACTGCACGTTGCATGTTTGCGGTGTTTTTGGCCATAAACACAGTCGATCATACTGCACGTTGCACGTTTGCTGTGTTTTTTGCCCATAAACACAGTCGATCATACTGCACGTTTGCTGTGTTTTTTGCCCATAAACACAGTCGATCATACTGCACGTTTGCTGTGTTGTTTTGCCCATAAACACAGTCGATCATACTGCACGTTGCACGTTTGCGGTGTTTTTGGCCATAAACACAGTCGATCATACTGCACGTTGCACGTTTGCTGTGTTTTTTTGCCCATAAACACAGTCGATCATACTGCACGTTTGCTGTGTTTTGTTGCCCATAAACACAGTCGATCGTACTGCACGTTGCACGTTTGCTGTGTTGTTTTGCCCATAAAGACAGTTGATCATACTGCACATTGCATGTTTGCAGTGTTTTTGGCCATAAACACAGTCGATCATACTGCACGTCGCACGTTTACTGTGTTTTTTGCCCATAAACAGTCGATCATACTGCACGTTTGCTGTGTTTTTTGCCCATAAACACAGTCGATCATACTGCACGTTTGCTGTGTTTTTTGCCCATAAACACAGTCGATCATACTGCACGTTTGCTGTGTTTTTTGCCCATAAACACAGTCGATCATACTGCACGTTGCACGTTTGCTGTGTTTTTGGCCATAAACACAGTCGATCATACTGCACGTTGCACGTTTGCTGTGGTTTTTTGCCCATAAACACAGTGGATCATACTGCATGTTTGCTGTGTTTTTTGCCCATAAACACAGTCAATCGTACTGCACGTTGCACGTTTGCTGTGTTGTTTTGCCCATAAAGACAGTCGATCATACTGCACGTTGCACGTTTGCGGTATTTTTGGCCATAAACACAGTCGATCATACTGCACGTTTGCTGTGTTTTTTTGCCCATAAACACAGTCGATCATACTGCACGTTTGCTGTGTTGTTTTGCCCATAAACACACTCGATCATACTGCGCGTTTGCTGTGTTTTTTGCCCATAAACACAGTCGATCATACTGCATGTTTTCTGTGTTTTTGCTCATAAACTCAGTCGATCTTACTATAAGTTTGCTGTGTTTTTGCCCATAAACGCAGTTGATTTTACTATACATTTTCTGTTTATTTCTGATTTTGTCTTGTGCAGGCTATTAAAATGTCTGGAAGGACAACAAAGAAAGGCAGAGCGTCACAAGGGCAAGCAGGCTCTGCATCTAGAGGCAATGCTGGTGGTGGACGCAGTGCATCCTCTTCAGCACGTGGCCGCTCGTCCTTATTTTCGGGAGCAGGCCGTGTTTAGCCTCAACATGCAGACAAAATAGTAGACTGGATGACCAAGCCGTCCTCATCCTCCTCATCCTCTCTCACACAGACTGATCTTAGTTTGTCTGGCAAAGCAGCTGCCAAGGCTTCCACTTCCCTCTGTACCATGGCATCACACAATCCTTCCCTAGTCCCACCGTGTCCTCCTGAGGAGTCCCCCGAACTGTTTCAACACAGTGTTAGGTACATGCTGCTGAATGAAGATGCGCAGCGTTTTGAAGGCTCCGATGATGGAACACAGATAGAGGAAGGCATTGATTTGAGTCCAGGGAGAGGGGGTGGCCGAGATGGACAGCAATCTGGCAGTGATGTTCCCCCAGCTGGAGCATACTACCAGGTTTTTGACAGTGATGAGGAGGGAGGGGATGATGAGGTCACTGACTCTACCTGGGTGCCTGATAGGAGGAGGAGGAGGAGGAGGAAGAGGGGGAGGAGGAGGAGGAGGAGGCACAGGCACATCTCGAAAGAGGCAGGATGCCCTCCAGGGGTCAGCTTAAGGGCACACCAACTGCATTAGAGCGCACATCTATGGCGCTTGTGCATTGCGCTGCTGTGTCTGACCGGTACAGCAAAAGTTCTTTGGTGTGGGCCTTTTTTGAAACATGTCCATTAGATCGTACCTTTGCTATTTGCAACATATGTCACAAGCGTATCTCGCGTGGCCAAAACATCAACCGCCTGGGTACCACATGCTTGTCCAGACATGTGTCGACCTGCCATGCAGATCGTTGGCAAGCACACCAGAAAGACCCACACCAAAAACAAAAGCGTACCCCCCCTTGCCCTTCTGGGACCTCTAACCCCACTAGACCCCCAGTCCTCTCTGAAGCCTGCAGTGAAGGTGTAGAAATAGGTGTGTCACAAGCTAGTAGTAGTAGTAGTAGTACATGCGGGCAATCTACTGATAGTACCAGGCAAATTTCCCTGCCCCAGCTGCTGCAGCGCCGAAAGAAGTACAATCCCAGCCATCCACATGCCCAGCAGTTAAATGCTAGCTTAGCGAAATTGCTAGCACTTCAACTGCTACCTTTTTAGTTGGTAGATTCTGCCCCCTTGCGTGAGTTTGTGCAATGTGCAGTACCTCAGTGGCAAGTACCAAAACGCCACTTTTTCTCACGGAAGGCGATTCCAGCTCTCTACCGGCATGTGGAAGGCAATGTCCATGCCTCGCTGGACAGGGCGGTCAGTGGTAAGGTGCATCTTACCGCTGACTCATGGTCCAGCAGTCATTGACAGGGACGTTACCTGTCTTTTACGGCACATTGGGTGACTCTGCTGGAAGCTGGGAAGGACGTGGGGCAAGGTACAGTAGTTTTGGAGGTTGTTCCGCCACTACGCCTCCAAAGCACTACTACTGTTTGTGACACACCTCTCTCCTCCACCCCCTCCTCCTCTTTTTCCTCTGTGGCCTCTTCCTGTGGTGATGTTTTCTCAGAACCAGCCGTGCTCCGTAGGCGTACGAGGGGCTACGCAGGAATGCAGGCCAAGAGATGCCATGCGGTGCTAGAGCTGGTGTGCTTGGGAGACAGGAGCCACACTGGGGAAGAGGTTTTGTCAGCTCTGCAGGGTCAGACTCAGAGGTGGTTGACGCCACGCCAGCTGAAGCCTGGAATGGTGGTCAGCGATAATGGCACCAACCTCCTCTCTGCCCTGCAACAGGGGAAAACTCACCCATGTGCCCTGTTTTGCGCATGTCCTGAATTTAGTGGTGCAGCGGTTCTTGGGCAGGTACCCGGGCTTACAGGATGTCCTGAAGCAGGCCAGGAAAGTCTGTGCATTTCCGGAGGTCATATAATGCCACTGCTCGACTGACCTCCAAAGGGAATACAACCTGCCCAAGAACCGCCTAATCTGTGACATGCCCACCAGATGGAACTCTACGTTGGCCATGCTGCAGCGGCTGCACACACAGCAGCGGGCCATCAATGTGTACCTGTGCCAATATGGCAGCAGAACTGGGTCAGGATAGCTAGGTTTTTTTTCCCCACGCTAGTAGGAGGAGGAGGATGATTGTATCAGCAGCATGGAGGTGGAGCCTAGCACTCAGCATCAGCAGCAGCAGTCTTCAAGGGATCATTTACAGTCCCAAGGAACACGTGGACTTTTACGTGGCTGGGATGTGGTGCCTGTGGATCCTGTCGTCCTCAGTGACCCAGAGGACTGTGCCCCGAATGCCTCTGCAAACCTACGCTGCATGGCCTCCCTGATCCTGCAAAGCCTGCGTAAGGATCCTTGTGTACGTTCTATCAAGGAGAGGGATCATTACTGGCTGGCAACTCCCCTTGATCCACGTTACAAGAGTAATGTTGCGGACCTTATGTTGCCATCGCAGAGGGAGCAGAAGATGAAACTTCTGCGGGAGGCCTTGCAGAAGGGTCTGTGCAATGCGTTCCCAGAACCGGGGGGATTACCAAAACCTGGCTCTGGACAAGGTCTTGCTGAGGCTTCGGTGAATCACAAAAGGAGCGGTGGAGAAGGTGGCCGTCTGACCGATGCCTTCAGACAGTTTTTTAGTCCGCAGCCCCAAGGTCTGACCGGTTTCAGCAACCATCGCCATCATCTGGTTTACATGGTCCAGGAATACCTAGGGGCAAGATCCGACTTGGACACCTTCCCCACCGAAAATTCTCTGGCTTACTGGGTCTTGAGGATGGATCACTGGCCAGAGCTTGCACAGTACGCAATTGAGCTACTGGCTTGCCCTGCATCCAGTGTTCTTTCAGAACGCACATTCAGTGCTGCTGGAGGCTTTGTTACCGATCACAGGGTGCGCCTCTCCACCGACTGTTGATCGACTGACCTTCTTTGAAATGAATCAGGCTTGGATCAACACCAGCTACCAAGCACCTGATGCTGATGTTACTGAATAATATTTTTTTGTTGAAATGTCGGATCCCTTTTAGACTGCGTATGCTGATGCTGAGTGACTGTCCTCTTATGCTGCTGATGGAATATCCTTCTCCTCACTTTTCTTGCTGATAGCTGGTAAGAAATGTTGTTTTTCTGGGCTCCGCCACCAGTGCCTAAGGCCCAATTTTTCAGCCCATGTTTAACAGGGGCGCCTAATAACAATTTTTGATGCAATACTTTGCACGTGGCTCTTTGTTGTGCTCCAATTGGAGTTATTGGGAGGGGGTTGCAGTGTTGTGTTGTGCCCAAGGGACAATTTTTTAGCCCCTGTTTAACAGGGGCGCCTAATAACAATTTTTGATGCAATACTTTCCACGTGGCTCTTTGTTGTGCTCCAATTGGAGTTATTGAGAGGGGTTGCAGTGTTGTGTTGTGCCCAAGGCACAATTTTTCAGCCTCTGTTTAACACGGGTGCCTAATAACAATTTTTGATGCAAAACTTTGCATGTGGCTCTTTGTTGTGCTCCAATTGGAGTTATTGGGAGGGGTTGCAGTGTTGTGTTGTGCCCAAGGCACAATTTTTCTGCCCCTGTTTAACAGGGGCGCCTAATAACAATTTTTGATGCAATACTTTGCACGTGGCTCCTTGTTGCGCTCCAATTACAGTATGTTTGAGGGGTGCCCTTTTTTCTAAAAATTTTCTTTCACAAAACAATAATGGCCCCCCACCATCGCTAAAATATTCGACATATTGTTGCCACACAGCACGTGCGCAAGCAGTATTAAATTACTTTTTTTTATAGTCCTCTCATGTTGTGCAGGGACATTTCTAAACACGTGCCACTACTATAGACATCCAGCAGGTGTGATATTTAAAGGATTTTTTTTTTCACTTTAAGCATCATTAAAATGGCTGCTCTGGAAAAATGTCAGTTTTAAAAAAAAAATATTCCATTGATACATGTTCCCTGGGGCAAGACCCGGGTTCTGAACGACGTTTTCCAACATTAAATTGAATATTGGTCTTTTTAAAATGATCAATTTTGAATTCGAACGTTCGCGTCCCATAGACTTCAATGGGGTTCTAAATGTTCGCGTGAACCCGTGGTCTGTTCGAACGTTGTGGTGCGAACCGAACGTGGGTATGTTCGGCTCATCCCTAACTGTCACATACAATGACAGGCAGAAATGCCTCCCACTCTCTTCTAACATACCACTAATTTATCCAGTCTCCTGATATTGTGCTTGCTAAAGATAAATTATCAATACCTGAACCTCTAGCAAAACCTGCAATCATGCTATTACTACTGAAGTGCTTCCATCTCAGGTGTTGTTGTTAAACAGCACAAAGCAGGGAACAAACAACTAGGTTTAGCAACATGGGGCCCTCCAGATGTGAATGAACTGCAAATTGCTAGGTATAAGTACTGTGATATTTTTTCACTGTGCATTAATATAAAATAATCACACATTTATTAATTCAATTATTCGTATATAAAATAAGACATTTTACAACACCATTGCAACCAAACCTATTCCTGGTAAAGGATTCCAGCGATTCCAATATAAGGAGTTTAATTCCAGTTAATAACCCACCAGTGCAGCGTGTCAGTGCAACCTCATCAGATTCAGTGTCCATCAGTGCCACCTCATCAGTGCTCACCAGTGGAGCCCATCAGTGCCCATCAGTGTCACCTCATCAGTGTCAACCAGTGCAGCCCATCAATGCCAACCAGTGCAGCCCACCAGTGCCAAGCTCACCAGTGCAGCCCACCAGTGCCAAGCTCACCAGTGCAGCCCACCAGTGCCAAGCTCACCAGTCATTCACTGCCACCTCATCAGTGCCCACCAGTGCCAAGCTCAATAATGTCATTCACTGCCGCCTTATCAGTGCCCACCAGCGGAGCGCTACCGACTCCGTTCTGTCCCCTCGCATTGCCAAAGAAAGCTCCATTTGTCCCCTGACGTGCTGCGCCCCCATCTCTGCCTCCAGAATACAAACCCCAGAATGCAGCGCGGCCTGGAACAGCCAATCAGCGGCAGTCACTGCCAACTCCCTCCACTGGGAAAAAAAAGTCAGCAGGCAGCAGCCATGATAGAAGCCGTTTAGAATAGACAGTGGGTGGCCGGGGGGGGGGGGGGGGGGTTCTACCCAGCACGCCCCTGCCTCAGATCTCTCACAATCTGCCTGTTTTACATTATAATCAGCCGATGTCAATTTCTTTAAAAAGGCTAAATATCGGTCGATATATCGGTTGACCTCTAATATAGTGACTTAAACCATATCTCTAGACTATATCCGAACAGCCTAATGCCGCGTACACACGGTCGTTTTTTGTGATGAAATAAAACTATGTTTTTTAAAAAACTTCATTTAAAATGATCGTGTGTGGGCAAAACGTTGTTTTGTGTCTGCTGAAAAACGACCAAAAAAAAAAAATTCGAACATGCTTCAATTTTTTATGTAGTTTTTCAGAATGTCGTTTTTTGTGTCATAAAAAATGATCGTGTGTGGGCAAAACGACGTTTAAAACAACGATTTTAAACCCGCGTATGCTCAGAAGCAAGTTATGAGAAGGGAGCTTCAATGGAACAGAGTGCCATCGAACGTGGTGTACGTAACCGTGCTTTGCAAGAGCATTTTCAGAAAACGATGGTGTGTAGGCAACGTTGTTTTTTAAAACGAAGTTTGAAAAACGTTGTTTTGTTTCGTGAGATAAAACGATTTTTTTTTATCTTCACAAAAAGTGATAGTGTGTACGCGGCATTGCATAAAACAACAAGATGGAGGATACAAATCAGGACATGGCAAGATGAATGCTAAGTTAAAAAGGTCTAACGCTGCGTACACACCACTAAGTAAAATACTTCCATTCATGCGTCGAATCCATTCGACGCATGTGCGGACAGATATGTCCGCTGGTTAGTGTACTAACCAGCAGACATGTCGGACGGACGGGTTCCCAGCAGACAGATTTTAAAGCATGCGTACACACGATCGAATTTGTCTGCTGAAATGGTCCGTTGGACCTTTTTCAGCAGATAAATTCGATCGTGTGTACGCGGCCTAAGAGAGTCCAAAACTGAGTAAGAAAACACAGTGCAACAGTATTATTCTAAAATTTGCCAGTCCCATTCATTGACATGAACAAAAAAAAAAGACATTATTACTCTGACCCAGTGACATTATTTAAAAAAAAAAGGAGACATTCTTTCTCTGGCCCTTCTCTTGCACAGCACACAGTTTAAGTACATTTCTAATGGAATACATCTCAACAGTCCAAGAGGAACACAATCAAATGAATACACAAACGGAGACCTTTCATTAAGCTTCTTAGAACTTCCATTACATCCCATAATGGTACAGTTAAGAATGTTAGCGATAATCTATACAGTTGTTATCAACACTAATGATAATAACACTAAAACCCAGAGATTTGAAATAACCATGTTAAAAAATAGTCATGAAAAGATTTTGAGTTTATGGAGTCTCTGACAGGATCCAGGCACAGGTAATTAAACCCATTAAGCATCCCCAGCCAACAGCCTATTAGCAGAGGTTTTATGTCAGGGGTGCCCAACCAGGGGCCGCGGAGCCCTTTGATGTGGCCCACAACCTCCTGCTCTGGGATGGCGGATTGGCAAGCCCAGATTAAAGGTTGTCTACCCGCCATGCCAGAGAATCAGTGCTGTGAATGAAGCAGGCGGTAGAGAAAGCAAGCAGCTGCGGAGCAGGGCTGCATAAGCCAATGCTTACTGTATAGCACCGGCTCCTGTCATAGGTGGAGTAATACCAAATGCACTCTGCCTGGGACAGCAAGTTTATTACCAAAATCAGTGTATATATGGACATATCTGTTCTGCAGTGGTTACTGGGCTGCTTTCAAACTAATCCGCAGGTGTAGCGCAGTATACCTGTGGCTTACCTGCACTGAGCCATAGACTTCTGGTTTTACCTGTGGGTTTGGTGCAATTTCAGAAAGTGAACCACACCTGTAGGATATAATAGAATTCTATGGCAAAGTACAGCTAACCTAAAAGCCGCAGGTGCACTGTGCTGCATGCACGGTGTGGGTAGACCGCAGACAACCAGTGTAAAAGTAACCTTAGGCCCCTTTAACATGATCTGTCTGACCCAATTGGACCCACCATTCACCTTTATGGAGAGGCAGATGTAAACAGACTTGTGTCCATTAACACCTGTCTCCTTCCAATCCGATCTGCTAAAAAAACAGAGGTTGGATCCATCCCCTTCCATTTGATCAGATGAGAGGGCCCATAGAGTAGAGTGGGCTGTGTCTGTGTCCACTTTGCATACGCAGAGTGGAAGCAGACCTGTCATCTGCCTATTGTGGCCCACTTAGTGGTTACTAAGTCACTTAAGTGGCCCTCGCTCTTCAAAAGGTTGGGCACCCCTGCTTTATGTCACTTCATAAATACTTTTGAAATGTAACAGTGAACAGCCAGACACAGTCCTGGCTGTTTATCTAATACTAACGAGACAAAGGGCCAGATTCAGAGAGAACTTACGCAGACATATCTGTTGATACGCCGCGTAAGTTCTAAGATGCATCGTCGTATCTGTGTTCTGTATTCAGAAAGCAAGATACGCCGAAATTTGGCTAAGATACGACCGGCGTAAGTCTCTTACGCCGTTGTATCTTAGTTGCATATTTACGCTGGCCGCTAGGTGGCGCTTCCGTAGATTTACTTGTTGAATATGCTAATGAGGTAGATACGACGAATCACGAACGTATGTACGCCCGGCCTATTGATATTGAGTATTTTCGACGTGATTTTGGAGCATGCGCACTGGGATACGTCCATGGCCGGTGCATGGGCCTTTCGTTCGGCGTGTCATTTACGTGGGGTCACGATTAATTAACATACAACACGCCCACTACCAGCCCACT
Organism: Rana kukunoris; assembly: GCA_029574335.1. Taxonomy (NCBI): domain Eukaryota; kingdom Metazoa; phylum Chordata; class Amphibia; order Anura; family Ranidae; genus Rana; species Rana kukunoris. The sequence goes on along the minus strand of CM056055.1, from coordinate 84,514,066 downwards.
TTGAATTACGCGCGATTACATCGGCCCATTTACACTACTTAGGGCGCAAGATCTTTCTGAATACGGGACTTGCTTGCTCTAAGTTACGGCGGCGTAGTGTAAATGAGATACACTACGTCGTCGGAAAGATACGAAAAAGTATCTGAATCTGGCCCAAATTCTACACATAAGTCTTGATATGATTAAATTATCTTAATACCAAACATCCACCTGAATAAGACATGGCATTATAATAATTTTATCATGACTAAATTCCTATCATTTGCAGGGTGCCAAGGGAGCAAATGGGGCACATTACTTCTTGTGAGGAAGGCTCATATAAAAGTTATACCATGTGTGGTTTTATTCAAAAGGTAATTCTATGCTGGGCAAGAACAGAATCAGTTATTAGATTGTAAGATGTGATCATAGGGAAATATTACAATAGTTATACTATACTATACTTATACTATAGTGATACTATTTATATACTGTTTAATTTACATTGTCCCTTCTTTTTCTGTATGTTGATGATGGATGGCACTGTAATTATTTCAATAAATAAGTCTAGTACCTTTTTGTCACATGACCCAGATCTTTCCTAGCTTCTAGTCCTCTGCTGCTGGTCACATGTTTTAAATAAAAAAGAAACAGCCTTTGGAATACAGAGTAAAAATAAATAATTAATATCTATAAACTGTTTTATATTGTCATACAAATATATTTTTGAAATAAAATCTTTATTCGTTTTTGGCAATAGCATGGTGTGGGCAGATTTCTGCCAGTCACAGGCTTTCATGCCACTCCAGCCTGTGTCTTAGAATAAGAGGGAGGTGAAGCCTCCACTAATCTGCATGTAATATCCCTCCCCATTGTGTTTAGCTGGTTAGTGGGCATAGAGGTAGAGGGAGGGAGTGGGCTATTATTTACCACTATGTAAATGCCCACATGTGTGACTTTATAGTCACATGCGCTGCTCAGCAACACCAAATGATATTTGGTTCTATTTTCTCTAAAAGGGTCAGTACTGTGAGGTGGGTAGAGGATAGAGGCAAGATAGACTGAGAGGAGGGGGTTGGTGTAGTATCTGCATCTATTCTCTGAGGAACCGATGAGAATGGAGTGAAGTCCAGTTTCATCGGTCCAAACCGACCTTGTGTACGGCCCATCTGTCGTCCTTCAGTCCAAAGTTTTAAAACTTGCTTTAACCACCAGCCGACCAGCCGCTGTCGTTCTACGGCGGCAGGTCGGCTCTCCTGGGCGAGAGCCCGTCATACTATGTCGGGACTAATGCGGCCACTAGGGGGCGCGTGCGCGCCGCCGGCAGCCCACCCCCAGCTCGCCCCCGAGTCCCGCGCGTGTGCCCGGCGGGTACGATCGCCGCCGGGCACCCGCAATTGCTCGTTACAGAGCGGGGAACGAGAGCTGTGTGTGTAAACACACAGCTCTCGTTCCTGTCAGCGGGGGAAACGCTGATTTTCTGTTCATACAATGTAAGAACAGAAGATCAATGATTTCCCCTAGTGAGGCCACCCCCCCATACAGTTAGAACACAAATAGGAACACACTTAACCCCTTCCCTGCCCCCTAGTGTTAACCCCTTCACTGCCAATGGCATTTGTATAGTAATACAATGCATTTTTATAGCATTGATCGCTAAAAAAATGCCAATGGTCCCAAAAATGTGTCAAAAGTGTTCGAAGTGTCCGCAATAAAGTCGCAGTACTGAAAAAAAAACGCTGATCGCCGCCATTATTAGTAAAAAAAATAAAAACAATAAAAATGCCATAAAACTACCCCCTATTTTGTAAACGCTATAACTTTTGCGCAAACCAATCAATAAATGCTAATTGCGATTTTTTTTTTTACGAAAAATATGTAGAAGAATACGTATTGGCCTAAACTGAGGAAAAACATTTTTTTATAGTCACTCTATTTTTGTTTATAGCGCAAAAAATAAAAACCGCAGAGATGATCAAATACCACCAAAAGAAAGCTCTATTTGTGGGAAAAAAAGGACGCCAATTTTGTTTGGGAGCCACGTCGCACAACCGCGCAATTGTCAGTTAAAGCGACGCAGTGGCGAATCACAAAAAGTGCTCTGGTCTTTGGACAGCAATATGGTCCGGGGCTAAAGTGGTTAAAATCGGACTGATGGACGCCTGACCATCGGTCCAAACTGATAGTTAGTACGCAAAAGCATTGGTTTAAACACCCGCGCATGCTCAGAATTAAGTCGACGCATGCTTGGAAGCATTGAACTTCGTTTTTTTAGCATGTCGTTGTGTTTTACGTCACCACATTCTGACACGATCGGTTTTTGAACTGATGGTGTGTACGCACATCAGACCATCAGGCCACTTCAGCGGTGACCCGATTAAAACGGTCCTTCGGACCATTCTCATCGGATGGACCGATCGTATGTACGCCGCCTAAGTGTAGCAATATGTTGCTAAATGTTGTACCTTAATTAAATTAAATGTAACCATATTGCTACACTTAGAGGCACCTCTCTACTTTTTTATACTCAGTGACATGCCGCTACTCTTATATCAAGACATCACTTGTATATCAAGTCAAAATGTATTAAAAAAATTTGCTAGTCTTGCAAAACGCTCTCAAACCAAGTTACTCTCAAACCAAGGTTTTTTTGCAGCATTTTAGCATTAGCTGGAGGGGCAAATTTAATAGTGGACCTTGTCTGTAATGTCTGTCTTAAAGGTCCACTTTAAGCACTGATCAATTGTATGTGTAAAAATACAGCTCGGAGAAACACTATTTAATTATCATTAATAAAATATATGTTTGCCTACTGTACCAGATGTAGGGAGAATTGATAACATCAAAACCACATTGGTGAAAGGTGGTTTGCATAGAGAGAAGAAAATTAAAGGAATGTGTCACAGTAATTCCAGCAGGTTGTTACTCAGTTGCTAAGCAATTTATGTTTGGAGCTGGCTACACAGTCACCAGCTACAGAAGAAGTTTTGTAGCCCAATACAAACTGCTACAGAAGTTATTTACATGGTAATTGAGTAAACAAATAGCACAAAATACAAATATGTAAAATACCCACTGAAACAGAATACAGGGAATAAGGAAATATCATTAGCATCACATCTCTACAAACAGACTAAATTAGGCCGCGTACACACGATAGGTTAACCAGTGGACAACGGTCTGATGGACCGTTTTCATTGGTCAAAAAAATTGTGTGTAGGCCCCATAGGTTAAAAAAAAGCCAACTTGCTTTAAAATTTTGGGTCAAAACCGATCGTTAGTAGGCACGACCATCGGTTAAAAATCCACGCATGCTCAGAATCAAGTCGACGCATTCTTGGAAGCATTGAACTTCATTTTTTTCAGCACGTCGTTGTGTTTTACGTCACCGCGTTCTAACACAATAGTTTTTTTTAACCAACGGTGTGTAGGCACATTAGACCATCAGTCAGCTTCATCGGTTAACCGTTCTCATCGGATGGACTGATCGTGTGTACGAGGCCTTAGTGTTACTGAAAACAAATTATTAGCTATATTCCTGTAAAATAAAATAATGTATCAGATCCATTACCTTGTGCACTATATCAATATGCTGACCAAGTAGGAGAAAAAGAATGCAGTGCACTATATGTGCATTATTAGTGCTACAATATAGGTCATAGCCAGGAATCTAAAGCTAGCCATAAATGGATCAAATTCCAGCTGGTTCAGCAAGGATCGGTTGAATTTCGGTCCATCATTCTCGTTCCAGAGAGGTTGATCTAATGATTAATTGGCTGCAGCGCTGATCAGCGGAGGAGTACCCTCTGCCATAATACAATAACACAGCCGGGGGGAGGTCCTCAATCCACCTCACTTGCATGGATGGTAGGGATAAGCCGAACACCCCCCCCCGGTTCGGTTCACGGCAGAACATGTGAACAGACTGAAAGTTTATGTGAACATTCGAACACAGTTAAAGGCTGTGGGACCCGAACGTCAAAAATCAAAAGTGTGAATTTTAAAGGCTAATATTAAAGTTATTGTCCTAAAAAGCTTTTGGGGACCCAGGTCCTGCCCCAGGGGGCATGTATCAATGCAAAAAAAAAAAAGTCCCCCCAGTCCATTACCAGGCCCTTTGGGTCCTGTATGGATATTAAGGGGAACCTTTAATGAGGCAGCAGCGAGGCAGACGGATTAGCAACAGGAGCTCCACAGCGGCGCACGTCTCCTAGGAGTAGGAGCGTGTGTGTCATAGCTCCAGGCAGGCGTAGGAGGCAGACATCTAGACAGGCAGTGTCCCTCCCAGCCCTGCAAACCGTGCTCCAGCTCCAGTTCCTGGCCAAGCCTCTGCTCTGGGACACCCAAGCAAATCATTTTTTCTCCTCCTGAGCCCCTCTTCTCCAGACATCCTCCCCAGGTAGGCCCTACTTTTCTTTTCACCTCCCCTGGAACCGATTGGCGGCCATCCTTATCAGGATAAGCCACTGGATCAGCTGAACGCTGGGGCCTCTTTCCCTCTCCTTACCCCACATTACCACCCACCAGCCAAGCAACCCTCCCCCGGCGCCTCCCCGCCTCTATTCCCCGTTATTTCAGTTTTTCTCCCCTGAACCGAGCCAGCCACTGCTGATTCGCGGCCGCTGCATCTTAGGAAAGGCCGCGGCTTCATCCGCGGCCTAACGGCGCGCCGCACTCTCGGCACGCCGTCAGTAACCCCCCAGGAGCTCACCCCCAGCCCCTGTAGGACTCATCCACCCCTGGCTTCAACAACCAGTCCCCCCCCCCTGCTCACCAATCCACCCAGCTGGCTACACACCAGCCTGGGTCCCATGTCCTGCTCCTGGTCGGCGGCCATCTTGGTACACCCAAGCAGCAGTGTCAGCTCTCCCCCACTACCCCTCTTTTCACAACTTAATTAACACTTGATCCAGGGGTTCGCCCGATCGCCTTTCAGGGATCAGGAAGGAATTTTTTCCCCTACCAAAGCAAATTGGCATAGCACGGTTAGGGTTTTTTTGCCTTCCTCTGGACCAAGCCGGAAGGATTCACCGAATCCTCTCTTCATCGCCACCATAAAAAACGACTTTTCCCCCGGTGAATGGCGACCATGGCTAATCTGCGGTACTCCGCAGAAACCATTTGGAATCTGAGGCGTTTCGCCGCAATACTGCCAGCCATCACCAAAAAGACCCTAAGAATTGAGCAACTTTTGAGGATCGATCGACGATCGACGGTCAAAAATGTTAGCCGTTTACCCCAGCCTAAGCACATTTCATGTGCTTTGATCAACACAAGATCGGCAGTAAAACACCGACTTGAAATCCATGATTTCATTCTACAACACGATCTAGACTGCCTCTTCATTACAGAGAGCTGGCTTACAGCCGACTGTAACACCATTCTAGGAGAACTGGTGCCAGAAAACTACCGTATTATAACGGAAAACAGAATAGGGCAAAGAGGAGGGGGCCTGGCAGTGATTTGCAAGACTCAGCTTGCAATCACCAAACCAGTCCTTCAAAATCCTCTTCCATTCATGGAAACCCTTATGCTACAACTGCAAACAAATTCAAAGGAGACTATCCATATTCTGCTCTGCTATAGGCCACCCGGCCCAAAATCGCAGCTGCTATCATCATGGACGGATTTCTTCTCCACTTACACCCTCAACAGCAAACATTTTTTGCTGCTCGGGGATGTCAACCTCTGGGCCAATTCCTCACAAGATCCCATTGCCAATGCCTGTATTAACCACCTGGTAGATTTAGGGTCACAGCAACTAGTATGTGGACCCACACATGCTTCAGGTCACACACTTGATCTTATTTTCAGACAAGCTCTGGAAATAAAAATTTTGGAAAAGGAAAAGTTGCCATGGACAGACCACCATGCAATTAAATTCATTATTTCCACAATTCCCCCCGCAATAAAAACATCAAATCCAATGACAACACACTGGACTAGATGTCAGAAGAAGCTCCACTCGGAACTCTTTAAAACCACTTTAAGGGAAAAAATAGAAACAACTCAACCGCATCAAACGGCCGTTGAAACACTGGATGCCATAAACTCGGCCACCTGGTAGCGCCGAAACGCAAAACCCGCATCCGGAAAAACAACCGCAGCTGGTTTAACAACCAGCTGTCGTTACTGAAGCAAGAACGCAGAAGGGCCGAATCTGCCTGGAAAATAAGTTCTTCAGAGCGAAACCTATCCATCTACAAGGCGACAACAAGAAAATACCACAAAGAAATTTTCCAAGCCAAGAAATTTTTTTTTCGGAGGCTATCAACAGCGCCATAAGCCGCCCCCACGAACTCTTCAAGATGGTCACTCAGACCATGAAACCAGGATGTATTGAAGCCCCCAATACAGACACACAAAAATTTTGCAATGAACTATCGGATTGCTTCATTAATAAAATTGAGGCAATCCGTGAAAGCATTCAGCAAAACAATTCCCCCCTTAGCCCCCCCTGCAGCCTCTCACACAACACCCATAGTAATTCTCCTATATCGGGTAAGTTCACCCTGGAACCCATCTCCATCGAGGCCACTAAGAATATCATTGGGGCTTTGTGCAATGGCACAGCACCAAATGACATTATCCCCACGAAACTGCTGAAGGAATGCGCCTACATCTTGGCTCCTCCCATCACGCAGCTTATCAACCAGTCTTTCTTGGAGGGCATAGTGCCCTCACAGTTGAAAGAGGGTATAATCCAACCCATCCTTAAGAAACCCTCCCTGGACCCCAAGGACCCACTCCACCGCCGTCCCATAACAAGCCTCAATGTACTCTCAAAAGTAATGGAAAAAGTAGTGGTACAACAGCTGCAACAGCATCTAGATACCTACAAGCTACTTGATCCATTGCAATCGGGGTTCCGGCCCGGACACGGGACTGAAACCGCGCTGCTCAAAGTATGGGACGATGTTCTCGAGGCCACAGACGAAGGAGAATCTTGTCTTCTAGTTCTGTTGGACCTAAGTGCAGCTTTCGACACTGTAGACCACAAACTGTTACTGACTCGGCTTGCTGAAGTAGCCAGAGTCGCAGAAGGCAATTTATCTTGGTTCTCCTCTTTTTTGGAAAACCGATCGCAAACAGTGAAGTTAGGACCCTTCACATCTGAGAAACGCACAGTAACATGCGGAGTCCCTCAAGGATCGCCTCTGTCACCAGTGCTGTTTAACATCTATCTTCGTCCTCTTTTTGAGATTATCAGCAGCCAAAAACTGCTTTACCACTCATACGCAGACGACACGCAACTGTATTTCCGCATTTGCAATAAAAAGGATCACCGTCTCAATCTAGAGACATGCCTCTCTTTGATAGAGGACTGGATGACAAAGAGTTATCTTAAACTCAATGGAGCGAAAACAGAACTTCTCCTGTTTCACGCCAAGCAAAGGAATCAACCTGCAACAGCATGGACACCCCTGCCCATTCTGGGCAAAATCATCACCCCTAGCGCCAAATTCAAAAGTCTCGGGGTCATCTTTGACTCCTACATGACAATGGACGCACAAATAGGGTCAGTAGTCAGCGGATCCCACCATCTGTTGCGCCTACTACGCAGACTTACCCCTTTCATCCCCAAAGAAGATTTAGCGGTCGTGGTGGGAGCAATTGTTAACTCCAGACTGGATTATGCAAATGCCCTTTACCTCGGACTCCCCAAGTACCAAATCGCTCGTCTGCAAGTCGTTCAAAATACGGCCGCCAGACTTGTGACTAGAAAAAAACCCTGGGAATCCATCTCACCTTCACTGAGAGCCCTTCACTGGCTACCAGTTAAAGACAGGATTGCTTTTAAAGCACTCTGTCTAACACATAGATGTGTCCATGGGAATGCCCCCCCAATATCTATGCGATAAAATAAAAGCTCACAATCCCAATCGCATCCTGCGATCCACCAATCAGAACCTACTACAGATCCCAAAAGCCAACTACAAGTCCAAAGGAGAAAGAAGATTCGCCGTCCAAGGTCCCAGACTATGGAACGCTTTACCAACCACCATTCGGTTGGAGGCGAATCACTTAGCCTTCAGGAGAAAGATCAAGACTCATCTCTTCTGATATCAAAGGAGACAGGAACAACAAGCGCCCAGAGGCGATTCAGTTCGCATGTGCCGCGCTCTATAAGTTTTTCATTCATTCATTCATTCAACCCTGCACCCAAATAAAAAAAATAAAAGGAGTGGGGCCCCCAGGCCCTATATACTCTGAACAGCAGTATACAGGTTTAATCTGTTTGTAATTTGGAACAGGTAGATTTTGGAAGTGTAGCTCTAGCCCAAAAAAAATATTTTTAAGCTTTTTGGATAACATAGGGAAGGGTTCTCACCCTTGTAACATTTGTGTTGATGTCTGTGCCCCTGTTCAGAAGATTTCAGCTCACTTTCTGTCCCAATGATAATTGAATTTTGAAAATTTGGGGTTGTTAGGGAAACAAAGATTGGTGATAATGCATCAGTGCTTTTCCCATATTAACTCTTACAGGAGAGAATTTCCCTTCCTAGCAGTAGATTTCCTCTCACTTTCTTTTGTCTCCCTCCGTTTGTAAGTAGGAGTCATTTGTAAGTCGGATGTTTGAAAGTGGGGGGCCGCCTGTATATACTATACGGCCTGCCCTATATACTCTGCAGTAGGGATGAGCTTGGCATTCGATTCGAACGTACGTTCGATTCGAACATCGTCTATTCGACCGTTCGTCGAAATTCGAACGTTATGGACCGTTGGTGCCAAATTCGAGTGGCGTGTCACGGCCCTTAATGTACTGCGTCATTGCGTGCTGATGATTGGCCAAGCATGCACTATGACCTGCATGCTTGGCCAATCACAGCGCGCAAAAAACGGAGAGTCATAATTGGCCAAAGCCAGTAGTGTGTGTAGTGTGTTGCGGTAGTTAACAGAGAACAGAGAGAGACAGAGAGAGTGTAATTTTTTGCAGGTAGAGCAGGCAGGCAGGCAGGCTAGTCAGTTAATGTTACAGTGTGTAGAGGATATATATACATCCCAGGTGTTGTACATATATTTATACACTGTATAGCTTAGCTAGATCAGTTCTTCCTAATTTACTGGCAGGAAGGTGATTGTGCAATTTAAAGATGTTATCACAGGCATAGACACCCAGCAGGTACAATATTTAAAGGAATTTTTATTTTTTTATTTTTTATTTAAGCATCATTAAAATCACTTCTCCTGAGGAGCAGTGATTTTAATGATACTTAAATAAAAAAAAATAAAAAAAATGAAAAATTCATTTAAATATTGTACCTGCTGGGTGTCTATAGTTTGCCTGTGAAAACGTCTTTGAGAACCCGGGTCTTGCCCGAGGGAACATGTATCAATGGAAATAAAGTTTTAAAAACTGTCGTTTTTTAGGAGTCCTGCTCTTTTTACCATTCATACATGTTCCCTGGGGCAAGACCCGAGTTCTCAAAGACGTTTTACGACAATATCTTGCATATTAGGCTTTAAAATTAGCACTTTTAAATTTGAATGTTCGAGTCCCATAGACGTCAATGGGGTTCTAAATGTCCGCGCGAACGTTCGGTCCGTTCGAAGGTTCTGGTGCGAACCAAACGGGGGGGTATTCGGCTCATCCATACTCTGCAGAAAATTGGGCCTTAGGTGTTGGTGGTACCAGAACACTGTAAGCCCTCAAAGTTATTCTTGGTGGGCGCTGGAATGGGCAGTGCAGTGAAATATTGGATCAAAAATGTTAATTACACGCCCCTGTTAAACATGGGCAGGACAATTGGGCCTTAGGCACTGGTGGTGGTGCCACAACACTGCAAACCCTCACAGATACTCTAGTTTAGCGAAGGAACGAGCCCTGCTGTGAAATATTACAGCAAAAAATGTAATTACACACCCCTGTTAAACAGGGGCAGAAAAATTGGGCATAAGGCACTGGTGGTGGTGCCATAACACTGCAACCAGGCCCGGTGGGCCGTGGTGGCCCACGGGCTGCATGTCACATCTCCCTCCAGTGTAACATGCAGGGGGTCCAGAACTGTTAGGGGGTGTCTGTGTAACAAACTGTGGGGGGCTGTGTAATGTAAAGGCCTCCAGAAGTGTGGTGCTATGTAATGTAAAGGGGCCCAGAGGTGCAGGGTGCTGTGTAATGTAAAAGGGTTCAGAGGTACAAGGTGCTGAAACCCCACATCCCATCAATAAACCACCGCCGCAAAGCGCCACCGCGGCACCCCGCCCCCGGCTGCTCAGTCTAAAATGCCTGGGCCTTTTTTTTTTGTCCCAGTCTGGGCCTGGATGCAACTCTTCACCTATATTCTAGTTGAGCGCAGGAACAAGCCCTGCTGTGAAATATTACAGCAACATTTTTGATTACACACCCCAGGGGCAGAAAAATTGGGCCTTAGTCACAGGTGGTGGTGTCCTGAAACAAAAATGTTCTTAGAAGCTAACAACATGAACATTGAGGAGGAATAGGATAGTCACTCAGCATAACAGGATAGTCACTCAGCATCAGCATAGGCAGTCATCAAGGGATCTCACATTTATAGAAAAATTAATCGGTTACATCAGCATCAGGTGCTTGGTAGCTGGTGATTCAAGACTGATTCATTTTTATGAAGGTGAGCCGATCAACTGAGTCTGTGGACAGGCGCACTCTGTGATCGGTTACAAAGCCTCCAGCAGCACTGAATGTGCGTTCAGAAAGAATGCTGGATCGTGCAGTCAAACGTGGGTTTTGAATTGCTTTTCTCACAATCCTGCGAGCTGTTCTGTCTGATATTTTTCTTGGACTTCCAGATCTTGCTTTAACTTCCACTGTTCCTGATGACTGCCATTTCGTAATTACATTCCGAACAGAGGATATTGACATCTGAAAACGCTTTGCTATCTTCTTATAGCCTTCTCCAGCTTTGTGAGCGTCAACTATTTTCAGTTTCAGTTTTCTAGACAACTTCTTAGAAGAACCCATGGTGCTGATTGTTGGGGAAAGGACAGATGAGTCTGGGCATTTAAAACTTTTGAGATTGACATCACCTGGTCTTCCCAAACAATCCATGACACTGGCAGGTCTCAGCTTTGCAAAGGGGGCAGTGCATGCTATAGATTCTGCAGGGTGCCCAAACTTTTGCAGACACCATTTTTTTGTTTTCTGTAATTTTGAGAGTGTAAATGATGGAAATAAAATCTAACTTTTTTTGACATATTATAAGAATGTCTAATCTGTAATTTGATGCCTTTTGGAGATTTTTCCATCTTTCCTTGGCTTCGTTATGCACATTAATACAATTTTTTACCTGGGGTGCCCAAACTTTCGTTTCCCACTGTATAGGCTTGGCTAGACTAGCATGCAGTGGATATATATATATATATATATATATGCAATGCTGTATCCTGGCCTAGGCCAACAAGGCCCAGGCCTAGGGCAGCACTTTGCAGGGGGCAGCACGGAAAGAGTCCCCGCCGGTTTGTGCTACACTGTTATATGTAACGCAAGCTGATTCTAATTTTGACTGTCCTATCATCCTGGATCACAAACCTTCCTCACTGTGCTATATGTTTTCTGCTGCACCATTGGCATGATTATATCTTCTTAGTTCTCACTATAAAATTATCAGAAATTTGTGCTTAAAGTAGGACTATAGGCAACACTTTTTTTTTCATTTTGGATAGAGTAAGAGAGGGTTAAAGCCCCTGTTAGACAGCGTCCTGACAGCACCCCAAATAGCCCTTTTTAGGGCTAGTATATCAGTCTGCTTTTTTCTTTCTCTGTAATCTAATTGCAGTTGCCTGCCAGTGTGTGTGTCAGGCTCACAGCGTATACTGTGCCCACTTGCCCAGTGCCACCACTCATATCTGGTGCCACAGTAGATTACATTTAAAAAACAACAACAATTTTGACTGTAATAGAATAGCAGTCAGTTGGCTGCCAGCGTGTGTCAGGTTTACAGTGTATACTTTGCCCACTTGCCCAGCGCCACCACTCATATCTGGTGTCACAGTACATTGCAAGTCGTATGCGCAGTGCCCCAAATTGGAAGTAAGAGGGCCGACCAAGCATCTTTTTCCATCTCCCGATTCCTAAAATCTATTCCATACACCGGCCCCTGATAGGGGACAAAACAGAGATTAAACTGTTAAGAACAGATTTTTTTTTAATTTAAAAAAAAGAGGAGAGCCTCTGCGGAGCTGGGTATTTTTTGGCCGCGTTACTGAACGCTCATGCACAATGGCTGTAGGCTCATGCGTCCTTTTGCGGAGGTGACAAACCTGGTCAGTCAAACCCAAGGCAACATCATTGACCTCATCCTATATGCGTTTTCTCTGGAGCGTGCCCTGCAAAGAGTGCTGGATCAGGCCATAGATGAGCATGAAGAGGAAAAGTTGTGGTCACCATCACCACCAGAAGCAGCCTTGTCGTCATCGATTGCTAGACCTGCGGCAACACAGAGAGAGGAGTCTGAAGAAGAGGAGTCAGAGGAGGAAGGTGGCTTTAAGGAGGTGGAAGACCAACCACAGCAGGTGTCCCAGGGGGCTTGTGTCACCTTTCAGGGACCCTTGGTGTTGTACGTGGCTGGGTGGAGGAAGAGACATTTAATGACTGTCAGGTCACCTGTGGCCAGGTGACAAGTGCACCCCGTTGGGGTCAGGGATGCACTACAGGGTAGTGAACCCTATAGCCGACTGCTGCTATCAGTGAGGAAGCGTGAACCCAAGATCGCCCAGGGCGCGGAGTCTAAGACCCAGCTTTGTGTTCACCAGAGCCTCTAGTGGTAAGGATGGCCTTCGCCGCAGCTGGATCCAGGTCGCGACCCCTGGGATCCCCTAGGTCACACTCCGCATGGAGAGAGGGGAAGCAGCAGGCAGGACAAACGGTAGTGATGGGTAAGCCGAGGTCAGGGCAACAGGCAGACAGGGGTAACCAAGGGACAGGCAAAACGTCAGGAGCACAGGCAAAAAAGATAAGTCAGGGACGAGACAAAAACAGTACACAGGAAGATAATCGTAGCACACTGCAGACAGGAACTTAAGCTAACAACACTGTTGAACAGCACTGCAGGCCTGTAGTGCAACAGTTAATATAGACTTCCTGGGATGGCCTGGGTGGAGCCATACAGGAAGGAGAGGAAATAAGAAGGTAACCAGAACAGGGTCAGGCCTCTTAATGGACAGATGGAGACAGGTAAGCTGCCAGACTATTGCATATCCATGACAATGACATCAGCGAGGACCAGGAACGGGACATGGCTAGCTTGGTATCCAACCTTGTGCAAATGGGGAGTTTGCGGTTGTGCAAATGGACTGTTTGTGGTTGTTTGCAGTGCCTTAAACGGGTAGTTTGGTCTGTAAGGAGTTTGGTCTGTCACTGTGAAGTGGGCGTAACCCTTATACTACCTGATCGATACAACATCATATCTGATGTTTTAAAGCATGTTATTCCAAACATATTTAGAATGTTAGGTGATTTATGCCCTTTATGGATTAAAACCCGACTCTGCGTCAACTACGTAATTTTCCATGGGAGTTTTACCATGGATCCCCATCCGGCATGCCACAGTCCAGGTGTTAGTCCCCTTGAAACAACTTTTTCATCACTATTGTGGCCAGAAAGAGTCCCTGTGGGTTTTAAAATCCGCTTGCCTATTGAAGTCTAGGGCGGGTCGCCCGTTTACGAACATTTGCGGAAATTCGCGTTCGCCGTTCGCGAACGGAAAATTTTATGTTTGCAACAGCTCTACTCCTCACCTAGTTGTCTCTAGTCTGCTTGTCTTCAGTGAGGCCTGTTCTGGGTGAAACCTGTCCTGTTAAACCGCTGTATGGTCTTGGCCACTGTGCTACAGCTCAGTTTCAGTGTCTTCACAATCTTCTGTCAAGGCCAAGGCCATCTTTATGTACAGCAACAATTCTTTTTTTTCAGATCCTCAAAGACTTCTTTGCCATGTGGTGCTATGATGAACCTCCAGTATGAGAGAGTGATAACACAGAATTTAACACACCTGCTCCCCATTCGCACCTGGGACCTTGTAACACTAACCAGTCACGTGACACTGGGGAGGGAAGTGGCGAATTGGGACCAATTTGGACATTTTCACTTGGGGGTGTACTCACTTTTGCTACCAGTGGTTTAGACATTAAAGGCTGTGTTTTGAGTTATATAAAGGTATTCCAGTCAAAAGGAGACCGAAAATCAAGAAGGACTATTTTGAATACTCTGACTATATGGATTATCCAAAAGTATAAAGTTTATTAAATAAATATACAACACCTGATATGAAGAAAAATTCTAGGCTAGGGCTAAAATTGTTTACAGTTAAATCTGAACCAATGTGGGTATTTAATCAGATTAACACTGTGACACACACAATTATAACAAATAGACATTACATAAAACATATAGGCCGACCATCCGGACATCAGATAACAAGGGAGGGTGTTTATCTCTCAGGGAAATCCCTGGATGTGTAAAGAAAATATATATTAATTAAAAGAGATAAGCTTTCCTCCCTGGCCCTCTGGAGCTCGAGCTGCTGGAAAGAAGAGAAAGCTAGGGACAGAGTAGGCAGAGAGAAAGAAGTATTAACTGGGCTGCAGCCGTTAAATAGGGGACAAATATAGATATAAAACTGTCCTCATACATATTCTAATATAGTCTGCTGTGGTGGATTTAAATAGTATGTCCACTTTTATTTATAGATCTTTGTTCAAGAGAAAGTTCATTGGCAGAGTAATACTAGTTCAACTAGAAGGGTTAAGTTGGTCTGGCTTAATGCCGCAAAGTTTTACGATGCTGTAGTGGAGATATGTTTCTCACAATAAATTTCAAGGGAGACAAAGTCTCAAGTTAGGTACATTACCGCTCCTTGATGGTTCAGTGTTTTTCATCTGCTGGGGTTCAAGTTCATTCCAATGGATCGTGACAGCCGAGTGTCTGTGGCATATATTGTATAGTTGCCTGGAGTGTAATTCAGTAGTTACAGATGTCTTATGCCTGAGTTTTGATCAGGTTGATGCTTGCTCTGTTCTACAGGTGGTGTGTGCGGTCTGAGTATAGGCACACTAGCGGGGGTTAACATATAGTTACCATTCCCGGATTCTGACAGTCTCTCTTCTGACATTCTGACAGTTTGTGACACTCTGGGGGTCATTTACCAAGCCTGTGCGCCATGACTCACAGCGCACAGGCAAGAGTAAAAGTGTTTTCGACATTTACTAAAGAGATACGCTGGCAGTGCAGTGTATTTCTTTATTTACTAAAATGCCTAGTGCGCCCAGGAGAGAGCGCAAGGTGCGCCTGTATAGACCTGGCGTACGGCATTTAGAAATGAAAATAGCGGGGATTTGGGCGGGAGTTTATTAGGGGAGGTAGGGGGTGATGCAGGGGAAGTGTAGTGACATGTGTTTAAATGTGTTTGGCAGGCCGAATTGAAAGGGAAAGTGATTTTAGGGAACCAATCCCTGTACACTTGCAAAGTGAGCCTGAACCTCTGGAGGTTCATTTGCATATTGGGCATGCGCACAGGGAAATTTCGGGGATTCCCGTGCGCCTTGTCAGTACGCCGAAAAAATCTTGGTAAATACCAAGCGGCGTACCCGTAATTGCGATGCATGACGCGGCGCACAGGAATCCCCGAACGGTTTTCAGCCTGCGCTAACCATGAAGGGGAACCCTGCGCCAAATTTCAAACTTGAAACCGCCGCAGGTTTCCCTCCAGGGGTATATTAAGCTCTTGGGCTTGGTCTGGAACGTGAGGGGTTAAACCCACGCCGAAAAAACAGCGTGGGGTTTCCCCCCAGATCCAGACCAAACCCTTATCCCAGGCATGCAGTCTGGCCCGGACAGGAATGGGGGTGGGGACGAGCGAGCGCCCCCCCCTCCTGAGCCGTACCAGACCGTATGCCCTCGATATGGGGGAGTGTGTGCTTTGGGGGAGGGGGGCACTGCCCCCCCAAAGCACTCTTGTCCCCATGTCGATAGGGACAAGAGCCTCTTCCTGACAACCCTTGCCATTGGTTGTCGGGGTATGCGGGCGGGGGCTAATCGGAATCTGGAAGCCCCCTTTAATAAGGAGGCGCCCAGATTCCAGCCCCCTACCCTATGTGAATGAGTATGGGGTACATCGTACCCCTACCCATTCACCTGGGGGGAAAATGTAAAGTAAAAAAACACACCACACAGAATAAAATATTTTATTAGTCAGCTCCGGGGGTCTTCCGGGCTTCGTCGTTTTCTCCCGGGGGCCCCCTTCACCATGAAGCTCCTTTGCTTATGGGCTTCGTCGTTTTCTGCCGGGGGGGCCTCTCAATGGCCTCTTCTGCCTGGCACCTCCGCGGGGCACAGGGCTTCTCTCCGCTGTCTTCTTCCATTCGATGTTGACACGACGAGGTCCGGCGCTGAAATGCTGACAGAGCGGTGGGCATCGACTTATATTGGCATAGGGCGTGGTCACCGGGTGATGCCACCATGTGACCTTAACCCATGTGACATCACATTCCCATCATGCCCCGTGATGTCACATGTGTGGTGGCATCACCCGGTGACCACGCCCTATGCCAATATAAGTCGGTGCGCACCGCTCTGCCGGCATTTCAGCGCCGGACCTCGTTGTGTCAACATCGAATGGAAGAAGACAGCGGAGAGAAGCCCTGGCCCCAGCGGAGGAGCCAGGCAGAAGCGGAAGGCACTGTAGAAACCCGGAGAGTGGCGCCTTCCGGCGGAAGACAGCGGAGAGAAGCCCTGGCCCCCGCGGAGGTGCCAGGCAGAAGAGGCCATCGAGAGGCCCCCCCAGCAGAAAACGACGAAGCCCGGGGTCCTCCCCCATAAGCAAAGGAGCTTCATGGTGAAGGGGGCCCCAGCGGAAGACAGCAGCGGCGAAGACTGGGGTGGGTTGGCTGCCCCCCCCGGCAGAAAACGACGAAGCCCGGGGCCCTCCCCCATAAGCAAAGGAGCTTCATGGTGAAGGGGGCCCCGGCAGAAGACACCCAACTGACTAATAAATTAATTTAAAAATGTGTGTGGTGTATTTTTTTACTTAAAATTTTCCCCCAGGTGAATGGGTAGGGGTACGATGTACCCCATACTCATTCACATAGGGTGGGGGGCCGGAATCTGGGGGCCACCTTATTAAAGGGGGCTCTCAGATTCTGATAAGCCCCCCGCCCGCATACCCCAACAACCAACGGCAAGGGTTGTTGGGAAGAGGCTCTTGTCCCTATCGAGATGGGGACAAGAGTGCTTTGGGGGGGGGCAGTGTCGAGGGCATGCGGTCTGGTACGGCTCAGGAGGGGGGGGGGGCGCTCGCTCATCCCCACCCCCATTCCTGTCCGGGCCAGACTGCGTGCCTGGGATGAGGGTTTGGTCTGGATCTGGGGGGAACCGATAAAAATCGCTGATCACCGCCATTACTAGTAAAAAAATATATATTCATAAAAAAAACATAAAACGAACCCCTATATTGTAGACGCTATAACTTTTTCGCAAACCAATCAAACGCTTATTGCGATTTTTTTGAACCAAAAATATGTTTTTCAGGTTACCAGTTTAGAGTTACAGAGGAGGTCTCGTGCTAAAAGTTTTGCTCTCGCTCTAACTCACGCTATGATACCTCACATGTGTGGTTTGAACGGTGTTTACATATGTGGGAGGGACTTAAGTCCCCATTAAGCAAATTGCACTGCTGTGAACACCCCAAATGATTAGTTAGTTTGGGGTTTAGTAAAGGCAAAGCCGCTCTGCAGTAGAAGCGTAGTCAATGAAAATCAGAAGGGAAGCACTGATGGTTTTAACATCCAATCCCGCCAATTTTTTCTTTTTTTCTTCCTTGCTTGTCCACTTGTAGTGCAAAGTGGATTTGCCTTTAGTAAATGGGCCCCAAAGTCCAAGATCACTACTAATTTGGGGTGTACACAGCAAAATACAATTTCCATAATGGGAAACTATTTAGATTGATCTGTGTGTCCCCAACAAAAGACATTAGTCAGGTTTTACCCTCACTTCCTGTTTGGCTATGTGGCAGGAAGTGAATGAATTTGAAGTAGAATGTGACAACATTTGTGAGGTGTCTTTACCCTATCAGGGGTGCAGGCATACCCCAAAAAAACAAGAAAATTGTTTATTTAACATTGGGTGGTGTTTGTGGGGGTCCCTAACACCCATTCATACATATTAGCAACGCTGGATCCTGACCTATTGGCATGGTTATATTTTCTTAGGCCTCAATGAAATTATCTGAAATTTGGGGTTAAACTGGAACTATAATTAACACTTCTTTATTTTTTGGTTTTCTTTCATTTTGGATAGAGTTGGGGGGAAAGGGTTATAAGCCCTGTCAGTTTATTTTGTATTATCCCTGTCCATTTGGGGAGATTGGCCTTCACTTCCTGCCCCATAGCTAAACAGAAAGTGAGAGAACAACTATGCAAATTAAGGGAATCCTGTGCCCCCCCCCAAAACTAGTGTGTGTCCCCTGAAAATTCCTGGGCGGGTCATAAAAAAACAGGGTGTGGCCTTAACAGGAAGGGTGTGTCATTTTTCTATTAGGAGGTGCAGAAATTTTGTCAGGCTTAGGGCAGCACAAAATCTAAATATCCTACTGCATATTAGGGCTTATTTAGACAGGATCCGATTTACATCATGTTTTTAGATTGTGGGAGGAAACCTACGCAGGCACAGGGAGAACATGCAAACTCCAGGCAGATAGTGTCACGGGCGGGATTTGAACCAGTGACCCTTTTGCTGCTAGGTGAAACTGCTATACACTACACCACTGTGCTGAACGAACATGATCGCAGCTGATAGCATGAGATCAGTGTTTTTTTTTTTCCAATTCCATGCTTTCCAGCCTGGAGGACAGATGTGGGGTCTGATTAACCCCGCCTCTCTCCATAAAGAGGACCTGTCACACACTAGTCCTATTACAAGGGATGTTTACATTCCTTGTAATAGGAAGAAAAGTGAAAAATAAAACAAAAAAAAGGGACAAAAAAGTGAAAAAATATTATGGTAAAAAAAAAATAATCTAAATTAAAACGCCCTTGTCCCTAGTAACTCGCACTCAGAAGCGAACATGCATGCAAGTCCCACCCACATATGTAAACACCGTTCAAACCACACGTGAGGTATTGGCGCGACACGTGAGGTATTGGCGCGTGCGTTAGAGTGAGAGCAATAATTTTAGCACTAGATCTCCTCTGTAACTCTAAACTAGTAACCTGAAAAAAAAATTCAAGCGTCGCCTTTGGAGATTTTTAATACCGAAGTTTAGCGCCATTCCATGAGTGTGCGCAATATTAAAGCGTGACATGTTAGGTATCAAAATTCTGCAAATACCGTTGAAAAAAAAAAAAAAAATGGCAGCCACTTTATTCCATAGGGTGTCTGCTAATAAAATATATATAATGTTTGGGGGTCCTGAGTAATTTTCAAGGAATAAAATATAATTGTTACATGAAGGAGAGAAGTGCCAGAATAGGTGCGGTATGGAAGTGGTTAAAGTGCAACAATAAAAGTGAAATATTCCTTTAAATTTTGTACCATGGGGGGGGGGGGGGGGGTAATGTCAGCATGTGAAAAATCACACGTTTCCCGTGGTTAGAACTGTCCCTGCACAAAATGACATTCTGAAGAAAAAAAGCCTTTTAACCACTTAAGACCCGGACCAATACGCTGGTAAATGACCCAAGGTGTTTTTGCGATTCGGCACTGCGTCGCTTTAACAGACAATTGCGCGGTCGTGCGACGTGGCTCCCAAACAAAATTTGCGTCCTTTTCTTCCCACAAATAGAGCTTTCTTTTGGTGGTATTTGATCACCTCTGCGATTTTTATTTTTTGCGCTATATACAAAAATAGAGCGACATTTTTGAAAAAAAAACACTATTTTTTACTTTTTGTTAAAAAAAAATCAAATAAACTAAATTTTAGTCAAACATTTAGGCCAAAATTTATTTAGCCACATGTCTTTAGTAAAAAAAAAAAAATCGCAATAAAAAAAAATAGCTACCTAGCGGGAACAGCGACACTAATACAGCGATCAGAAAAATGATCGCTTAGTGACGCTGGCAATAGGGAGTGAAAGGGTTAACTAGGGCGGTGATCAGGGGGTTAAAACTTTATTAGGGGGGGTGGGGGGGCTATCCTGAACCTAACACTAACTGTTTTTTACAGTGCCTGTCACACTGACACTAAATGCAGTGATTAAATCACTGCATTCAGTAACACTGTGACAGGGGGGTGGGGGGGGCGATCACAAGGGGTTAATATGCCTATGTGAGTGTGTGTCAGTGTTGTGTTGGTGCACACTTACTTGTCATGTCTTCTCTCATCAGCAGCGCTGGGAAACAGCGCTGCGATGAGAGATTACATCATTTCCTCCTTCCTGTGTAAACACAGGAGGAGGAAGTGACAGGCTGGGAGCGCGCTCCCATTGGCTGGGAGCGATCGCGGGGGGGGCGGAAAACACGGACATCCGCCCGCAGATCCCGGATCGCTCCCAGAGGTAGGGAGACCCCCGCACGCCGCGGAGGGGGTCCCGATGGGACCCCCGAACCGCACTCAGGCGGGGACGTAAATTTACGCCCTTGTGCCTGTACGAGCCATGTTGTGGCCGTATATGTGCGTGCGGGGGTCTTTAAGTGGTTAAAACTGACTCGCGGCTATAATGAATTGTCGGCACCCGGCAATTGTGAGAGATTCATTCATAAAACCAAAAAAAAAAAGCGTGGGGGTCCCCACAAATTCCATTAGAAGGCCCTTCAGGTCTGATATGGATATTAAGGGGAACCCCGCCGTCAATTTAAAAAAAAATGACGTGGGGTTCCCCCCAAATATCGATACCAGGCCCTTCAGGTCTGGTGTGGAATTAAAGGGGAACTCCACGCCAAATAAAAAAAAAATGGTGTGGAGTCCCCCCCAAAATCCACACCAGACCTGGCTGGCCACAGAAAAGAGGGGGGGACAGAGCGCGCCCCCCCTCTCCTGAACCGCACCAGGCCACATGCCCTCAACATTGGGAGGGTGCTTTGGGGTGCCCCCCAAAGCACCTTGTCCCCATGTTGATGAGGACAAGGGCCTCATCCCCACAACCCTTGCCCGGTGGTTGTGGGGGTCTGCTGGCAGGAGGCTTATCGAAATCTGGAAGACCCCTTTAACAAAGGGGCCCCCCAGATCCTGCCCCCCATGTGAAATGGTAATGGGGTAAATTGTACCTCTACCATTTCACGAAAAAATAAGTGAAAAGTTTTAAAAAAGACAAGAGCCGGTTTTTGACAAGTCCTTTATTAATATCTTCTTTCCACTTCTTCTTCTCCTTCCATCTTCTTCCATCTTCTTCTTTCCTTCGGGTTTCTTCCTCCATCTTCTTCTTCCTCTGCTTCTTTCTTGGGTCTTCTAGTGCCGCATCTTGACCGGCGTCTTCTTCCATCTTCTTCTCCTTCCGCCGGCCTTCTCGTCCGCATCTTCTTATTCTTCTTCCCCGGCGCTCGGCTTCCAATTGAATTCCCCGCTGTGTGACGCTCAGGAGACCACGCCCCCCTCTGACGCCACGGGTAATCTCTGTCACATGGCGGGCAATTCAATTGGAAGTCGAGCCTCCGGGGAAGAAGAAGCCGCGCACAAGCTTCCAATTGAATTGCCCGCTGTGTGACGCTCATGAGACCACGCCCCCCTCTGACGCACACGCACCACACGGGGACTTTCCTAGGAGATTACCTGTGGCTTCAGAGGGGGCGTGGTCTCCTGAGCATCACACATCGGGGGAATTCAATTGGAAGCCGAGCGCCGGGGAAGAAGAAGATGCGGACGAGAAGGCTGGCGGAAGGAGAAGAAGATGGAAGAAGACGCCAGTCAAGATGCGGCACTAGAAGACCCAAGAAAGAAGCAGAGGAAGAAGAAGAAGATGGAGGAAGAAACCCAAAGGAAAGAAAAAGATGGAAGAAGATGGAAGAAGAAGAAGCGGAAAGAAGATATTAATAAAGGACTTGTCAAAAACCGGCTCTTGTCTTTTTTAACACTTTTAATTTTTTTTTTGTTAAATGATAGAGGTACAATGTACCCCATTACCATTTCACATAGGGGGGGGGGCGGGATCTGGGGGGCCCCTTTGTTAAAGGGGTCTTTCAGATTTCGATAAGCCTCCTGCCCTCAGACCCCCACAACCACCGGGCAAGGGTTGTGGGGATGTCCTCATCAACATGGGGACAAGGTGCTTTGGGGGGGACCCCAAAGCACCCTTCCAATGTTAAGGGCATGTGGCCTGGTGCAGTTCAGGAGAGGGGGGGCGCGCTCTGTCCCCCCCTCTTTTCTGCGGCCTGCCAGGTCAACGTGCTTGGATAAGGGTCTGGTGTGGATTTTGAGGGGGACTCTTTTTTTGAGGGGGACATTTTTTTTTTAATTTGGCGTGGAGTTCCCCTTAAATTCCACACCAGACCTGAAGGGCCTGGTATGGATATTTGGGGGGAACCCCATGTAATTTTTTTTTTAAATTGACGGCGGGGTTCCTCTTAATATCCATATTCGACCTGAAGGGCCTTCTAATGGAATTTGGGGGGACCAATGAATCTCTCACAATTGCCGGGAGCCGACAATTCATTATAGCCGCGAGTCAGTTTTAAACGGCTTTTTTTTCTTCAGAATGTAATTTTGTGCAGGGACGGTTCTAACCATGGGAAACGTGCGATTTTTCACATGGTGACATTACACCCCCCCATGGTACAAAATTTTAATAAATATTTCACTTTTATTGTTGCACTTTAAGCATTATTAAAATCACTGCTCTCGAAAAAACGGCCGTTTTTAAAAATAAAAAAAGCATTGATACATGTCCCCTGGGGCAGGTCTGAGGTCCCCAAACACTTTTTAGGACAAAACTTGCAGATTAGCGATTAAAATTAGGACTTTTGATTTCCCCCATAGACTTCTACAGGGAGTTTGGCGGCGGCTTTACTTATCAATTGCATTACGCTGCTGCTGCGCCCGGTTCATGCGCCTAATTAAGGATTCATCCAGCGCACTAATTAAGGCATGAACCGGCGAAGCACAGCGCAGTGACAATAGTAAATCAGCCCCTGTGTGTGAGCAGCCGTTCCACTGCTTGTCACTTAAGCTGACTCTTCTTCATAGATTCCAGCAGTGCTTTGGCATCACATAGGGGAAATCGTACAGACACAGAGGTCTGAGTGACGGTCGGATGGCCAAGGTTAGCGCCGACCAGTTTTGCGATGTATTGCGTAGCTTCATCTGTGTTTTGAGTTATTTTGATGGGACAGCAAATTTACACTGTCATACAAGCTGTACACTCACTACTTTACAATGTAGCAAAGTGTAATTTCCTCAGTGTTGTCACATGAAAAGATATAATAAAACATTTACAAACATGTAAGGGGTGTACTCACTTTATGAGGTACTGTATATAACAATGTGTTTCTGTTCACAAGTCAAATTCTTTAAACTGTGTCTGAACACTGTAAAATATGTATGTAAAGAAGGAATACATTTTACTTAAGTGCCATTCTGATTCTCCCAGGAAAACCTGTTTGCCGTTTAATACAAATAACATTGTGTTTGCATTTGAACCAGTAGTCTTTTTTTGCAACAGTGTCAAATTCACTGAAGCAAATCACACCAAGCAGAACAGAACCAAGATCAATAGCCCAAAAGGTCAAACATTTAAAGGATTTTTAAGCTCTGTGCCAGACTGGTATTATTGCCAAAGATGGGGGAATTCTGTTGTGGAAGAAGAGCCTTTCAATCTATACATTGATTTTAAGTGACTCCTGGCTTCATAAAAATGACAGGGTCTTGTCAGAAGAGCATCTCTTTTGCAATAATTTCTGAGTTCAGCTACATAATACCTTTTTTTTTTTTTTGATAAAAAGATTTCCAGTACTAAAATATACAATTTTTTTAGGGCTGCGGAAATTAACGATTAATTGTTTGATTAATCGTTAATTTCTTTGATCGACTAAAAAAATTTTGATCGACGATCCGCGGAGTGAGCTCCGCGGTCTCGCCGATAGGAAAGACTGCGGCTTCGGCGTAGCTCCGGAGCCGCGGCCATCTTGGTCCACCCGGCGGCAAGCAAGTAGCGGCGCGCTGACGTCATCTTCACCCGCCCGCCTGCTTGCATCGTGCACGTGTCAGTGTCAGCTACTCTGCGGACGGGTCCTCCTGCCTTTAGAAGGTAAGAGAGGACAACCATCATGTATAGCATGCGGGCAGATGTGTATATGAAAGCATGCAGGCAGATGTGTATAGGAAAGCATGCAGGCAGATGTGTATAGAAAAGTATGGGGGCAGATGTGTATACGAAAAGCATGGGGGCAGATGTGTATATGAAAAGCATGGGGGCAGATGTGTATATGAAAAGCATGGGGGCAGATGTGTATATGAAAGCATGGGGGCAGATGTGTATATGAAAGCATGGGGGCAGATGTGTATAGAAAAGCATGGGGGCAGATGTGTATAGAAAAGCATGGGGGCAGATGTGTTTATGAAAGCATGGGGGCAGATGTGTATATGAAAAGCATGGGGGCAGATGTGTATATGAAAGCATGGGGGCAGATGTGTATATGAAAGCATGGGGGCAGATGTGTATAGAAAAGCATGGGGGCAGATGTGTATAGAAAAGCATCTGCCCCCATGCTGTAATAGACACATCTTCCCCCATGCTGTAATAGACACATTTGCCCCCATGCTGTAATAGACACATCTGCCCCCATGCTGTAATAGACACATCTGCCCCCATACTGCAGTAATAGACACATCTGCCCCCATACTGCAAGAATATACACATCTGCCCCCATGCTGTAATGTACACATGGGGGCAGATGTGTATATTCTTGCAGTATGGGAGGCAGATGTGTATATTAAAGCATGTGGGCAAATGTGTATATTACAGCATGGGGGCAGATGTGTGTGTGTATATTACAGCATGGGGGCAGATGTGTATATTACAGCATGGGGGTAGATGCTGTAATATACACATCTGCCCCCATACTGCAAGCATATACACATCTGCCCCCATGCAGCCCCCACCACATTTACCACTGACTAATGCAGAGTTGCAATGCAAGGAGATCAGCTAAAAGTAGTTGTATCTGTATGTGCGTTAATTAATCGAAATTAGTCGATTAATCGATTAAAAAAAAAACGATTAATCGAACACAAAAATTTTAATCAGTCACAGCCCTAAAATTTTTAGAAGCAGCCGATACATCTCAGAATGGAATACTAACCGAAACACTGTTCACAGTGCTGCAGACTGTTAAAACTACAATAAAATGGACAATCTACTGGGCATTAAATATTACCGTATTTATAAAAATAAACTAGAGCAAACAAAAACAGATTACTTGTCCTTAGTGCCAAATCAGGATGCATCTTTTATTCTCTAGGACAGGGGTGTCAAACTCAATTTCGTCGAGGGCCGCATCAGCAGTGTGGGTGCCCTCAAAGGGCCAGTTGTATATGGGTCGCACTACATACAGAATGCAGAGTTCAGGTTTATGTCAGGATTACGCTACGTACACAGTGCAGGGATTCAGGGGTGCGCTATTTACACAGTGCAGGGATTCAGGGGTGCGCTACGTACACATTGCAGAGTCCACACAGAGCACCATTACATCAGAGTCCGCACAGAGCACCATTACATCAGAGTCCGCACAGAGCACCATTACATCAGAGTCCGCACAGAGCACCATTACAACAGAGTCCGCACAGAGCACCATTACATCAGAGTCCACACAGAGCACCATTACATCAGAGTCCGCACAGAGCACCATTACTTCAGAGTCCGCACAGAGCACCATTACATCAGAGTCCGCACAGAGCACCATTACATCAGAGTCCGCACAGAGCACCATTACATCAGAGTCCGCACAGAACACCATTACATCAGAGTCCGCACAGAGCACCATCACATCAGAGTCCGCACAGAGCACCCTTACATCAGAGTCCGCACAGTGCACCATTACATCAGAGTCCGCACAGAGCACCATTACATCAGAGTCCGCACAGAGCACCATTACATCAGAGTCCGCACAGAGCACCATTACATCAGAGTCCGCACAGAGCACCATTACATCAGAGTCCGCACAGAGCACCATTACATCAGAGTCCGCACAGAGCACCATTACATCAGAGTCCACACAGACCCCCATTACATCAGAGTCCGCACAGACCCCCATTACATCAGAGTCCGCACAGACCCCCATTACATCAGAGTCCGCACAGACCCCCATTACATCAGAGTCCGCACAGACCCCCATTACATCAGAGTCAGCACAGACCCCCTTGTAATGCTGTGGACTCGGATGTAAAGAGGGAACTTTGATGTAAGGGGGGCTCTGCCCACCAAAGCCCCCCTCTTGCATCAGAGTCCACAGAGCACCCCTTAAACTCGTTTTAACTATACACTGGCCAGACAGTGAAGGGAGGCAGGAAGAGGAGAAGTGTCTGAGCAGCCGAACTGTCAGAGGCTGAGCTGTGTGTGAGAGAGACACACAGCTCAGCCAATCAGCCGCTAACGTAGCCCGGAGATGACACAGGCACGGCCGCGTAGCGGTAGGTGAGCTGCGGCCACGACCTGTGTTAACCCTGTGCAGCCCACGGGCGCCACTTGTGTTTGCCACTTGTGTTTGCCACCCCTGCTCTAGGACATAAAACAAGGAATGTGAATCATCATCACGACTAATGCTGCGTACACACGGTCGTTTTTTGTCTTGTAAAAACCGTTGTTTTTTTTCATGAAAAAAAAACAACGTTTTTCAAACTTCATACGACGTTGCCCATCGTTTTCTGAAAATGCTCTTGCAAAGCGCGGTTACGTAAGACACTTTCGACGGCACTCTGTTCCATTAAAGCTCCCGTCTCATAACTTGCTTCTGAGCATGCGCAGGTATAACAACGTCGTTTTAAACGTCGTTTTGCCCACACGCGATCATTTTTTATGACACAGAAAACGACATTCAGAAAAACGACATAAAAAATTCAAGCATGTTCGAATTTTTTTTTGGTCGTTTTTTTGAAGAAATAAAACGTTTTGCCCACACACGATCATTTTAAATGAGGTGTTTTATAACATCGTTTTTTTTTTTTCATAAAAAAAAAACGACAGTGTGTACGCGGCATAACAGTTTAAATCATTTCAATTATTTTTCTCATTTTTTCTTTTCTGTTTATACAGTAATATATATATAATATATATCTCCATCTCACTGGGCAAAGCATAAAAATCACTTTCAGAATGTCCAGATAGATGGATTTATGCAAAACCATCAACACCTAAACAGTGATTGGTGAATGGTGTTTTTCTTTCTTCTGTAAAATATGATATACTGACAATTTAGTGTTTTAGATTTTTACATTATGTGGTGTATTTATAAAGAATTAGCATAGTAATCCATCCAGTGAAAGTACATTTGTTCTGTGCAAATGGGGCAATTTTTTTTTTTTTTTTAAAGTTGATACTTAGTGCCATCTAGGGGCCACATACCACATTCGTCCGGTACAGGAAATAACCAGAATCGATTCTTTATTTTTTTATTTTTTTTTACAACTAAACCCCATTTGTATAGTATTGTCACCATCTCATTCTTCTTATTAAACACATTTATATAGTGGCAACAATTTATGAAATGCTTTACGTATTGTAAATTAAAGGCTGGTTCACACCACAATTTCTGTGTTCCCGAATGCGATTGTGTGTTTTTGATGTGTAACGGTGCGTCGTTTGTTTTACGTTTTTTCCACTCTTTTTTTTTTTTTATTTCATCTCAATTGAGAACAATTGAGGACATCTGCATTCCAGTGCATTTTTTATGTGTTTTGCCAAATTCCAGATTAATTTCATATAGAAAGAAATGCAACATAGTTTGTGTTGACTGCACTGCAACACACGGCAGGGATGTGAACTAGGGCCATTGAAACCCATGTCAAGCCGTTCACCTCTGCAGCCAAGGGTTCGGATCCCGGTCTCGGCTGCATGTGAATTGAGTTTGGTGGTCTTAGCCCGGCTCCCGGTGGGTGTGCTACGCAAGGTACGCAGGTGCTTAGTACGCCCACCCCCCCCACAAAAACCACCACACTTGCATGCACACAAAATTGGTTTAACACACACGCACTTTGGCCATGCGGTCTCCTAAAATAAAGAGAGGCGAGGGACCTACGGGGCTGGCTGGGTGGGCTAGACTCCCTCATAGGGGGAGTCCCTCTGCCCCATTGGGGTCCTGTTGGGCCCCAGTTGGGCTCCCAAGAGGAGCAGGTAGGGCGGGTGAGTGGGAGGCCCCCCTCACACCCGCCATTGCCACCAGGGGCATGAAGAAGGATGGCGATTGCCTCCGGGGGGAGGGTCTGCCTACTCCCAACTCCTGCAGTCCGGCTCCTCTCTCTCTCACGCACAAAAATACACTTTAAAAAAAAAAAGAATGAAAAATAAAAAAGAAACCCATGTCAAACACTGTTCATGCATTTTCTGATGCAGAATAAAAATGCACTGGACTACATCTGGTGGGAATCTGCGCTAACAACAGTCTCTCTCCTTAATAAATGTACAACCTAAAGTCCTTACTTCATCTGCATACATATGTACACACACATACTAGGGGAAATTTAGACAGGAAACAATGAACCTACCAGCATTTTCCTTTGCTATTTCTACTGTAGATGCCAATATGCCAATACTTACATGCCTTGCTACTTTTGGATGTTCTGATGTAAGATTAGCTCAAGATGTCAACAGACTAGGGTGACCACATGTCCCATTTTGCAGGTCTGTCCCTGGCACATTTATTCCAGGACAATACAGTGTCCCGGAATGAAACTGATACAGCCACCCCCCCCCCCCCCCCACAGGCCAATCTGATTTCCCCAAAAAAGGCCGCTTTACTCACTGACAGTATTTGTCCTGGCTGGGAATGCCTGGAGGAGCTTAATCCCACCCCCTGCTTGTGATTGGAGAAATCATAAATCCCGCCTCTTGTGTCCATTCACTGTGCTGTGATTCGTTACAGCACAACTGGATTTTTGGGAAGGGAGGGTGTCCCTGAGTGGTAGTTTGGAAATGTGGTCACCCTACAACAGACCTGCCTCTGGCCATTCCTTGCAATGAAGTGATTACCAGTGGCTTCCAAAGCAGCACTGTCACTGTCAAAATAAAGGTAAGTTTATCTTCTTTTAAAAAAATATTTATTTATAAAAACAAAAACATACCTTAAGGCCCCTTTCACACAGGCTGCTAGAATTCAGCTTTTAGCTGCAGACAAATCGAGTTATACACTCACACTTTCCCATGGCCCAATTCACACACTGCATTTAGCAACGGTTTTGTTACATGGGGTTTGGTGCAGTTAGAAAAAAATAATTTGACAGTGTCCAGGACCGCTTTATTGCAACTACCTGCACATAACTGCAGGTAATCGCAGTACACTATTTCTCCTGCAGATAGCAGCGGCAAAAAGGAAAGAAAAACAACAGGAAGCACATCAGAAATGGCAAGAATGTTCCAACGCAGCTGCATGTAAACGCACGTAAACACAGCTAATCGCAATGTACAACTGAAAGTGAACGCAGTGCCAGGATTCTCTGAATTTCAAAATAAAAAAACATGCTTTTAACAGCCGCCCGTGTGAAAGGGGCCTTATAGATCACAGATCATGCTCCATTAGCTTCTTCCCTAGCCACAGCAGCAGAGGAAAGTGACAATTGAACCTGGCAGGAATGTAATACACGTTGCTTTTATGTTGTCGCTGGAGAGCAGATTAGTGAACAAACTTTAACGGGTTTCCCTCTGTTTCACCCACCGACTCCCGCCATGCTGGTCCCGATTCCACAGGTGGGTCAGCAGAGCCCCGTATACATGGCGGGAACAGCCGGGCAAGGGAGAGGTACCTTCAACA
The DNA here is from genome assembly GCA_029574335.1 of Rana kukunoris. Taxonomy (NCBI): domain Eukaryota; kingdom Metazoa; phylum Chordata; class Amphibia; order Anura; family Ranidae; genus Rana; species Rana kukunoris. The sequence continues at coordinate 84,484,233 of CM056055.1, read as the reverse complement.
GGCTGTGTTCAAAATTCCTGTCTAACAGCCACTGTTTATAAATGGTAAGGGTAGACAAGTGGTTAACCACTTAAGGACCCCCTACCGATGATATACGTCGGCAGAATGGCACGGTTGGGCACAAGCACGTACCTGTACGAGTCTCTTTATGGCCCAGCCGTGGGGTCGCGAGCCGGTCCAAAGCTCCGTGACCGCGCCCGTCGGACCCGCGGACCTGATCGCCTCCGGTGTCCCGCGATCACCTTCGCCGTTCTTCATTGTGCCAGTGTCAGTGATCGTCTGTTCCCTGATATAGGGAAAGACGATCACTGACGTCACACATCCAACCCCACCCCCTACAGTTAGAAACACATATGTGGTCACACTTAACCGCTACAGTGCCCCCTAGTGGTTAACTTCTAAACTGCAATTGTAATTTTCACAGTAATCAGTGCATTTTTATAGCACATTTTGTTATGAAAATGATAATGGTTCCAAAAATGTGTCAACACTTAACCGCTACAGTGCCCCCTAGTGGTTAACTCCTAAACTGCAATTGTAATTTTCACAGTAATCAGTGCATTTTTATAGCACATTTTGTTATGAAAATGATAATGTTCCCAAAAATGTGTCAAAATTGTCGGATGTGTCCGCCATAATGTCGCAGTCACGAAAAAAGTCACTGATCACCGCCATTAGAAGTAAAAAAAAAAATATTATTACAAATGCAATAAAACTATCCCGTATTGTGTAAACGCTTTAAATTTTGTGCAAACCAATCGATATACGCGTATTGCGATTTTTATTTTTTTACCAAAAATAGGTAGAAGAATACGTATTGGCCTAAACTGAGGAAAGAATTTTTTTTTTATATATATATTTTTGGGGGATATTTATTATAGGAAAAAGTAAAAAATAGTGCAATTGTCAGTTAAAGCACGCAGTGCCAAATCGCAAAAAGGGGCAAGGTCCTGAACCTGCATAATGGTCCGGGTCTTAAGTGGTTAAAGAAGAACTTGAACAAAAACAGCAATTGTCGAGAAAATTAACTCTTTGGTCAGAACTGTGTAATATACAACATAATGTATACAGTGTAGTAGTCAGTGCTGGGGTCTCCATCAGAGGTATTTTCACACCCCATGTGTGAAAAATGCAGATAAATGGAGCTGTCACAGTCAACCAGATCACAAAAAAACAACTTCTGTACTAGTTTTAACAAATCAGCTAATGTGCAATGTCAGATGAACTGCAGACAACATGCTAACATACTGAAAGCAGCACCAGAGCAGACAGGTCACCTTACTCTGAGGCCGCGTACACACGATCAAATTTATCTGCTGAAACTGGTCCGATGGACCGTTTCAGCAGACATCTACGATCGTGTGTACGGGCTAGCGGACATGCTTTCCCAGCAGACAAATTTCAAAGCATGCTTTGAAATTTGTCCACCGGAGACATGTACGTCAGATATGTCCGCTGATTAGTACACTAACCAGCGGACAGAAATCTCTGCGTATGCGTCGAATGGATTTGACGCATGCGTGGAAGTATTTTACTTCCTGGAGTGGTGAAGTGGCGTGCCAGGTCATCGCGTCCTCAGCCCAAGGGGATTTTCGTCCGATGGTGTGTACAAATGGTCCGTCGGACATGTTTGAGCGGACATGTCTCATTGTTGTGCGCGGCCTGAGACAAGATCATGTTTCAGGGCTAATGCTGCGTACACACGACTGTTTTTCATGACGAGAAAAATGCAATTTTTGAAATTGGTCATTAAAAACGATAATGTGTAGGCTCCAAAGCATTTTTATTGACGAAAAATGCGCATTAAAAATTTAAAACATGCTCTATTTTTTCTCTACGTTTTTCACGCCGTCGTTTTTCTCGTCGTGAAAAATGGTTGTGTGTAGGCTTTAACGACAGAGAAAAAATGTGCAATGCTCAGAAGCAAGTTATGAGAAGGAAAATTTGCATAATCAAGCCCAAAGGGTGGCGCTATTCGAATGGAACTTACCATTTATAGAGCCGTTGTACGTCACCACGCTTTGCTCAAGCATTTTTTATAAAGATCGTGTGTATGCAAGGCAGGCTTGAGAGGAATCACGACATGAAAAACGGTTGTGTGTAATTGGCATAAGTCCCTTTAATATGGTGAGTGAGAATTAACTGATCCCTGAAAATGGGCATGTCTCAGTTTAGGGTGACAAGTCTGCTCCTCGATGAGCAATATGCCAAAGATATCCTATGCATACATAGTAGCACTGAATGCTATAAAAATAGGATCCCCTCCCTGTGCACTCTATATAGGCTTTTCACCTGCAGTAGCCTGGCACTGCAATAAGGGTCATCGCACTCTAATCACTGATCATTATTAATATCCCAGGGCACATCTGTTCAGAGCCAGTATAGTCTACCTAGTAGCCTGACACTGTACTCAGGCCCGTCGGAACCCGACAGGCAAAGCAAGCAGTTGCCTGGGGCCCCGAACTGGCCAGGGGCCCCAGCAGGGAGGGCCCTTGCCGCACCGCTGCGTTCGGTCGGCCGTGTACCATAATAGCGCGACAGGAGATTCAGGTTCTTGTTCCCGGCCGGACTGACAGGAAGTGCACACACTGAGTGTTCACTTCCTTTCAGTCCAGCCCAGAGAACAGCCCCGGGAACAGCAAACTGAATCTCCTCTACTGCGCGGTTATGGTAGGTACACGGGCGACCGGACTGCAGGAGGACGCAGCGATGCGTCAAGGGCCCTCCCTGCTGGGGCCCCTGTGCGGACACCAACATATGCCGGCGTGTGCGTGTGAGGCAGAGGATAGAGGTAAGCCGCCAAACATCCCCCCCCCCCCCCCCACCCGCTTCTCAACTTTTTTTTTTTTTTTGCTTGGGGCCCCCAAATTTCTTCAAACGGCCCTGAATGTACTGCAATAAGTTAATTTTTATTTTAATTTTTATTCCAGAGCAAAAGTCTGCACAAAGCCCATATATAGTAACAGTCTGACAGTAGGGATGAGCTGAACACCCCCAGTTTGATTCTCATCCAGAACTTGCAAACGGACCGAAAGTTCAATGCAAAAAAAAAGTTTCAAAAACTACAATTTTTTTCGGGAGCAGTGATTTTAATGATGCTTAAAGTGAAAAAATAAAAGCAAAATATTCCTTTAAATATTGTACCTGGGGGTGTCTATAGTATGCATGTGAAGAGGCGCATGTTTCCCATGTTTAGAACAGTCCCTGTACAAAATGACATTTCTAAAGGAATAAAAGTCATTTAAAACTGCTTGTGGCTTTAACCCCCCTGGCGGTATTCCCGAGCCTGATTTGGGTTGAAATTTCTGTGCTGCGATCGATAACCCCGAGCCAGACTCGAGGCTCGCCTCGCAGAATCCACAGGCATGGTTTACTTACCTTGTACCTGGATCCAGCGATGCCACCACGCTGTGTGAGTGAGCGGGTGCTTACTCGATTCACACAGTGCCTCTGTGTGCCCCCGATCTCCTTTCCGAGCGATGTTACGACGCACGGGGGCGGAGAAACGGCACCAAACTCAAAAAGGTTAACAAACACATTACATACAGTATACTGTAATCTTATAGATTACAGTAGGGTATGTAAAAAATACACACCCCCCTTGTCCCTAGTGGTCTGTCCAGTGCCCTACATGTTCTTTTATATAATAAAAAACTGTTCTTTCTGACTACAAACTGTAGATTGTCCATAGCAACCAAAAGTGTCCCTTATGTTAAGGTTAAAAATGTTAAAATGTTAAAAATGGTTTTAGAGCAGCTAGAAAAAAGCGATAATAAATTATAATCACTTGCAGAATTGAGCGATAGCTATTTGTGGGGAAATTCATCATAAAAAAATAAAAGTAATGACAGCGACAATTCTGCAACTGAGTAAATTTCAGTGATTTTGAGTTGATTACATTATTGAATAATTTTTATTATAATTATATTATTATAATTATTTATTATATTATAATTTATAATTTTGTTTTTAAAAACATGTCATACCTGGGATGCCTACTAGACTCTTGTTTGGTCAGATTTAAGTGAGTTATTCCTAAGAATTACAGGCCTACAGTATAAAACGCCCAATTTCCTTGCAAATAATGGTACCGCTTTCAGCACCTAAAATCTGAAATAATAATACCGCCAGGGAGGTTAATGTAATGTTAGGTCCCAGCAATATAGATGAAAATTATTGAGAAAAACGGCATGGGTACCCTCCAACCCCCCATCCCATTACCAGACTCTTTGGGTCTTGTATGTATATTAAGGGGAACCCTGCACCCAAATAAAAAAAAAGAAAAGGCGCGGGGGCCCCCAGGTCCTATATACTCTGAACAGCAGTATACAGGCGGTCCCAAGAAAGCCAAGGATTGTAGGTTTGTTCTTAAGTTGAATCTGTTTGTAATTTGGAACAGGTACATTTTGTAAGTGTAGCTCCAGCCAAAAAATCTATTTTTAAGCTTTTTGGATATAATAGGGAAGGGTTATTATCACCCCTGTAACATTTGTTTTGCCGTCTGTTCCCCGTTCAGAAGATTTCACCTCACTTTCTGTCCCAATGACAATTGAATTTAGAAAAGTTTTTTTTTTTAGGGAAACAAGGATTGGTGATAAAGCATCAGTAGAGACACCTTTTTCCATATTAACTCTCACAGGAGAGAATTTCCCTTCCCCAGGGGTAGATTTCATCTCACTTCCTGTTGTCTAACTCTGTTTGTAAGTAGAAGTCGTTTGTTAGTCGGATGTTTGAAAGTAGGGGACCGCCTGTATAAACTATACAGCCTGCCCTAAATATTCCGCAGAAAATTGGGCCTTAGGTGTTGGTGGCACCAGAACACTGTAAGCACTTACAGTTACTCTTGGTGGGCGCTGGAACAGGCGCTGCTGTGAAATATTATATCAAGAATTGTAATTACATGCCCCTTTTGAACAGGGGCAGAAAAATTGGGCCTTTGGTGGTGGTGGTGCCACAACAATGTAAGCCCTCACAGTTACTCTTGGTGGGCAGGAACGGGCCCTGCTGTGAAATATTAGATACAATTTTTTAATTACACGCCCCTGTTAAACAGTGGCAGAAAATTTGGGTCTTAGGCAGTGGTGGTGGTGCCACAACACTGTAACCCCTCACAGATTTTGTTGTTGAGCACAGAAAACGAGCCCTGCTGTGAAATATTACAATAAAAACATTAATTATGCGCCCTTGTTAAACAGGGGCAGAAAAATTGGGCCTAAGGCTGCATTCACATCTAGGCGTCGGCGGCAGCAGGCGTATTCGGGCGACATGCAATAGGCGTTTTGTCCCCGCGATTTGCGGCGACAAAACGCCTATTGCTTTTTTGCTGGAGGGCAGAATTTACACTGTCGGCTATGGCCGAACGCCCGATACGCCTGAAAAAAAGGGTCCGGGACTTGTTTCAGGCTTCACGCTTCAGGCGTATCGGTGTTCGGCGTAGAGATGTGAACCAACTCCATAGCCGGCAATGTAAATTCCCCCCTCCAGCGTATGTCAGGCTGCTTCAGCGTCGGGCTTCAGGCGACAAAACGCCTAGATGTGAATGGAGCCTTAGGCGGCGGTGGCGGTGACACAACACTGTAAAGCCTCACAGATACTCTTGTTGAGCGCAGGAACGTGCCCTGCTGTGAAATATCACAGCAAAAATTGTAATTACATGCCCCTGTTAAACAGAGGCAGAAAAATTGGGCCTTAGCCAGTGGTGGTGGTGCCACAACACTGCAACCCCTCACAGATACTCTAGTTGAGTGCAGGAATGAGCCCTGCTGTAAAATATTACTGCAACATTTTTAATTACATGCCCCTGTTAAACAGGGGCAGACAAATTGGGCTTTAGGCACTGGTGCTGGAGTCCCTATTAACCACTTACGGACCGCCGCACGACGGTGCCTGCAGCGCTCCGTTTCACTTCAGGAGCGATTCGGGATAAGGGGGCTGCCATTGATTTCTGGCCACCCCCTCATGATCGCTCCTGGCGAATGAGAAGCTTTCCCCGCTTGTGTAATGTAAACACAGGCAGGAGGAAGTGATGTCATCACTCCTGTGGCGGTTTTTTCATCCGGAGCGCCGAGGAGAGAAGACATCAAGTAAGTGCACAAACAGTACACTGACACAGGACACATAGGCACACAATCCACCCCCCAGTCACCCCCAGATCACCCCCCCGATCACCCCCAGCCCCCAGTGTCACTGATTGCAGTGATCATTTATTTAAGATCACTGCATTTAGTGTCACCTGTGACAGTAAAAAGTTGCAGGGCAGTTAGCTTTAGAAAACTTTAGGTCCAGGGTAGCCCCCTACCCCTCCCCAATAAAGGTTTAACCCCTTGATCACCCCCCAATTAACCCTCTTACCCCCTATCGCCAGTGTCACTAAGCGATCGTTTTTCTGATCGCTGTAGTTTCGCTGGTGCCGCTAAATAGCCAGTTAGTTATTTTTTTAGGTTTGCCGCCAGGTTTTTATAGTGTCAGGTACCCCCATATATTATCTAATAAAGGTTTTAACTCCCTGATTGCCCCTAGAGTTAACTCTTTCACCAGTGATCACCATATAAGTGTCACTGGTAACACTGGTTAGCCAGTTAGTTTTTTAGGTTCCCTGTTAGGTTTTTATATAGCGTCAGGTTGCCCCATATATTACCTAATAAAGGGTTTAACCCCCTGATTGCCCCTAGAGTTAACCCTTTCACCAGTGATCACCATATAAGTGTTACGCTGATTGGTTAGTTTGCTTTTTATAGCATCAGGGCACCCGCCGTATATATAACGCAGTAAAGGTTTAACCCCCTGATCCCCTGGTGGGTGAAATCAATTAGGTTTTAGCATCATAAAGGGTCTGCGTCAGGTTAGTGCCAGTAGTTCTTACACCCACACGCAAAGCATACACCTCCCTTAGTGTTATAGTATCTGAACAGATTAATATCTGATCTGATCAGATCTATACTAGCGTACCCAGCAGTTTAGGGTTCCAAAAAATGCATTGTTAGTGGGATCAGCCCAGATACCTGCTAGCACTTGCGTTTTGCCCCTCCGCCCAGCCCAGCCCACCCAAGTGCAGTATCGATCGATCACTGTCACTTACAAAACACAACACACATAACTGCAGCGTTTGCAGAGACACGCCTGATCCCTGCGAACGCTAAAAAAAAAAATTGTAGCGTTTTATACTTTTGCTGACGGTCAGGTGCTTTTTTACCTGTGAATCCTTACTAGTGTACCACTAAATTTAGAGCCCAAAATGGCAAATCAAAGGTACGCTAGTAAAGAGGCCTACGAGTTTCCAAACATGATAGATAGTGAAGAGGAGGTCACACATCTGTTAGATTCGGGCTCAGAATACTATCCCGTAGAAGACAGTGGCTCCATGCAGGGGTGGACTGACCATTGAGGAACTCGGGCACTGCCCGAGGGCCCCATGCCACTAGGGGGCCCCATCAGGGTTGCCAGGCTCATTAAAACCAGGGACAGTATGTACAAATCTGTGTTTTTTTTTTAATCTGTCCCTGATATGTCCAAAACCTACATGCTTTTGATGTGAAAATCCTGAGATTTTAGCTGCCCCGCCTCTGTACTGCCACCTGGCTTGGTGGCCATCTGTAAGCCTGGGGGCCCCATAATCTTCTATTGCCCGGGGGCCCCATGAGTTGTCAGTCCGCCCCTGGCTCCATGTCAGATAGCTCTGATGACGAAAATGAGGTCCCTGCTAAGGTCAGGAGTACCCGACCCCTTTCTGCTGTTGTTGAGGTGCAAGAACCGCAGGTCCCTCGTATGGAGCAGAGAGCCAGTACTAGCGTTGCTATTCCTTCTTGTGAACTGGCAAGCACTAGAGGCCTAGTATACCCTGGTCATACATCCAGCACTGTAGTAACACTTGGTGACGTGGCGAGTCCAATAAATGCAGTTCAAGCACAAGTAGTGTCCCGCTGGCCAGGTGACAAGTACATCCCGTTGGAGTTAGGGGTGCACCACAAGGTAGTGAACCCTATAGCAGACTGCTGCGGATGGACCACAGAATGGATATGGAGCACTGGGGCACAAACAGGAATCCTACAGGAATCCTACAGCTTGAGCCCAAGATTCCCCAGGGAGCGGAGTCTAAGATCCATGTATAAGAAAAATCTAATGCGCTACTGTGAGTACACAATTGTGAAAAAACTGGATGGCAACCAAAAATCTGAGGCAGCTCAATCTGTAGTGTCCACAAAACACAAATAGGTATAAGGAAAATAAAATGAGTGATGAGCGCTTCAAATGGTGTTGCGTGAGCACTATAAAGACACACAATACATAAATATATAGGATGAAAGTCAAATCAACAATCACTAAATGGCTAAATGTGATAGCAACACTTCTGCATCCAAATGGTGCATGCAAAAAATCAATCAATCAAAATCCCTTGTGTCAAAATATAAATGAACAAAAAGGAAACAGTGAAGTCCTATATGCCAGTGAAAGCTGTGCTGGGCTGTGGACAGTTACACCGGGCAGTCTATGGCTGATGTCTGCTGATGGGTTGAATGATTGTGTGGTAAAGAGACTTCACTCTAGATGTTGATGAATACTGGACATCCCCAACTGGTATTGTAGTTCCCTTACCTTCAGGGTGCTATATGTGAGCATATAGTAGGGTCTGTCCAGGTATGGAGATCTTGCTGTCCCGGAAGGGTTCCCTCTGGTGTATGCAGGTGCTGGTGCTGTTCCTGGCTCAGCAGTCCACAGAGTGATGGTAGTGATAGTGGATATAAATAGGGAAAAAAACGAATCTCCAATGGTGAAGTATATATAAACCAACGTGGGTTTATTGTAGAAAAACAGAAGCAAAAATCAAACAAAATGGGATAAAATCCGACAGACTCAAAAACAGTGATTTTTTTTTTCCCCTATTTATATCCACTATCACTACCATCACTCTGTGGACTGCTGAGCCAGGAACAGCACCAGCACCTGCATACACCAGAGGGAACCCTTCCGGGACAGCAAGATCTCCATGCCTGGACAGACCCTACTATATGCTCACATATAGCACCCTGAAGGTAAGGGAACTACAATACCAGTTGGGGATGTCCAGTATTCATCAACATCTAGAGTGAAGTCTCTTTACCACACAATCATTCAACCCATCAGCAGACATCAGCCATAGACTGCCCGGTGTAACTGTCCACAGCCCAGCACAGCTTTCACTGGCATATAGGACTTCACTGTTTCCTTTTTGTTCATTTATATTTTGACACAAGGGATTTTGATTGATTGATTTTTTGCATGCACCATTTGGATGCAGAAGTGTTGCTATCACATTTAGCCATTTAGTGATTGTTGATTTGACTTTCATCCTATATATTTATGTATTGTGTGTCTTTATAGTGCTCACGCAACACCATTTGAAGCGCTCATCACTCATTTTATTTTCCGGAGTCTAAGATCCAGTTGGTATTCACCAGAGCCTCCAGTGGTGAGGATGGCCTTTGCTGCAACTGGATCCAGGTCGCGGCCCCCGGAGTCCCCTAGGTCACGCTTCATAGAGAGAGAGAGGAGAAGCAGCCACTCGGGACACAAGAGATGGTGAAGGGTAAGCCAAGGTCGGGGCAATGAGCAGACGAGAATAACCAAGGGACACGCCAAGGGTCAGGGTCACAGGCAAACAGCAGTAGTAAGAGACAAGCCAAAGTCGGTACACAGAGATAATGTAGCACACGGCAAGCAGGAACACAATGCTAACAAACAACGTTGATCAGCAAAGCAGACCTGCAGTGCAGTGGTTAATATAGAGTTCCTGGGATGGCCTGGTGTGGAGCCATACAGGGAGGAGAGATGATAAAGGCATCCAGATAAAAGAGTCAGGCCTCTAATGAACATGTGGAGAGAAAGGTAAGCTGCCAGACATTATTGCATATCCACGACACCACTTCAATGAACGTTTTGCAGCCTTGTATACTCCCCATCAATTTGTCTGTGTTCATGAGTCTCTAATTAAATTTTCTGGCCAGTTGTCTTTCAAACAGTACCTTCCCAGCAAGCGTGCCAGATACAGGGTCAAGCTCTATAAGCTCTGTGACAGGGCAACATGCTATACATGGAGCTTTATGGTTTATGAGGGAAAAGATGGTCAGGTAGAGCTGGAGGACTGCCCAGATTACATAGGGAGCGCTGGCAAGATTGTGTGGGACTTGGTGTCACCCTTATTCGGAAAGGGGTACCACTTGTATGTGTACAATTATTACACGAGCGTGCCACTTTTTAGTCACTTGTTTGATCATCAGATTGGAGCATGTGGCACCGTGCAACCTAATCGCTGGGGCTTTCCCCAGTGGCTTGTAGAATCCTGTCTCAGGCTGGGGGAGAGAGCCTGCTCAAAGTGTAATAATTTGCTCACTGTGAAGTGGAGGGATAATAAGAATGTTTTTGTTCTTACCTCCCTTTTCACGCAGACATGACAGAACAAATTTGTACGGCGGCTGGTGTTGTGGAGAAACCCCTCTGTGTCCATGAATATAACCAAAATATTGGAGGGGTGGACCTCAAGTTGTTGGGGCCGTATCAAATTACCCATAAGGCGTGACGCTGGTACAAAAAAGTGTCTCTATACTCATTTCAATTGGCTTTGCTGAACGCTTATGTGCTATACAGAGCTTCAGAACAGACTGGATCCTTCCTTGCATTCCAGGATGAGATCGTCACAGCCCTTCTGTATTCAGGCGGTGCTGCACCTCACCATTTCCAACCAAATGCAGTAAGCCGACTGCATGAGGGGCATTTTCCGTATGTCCTCGAGAGTACCTCTACCCAACAAGCCCCCCAAAGAAAATGTTGTGTCTGTAGAAAGTGCGGATATAGGCGTGACACCCATTATTATTGTCTCTGTTGTCTTGACAATCCTGGTCTTTGCATTGGTAAATGTTTTGAATCTTACCACACACTAGTGCAGTTTTAGCGCAGGGTACAGCATTTCACAGGCTAGGACACACTTACACAGGGTTTCCCAAGATGCCATTGCATTTTGAGACCCAAACCTGGAACCGAAAAGTTGAACAGTTACAGTTACAAAAAAAAGTGTTAAAAAAAGTAAAAAACACAAAAAATATAAAATAAAAAAACACAAATGGTTGTTGTTTTATTGTTCTCTCCCTCTCTATTCTATCTATATTTTTCTGCTCTTTTTTACTGTATTAAGTTTTATCATGCTTGCTTTTCAGGTATGTATTTTTTTTTTATACTTTACTGTTTGTGTTTTATTGTTAACCATTTTTTTGTTTTTCAGGTACGCCATTCAGCTGCAGCACAGATTTATTTATCTTGACAGCAACAGCGTTTGCTCCCACAACACATAAAGCCGTGACTTCAGGGCTGTAGGAGGTGATTTCACCACCACAGTTAAAAAAAAAAGAGCATATATGCCGAAGCATGGGGGCAGCAGGGGCGGAGGAGCGGTTTTACTCCTAATGCCACCTATATATGGTCAAAATTCCAACGGAGGCTTACCCGTGGAAAAGTATGACCGTGTGTATGCGGCATAACTTTGATCCTGCGTACATACGGTCGAAATTCCGAAAGAGGCTTGCCAATGGAAAGATATGATCGCGTGTACGCAGCATAATGTTTTTGCGGGAAGTTCCCCCCTTGCTTCGGCATATGTATATATTTTAGGCACAAGTTGTGTTAAAAAAATGTTTTATTTTTTTCTGTTTTTTTTTGGTATTTGCTTTGCAGGTATGGTATGGTAAGGTCTTACTGTTATACTGTAATGTTACTTTGTTTTAATGCTAACCATCATTTGCTTAGCAGGTACGCCATTTAGTTGCAGCGCAGATTTATTTCTCTTGACAGCAACAGAATTTTCACCCACGATACATAAAGCCGTGACTCCAACGCTGTAGGAGGTGATTTCACCACCACAGTTAAAAAAAAAAAAGCATATATGGCGAACCATGGGGGCAGCAGGGGCGGGGGAGCGATTTTGCTCCTAATGCAGCATACATACGGTTGAAATTCCGACGGAGGCTTGACCGTGGAAAAGTCCGACCAAGCCGATCTTGTGTACGGCCCATTGGCCGTTGTCCATCGGACCAAAGTTTTAAAACTTGCTTCAAAATCGGTCCGATAGACGTCTGACCATCGGACCAAAACGTTGGTTAGTGCGCAAAAGTATCGGACCAAAAACCCACGCGTTCTCAGAATCAAGTCGACGCATGCTTGGAAGCATTAAACTTTGTTTTTTCAGAACGTAGTTGTGTTCTACGTCACCGTGTTCTGACCCGATCAGATTTTGGACTGATGGTGTGTACGCACATCAGACCATCAGGCCACTTCAGCGATGACCCGATGAAAACGGTTCACCGCACCATTCTCATCGGGTTGGTCCGATCATGTGTACGCGACGCACGATCGCTCAAAACCGATGAAAACAGACTGAAGGACCGTTTCATCGGTCCAAACCGATCGTGTGTGGGCCCCATCGGTCAGTTATCCTTCGGTCAAAAAAAAGAGAACTTGCTTTAAAATTTGACTGATGGACACCTGACCGATGGGTCAAAACCGATCGTTAGTATGCAAAAGCATCGGTTAAAAGGCCACGCATGCTCAGAATCAAGTCGATGCATGCTTGGAAGCATTGAACTTTTTTTCAGCACGTCGTTGTGTTAAAACACGTAAACGTCACCATGTTCTAACACAATCGTTTTTTTAACCGATGGTGTGTAGGCACATCAGACCATCAGTCAGCTTCATCGGTTAACCGATGAAAACGGTCCTTCGGACCGTTCTCATCAAATGGACTGATTGTGTGTACGCGGCCTGATAGGTAGTGAGGAGTGAAATCAAAAATTTGCGCCCTTAGAAATCCTGAAAGCAGTGCTTGGTTTTTGGGGTCCCGTACGCTGCTAGGCTCCCAGTGTGTGAGCAATATATCATTTAGTGACAACTTTTTGTAAAAAAAAAAAAATCTATTTTTTTGTCATTATTCAAATCACTTGGGACAAAAAAAAAATATTCAATGGGCTCATAATGCCTCAGCAATTTCCTTGGTGTGTCTACTTTCCAAAATCCAAGGTGTCACAGGGGCGGATCCAGGGGGACAACAGGGCAATTGCCCCCCCCAGAAATTAGTTGCGGTGGGTGACCTTGAGTGTGCGAGTGGATGCAGCTGGGCAGGTTGGGAGGCAGGTGTGAGAGCGGACGGGAAGCTGCCAGCTGGGAGGCCCGGTGGGTGGACTGGCCAATCAGCAGGTGGCAGAGAATAATCATCTTTCGCCGCCCAGCACCCACCCTGCATCCCGGCAGTTCCACCCTCACTCACTCTGCAGAGGGTTTACATCATATCTCTGCTGCCTGACTCCAGGACACAGGAAGTGACAATCCCCATTCCCCACCTAGGCAGGAAAGTGACAATCCGCAAGGTGTGGCAGGTGACGTGGCAAGTGGACAATCCACAATGTGTGGCAGGTGACGTGGCAAATGGACAATCCGCAACTTGTGGCAAGTGGCAATCCGCAATGTGTGGCAGGTCACGTGGGAAGTGGACTGTCCGCAATGTGTGGCAGGTGACGTGGCAAGTGGACAATCCACAACTTGTGGCAGGTGACGTGGCAAGTGGACAATCCGCAACTTGTGGCAAGTGGCAATCCGCAATGTGTGGCAGGTGACGTGGCAAGTGGACAATCTGCAATGTGTGGCAGGTGACGTGGCAAGTGGACAATCTGCAACTTGTGGCTAGTGGACAATCCGCAATGTGTGGCAGGTGATGTGGCAAGTGGACAATCCACAACTTGTGGCAGGTGTCGTGGCACGTGGACAATCCGCTTCTTGTTGCAGGTGATGTGGCAAGTGACAATCCGCAATGTGTGGCAGGTGACGTGGCAAGTGGGCAATCCGCAATTTGTGGCGAGTGACAATCTGCATCTGGTGGCAGGTGACAGGGGCAAGTGCCACACTCGGGGCTCCCACTGATTCATCAGTATAGTGAGTTGAACTATTTCATTTTCTATAACAATGTAATAATATAAATAATGTGCTACACTCATCCTGATGCCATAACAACCATGGTGCGGTGATGATTGAAGCAATAACACCAGCCATTTCCCAAATAAAATGTCTGCAAAAAATCTTATTTTCTAGCAGTGCCCTTCCCGAGACTAGACTCTGGATCCGCCCCTGAGCTGTCATTGACACCGACAGTGACAGAGGGCAGAGCCTGATGAGGAAGCAGGGGCACTAGCTCATGAGGTCAGCTCTCTTCTTGTGATTGACAATGGCCTGTGGAAAAGCTTTATAGCCAATAGCAAGCTGTCTATTAGCTGTCTATTGGCTGTGGATCCGTCCACTGCATGCTATTAATTACAAGGGGAGTGAACCCGATGGGAGACTGGTGTCTGTGAATCCCCATCAGGCTCTGCCCACAAAGTTTTAAACCTCTATTTGGCTTGTAGTGTAATAAAACAGGAATTGAAACTGCCAAGAAGTTCAGATCCAAATATTAAAAAATATATATACATTTTATTAAAAGTCAGGGGTACAATACAAAAAGTATCCAATGTGCTTTGGGGTCTAAGAGTGCCCCTTTTATCTGGGCTAGAAATAACATAAGAAAATCTCCATTTCAATCTGATATTAAAACTGTATAAGAGTACTAAACTAAATGGATAAAAAAAAAAAAAAAGACATATAAATGTATCACTATTAATGAAATTTTTTGGAAACTACTGGTATATCTCAAAATGTATATGTGCATAACTTGAACCATACATTATACATTCTGATTGTACAATTGTAAAAATATTATTACTATTTTTTTTTTATTAATTATTATTATTAATTTTACGACTGTACATCTGTTTTATGTGTGGTTCAAGTTATACACATTACAGTTTTTAAATATATTTTACCCAATTTTTTAAATATATTTTTCCCCTATTTGCGGGGCGGTACGGTAAAGTTAGTGGGGAATGGGAGAGTTAAGTTGCTCTCATTCACAAATTGCCTAAATTCGGATTGCTGCCAGTTTTGGAACTGCTTTGTAGGTCAGTCTGCATGCCAGGTGGGTGTTATTACCCCTGGGTGACAGTCTGCGCTAGAAGGGGTTCTGACAGACCCACCTTCTCCCAGCAGCCAATCAGAGGAGCGGTTCTTTCTCTGGACATGCTGGCGGGAGGGTATATCTGGGGCAGTCATCTGTGAAAGTTGTGCTATGAGGGGCCCGAGTTCCAGGTGCGGATTCCACCTTCAGGGTGCGCGCATCCATGTGCCCCGCCATCGAGGCCCGCCTGGCAAAGGTTGCGTACCAAGCGAAACTTCATTCTAATGCAAAGAGGGGCCCCAGCGGCTTGTTGGGTCCCAGATCCTAAGCGGGAGCTGAACGGTGTGGGATCGGCTTGGGAGAACACAGAGGCAGAGGTTGTCTGCGAGGCCTGGACGAACCACCGGGGATCCGGTCACCATGCCATATGACAGGTACACTTCAGCTGTCAATCGGTGACCTTGAAATTGGACTTACTGGGGAGGATTCATTGGTTCTAACCTTTGACAAATCTAAGAAAATTCACCAGGCCTGTGGCAGAGGCCCTGTTTCCTCCCAGTGACTTTGTTTGAAAGTGGCCCTTTGGCTGCCGGGCTCAAGTAAATCGCCTGTCCGGAGGCACTTTACCCACTCTGGTGAGAGTGGCGACGTTTGAACTTGACTATGCTTAGAGCAGGTTTGCTCTCTCTTTGATATCCAAGGCCTGATACTACAGTTCTCTCTTTGCTCATCAACCTTTCCTCTATCCTGTGCCATGTTGATGTCGGCCATGTTGGGCCTTAGAATAAAGCATTGAAAACTCAAGTTGACGTCTGGACACTTGGGGCCAGATTCAGGTAGAGTTATGCCGGCGTATCAGTGATGTGCCAGCTTATCTGTTTTCTGTATGCAGAAAACAAGATATGCCAGTTTGCTGCAAATATCCGACAGGCGTAATTGAATTACACCGTTGGATCTTAAATGCAGTTTTAAAATGGCCGCCGGGGGCGTTCTCGCTGATTTACGCCGAGAATATGTAAATCAGCGAGATACGGCACTTTACGACGTTTACGTAAGGGTTTTCCCGGCGTAAAGATAAAGCAACAAAAAGCAGGCGCATCCTATGTTAAGTATGGACGTCGTGACCCCGTCGAATTGGAAAAGTTTTACGTCGTTGCGTAACTCGTCCGTGAATGGGGATTGACGTCACTGACGTTCACGGCGAAAACACCGTCATAATTTTGACCATGCGCACTGGGATACATTGACGGCCGACGCATGGGCAGTACATTCGACGCGGGATCGTGCCTATTTTAAATACTACACGCCCCCTACCTGCCCAATTAGAATTCCGCCGGACCATTTACGCTACGCCTTCGCAACTTTAGGAGCAAGTGCTTTGTGAATACAGTACTTACGCATAAAGTTTCGGCGGCATAACGTAATCCCTAGACAAGAATCATTGGTAACCTAACATGCCGGTCCCAAACTAATCAGCGGCTCCTTCGGGGGTGAGCGCTATATATATATATATATATATATATATATATATATATATATATTCACAAAGGAATGGAGGAGAGCTGCACACGGTATATAGCAAGTGCCAGCAAACAGGTCTTCCCACCAACCATATATATAAGAAAAAAGTTCAAGGTTTGCTGCACTTAAAAGTCGTTTAATAATTCCAAATATTCTTGCAAAAGTTACATACCAACAAAGTTCAGACATGGATGTGCGTTTCGGGCTATCATGCTATCGCCCTTCTTCAGATCAACAAAGTCAGAACATATCTAACAATTACATCACATATGGAATCAATTACATGGTTAATTGCTTACTAATCAAATCAAATTCCTACATGGTAATTTCAAGTATGGTAATTTCAAGTATTTCACACCATAGATACAAAAAAAGGGTTAATCCAGCTGGCCACAGCCTCAAAATTCTCCAGGAGCTATCCCAGTGTCATGCCGCGTACACACGGTCGTTTTTTGCGATGAAAAAAAACGAAGTTTTTCAAAACGTCATTTAAATTGATCGTGTGTGGCCAAAAAAAAATTCCAACATGCTTGAATTTTTTGTGTCGTTTTTCAAAATGTCGTTTTTTTTTTATATAAAAAGTGATGGTGTGTAGGCAAAACAACGTTGAAAACAACATTTTTAAACCCGCGCATGCTCAGAAGCAAGTTATGAGACGGAGCTTCAATGGAAAAGAGTGCCGTCGAACGTGGTGTACGTCACCACGCTTTGCTAGAGCTTTGTAGAAAAACAATGGTGTGTATGCAACGTCGTTTTGGAAAATGACGTCGTTTTTTTTCATGATTAAAAAACGTCGTTTTTTTTCATCGCAAAAAACGACCGTGTGTACGCGGCATCAGTCTGAAAAAAATATATAATATAAATCATACAAAAGGCATTTAAAATATATATATTAACCACTTAAGACCCGGACCAATACGCTGGTAAATGACCCAAGGTGTTTTTGCGATTCGGCACTGCGTCGCTTTAACAGACAATTGCGCGGTCGTGCGACGTGGCTCCCAAACAAAATTTGCATCCTTTTCTTCCCACAAATAGAGCTTTCTTTTGGTGGTATTTGATCACCTATTTTTTGCGCTATATACAAAAATAGAGCGACATTTTTGAAAAAAAAACACAATTTTTTACTTTTTGTTAAAAAAAAATCAAATAAACTAAATTTTAGTCAAACATTTAGGCCAAAATTTATTTAGCCACATGTCTTTAGTAAAAAAAAAAAATCGCGATAAAAAAAAATAGCTACCTAGCGGGAACAGCGACACTAATACAGCGATCAGAAAAATGATCGCTTAGTGACGCTGGCAATAGGGAGTGAAAGGGTTAACTAGGGCAGTGATCAGGGGGTTAAAACTTTATTAGGGGGGATGGGGGGGCTATCCTGAACCTAACACTAACTGATTTTACACTGCCTGTCACACTGACACTAAATGCAGTGATTAGATCACTGCATTCAGTGACACTGTGACAGGGGGGGTGGGGGGGCAGATCGCAAGGGGTTAAGTATGCCTATGTGAGTGTGTGTCAGTGTAATGTTGGTGCACACTTACTGTGAGGTGTTTCTCCCATCGCAGCGGTTGGAAATACCGCTGCGATGGGAGATTACATCACTTCCCCCTTCCTGTGTTTACACAGGAGGAGGAAGTGACACAAAGGGGGAGCGCGCGCATTGGCTGGGAGCGATCGCGGGGGGGGGGGGGGAAACGCCGACATCCGCCCGCTCGTCCCGGATCGCTCCCGGAGCCAGGGGGACCCCCGCACGCCGCGGAGGGGGTCCCGATGGGACCCCCGAACCGCACGAAGGCGGGGACGTAAATTTACGCCCTTGTGCCTGTACGAGCCATTCTGTGGCCGTATATGTGCGTGCGGGGGTCCTTAAATGGTTAAAGACAAAAGGAAGAAAGGGGAAAAATTACTAAAAAAAAATATATATAAATCCAAATCTGTGTTTATTCCATTAGGAGTGACAGTATTAAGGAAATGTATCCAATGTACTTCACGCCTCCTCAGGGTAAGTTCACGGTCACCACCTCTCCTGTTTCTTTCAATGCCTTCTAATACCATATATTTTAATTGTGAGACAGAGTGTCCTTTTTCTACAAAATGACGAGCAAATGGTAGCTGCGTTAGTTTATCTCTGAATACTTATGACAAGCTATTCGGTCTTTTACCTTTTGGGTGGTTTCTCCAATATATAATAATCCACATGGACATTCGATAGCATATACCACAAATGATGATTGGTATTATAATTACATTATTATTTGTTATAATTATTTATAGTTATTTATTATATTAAAATGTATGATTTTGTTTTTCAAACTTTATCATACCTGGGATGTCTTGTTTGGACAGATTTAAGAATCTAAGAATTGCAGGCCTACAGTAAATTTCCATGAAAAAAATTGCACCGCTTTTGGTACGTAATTCCAGACAGAATCATACCGCCAGGCAGGTTAAAGCCTTTGTGGGGAGGTGAGATATATTTACCTTTAATCATAGAGTTACATTGGATACAAGATAAACAGGGAAAATATATAGGGCCAGATTCAGGTAGATGAGAGCATCTTTGCTCCAGAGTAACGCTTCTCATTTACGTTACTCTGACGACCCTTTCAGTGCAAGTACTGTTATTCACATAGCAGTTGCGCGTAAACTTGCGCCAGAGTAACGATAATGCGCTGGCGTAACCCGACGCAAGGGGAAGTGGGTGTGATCATATGTAAATGATGGGCGGAGCCCAGCGCAGAGGCTTACGTTCAGCGCATCAACCACGGAGCATGCGCAGTGAGTGAGGCTCCACTCGCCCCCTTTGTGCGCATGCTCACAACTTCCGTCGGCACCACTTCACGGGAAACGTCAGCGCAATGCCTTCCGTTGGGCGTTTAAATGCGCCCGTAGAAGCGCCATTCCGGCACTAAAGTATATCCTGTTCCCCCTCCCCGCAGTGATGTTACTTTTGTTCTGAGATGGCTGCTCCCGTTCCCCGCAAACACACAGGAGAAAGCTGAACTTTAATGGCCAGGAGCTGTCAGCCGTCATCTCGGCTATGGAGACCTATGATGTCTTCCTCCATGGCTGTAAAATTTGACAGACAAGCATGGACAGAGGTGTTGTCCTGCAAGTGGGGGTGCTCAGCTAGCTCTTATCGTCGGTAACGCTGCTGTAGCTGCTCTCCTGCTGACCTGTGGCCATCTGGAGTAAAGATAAAGCAGCCTTTTGTAGAAATAACTTTGCGCCGGACGGACGAGATACGCGCGGCGCATGTAGCCAGCGTATGGTGCTAATCCGTTCGTGAATTGGTAAAAAATCCCTCATTTGCATATTTGCAGGGGAAATCAATAGGCGCGACTGATGCGCCAAGCGAAATTAAGCGCTGACGATACTCTGGCGTCGGAACGTTCCGCCGGTCGCAAATGGCCCGTTATTGGGCGCATCTAGTTTGGTGGGTACGGGCACATAGAAACGACGGCGCATCTTCACAGTTACGCGGCGCATATCGAAATACTCCAGCGCAAGTGTTGCTGAATCTGGCCCCCCATGTTTTTCGGTCCCAGAAATGTCCGTTTTGGAACAGGCAGGGAAAATTGGTCTGATTTCACCAATCGATCTCTGAGTGTTCTTCCTTTCCTGTATGAGGGCATGGGTAAACTCCAAAATTCATCAATGGTAGGATAACTAGTCCTAAGCATATTCCAATGTTTTTTATGTTTTTTAATAATATTAAACATTTTATATGAAAAAGGATGATATTGTGAGACCAAGGGGATTCTTTTAACCACTTTAGCCCCGGACCATATTGCTGTCCAAAGACCAGAGCACTTTTTGTGATACGGCACTGCATCGCTTTAACTGACAATTGCGCGGTCGTGCGACGTGGCTCCCAAACAAAATTGGCGTCCTTTTTTTCCCACAAATAGAGCTTTCTTTTGGTGGTATTTGATCATCTCTGCGGTTTTTATTTTTTGCATTATAAACAAAAATAGAGTGACTATTTTGAAAAAAATGCAATATTTTTTACATTTTGCTATAATAAATATCCCCAAAAAATATATAAAAAAACATTTTTTTTCCTCAGTTTAGGCCGATACGTATTCTTCTACATATTTTTCGTTAAAAAAAAATCGCAATTAGCGTTTATTGATTGGTTTGCGCAAAATGTATAGCGTTTACAAAAAAGGGGTGTCGTTTTATGGCATTTTTATTATTATTATTTTTTTACTAGTAATGGCGGCGATCAGCGTTTTTTTTCGGTACTGCGATATTATGGCGGACGCATCGGACACGTTTGACACATTTTTGGGACCATTGGCATTTTTATAGCGATCAATGCTATAAAAATGCATTGGATTACTATAAAAATGTCATTGGCAGTGAAGGGGTTAACACTAGGGGGCAGGGAAGGGGTTAAGTGTGTTGCTGGGTGTGTTCTAACTGTATGGGGGGGTGGCCTCACTAGGGGAAATCACTGATCTTCTGTTCATACATTGTATGAGCAGAAAATCAGCATTTCCTCGCTGACAGGAACGAGAGCTGTGTGTTTACACACACAGCTCCCGTTCCCCGCTCTGTAACGAGCAATCGCGGGTGCCCGGCGGCGATCGTACCCGCCGGGCACGCGGGCGGGACTCGGGGGGCACGCGGGGGCGCGCGCCCTACAAGTCTCTAAAGGGAGAACATAGAGCTACGTGCTCCTGCGAGCAGGGCCGGCCTTAGGTGTTCAGGCACCCTGTGCGAGCTAATCCTGTGGCGCCCCCCCCCCCCATCTTCATCCCAACGCCCCCTGGTCACCTAAACATACACAAAGAGGACAAAAATGGGGCACAGTTCCTCCCAATGATACCAACAATGGGGCACAGTTCCTCCCAATGACACCAACAATGGGGCACAATTCCTCCTAATGACACCAACAATGGGGCACAGTTCCTCCAAATGACACCAACAATGGGGCACAATTCCTCCTAATGACACCAACAATGGGGCACAATTCCTCCTAATGACACCAACAATGGGGCACAGTTCCTCCCAATGACACCAACAATGGGGCACAGTTCCTCCCAATGACACCAACAATGGGGCACAATTCCTCCTAATGACACCAACAATGGGGCACAGTTCCTCCTAATGACACCAACAATGGGGCACAATTCCTCCTAATGACACCAACAATGGGGCACAATTCCTCCTAATGACACCAACAAAGGGGCACAGTTTTCCTCCCAACTACACCAACGATGGGTCATTACTCCTCTCACTTACATGACAAAATGTGGCATTTTTACTGCGTCACTGGTTCCCACAAAGTGTCAGATTGTCAGTCGCAATATCGCAGCCCCGCTATAAGTCACTGATCTCCGCCATTACTAGAAAAAAAAAAAATCCATAAATATATCCAATAGTTTGTAGACACTTATTAGGATATTTTGTACCGAAAACGTTGGCCTAAATCAGTGGTCTCCAAAATGCAGCCCGGGGGCCAGATGTGGCCCTTTGCTTGCTTTTATTTCAGCCCTTGGGTACATTTCCTCCTACTGCCACCAATGATAGGGCACAATTCATCCAATGACACCGATAATGGGGCAAAATTTCTCCCAATGATGTGACACAAATTTCTCTCAATGACACCAATGGCGGGACACAATTTCTGCGGACAACACTGATTATAGGGCAACCATTACTCCCATTGACATCAATGATGGGACACAATATCTCTTAATGACACCAATTATGGGGCACAATTTCTCCCATTGACACCAAAGATGGAGCATTGTTTTTTCCACACTGACATCAGGACCTTTTGTACTCCAAATGGCCACAGTCTGGCCCCCTTGAAGCACAGTAAACAAGGCATTTGTTTAGGAAGTTTGAAGACACCTGGCCTAAATTTATGAAAAAAACTTAAAAAATAAAAAAAAAGTTATATAGCAGAAAGTAATTTTTTTTTTTTCAAATGTGGTCTTATGTTAAAAAAAATATAAAAAAATAAATAAAAAAACACTGAAAAAATAAAATAACGCAGAGGTGAGCAAATACCACTGAGAAAAAAAAAATACACATTTTATTTGTGTACAGCGTCGCATGACCGCGCAGTTGTCAGCTTTAGCCCCCTTTCACACTTGTATGACTTCAAAGTCGCGCGATTTTACCGCGATTTCGGACCGCGATTCGCTGCCGTGATTTCAATGAATGCCTGTGTAAGTGGCATCAAAATCAGACCAAAGTAGTGCAGGGACTACTTTGAAGTCGGCACTACTTAAAGTCGTGCCAGTATGAATGAAAGTCATTGAAAATAATGAAGAATGACTTGTCATACGATTTTACAGTCCAAAATCGTGAGACAAGTCGTATAAGTGTGAAAGGGGCCTAAAGCGGAGGTTCAACCTAAAACTACTCTGTCCCATAGCATCCAGCATACTGGCGTCAGCGCCAGTATGCTGTTTTTTTTTTTTTTTTATCGCTCTACTTACTGTTAAATGAAGAATTTTCTTTTCTCTCCACCGCGGGTGAATGGAGCAGCTATGTCGCGTCACACCTTCCGAAAATAGCCGATTTAGGACTTGGCTCTTTCCGGCGCTATACGGCGCCTGCGCACAGACCTAGGAGCTGACTGCGCAGGTGCCGTATATATAGTCGAGTTCTATGGCGCGTCACGCCCTCCGAAAAAAGCAGAAATAGAACTCGGCTATATACGGCGCCTGCGCAGTCAGCTCCTAGGTCTGTGCGCAGGCGCCGTATAGAGCCTGAAAGAGCCGAGTCCTAAATCGGCTATTTTCGGAAGGCGTGACGCGACATAGCTGCTCCATTCACCCGCGGTGGAGAGAAAAGAAAATTCTTCATTTAACAGTAACTAGAGCGATAAAAAATAAATAAAAAAACAGCATACTGGCGCTGACGCCAGTATGCTGGATGCTATGGGACAGAGTAGTTTTAGGGTGAACCTCCGCTTCAAGTTACACAGTGCACATTGCAAAAAATGGCCTGTCATGAAGGAGGGGTAAATCTTCCAGAGGTCACGTGGTTAATCAGTGATTTACCCCCCCCCCCCCTCCCTTCATGACAGGCCATGTTGTATATGTGCACTGAATACCTTAAGCTGACTACTGCCTTTGGTTTTTGATCACCTCTGCATTTTTTTTCCTTTTTTTTTTTCAACAAAAGACCAATTCTGATTTTTTATTTTTTTTTATGAACTGGCTGCATGTGCTCATTGGAGTACAAGTGAGGTGAGAGGAGGGATGACACCTGTCAGCCTTCTAGATCAGGTGGAGGGGACGGGTGGCCTTACCGTTACATGTGTAAGACGGCAGTCTGTCAGTCCCTTCCTGTTCCCTGGTCCCGCCGTTACAATTTGAACTGCATGCCTTACGCATGCACGCAACGGCGCCGCGCTACCCAGGAGTCAGGACAGTACCACCTGACCTGGCCTGAGACAAGGAGAGGAGGAGAGGAGAAGGGAGGGCGAGAGGGCGTGCCAAGGGGACCAGTGTGAGTGTTGTCAGACACTTCGGGTGCGTCGGCGCCACCTAACCCCCCCCCCTCTGCAGCGCCTGCTGAGCAGTGACCCGGACGGCGGCGCAGCCTCCCCACACACACCATTCACGGACAGTAAACTGACTGTGAGCTCTGACGGCCGCACAACGCCCCTCTTGTCCATGGCGCTCTGTGCGGTCGCACAGCCCGCACACCGCAAAGGCCGGCCCTGCCTGCGAGACAGAGCCACCGCTCCGCAGTAATATGATGGCGGGCGGTCGGCAAGTAGTTAAACAATCTTTTAGGTATCCTGTTAGTGTTCAAATTTGATCGTTCTTTTTTGACTGATGCTTCAGGGTATCCTCTTCTCCATTTCATTTAATCTCTGTTGGCAACATTGTGGATCACTGAGGCCCCGTACACACGAGCAAATAGATTTGTTCAAATCGGTCGGATAGACCGATTTGAACAAATCTGTCTGCTGGGATGTATTGGTTTGATCGTGTACACACGATCAAACCAAAATCCCCGCCGGCAGATAGCGCGCTGACGTGTCGGTGACATGGCGTTGATGTTGACGCCACCACGTCACCGCACCAGGAAGTAAAACACTTCCGCGCATGTGTCGAAACTATTCGACGCGTATGCGAGCAGATATGTCTGCTGGTTAGCATACTAACCAGCAGACATGTCGGGCGGACGGGTTCCCAGCCGACAGATTTGAAAGCATGTCTGTTTGCCCGTACACATGATCGAATCTGTCTGCTAAAACGGTCTGGCAGACCGTTTCCAGCAGACAGATTTGATCGTGTGTACGCGGCCTGACTATTCTCTGAACACGCATCAGCTGACTTTTAGGAATTTAATTAAAAATGCACCGTGGGTGAAAGCTGTCAAAATTTAACAATTGATTGCGATCAGTGGTTTTTACATATAGATCACCCAAGATTTTCATATTATTGCTGTATAGAGTGGTGTCAAGGAAAGAAATTTGAGTTTTATTAAATTCCATATTACATTTTAAACTGGGGATAAGGTAATTGAGATAACAATCAAAAAGTAATAAGGATTCAATGTCGCCTCCCCACACAGTACAAATCTGTACCATCCTTGGCAATGTTCAACAAACAAACTATTGATATAAATCAATGAAACTTCAATCATGTTCATGAACGCATTTGCATACGGGGGTGCTACATTAGAACGCATCGAAGCCCCTCTGAGCTGTAAAAAATGGGTATCTTTGAAAAGGAAGTCATTTTCATGTAGTATTATTTTCAATAAATCCAATAAAAACTCAACATGTTTACTTTCATATGCATCTGAATCAGTCAACAACCGCTGACATGCTTCAATCCCTAATTCGTGAGGGATTACTGTGTAAAGACTAGAAACGTCCCATGTAACCAGAATAGAATCAGGTGACAACTGTATATTTTGAATTTTGTCAAGAAAATCTGTAGTATCTTTTATATATTAGGGTTGTCCCGATACCACTTCTTAGGACCGAGTACAAGTACCGATACTTTTTTTCAAGTAGTCGCCGATACCGATACTTTTTTTAAATGCGTCCCCAAATGCAGCCATGTCCCCCACATATTGCAGCCATGTATGTCCCCCACATATTGCAGCCATGTATGTCCCCCACATATTGCAGCCATGTATGTCCCCCACATATGCAGCCATGTATGTCCCCCACATATTGCAGCCATGTATGTCCCTCACATATTGCAGCCATGTATGTCCCCCACATATTGCAGCCATGTATGTCCCCCACATATTGCAGCCATGTATGTCCCCCACATATTGCAGCCATGTATGTCCCCCACATATTGCAGCCATGTATGTCCCCCACATATGCAGCCATGTATGTCCCCCACATATGCAGCCATGTATGTCCCCCACATTGCAGCCATTATGCCCCCACATATTGCCATGTATGTCCCCCACATATGCAGCCATGTATGTCCCCCACATATGCAGCCATGTATGTCCCCCACATATGCAGCCATGTATGTCCCCCACATATGCAGCCATGTATGTCCCCCACATATTGCAGCCATGTATGTCCCCCACATATGCAGCCATGTATGTCCCCCACATATGCAGCCATGTATGTCCCCCACATATTGCAGCCATGTATGTCCCCCACATATGCAGCCATGTATGTCCCCCATATTGCAGCCATGTCATGTCCCCCATATTGCAGCCATGTATGTCCCCCATATTGCAGCCATGTCCTGTCCCCCATACCTGTAGATATGATGCCGCCGCTGCCGCCGCATACTGCCGTTAATCCCCCTGCATTATAGCGTAGCGCGCATTACAAGCTTTTGTTCTGAATACTTGTAATGCCCGCGCCGCCATGTATAGACACTCCCCTTCTCAGGATTGGAGGGATCCGTCCAATCCCGAGCAAGGGGGAGTGTCTATACGCGGATTCGTGCATAGACACTCCCCCTTGCTCGGGATTGAACGAATCCGTCCAATCCCGAGAAGGGGAGTGTCAATACATGGCGGCGCTGGCATTACAAGTATTCAAAACGAAAGCTTGTAATGCCGCGCTACGCTATAATGCAGGGGTATTAACGGTGGTATGCGGCAGCGGCGGCGGCATCATATCTACAAGTATGATGGACAGGCAATGGCTGCAATATGGGGGGGAAGTATTCTATTTTAGTATCGGTATCGGGACAACCCTATTATATATGATTTTGTATTACACACCAAAGGTGTAAGACACTTGTCTAAATACTGTGCTAGTGGTGTTGTCACAGATTCCATACCAGAAACAATAGGGCGTCCTGGAGGGTTTACCTTGAGGAGGCGTGAAGTACATTGGATACATTTCCTTAAGGCCTTGTACACACGATCAGACATATCCGATGAAAAAGGTCTGCGGACCGTTTCCAACGGATATGTCCGATCTGGAGTTTGGTCCGATGGCGTGTACACACCATCGGATCAAATTCCCCGCCGGCGGACGGCGCGGTGACGTGGCGGTGATGTTGACGCCGCCACGTCACCGCTACGTCACCGCAGCAGGAAGTAAAACACTTCCGCGCATGCACCGAATCCATTCGGTGGTGGCGCGGCGGCGGTGCGGGACGACATGTCTGCTGGTAAGTGTACTAACCAGCAGACATGTCGGGCGGACACATTCCCACCCGATAGATTTCAAAGCATGCTTTGAAATCTGTCGGGTAGACAAATCTGTCCGCTAGCCCATACACACAATCGGAGATGTCTGCTGAAACGGTCCATCGGACCGTTTTCAGCGGACATATCCGCTCGTGTGTACGAGGCCTAATACTATCATCCCTAATGGATTAAACACAGATTTGGATTTATATTTATTTTTATAATTTTTGATTGATTTATTTTTAGTAATTTTTCCCTTTTTTTCCTTTTGTCTTTTAATAATAATTGTTTTTTTCAATATATTTCTTTTGATTTTTCATACATATATATATATATATTTTTAAATGCCTTTTGTATGATATATATTATATATTCTTTTCAGACTGACACTGGGATAGCTCCTGGAGAATTTTGAGGCTGTGGCCAGCTGGATTAACCCTTTTTTGTATCTATGGTGTGAAATACTTGAAATTACCATGTAGGAATTTGATTTTATTAGTAAGCAATTAACCATGTAATTGATTCCATATGTGATGTAATGTATGACGTGTTTAAAATCACATGACTTTGATGAAATTGTTAGATATGTTCTAACTTTGTTGATCTGAAGAAGGGCGATATCCAGGGCCGGATTCCAGACAAGGCCACCGAGGCCAGGCCTCGGGGCGACAGTCCCGGCTCCGCCTTTCATCTCCGCCCATCCTCCCCGCCCTTACTCACGGGCATACTGCAAAGTCTCGGCAGTGGGTGAAGGCGGCTCCGCCTATCCACGCCGCCCTCACTCACGGGCCCAGTCTCCTGCCGCCCGCACTCACAGGCACGCTATACAGTTCTGGCTCCGCCTATCATCTCGCCCGCTCCACCCATCCTCCCTGCCCTCACTCACGGGCATACTGCAAAGTCTCATCAGTGGGTGAAGGGGTGGAGGCGGTTCCGCCTATCCTCGCCGCCCTCACTCACGGGCACAGTCTCCTCCCGCCCGCACTCACACTCGCACTGTACAGTCCCGGCTCCGCCCATCCTGCAAGTAAGTGCCACTGATCAATATCAACACTGCTACTGATTCCCCCCAGCCCCCACACCACCACTGCTGCCACTGATACCCCCACCACCATTACTGCCACTGATACCCCTCCCCCACCACCATTACTGCCACTGATACCCCCCTACCACCATTACTGCCACTGATACCCCCCACTACCATTACTGCCACTGATACCCCCACCACCATTACTGCCACTGATACCCCCACCACCATTACTGCCACTGATACCCCCCACCACCATTACTGCCACTGATACCCCCCACCACCACCATTACTGCCACTGATACCCCCCCCACCACCATTACTGCCACTGATCCCCCCCCACACCACCACCCCCACCACCATTACTGCCACTGATCCCCCCCACACCACCACCATCACTGCCACTAGTACCACCGATAACACCCCCACCACTGATACTCCCCACACCACCACCACCGATCCACTGATCCCATCCAGCAACCACCATCCCTGCCACTGATCCCACCACCCACCACTACCACTCATCCCATCTTCCCCAACCACAACCCTCACCACTGATCCCATCCTCCCACCACCGCTGCCACTCATTTCATCCAATGCCCCCCAACCACCACCCTTGCCACTGATCCTATTCCCCCCACCACCTATCACTAATCCCACCCCTCAACCTCAACCACCACCCTTGGCACTCATCCCATCCCCCTACCACCGATGCCACTCATCCCATCTCTCTCTCACTGCTACCACTGATCCTATCCCCACCCAACCACCACTGCTGCAAATCACAAGTAATTTTAGTTTTTTTTTTTTTTTTGGTGGGGGGGTTTAATATAATTTTTGTTTGTACCTAATTTCTATCACTTTTTTTTTTGTGCACATCTTCAAATATAAATACAGAGTATCGCATATATTAAAGGTATAAAAATTTGTGTAAAACATCGTATTTCCCGTACTTATTTCAAAGCTTACTCCCTTATCTATGTCTCCTTTGTGCGTTAATGTGCGTTGTATTGTGTGTGTGTGTTTTGTCCATTTATCGCCCTCCCTCCCTCCCCTTCCCTCCCCTCCCTGTCACACTCTTGTCTCCGAAGACCTTCCCTTATCGTCTGTGGAGGCGATAGTCTGTCATCGCTCAACCATGTTTGCCATATTTGATTGAATTTCCCACTGCCCCCCCTCCGGCTATATGTTAGTCTTTCTCTATGGAGTAGAGAGTTCACTAATAAGACCCACTGCCTTCCCGTAGGGACTTCTGGTGCCATCCAATATCGCGCTATAAGTTTTCTTGCTAAATATAGTATCCTAGTTAACATTATATACATTCCTTTTGAAAGTGTTTCCATCTCTATGGCCCCCAGTAAATATAACCGGGGATCCAAAGGGATGGATATCTGTGCGAGTCTACTTATATGCTGGGAGATCTCCTCCCAGTAACGGTGCAGTTTTGGACATCTCCAGATCAGATGTATAAAATCGCCCTGGTGTATTTTACACTTTGGACATAGCGGGGAGTCTCTTCCTCCCCACCTATACATCTGCCCTGGTGTTCTATATGCCCGATGCAATATGAACAGATGCGATAGTCTGTGAGATGCTGATATCGACACTACAGGGATACATTCTACAGCCCTTTTTCAAATGCTTTCATTTATATTCCCTGTCTTCAGCCCATTTACTTCGACATTTTAAGACTGTATAGTCCTGCGCCCTGGATAGTATTTCCCTATATATTTTGGATATTAATCCTTTCCGATCCTCAGGGGTTCAGCCGCCAGTGCAAACAGCAGTGCGGACAATGGACACCCTTGCCGAGTCCCTCTATGGAGCTTGAACGCAGATGAGAGACTATTATTAATGCAAAGTCTGGCTCGGGGATCAGAGTACAACACCTTCACCCATTCTATAAACCTGTCTCCTATTCCAAATCTTGCCAAGACCTCCACAAGGTAGGGCCATTCCACACTGTCAAATGCTTTGGCAGCATCCAGTGATAGAATGGCCCTCCCTCCTGGATTATCCACCGGCATCTGTATATTCAGATAAAGTCGCCGTATATTATCCGCCGTGGAATGAGATGGTATAAAGCCACATTGATCTCTATGTATCAGTTTTCCTATCACCTGTGATAACCTGGAGGCCAGTATTTTGGCCAATATCTTGACATCTGCATTTAACAGAGATATTGGGCGGTATGAATCGGGCAGCAATTTATCCTTTCCTGTCTTTAATATAACTATAATTGTGGCTTCCTGCATGCTCTCTGGCATAGTAAATCTTGTAGTAAATCCACAAAATGTGGATTGTCCACTGACCACTACACCTGCCACGTCACCTGCCACGTCACCTGCCACAAGTTGTGGATTGTCCACTGGCCACTTCACCTGCCACAAGACCTAGGGCAGCAGAAAACCTAAATACACCCCTGCTCTCATGTCCCAAATGATATCTAAATATGTTTTTTTAAATAGTACATACATTTTGTAGTTCTATTAGTTTATTGTATTTACTGTTTCTTTATAGGAGATAAAATCGTCACACGATGGCCCTCATTGAGAGACAGATTCAGGAGGGATCTCATAGGAGGAGTCAAAGACCCGTAGTGGAGCTGCACCCTCCAAATACAAGAAGGGAGCTTTCTTTGAGATGCTAGAATTCCTCCGGAATGTCATGAGCTTAAGAAGGTACTTAACCCCTTTATTAAATTTGACCTACTAAGCTCCAAATATTAAACTTTATCCACACATTAAAATATCTGTATTAAAACAACACACATGGATCTTTGAATTTTAATAACTCTTCTGTATTAACCTTTACCCATGTATAAACATATATTTCACAGTACTGCCAGTAACATTTCCAACTCAGAAGAGGAGACTGATTTGGAGGCTTCACAGATAGATCCAGAGGGAGAAAGGGGAGAAGAAGACAACCCAACAGGGCAAGTCGAAAATCCGCCAGCGGCTGCAACGGACATGCAATGAACACAACGTGTGCCTGTAAGTATCCAATATAAAATTACTCCTGTTGAAATCATGACAAAATAAAATGTGCTAATATATATATGTTCCACCCCTCAGATTTGTTCGTTTGCTACCACCTCAAAACCACGACAAATAAAAAAGGATCTAGATGGCGCTATGCTCAATTTTATGGAGGAAATGAGAGAGATGCGGAGATTAGACACCAACCATCCCTTTACAGACGCCAATAATGAGGACGCGTGCTTCTTGAGAAGCCAATACCATCAACTCCAAAAAATTCCAAATGCCCGAAAATTGGACATGCATTTAAGCATTGCCAATTACATTGGCATGTGTGTAAGGGCGTCTATGTCGGGAGACACTATGCCCCCAGTTATCCCCCCTCCCCAACGACCATTCTATCCCGAGCACGCACCACCAGCTCCATTCAGCCACCAGTATCCTCCCAGCCTTATCCCCACATCATCACCGTGCCACAGCCACCACTGTCCAAAATGTTATAGCCCCAGGCCACTTCATATACAAGTTCTTCTCAAACAACCAATCCCTACTCAAGTTCCCCCAGCCCTTATTACCAAGACCTTTAAGTTTCCTTAATTTTTCTTTTCTACAAGTTTTCCCTTTAGTTATTGTTGGTTATCCTTTATATGCTTTTACATTATGTTCCATTGCACATGTTGCGGTCATGAAGTTCAATTAAAAAAACTTGACTGCATGAAAATGTTTTTTTTGGTACTTTATGTGAAACGAAAGGAACTGAGACATAAAATTGACGATCATAGGGGCACCGATAATGACACTTTAAGCATGAAGGCATACATTGATAGAAATCACAACTTTTGCTGTACTAACAAGATAAAACAGTATTTTTGTAAACGTATGAATTGCCATTTTCACTGGGACAACAAAGATCATGCTAGTTAACAAAAAAGTGGATCAAACATGGTACTAGCAAGGTGCACATAATTAAAGTGCCTCGTGACTGTTTTTACACATACTGATACTGCCACGGGGCCTCTCCTTCTGGGGACATAAAAAAAATTGTAAAATGATCACGCATGACAAGGACAGAATTGTTGGGTCGCAGTCCAGAAAAGCGTACAGAAGGTAAGTCTATCTCGTCCTCTTCCTCAACAGTAATCCATTCTTTCTCACGGATTATATTATGGAGGACACAGCATGCTTGTATTGCTAGTTGGGCATTCTCCACGCTGAGTTGTATTGTTGTGTGAAATATGCGCCACTTGCTGCTCCAAATGCCAAAGGTGCATTCAATAAGGCGCCTTGCATGACTCAAGCGATAATTAAAAATTTTTTTGGGGGTGGTTAGATTGTGCCTGGCATAAGGCCTTAGAAGATGATGGGAAAGTGCAAATGCCTCATCAGCTACAAGCACATGTGGCATATTTGGTCCTACAGTTCCTGGAAGAGGTTTGTCTGATGGCAAATGAAAGTGGCCCTCCAGTAGTCTTCTCCCCATTTGCGATGCTGAGAAGACTCTTGAGTCTGCATTTGATCCATACGCGCCAATATCTACAGCTACAAACTTGTAATTACTGTCACAGATTGCCATAAGCACAAGGGAGAAGTATTTATTGTAATTATAATATTGTGAGCCTGATCCAGGTGGCATCTGAATTCGGATGCATTTCCCATCCAGGGCTCCAACACAGTTAGAAATATGAGTTTTCTTCCAAAAATCTTTTGCAATTTCCTGCCACATGCATGTATCAGGAACAGGCATTGCAGTAGACCGAAGCTCCTCCCATATAGCTAAACAGGTGTCATGCACAATTCCAGAAATTGTTGAGGTTCCCAACAAAAAATAATGGCTTAGGGACGTATAGGATACTCCAGATGCCAGAAACCTAGGAAGAGTAGAAGAAATTAAGAAAGAAATCTAAAATGATACTGGACATAATCAAGCAGAAAGGCTGGCTGGCTGGCTTACCTCAGGGTAAGGAGAAGTCGCTCCTCTGGAGGCACACAACGTCTCATATCTGTGTTCATCCTGTCTAAACGGGCATGCAACTTTTCCAAAAAAAAATGAAAAGTTGGAACAGTCATTCGTGTAAAATTGAATTTTTTTTGAGGGAAACGTCGCAGATCTGCATAGTGTAGAGCAAAAAACCTGTCAGTTGGTCTCTTGAGCAGCATGGGATGTGTCCAGTACCTGCGTCTCCTCGCAGAAATCTTCCTGCTTTTTTGTCTCCTCATGTAGAATAGCATGACAAATAATCTCATGTTATCAATATATCTCCCCAAATCCATTATAATAAGCACAGCAGTACAGCAAGGTATCAGGAAGGTCAAATCGTGCTGTAACCACAAAGCAAGATAGAATGCACAATGCACGCTGGGGAAAACAAAGAATCATGGGAAATTTCTTGAAAAGTTGATTAAATAAAGTTCTAACCCCCCCCCCCCCCAAAAAAAAAGGAGGAAAAACTGATGAAAAAACGGATGTCAACGGACAAAAAACGGATCAACTGATGAGAAAAAACGGATCTAAAAAACGGTCCGCACGTGTGAAAG
Organism: Rana kukunoris; assembly: GCA_029574335.1. Classification (NCBI taxonomy): domain Eukaryota; kingdom Metazoa; phylum Chordata; class Amphibia; order Anura; family Ranidae; genus Rana; species Rana kukunoris. The sequence continues at coordinate 84,450,560 of CM056055.1, read as the reverse complement.
GACCCTTACTCCTTTAGAATAGGAGGAGTGTGTTGAGTAGTATTGCACTGGGTATTTTCGTAAGTTTAATAAGTGTACCGTGTCAGGGCGCATATGTGTTTCCTGTAGACAAATTACCTGTGGTTTCCTTTCAATAAGATATTTAAACATTGCCTTTCTCTTGATCTTATCTGGGGGGGTTTAATATAATTTTTGTTTGTACCTAATTTCTATCACATGGGGGGGGGGCGGCTTTGAAGAACCCGGCCTTGGGGCGGCAAAGGGAGTAGATCCGGGCCTGGCGATAGCATGATAGCCCGAAACGCACATCCATGTCTGAACTTCGTTGGTATGTAACTTTTGCAAGAATATTTGGAAAATAAAACAACTTTTAAGTGCAGCAAACCTTGAACTTTTTTCTTTTTTTTATCATTCAAGTTTAAGTTTATTTTCTGAATAAAGTCAGTACAATTTAAAGAACATATCAGGAAATCAATACATTTTGTTACATATCCTTAAATATTGAGACATGAATCGTTTGCTGAAGTCATCACTATGTCATTTCTCAACCATACCTAAATAACATTCTATCTGCGATGAAAGGAAAACAGGTTCAACAAGGGAGTAAATTCTGACCCTAAGCCATATAGTCTAACCGGGGTAGCTCCCTACCTTCCCCCAAATCCTGCAGTCAATCCGTCTAGGGTCCCTAGTCTACAGCAGTTGGGATAAATCAAAACCTTATTGGTCCAACATATATAGGAATGAGATGGGAAGGGCACCCTCCACCCCCACCGACACCCCCAATGGGATCACTCTGTGCCCGGGGAGGTAGAGTAATTCCCCCAAACCATCCCGCCCCCTTAGCAAGTTATTATAAATATTACAGTTTTGTGAAGTCCACTTCGTGATGTACATCCATTTCATAAACTTAAAACTTCTCAAGTACCTCTGGTACGAAGTGTATGATATCTGGACCGATTAAATGAACCTAATACTAAAAGAATAAATAACAAGTTCGATGAGAGGAGAGGGAGAGGGAGGGAGAAAAAGAGAGGAGAATCCCTCTTCAACTTCCTCCACCCCTATGATAGAGGCGTACCATGTATATATATGGAGAACGTTTCCCAAACACAGATTATACAAAAAACCTGAACACAAGCACAGCATAAAACCAGAACATAGAGAAGAAAAGTAGAAGAGAAGAAAAAGAGGAATGTGAGAAAGATAGAAAGAGAGGGAACGAAAAAGAGGGTAGGGGTGAGAGGGTAGAGAGACAGAGATCCTACCTGCCAGGTGTGTACATCAGCCTACAGTAAGTTATGTTATCACCCCTTTATGGGGTGTGAGATCCCTAAGTATTTTATCCATGGTTCCCAGATTGCGTTAAACTGAGTAAGTCTATCCAATATTGAGCCAATTCTCCTTTCCTGTTCCATTATCCAGGTGATCTTTCTTTTCATACTTAAGATTGAGACCGCCTGTTTCTTCCAGGCTGCAGCTATAGTGATTCTAGCTCCTGTTAGGATAAACCATATCAGCCTTCTGGTAACCTTTGATAGTTGTGGTATGAATCCATTCAGTAAGGCAATCGCCGGGGACTGATGTATATTACAGCCCGTAATCCGTCTAATTATATGGAACACTTTACTCCAAAAACCTTGTATTCTTGGGCATTCATGGAGCCCACACCTTGGCATCCTCTGAAGCATAGAGGTGAGGATGAAGGATATTTGGATGCCAGTCTTAGAGGAACTAGATACCATCTAGTAAATATTTTGACATTCGCCTCTATGAGTGACATGTTGATGATACCCTTTATAAATCTATGGAAGTTTTCTCCCCAATCTTCCAAATCCCACTCATCCTGAATTTCCTTCTCCCAAGCTAGCATATAGGGTAATTTATTGACATTGTTCGCAAGGGATTTGTAAACTACAGAAATACCACCCTTCCTTACTGGGGCCTGTTCACATTTTCGTTCATAGGGCGTAAAATGACCAGTTACAGCCTTGTCATTCCAGAGTTTCTGTACAAAACTGTAGATTTGAGAAAATCTTGATTTCTCTGAAGGAGGAAGATCAAGATTGTCCCTAAAATATTGTTCTGATAGAGGACCTGAGTGGGAGAAGAATCGTCCAATGCGGTATACTCCCTTATCTCGCCACCACTGGAAGCATTCAACGTTCACATTGGATGCAAAGGACGGGACCTGAAATATATCAGTTAATGGTAGACTCTGAGAGACTAAAGAGGGATTGCTCCTGAGGGAGTCCCACAGAACCACCGCCTGTGACAGTGCCGGAGACATAATAGAATGTCTGCGTTTGGGGATAGACCACACAAGATTTTCCAATGAGCATGTGGGGGACGCCTGTTCTTCCAGACTAACCCAATCAGGTTGGTCCTGTTTGAGGTATATATCTGACAGTTGTGCCAGTCTAGCTGCCTGGTAGTACCACAGCAAATTTGGGAGTCCCAAACCTCCCTGATTAGGGAGATTAAAGAGGCTACGCGATGATACACAGGGGCTCTTTTTGTTCCATACAAATTTGGTGATCTTACCCTGAAAAGCCTTCAAGTGATTCATTTTTATTGGTATGGGGAGAGAACGAAAGAGGTATAGAAGTCTAGGAAGAAGAGTCATCTTGACAGAGTTTATCCTGCCAATCCAGCCTATATTCTGTGTATCCCAATCACCTAAATCAGATTCAAGTTTTTTATACATAGGAGGGTAGTTTGCTGTATATAGATCCTCAAATTTCGAAGATAAATTAATACCCAAGTATTTGATAGATGAGCCATTCCAACCAAATTCATATTTCTTTTGTAGTAAGGAAATTACATCTACAGGAAGCGAGACATTGAGGGCCCTAGATTTGGACATATTGACTTTAAGGCCAGAGGCCCTGGAGAATTTGTCAAGTACAGAGTAGATTTCGGACATAGTGGAAATCGGGGAAGTAACAAATAGTAGCAGGTCATCCTCAAATAATGCACATTTGTGGTCCTTACGGGTGCATTGAACTGATATTCGCGTTATTCCGAATCGCTATTGCCAAAGATTCTATAACAATTGCGAATATCAAAGGAGACAATGGGCATCCCTGGCGGGTTCCCCTTTTAATTTTAATAGATTCTGAAAATAGTCCCTGCAGTCTTATTTTAGCCTCAGGAGAAGAGTAGAGTGCAGATAATATGCCCAAGACTCTTGAGCCAAACCCCCAACGTCTCATAACTTCAAACATATATGGCTAGGAGACCGAATCAAAGGCCTTTTGAAGGTCCAATGATAAGAGCATCCCTTCTTGTTTTTGATCTCCTATCCAACCGGATTGCCATATGGAGATTATGTCTACCGCTGTCCTTACTTGGTCAGGGCCTTGTCTACCAGGAATGAAACCCACCTGATCCTTATGTATATACTGACCAATGAAGGATGCTAGTCTATTGGCTATTATTTTGGTTAGGATTTTAAGGTCATTGTTAATCAACGATATTGGTCTATAGTTTTCCACTTGACTGGTATCCTTGTCAGGTTTAGGGATCACAGAGATATATGCCAAATTCAGCTGAATATCTATAGGATTACCTTTCGTTAAATGGTTAAAAAAAACGAGTAAGGTATGGAGATAGAAGAGCCGAGAAAGTCTTGTAGTAAGAAGCAGAGAAACCATCTGGTCCTGGAGCTTTATCTGTTTTTAACATTTTGATCACTTCCAAAACTTCCTTAATCGAGATGGGAGCTTCCATTTTCTCTCTATGCACTTCCGCCAGCGAGGGAAGGTCCAAACTATCTAGGAATTCTCCCACGCTATTAGAATTGGAGGGTGTTTCAAAGTCGTAAAGTTTTGAATAGAAGCTTTGGAAGGAATCCATCACCTTCTGAGGGTTCAAGGTAAATAAGCCACTGGCTTGTTTAATCTTAGGGAGGACTCTCGGCCTTAGTCTAGGGGATAGTTTATGCGCCAACATTGGACCAATTTTATCTTTTAATCTATAAAATCTATCTCCCGACCATTTAAGTGCCTCATCTGCTCTTACCGTAAGCGCAAGATTCAGAGCTGTCCTGGCAGCGTCCAATTTAGAAGTTGGGAAACCAAAGGGGTCCAATTTATGCTTTTTGCTCAAATCGTCAAATGTCTTTTCAAGTTCTTCCACCTCCAGCCTCTTCAGTCTTTTTTGTCTGGCTGCGATCTGTATTAGTTTTCCCCTCACTGTCACCTTGTGGGCCGCCCATAAGGTTTCTGGAGAGATTTCCTCCATGTCATTATTTTTAAAGTAATCTGTTATAGCTTGTTCAATCTCTGTGGCTATAGTTGGGTCTTTCAACAATGACTGGTTGAGGGTCCAATGAGATACTCTTTGATTAGAACTGTTTTTTCTTAGGCCTCGTACACACGATCAAATCTGTCTGCTGGAAACGGTCTGCTAGACCGTCCCAGCAGACAGATTCGATCGTGTGTACGGCCGAGCCGACGGATTTGGCCACCCGACAGATTTCAAAGCATGCTTTAAAATTTATCGGGTGGGAATCCGTCCGCCCGACATGTCTGCTGGTTAGTACACTTACCAGCAGACATGTCGCCCCGCACCGCCGCCGAATGGATTTGGCGCATGCGCGGAAGTGTTTTACTTCCTGGTGCGGTGACGTGGCGGCGTCAACGTCACCGCCACGTCACCGACACGTCAGCGCGCCGTCTGCTGGCGGGGATTTTGGTTTGCTCGTGTGTACACGCGAGCAAACCAAAATCCTATCAGACAGATTTGTTCAAATTGGTCGGTCCGACCGATTTGAACAAATAGATTGCCTCGTGTGTACGAGGCCGTAGAGATAACAGAACCATGGAATGATCCAACCATGGGACGTCCATAATGGAGGACTTCTGGGCCGAGGGGACATGGTGATTGGAAAGTAATATATGGTCTATACGTGAATACGACTGGTGGGGGTTAGAGTGAGTAAAATCTTTAGCAGCTGGGTTCAATTCTCTCCATATGTCGGTCAATCTATATTGGTGAAGCACGCGAGCGACTTGGGTACTGGTTTTAGTAGGTCTAATTAATTTAGCGTTTGCTGGGCCGGATTTATCCAGTCCAGAGTCAAAAGCCAGATTGGAATCTCCCCCCATAACTATGACTCCCTCTACCAAAGGCTGGAGAGATTCCAGCATTTGGCAGAAGAACCCCTTCTGTCCCCGGTTGGGAGCATAGTATGATATAAAAGTGTACGTATTTCCTTCCAAAGTGCCCTTTACCAGAATGAATCTACCCTCTGGGTCCGTGTATTCCTTAATTAAGTTAAATTTGCAGTGTTTGGAGAATAAAATTGCCACTCCTTTAGTCTTATTTTCGGCCTTTGACAGGTAGAATAATGGGAAATGAGCATGTAAGAACAAGGGAGTATACCGCTTTGGGAAGTGGGTCTCTTGTAGAAATACCACATCAGCATGAAGGGATTTGTAGACTTGTAGCGCCTTTCGTCTTTTAACTGGAGAATTCAGCCCCTGCGTGTTGTGTGAAACAACACGAAGGGGAGCAGGAGGATTAGCCATACCAGCCATGGGATATAAAATTGGCAAAGCTAATTCTCATGCGTTCCCAAACAATATCCGTATCATGAGACACATTAAACAACTTAGGTACATTATCCGGTTTGCAAAATAATGACTGTAGACACTTAAATGTAGGAGCTCTCATTGGCAGGTAGGTCGGGGGGGAACAGTGAACAGAAGAGAAAGAAATGATAGAGAAGAAAGAAAATAGAGAAGAAAGAAAATAGACAAAGACATTTTATCCATATGTAAAGTAACGTAAGGTCAAAAAATAACCCAGAATGAGGGGAGGGTGTATTTCCCCTCCCCCCATTCAAACACGTGACCATATAATAGCCCAGAAAATAAGGGGCTATGTTCCCACTCCTCGGGGCGACGGAACGTCGATCCAAGGGGTAGGCTGAGGCCCAATGCCTCACCACCGGCTGCCAGCGACAGCTCAACAAACTGTAATGTAAATCAGTGATATGAATAATTCAACCCAGTATGACATATTAAAAGACAATAAACTATTTTAACTTCCCTAAGAAAAAACAAACAAACAAAAAAAAATATATAGAAATATACATATATATATATATACATATACACATATGTATACAAACATTTCCTGGGAAAGTATTAACATGTAGCTTTGGTGAGATCTATTTTCCCGGGTATGGAAAAATAGGGGAAAAAGAGACATCGGTGACCATCCCATTGAAGAAAGGGGAAAAGACATCCACAAACATGTTCCTTCTCTTCAGGTTGCAAAGTTATCTTTAACCTTCCTGTGCTTGACTCTGCTCCAAGCAGAGGAAGTCGGGCTGATAGGGGTTTGTCTTTTGGCAGAGCCCTGCTGGATAGGAGTAGTGTCCATTTCTGGCTCGCAGGAAATAATCTTCAAGTCCAATAATAGTCTCTCACCTTCCTGAAAATTCTGTACTACATACTGCCTGCCATTAAATGAAAATTTCAAAGCAAAGGGGAAGGCCCATTTGTATCTTATGTCCTTTTTCATGAGAGCAGACAATAAGGGCTTCATAGCTCTTCTTCTCTGTATTGTGTATAGCGATATATCAGAAAATATTTGAATTATGGCGCCTTGGTACTGTAGTTGTTCGTGTTTGCGAGACTGTTTCATCACTTCCTCCTTAATGGAATAGAAATGTGGTTTAACTACCACATCCCTTGGTAAACCGTCCTTTCTTAAAGGACCCAGGGCCCTATGTGCTCGGTCCAAATCCAGTTTGTGAGTTGGTATAGATGGGATCAGGATTTTAATAATGTCCTGTATAGCTGTATGCACGTCTGAGATAGATTCTGGTAATCCTCTGACCCTGAAATTATCTCTTCTTGATCTGTTCTCTAATTCGTCGATCCGTGCCTGAGCAGCTTCCAGCTGTTCCTGCATGAATTGCAAATGTTCTGAGTTCTGATCAGTCCGTGCTGTATTAACCTCCAGTTTGTGTTCAATATTTTCTATTCTGCTTCCCAGGCTCTGAAAATCAGCCCTAATCTCTCCTGTGATTCTTTCTGCATTTTGTGCCAGTCCTTTATCTAGCATTTCAGAAATTCTGGTGAATAATTCAGAGACATTGAAGGTTACCTCATGAGCCTGTTCAGCCTTTGTATTTATATGTGCAGGACTTTGTGAGGTAATTACCTCAGGAGTTAAATGACCAGCCTCCATGAGATTTTTAATTTCAAATGATGCAGGAGGGGAGAGAATAGGGCAAGTGTCAGAATTTGGTGTCTGAGGTACTATAGAAGGACTTGTAGGAGATATAGCTTGTCTGTCAGTCAATGAGGTCTCAACTGTACCCAATGTACTTGTCTGAGGTACGGCGGCCATCTTAAGTAAATTGTTCTTAGCCAGCCTTTTATTACGTTTCTTGCTCTTTTTGTAATATTTGCCCGGCATGAACTGGGTCCACAGTATGTCAGCTATTCAGTACTGTTGTTTCTCTGCTCTTAACGGGTATATAGAACCTGTAATTCTCGTCAGAAAAATGAAACAGCGCGGGCACCCCGTCCCCAGCTGTCATTCTTTACAAGGCTCCTGTGTATAATTCCCCTGAATAAGGAATAGTTTACCCGGTATCTTCCGATTCACCCTCGAATCCGCAGTCTTGGATATCTTTTTGTCGTTTGTATCCGGGTTGAAACTCTATATATTTGCGTTTGACAGCCGGTGGTGAGCGGAGCTCCGGTCCTAAGCTGCCATCCTAGGAGCTCCCACGCATGCGCCTCCTTGATTATTTTTTGTTGAACTTTTTTCTTATATACACAGTCCATGGTGTACAGACACAATGCAATGGGGTTAATTTACTAACGGCAAATAGACTGTGCACTTTGCAAGTTCAGTTGCTCCAGAGCTTAGTAAACGAGATATCCATTTTACAAAGAATACACAATCACATACAAGGAACATTTAAAAAACTGCATTTTTGCTTGCACATGATTGGATGAATGTCAGCACAGCTTTTGCACATTTACTAAACTCCAGAAGCAACTGCACTTGCAGAGTGAAACTGCACTTTGCAAAGTGCACACAGTCTATTTGTCTTTAACAAATTCAGCTCAATGTCTGCATCAGCCTGGAACTGTCCGGCATAAGGCAGGGATGTCACCATCCTGCTTTCTGTGCACAGAACAGGCATATCCAGGAAAGAATCCTATATAGGAGGGTCATCCAGTAGTGTATTTAGGTTTTGTGCTGCCCTAGGCCTGACTAGACTCATGCACCCCCTAATTTAAATCTGACCCACCCCTTTCTGTCAATGCCACACCCCTTTCTGTTTAATACCAGCCCTAAAATTTTCGAATGGGGACACTAGTTCTGAGAGCCTGGAGGGGGCATATATTTCCTCTCACTTCCTGATTGGCTATGGGGCGAGAAATTAAGGGAAATCTCTGCAATGGGACAGGGATGTTAAAAAAGAAACTGACAGGGGCTATAACCCTTCCTCTATTCTATCCAATATGTTGGCTATAGTTCTACTTTAAGCACAAATTTCTGATAATTCTATGGAGAGGACTAAGAAGATATAACCATGCTAATGGTGCAGCAGAAAACATATAGCACAGTGAGAAAGGTTTGTGGTCTGGGATGATAGGACAGTCAAAATTAGAAACAGCGCCCCCACCCCCCACAGTTGCGGAATGCAGATTTCCCGCATACCGGAAACAGTGCGGCTGCTTTACGGGGGCGCTAGACTAATTTGCCTCTGAGCCCAGTCCACCCCATCAGACTGGCACTACACTAACAGTGTAGCGCAAACCGGCGGGGACTCTTTCCATGCTGCCCCCCTGCAAAGTGCTGCCCTAGGCCTGGGCCTTGTTGGCCTAGGCCAGGATGCAGCGTTGGGGTGATCACCCTTATCCTACATCTTGACCCTGTTTAGTACAACACCTACACTCTACCCTCAGCCTCTCTACGGCTGCACATACTGTATGGTACCCTGTGCAACATGCTGACCTATAAACAATTGCACACACACCCACACACTAAAAAAGCCACGGATGGGTGACTCCTAAAAATAAAAAATTAAACAGAAATTTCATAAAGTAGTGCATAAAGTATCAAGCTCACTTTTTAGTTCTCTGAAATTTAAAATCGCCTGTGTAGCCCTTAGGTTAATTTTAATTACTCTGCATCCATTCTCCAATAAAGACACTAAAAGCAAATTTTCTCTTTGTTGCATCCAAACAATATACTTATTCTGCGCTAATGACATCACTGCATCAGTGCTATAGATGGGATTAGCTGGGCAATGTTTTAACTGAAAAAAAGCTGGTATGCATACAACATACATACTATAGTGAAATGCAACTAAAAGTCATTTTCATTATTTAAGGCATTTTTGAAAGTACAAGAAAACGTAATTTTGGGAGCTCTGTGAAAATGGCACTTTGTTACACTGAACACACCATCAAGCTTATAAACATGCAAGATCTCAGCACAGGTGGTTGATATAGGTCAGTGATGGGTAAATTAAATAGAACCTGACGTGGTGTAGCAAGTAATGAAATAGACTGGAAAGACCAAGCAATCATCAAAACAGCTGTAGAATCTTAAAAAAAATAAAAATCTGTACTGTCCAGTATTTTTGGAACGTAAAATTGTATTCCTTATTCAACTGCAGTGTTATACAACAGTAAACCATTACATATTTACTTCTCAGCATCCATACACTAAATGTTGAACACAGTATAGTCTAACATTTCTCTATAAGAAAATATCCTAATCAGTGGCAGCTCTTTTTTTTTGGGGGGGGGGGGGGCAAACAAACCAGGTCCGCAGTTACCCCATTCAGGTCGTGAGCAGCTTCCATGAATTCTCTTCCCGGCCAATTTGGTCTCTGGTCTTAAGATCTGCCTTCTGTCCTGACTGGCTGGCAGGAGAAGCAGGAAGACAATAGTGAATGTTGATTCGCTAACGTCACAAGTGGGTGGAGCCCAATCTTTTTGAAGCCAATTAGAGCCTCAGGCTCTAATCATATGCTTAAAAAAAAAAAAAGAATCTTGTAGAAATCTATGTGGCCAACACCCCGCATGGAGATTAGGGGCCGGCACATGTAGATTAGGGGAGCTCCGATCCTCTTATAAATCAATCTAGTTTACTAAAGGATAACCTCCCCAAAACTGTCATTTTTGATTTGTCTAAACACTGATGGGTAAAAAGACCCGCAGACTTCTTTTATTTTTGGCGATTACAGGCACCTTCTTTTTAGTAATTTGTGTCTCAAGCCGTTCCCACAAGAACAGTCTTTTAGTTGAAGTCACCGAGCCTGAGAGCCTGACAACATCAATTGTATCTGTAATAGTCCTTGCAATTGGGTTGAACATGAACTTTTAATAGTTGTGTACATAGCATTCTATATTATGCTGAGATTGTATCATTAGCTTTTCAATCTCTATTGGCTTTAGCACTTCTGATTTAACAAATCTTGACTGTAGGATGTCCCTGTATAAAATACGTATGTCTTGCTGCACAGTTGTTTGACTTTGCAAAAACAGCTGGTGACAAAAGCCGGCACAGTCCAGCTCCTAAAATAAAAATCTCTGACAGCTGTGGAGCAGCATGCACGATAAATGAATATGATTCCTTGTCAGTCAGAATGACCTTCGCTTTCTCTCTATATGAACACTGCATTTGGTATGCATGGGAGAAGATAAGTTGTGAGAGCTGGGAAATGAATTGTTTGTGAACAAAATCAACATTCCTGGTTGAATGAGGGACAAATACATTTTCTTAAGAACATGAGATGAAATATTCACTTTTTATCTATGTTCTAGCAGTATGTGACAGACTAAGAAAACAAAATAATGACATCCAGATTACACTATTTTCCTGTACTGCAGGCTAGGACATAGAAAACGTACCCAAGTCTCACAGGGCAACGATAGCAACTCACACTGCATTCTCAGATCCACTCTATCAGATCATCCATTGAATGATTTTAGCTTCTGGATCCTGTATATGTCATTTTGAATCAGGACTGTGATATTTTGGTTCTGACAGCTCTGGCTCCAGATAAGGTAAATATGTTGCAGAAGGGATTAAACAAGCCTTAGGGATTATATTAGGGTTGAGGTTGGTTGTTAGGATCAGGGTTTAGGGAATTAGGTCTGGCCAAAAATGGGTCTCTTTTTTCTTTTTCTTTTTTTTTGATCAGCCAACGAGCTGATAGAAAAATTGAATTGATTGCCCCTTATACATTTAAGGTTAAGGTGGATGGAAGAATCCTCCTAATTGCACTTCTGTATTCTCACAGCGGTGGCTTGTCCGCTGTCAGAATACACTGATCGAATGAACATTTCCTAACATTCATGTTTAAGAGAAGCCAATCATTAGATAAACTTCTCTTGAGCAGGAACAACCATGGATGGATTGAAATTTGGCTGATCCTTTCTGAACTGGCGATTTTCAATCCGTCTTGGCCAGCTTAACCACTTAAGACCCGGACCAATACGCTAGCAAATGACCCAAGGGGTTTTTGCGATTCGGCACTGCGTCGCTTTAACAGACAATTGCGCGGTCGTGTGACGTGGCTCCCAAACAAAATTCGCGTCCTTTTTTTCCCACAAATAGAGCTTTCTTTTGGTGGTATTTGATCGCCTCTGCGATTTTTATTTTTTGCGCTATATACAAAAATAGAGCGACATTTTTGAAAAAATTTTTATTTAGCCACATGTCTTTAGTAAAAAAAAAAAAAAAAAAAAAAAAAAAAAAAAAAAAATCGCATTAAAAAAAAATTAGCTACCTAGCGGGAACAGCGACACTAATACAGCGATCAGAAAAATGATCGCTTAGTGATGCTGGCAATAGGGAGTGAAAGGGTTAACTAGGGCAGTGATCAAGGGGTTAAAACTTTATTGGGGGGGGTGGGGGGGCTACCCTGACACTAACACTGACTGACTGTCACACTATCTGTCACACTGACACTAAATACAGTAATCATACATGTATGATTACTGCATTCAGTGACACTGTGACAGGGGGGAGGGCGATCGCGGGGGTTAAATGTGTTTGTGTCTGTGTGTAAGTGTGCTGTTGGTGCAGACTTACTTGTAGTGTTGTGATCTCTCCTCAGCGGCGCTTGAAACAAACGCCGAGGGAGAGATCACGTCGCTTCCTCCTTCCTGTGTTTACACAGGAGGAGGAAGTGACAGGGCGGGCGGGCGCGCGCATTGGCTGGGAGCGATCCGGAGGGGGCGGGTGAAAACGGATAGCCGCCCCCACTTGTCGGATCGCTCCTGCAGCCGCGCGGACCGCCGCATGTACGGGGGGGGGGTCCGATCGGACCCCCGATCACCCCCAAGGCACCAACGTATATATACGTTGATGTGCCTGTCGGTGCCATTCTGCCGACGTAAATGTACATGCGGCGGTCCTTAAGTGGTTAAAGTGGATGTAAACCCAATTATTTTTTTTATGTCACAATGTACAGTATAAGATTTCCTATTATCTTGCCATGCATAGTTAATAAGCCCTGAGCAATCCTCTTTTATTGTTCAGTGAGATAAAACGGACTTACAAAGAAAAACCGTTCCGCCCCCTTTCTGTGAGTGACAGGTTATTTACATATCTCACGCACTAGCCTGGAGACGGGCATTTTTTTAATTCCCACCCCCACTCTTTTTCTGAAGTCATGTGGTTACTTTTCTGGATTTTGACTGGATGTTAGTGATCATAGCAGAATTTAGTGTAAGGAATACATAGGAAAAAATGCATGTTGACAAGGGGAGTGTAGAGGAGGGTGGGGAGTCTACTGACATCACGACTCCACCCACCGAGCTCCAGACAACAGAATCTGCAGTTTTTCAGTTCTTATAACAGACAGAGGGGAAACATTTGACAGGTAAGAATGCATGCAGGAGGCATGTTTAACCTTATAGATGAGCACTATGGCAGTAGTTTAGAAAGGATGAGAGTGGGTTTACATCCACTTTAACTTTAAAATCAAGAAATCAAAAGGGCACCAGATCAGGAAGGTAAAAGCCAAAACTTTTATTCAAATAGACACTAACATGTTAAATCATGAGGTTCTGTGTACATCAAGCATGGTGAGCCAGCAGCACAGGATGGGATGGACAGAGGTGGCTAGGCTTGAAACCAGGACCCTCTACAATACATGGAGGCCAGTGGTGTCTCCGGATGTCTAACACGCCACTATGCAGGAACCACGAGCAAGCAGAGGGAGGCCATGACAGTTTTCAGATGCCCTGCCTCCTTCATCAGACAAAAGCTCCCCTCCCCTCAAGCAGGAAGTCCAGTCATTCCACTTCTACATATCCATCAACATTCTATGGACTCTTTGAACATTTATTCTTTATATTGATGTATCCCTCCTTTGGTTGGAGTAGTGCTGATCACTTGCTATTATAGCTTTTTATTTTCATGTGTTGTACTTAAAGGAGTTGTAAAGGAAAAAAAAATGTTCCCTAAAATTAATGTCTGCAAGGTAGACAGACAGAAAAGTGTAATGATTCTGTTAAAAAACGAGTAAATACCTATTAAATTCCTTCATCTATATCACCTCCGGCGTTCTAGTTTCTGTTCTCTCAATCACTTCCTGGTTTGCAGCTCTCGTTTATGTAAGAACTACATTTCCCAATATGAATTGTGGCACGCCCAGTAATTCACACCTCCTTGAAGTCTCTAACACATAGAGAGCGTCCTGTCGCACAGATGTAGTTCGCAGGAGGGGGCGAGCACGTTACTGACCACCGCAGTAAAGCCTCCCTTCACGGTGGGGAGTTACAATCAGACAAGCAGGAAGTGAACAGAACAGAAGAAATGGAGCAACTTATGAGCAAAATCTAACAATGAGGAAGTGAAAAGAGGACTGTCTGCAGGTAAGGGATGCTTATTATGAAAACAAACAATTCCTTTACAACCCCTTTAACATTAAAGTGGACCTTCACTCCAGAAATATAAAGAAATATCCACCCCAGCAATATAAAAAAAGATTTAATTTGTTTTTACAATTTTCTTTTTTTAATCTGGCCTATCACCTTCTCTCCATTCTCATCTGAGAGAATGATGTGTCTTGCTCTTGCAACCACCTGGGGTATCCCCATCACATATCCCAGGAGACTGCAGGAGCAGGGACATAGCGCAGATGATGGGCAGACCTGACAGTGCAGCATCAGGGACTAACTGCAAGAACCCAATACCAGACTAGTGTAGCCAAAAATGAATGATATTTGTGCTCATATATCATATCTAGCTATAGTAAGTTGAAGGCTACGCTCAACCTTTCCTACAAAAAGCCTATGCAGTCAAAGGGCCTCAGTAGATTTTAAACTGTGCAGGTTCGTAAAAGTTTAGTAATTTTTTTGTCATACCTGTAGGCCATTAAAGCCGCACAGGGCATAGTGAATATGTACCACCACATTCAAGGAAGTACCGGTAAATGTGAGGGTACCTTCACAAATTACATTTTCAAACTTCAAGAAAGGATAGTCTAGAAATAATTGAAATGCAAAATCAAAATAATATATGATTTTACATTTTGACCACAGAAAGACTAATAATCTATATTACGTTTTGCTTCATGTGAAATAGGGGTTTGGAATACAGTAGTTCTTATATTTATCAACTGCTCAGTTTTACTAGTTTAAAAAGGCTAAGAATTTTATTTTTTAAATTTGCTGAAGTAAAATTTTTTTACTATTGTGAACAATGTATTGCAAATTTGCATTGCTCATTTTCTATTTATTCCAAAAATATAACAGCAAAAAAAAAGGTGAAGGTATGGAGAAATAAAAATCAATTACTGTGCCGATCTTTATAAATAGGCACTTTAAGGCTGACCTGAAGTCAGAAGCTGCTTAAGTTGTATAAAATCTTAATATAGTATCCAGATACTTACCTGTGATCTGAAAAAAAAATGTATTCCCTGGTATGCCCATTGTGCCATCAATCAATGCCTCTAACTCTCTTGCTGGTCCCTCTCACTGTTGAAGGCAAGAAGTAACCAGGTATCAGAGGGTCTGTCAGACTAGAGGGGGACTGTTTCTGGGCACTCATACGTATTTGGGTGTTAAAGTCAGTTAGCTGAATTAAGGCTTCTTTGGACAAGTCAGTCAAAGCAATGTGTATTGTATAAGAATGTCCCAGGATAAGGGTTGCAGGATAAGAACTTGAAAGTTGCAGGTCAGTTTACTTTATTATGGAAAGAGTTTTTATATTTACATTGAAAATGAATCTAGACTGTATGTACTATAATAAAAGGTACCGATTTGCCTATAACATACATACAGCATAGGTGATGGCTGCAAAGTATCAATGTTGTTACAGTGTGTGAACTATAGACTGCATTCACTGAAGAAGCACAAAAAAACAGAAATATGGGTTTTACTGGGCTTGAAGCTGCTTTTGAGGGATCACAATTAAAATGTTCCCTGTGCACAATTCTGGTCACAATTCTTTATAGTAAGAGGTATATAGATACTTATTAAGTACAATAGTTAACTGACATGACATATAAGATATAAGGCAGTATTCAGCTTATGCAACACTGGCTAAATATCATTAGCAATGAAAACACTTGGTCAATTAATGTACTGTAATTATAAGTCTCTGAGGATATAACACAGAGTAGTAGCTTTCAAGTGGTACCATAAACCATGACTTATACAAGGCCATGCACTGTAATCCAATAACTAATGGATGCTGTGAGGGATTTGCTCGGTAGCGGGTGTGTGTGACCCCCTGGATGGGTTCACTACACGCTGAACTGTACAAAAGGGCAGTTGAGGATGGTTGAAAACAAATAATATGGTTTATTTTTTCATATTGCTGGTTGCAAGTGCAAGCATCAAAACAGTATAAACAAAACAAAAGATAAAATAAACCCTTGCCACTTGGGGCGTCTACCTTCCCAACACAGGAACCTACCTATTGAGTCTGGCACAGCCTACTGCTGGGCAGACACTGCTGGTCCTACAGCAGAAAACAACAGAAACAAAGTCTCGTTGATATTTATCACACAGAACTATCAATCAGCACCTCACCTCTTCAGAAGTGTTTGTGACTGCTCCTTCACTCACAATCAGTCGTATCCTTAGGCTATTTTTATAGGGGCTTTAATTGCTTTATTTTGAACAGCTGAAGGCTTCTAACGCCCCAAACCTCTCTGGCCATTTCTACAGCCGACACCTAATAGTAATTGGTGTATTGTCTAAACAAGGCATATCTTCCGTCTGTGACAACACACACAGATTTACCTGACTTCCTGTCACAATGCACATAAGAATTGAGAGGACGAAAGTCAGACCTGATTTGAAATCTATAGGACATATGAGGGTGTGTTACAAAATCGTATCCCTCACTCTTCTCATATGGTTAGAAAAGGTCCACAATTTGATCAATACATCATTTGTCAGCTCTCAGTCATGAGTTCTGATTTATTTTTAAAATCTCTTACCTGTTCGCAATGTGCCAGCAGAAATTTCAAATCAGGCTGGCAAAAAGAAAGGTAACAGAACACAGTGGCAGGAGAGTAATTATAGTGGTTATTACTAGTTTATTATATGATGCTACCACAGTCTCAAGTTTCATGCATTGGGGGATAGTAAGGGAGATATTTAACCGGTTAAGACCCGGACCAATATGCAGGTTAAGGACCTTGCCCGTTTTTGCGATTCGGCATAGGCAAGTTACGTCGGTCAGATGAAGTCAGTTTTTAGGCGCATCTTAGTTCTGTGGGCACGCGCACATTTACACTTACGCGGCGTATCTCGAGATACATCAGCGTAAGTGCTTTGTGAATCCGGCCCAATATGTTTATTAACCACTTAACCCCCGGACCATATTGCTGCCCAAAGACCAGAGCACTTTTTGCGATTCGCCACTGTGTTGCTTTAACTGACAATTGCGTGGTCGTGCAACGTGGCTCCCAAACAAAATTGGAGTCCTTTTTTTCTAACACATAGAGCTTTCTTTTGGTTGTATTTGATCACCTCTGCGGTTTTTATTTTTTGCGCTATGAACAAAAATAGAGCGACCCGCGGCTGGGCTCTTAAAGTGGTTAAGCACTAACCTGCAATGCAGCATCATTTCAAGATCAAATTTGCTTGACTTCCAATTTATGAAATGATAATAGAAAGGTTAGGTTTAACAGTTTAACCATTTGAGGCCCAGAGGATGTCAAGCGGTGATCTTTTCTTTTTTTTTTTTTTTTTAGGCTTCCCAGCCCAGTGAGGGGAATGACAGCAACCAGTTTGGTAGACATTTGTAAAGAGCTCATCAGGTGCAATGTAACATATAGAGAGTTACAGTGCAGTTTATAATTTCTAAGGCCCCCTTCAGACATGCGGACCATATGTCCGCTTTTTCATCCATCCGTGTACGGATGAAAAAGGGACATACATGTATCCGTACGGGATAGCGGGTGTCAGCGCTGACACCCAATATCATCCATTCCCCGCTATGGTCAGATTCTGCAGATGGAGGAAAATCCTATTTTTCCATCTGTCTGCAGAGCCGATCAGGTGAACACGGACAGACGGTCCTTGTTCATTCGATCCCCCCATAGGCGAGAGCGGCGATCTGACAGGGCAGTCCCTGCAGGGTATGCAGGGACCGCCCTGTCATCTGCCGGCTCAGCGGGATCAATGGAGCGATCCCCGCTGAGCAAGCGGATGTTCACAGGGCGGATCATCCGCCCGTGTGAAAGGGCCCTAACAGATATGCTTAATTGAGGTAAAAAAAACAGTACATCACAGACAGTTTTACTTTATGTCCACTTTATGTCCACCATAATTGTTCAACAAAAATAAAAGGACATGCCTTCCTACCTGTACCTTGTGTTTTGACCTGCATCAGAAATGTATTGTTCATGTTGTTTTGTAGTGTCATTTGCTGCCCTGTATGCACAGCATATAATACAGTACAACTTCACATTCTTGCATCAAGAAATTTCTTTTTTTTTTTCTCAAACAAAAGTTTTATTGAGCAAATGCAGAAAATAACATACAAAACTCCAGAGCATATTCTCAACCAACAGTCATATGAATGATACACATATAACACATCATAACACTACGCCAAATGTCATTTCACGTTGCAGAGTCCCCTATCACCTTCTCCCCCCCCCCCCCGTGGGTAATTATGGATAGCTAGAAACCAAGTGATCAAGGACCTAGAATAGACGATCCCACACAAGATCTATCGGGGCCAGACCTGGAACATCAAGCCACGGGGCCCATAACTTTTCATATTTACCACTGGCCCCTCTTCTCTGATACACCACCTTCTCCAGCCTCAACGTGACCCCCATCTGCTTAATCCACTCCTGCACTGTGGGCGGCTCTGTGTCCTTCCAGTGTCTCAGTATCATTAAGCGAGCCTGGAACAGAGCTCTGCCAATAGCCTGTTTTGGGATATCCTCCGCCAGTATGCCATCCGCTATCCCCAACAGGCAGACCTTGGGTTCAAGTGGAACCTGTAACTGGAAGGCCCTGCTAATAGTATCAACAACCCCCGTCCAGTACAGGTGGAGCTTCGGGCAGCGCCACAATAGGTGGATGAGATCTCCGTGGTCCCTGCAGCACCTAGTGCAGCAGGGATCTACCCCCAATCCCATATGCGCTAATCTGGCAGGTGTGTAATGTGTCCTTAGGAGAATGTAGAGCTGTGACAATCTGTGCGCCACGTTCAGGGAGCATGTGGGAACCGCCTGTAAGGCTTCCTCCCACTGCTCATCCTCAAACGCGCCCACATCCCGTTCCCACCGGGCCAACGCCTTGAGGGGGGCCCCCGGCAGAAAGAGGTTTAGCAGCATGGCATAGCAACTAGATATGAAACCCTTACAGGTGGACACCTCAGACAGGAAGTTAAACACCGGTGCCGAATCCATGGACCATATATCTGCTTCCTTCTGTGCGTCAAATGCATGTTTGAGCTGTAAGTAGTAGAAATACATGGATGCTGGCAGCTGAAAGTCCGCTCTGAGCTCTGAGAAGGACCTCAACCCACCCGCTCTAATTATATGTGATAACAGGGATATCCCATACTGTTTCCATTTCTGACCATACAGTAATTTAGCTATTTCTTGATAGTATGCGTTATCCCAAATGAAACTGTATTTAGTGAACCCTGTCACTCCCTGCAACATCCTAGCTTTATTCCAGATCTTCTGCATGAGGTTGTACGTGGGGAACCGTTTGTTGGATTTAGCGTATTGCAGGGCCTCCAATCCCTCTCTCACCTCCCCCCCAGTCGTGAATCTGAGCAACCTAGCCGAGGAGTCCCTCAAGTTCAGCTGTAAATCTCGTTGAGGTCCTACCACCCTCGCAATATGTTGCAACTGGGAGGCCAGGTAGTATAGCCAGGGATTGGGCAGTGCCAATCCACCTGCTTCCTTTGAGCGCTGCAGTTGCTCAAGTTTAACCCTAGGGGGCTTTGTGAGCCAGATCAGGGAGCGAAAAATTGAGTTAAACTTTTTCAGGGGGATAACCGTTGGGGAGTTGTGTAGAACGTAGAGCAGCTGTGGCATAAGGATCATTTTTATTAGGTTCACCCTCCCAACCGGTGACAGTTTTAACTTGCTCCATACATTGACCCTATCGCGGCAGCGACTGATCAAGGGGGTCAGGTTCCGGCCAATATAATCCAGTGGGGAAGCGGTAACCTGAATGCCCAGGTACCGGAAAGACTCAGAGACAGGGATGTCAAGTATAGTTCTAATGGGCGCAGGGGGCCGCCGGTCCAGCAATAGGAGGGAGGACTTGGTCCAATTAATAGTCAAACCCGAGTAATCCCCAAACCGTCGCACTACCTTCATGGCCTCCGTTAGTGACTCAGAGGTGTCACCCAGGAGCAACATGGTGTCATCCGCATACAGCATGATGTTCTCGTGAAGATCACCGTATTGAAATCCCCGTACCAAGGGGTTAGTCCGAATCATAGCCGCCAGGGGCTCAATGGCCAAGGCAAAGAGGAGGGGAGACAGGGGGCAGCCTTGCCGCGTGCCTCTGTGTAGATCAAAAGTATGCGAGACCCTCCCTCCCTCCCTTATCGCCGCCACCGGGGACGAGTATAAGAGCTGGACCCATGTAATAAGTCCATCCCTGAAACCAAACTTCCGCATCACCGCCCAAAGATACTCCCATTCGTCACTGTCGAACGCCTTATGGGCGTCTATCCCCAATGTTATCTGCCCGTGATTGCATATTAAGAAAGAGTCTCCTCAAGTTTATCGCCGTTGACTTCTGCGGCATTAAGCCTGACTGGTCAGAGTGAATTATAGTGGAGATAGCCCCATTCAGTCTGACCGCCAGGACCTTGGCGAGAATCTTTACATCGTTCTGTAGAAGGGAGATCGGTCTGTAGGATCCCGGGTCAAGAGGGTCTTTATCAGGTTTCAAAATCAGAACAATGTTCGCCCTGGTCATAGAGAGGGGGAGCCCTTGCGGCATTAAAGACCTTCAACAGGTGTGGGAGTATCAACTCCCCATACTGCTTGTATACTTCCGCAGGAAGACCATCGTCCCCGGGGGCCTTTGAGTTAGGGAACAGGCTGGTCGCCATCTGCAATTCACCGAGGGTCAATGGGGCATCGAGTATCTCCCTATTGGAGGCCGACAACATCGGTAGTTGAACAGGGTTTAAGTAATCCGCCAGGGAATCTAGAGAGTATGTCCTCTTGGAATCATACAGTTAAGAGTAGAATCCCACTAGTTCGGAAAGGATTTGATCAGGGGAATTAGTCACCCCCCCACCGGAAGTGCGCAGCGCCCCTATAGAGGGAGACATCTGCTGGGCGTAGGCGATAGTTGCTAACATGCGACCAGTATGCTCACCCTCCTCATAGAATGCCGCCTTTTGGAAAAAACGCTTCCTCTCCGCTCCCGAGGTCGTGACCGGATACAGGGCATCCTGCGCCGACAGCCACGCCTCCCTATTTTTGTCAGAAGGGTCTGCAATGAATGTGGCCTCTAGCTTTTCTGCCATCCGTTCCACCCCCTCTCGTTGTGCATTTGACCTTCCCTTGGTGGCCTGGATCTCTGTGATAAATAAGCCCCTCAGGACAGCCTTAAAGGCCTCAAAAGTGACAGCCATGTTTTCAAAATCAGCATGTACATGCCAATATTCCTCGATGCGGGCCTCTATGTGTTTGTGGGAAGAGAAAAGGCTCAGCCAGAAGGCGTTCATCTTCCACGGGGCCTTGGCCACCGCCGAAGTGGGACGCACCTCCAGGGATGCAATCAGTGGGGAATGATCTGATACACTTCTCAGGTCATACACCACATCTACAACATACCTCTCAGCAGCATGAGAACACAAACAGAGATCTATCCTAGATAAGGATGAATAGCTTTTAGAAAAACATGAGAATTGTTTCTCCCCTGGGTGTCTAGCTCTCCAAGGGTCCCTCCACCCCACTTCCTCCACTAGCTTCCGTAGGGCCGTACAGCGTACCCCCCTCCTCCCACCTCCCGACGGATGTTTATCCATGAGAGGGTCCATGTAGCAGTTGAAGTCACCGAAGGCAAACAAGGCCACCTCCGGGAACCGCACTTGGAACTCCACCAAGGCCCTCAGCACCTGATTATTATACGGGGGGGGGGGGCACATATACAAAAGCAAGAATACATTTAAAGGCAAACAATTTGCATAAAAGAAAAACATATCTGCCTTCAGCATCTATATCAGCATGTAATTCCTCATAGTCGAGTGCACTATGCACCAGCACACTCACCCCCCTTGAATACGAGGTGTGAGTGGAATGGTACACCCTGCCCACCCACTGATAACAGGACACAGAGTCAGGGGTTAAATGAGTCTCCTGGAGTGCACAAATAGCTGGCAACTGTTTCCTCATCAGTGATGACACCATAGTTCGCTTCAGGGGGTCCTGCAATCCCCGGACATTCCACGATAACACAGTTACTGTCGCCATCAGGGGGGTTGAGGCATAACTTCAGAAGGGGAAAAAGAGGCATTTCCCTCATGTGAGGGAGCAAGTATGCAAGGTAGACAGTGTTCAGTCCGAGTGTCCATCTTCTGCCGTGGGTGGTCTTCTGGCCTGACGGAGTGCCCCTTCGTTGGCACCCAGCCAGTCCGATGCGTCAGCAGGGTGTTCAAAGAAGTGGGCCTGACCTCTGAGAATGACTCGAAGTCTCGCCGGGTACAGCATAGCATATGGTGCCTGCACCCTCTGCAAGCGTTTCTTAATTTCAGTGAACCGAGCCCGGCTCTTCTGTACTGCAGCGGAAAAATCCGAATAAAATGAGACCCGCGTGCCATTGAACTGGACATTTCGCTTTTCCCTGGCAAGTCTCAGTATTATTTCTCTGTCTCTGTAATTTAAAAGACGGGCAAGGATTGGGCAGGGAGGGTTGCCCAGGGGGAGAGGTCTTGAGGGCACTCTGTGCGCTCTCTCCACTGCATATAAATGCGTGAATGCGTCTTTGCCAAACACATCAGCCATCCACTTCTCCACAAACTGCGTGGGGTCCCGGCCCTCCACCTTCTTTGGCAGTCCCACTATGCGCACATTATTGCGCCTAAGTCGGTTCTCAAAATCTTCTGCGCGCATATCCACGGCCCTGGCGAGCCGCGAGGTAGCCTGGGTTTCTCTGATCAATGGGGGCAGCTTGTCCTCTAGGTCACTAATCCTTCCCTCCGCAGCCGTGGTTCTTTCCCTCATTTTCTGTATGTCATGCCGGATCAGGCTCACCTCTTCCTCCAGACTCCCAAACCTGAGCTGCAGGCCATTCACTGACGCTGTGCACTTGTTCACTGCCTTCAGTATGGCAGCTAACGTGGGCTGTTCTCCAAACCTCCACCTCAGTGTCATTTGTCTCCCCAACCAGGTCACCAGAGCAGCTCCCGGCCTGTTCCATCCTGGCCCCCTCTCCCTGCATTTCTTCCTCCTCCTCCATTTCAGTGTCACTCTGGGGGGCACAATCATCCAGGGAAGGCATGTCTGCAACACCAGGCTTCCCTGCCAGCTTCTGGGCATAGTACCTCATGTCCTTAGGGGGATCCCCGGGGGTCTTTTTAGCCTTTTTCAGGGCTTTACTCACCCCCTCCTTCTTGTCCCCTCCGCGCGCCTTCTGTGCTGATGGTGGAGCGGTGCCATCTTGGGAATCCAGCCTCCCGCCGTCTATCTTCTGTCCCCGGGTCATCATACCCTCCTGGAGCGATCCGACGGCAGCCGAGTGTTGAGGGAGTGTTCCCCTGTCAGCGAGGCCAAGAAACAGAGGGTGTAAACGGTGCCGGAAACCGGATTCTTTCAGGATCAGTGCGGAGCTCTGTGAACCTGCGTCCATTCACATGCCGCGCTGGCCACGCCCCGCATCAAGAAATTTCTGTTTGTGTTCAAACATGAGGCAAACTACATGGCACGAAAAAATGAATAAGACACAATGGGGGTAGTGAAAGTGCTGCTCACCCCTGTAGTGAAAGAGAAAGGAGGGAGTTCCCCATTGGGGTTTTTAGGCAGCAATCAAATGATCAAATAATCAGGGTAAGGATGAGTAATGGAAACGTCGTACAAGAATATATATGAGTAGAAATGGTATATTTTAATGGGTAAAAATACATAAAATACAAATTGGCTCTGGTATTGTGTACATTAAAAGCAACTGCACATGGGGTATGCACCAAATGAACATGACAGACAATTAACGTAAATGGTTAACTATTAAGTCCAGTATTTTTTCTGACGCGTTTCAACCCTTCGATGGGTCTTCTTCAGAGAATTAGATGCAACTGTAACTACATACATAACAGTAAGAAATAAAATATCTTTCACATTTAAATATTAACACATACGTATCTTTATCTAAGTATAGTTACCCATTCACAATGTGCAGTTTGGATTATGTACAGGGCCAGAGTCAGTCCACAGACAGATTCCTGGATGGATACCACCGAGACTGGGGGGGCCAGCTCACCACCAATGCCCACCAAAGTATAGTAGGGGGGGCCTACAAGGGCTCACCGATGCTGGTGGAACCGGATGGATTCCAAATGTGGGGAGAGGGGGGGGAGAGAGGAAGGCCCCCAGGAAGGGAAGCTGGAGGGGACCGAGATGGAGGGCGGTCACCAACTCAACACCTAATAAAACGATATATATAAATATGAATTGGTTAGTTAGTTTAAATAATAATAAGATATAGGGTATGACTAAATTAGGGAACAGCAGGCATGCAAGTAAAATCCCCGAACTCCACAATAGGTAGGAGAGTCATAGTATAGTAGTGTATTGGGGTTGGTGACATACAGGAATGTGGAATGAATGATGTGAGGGGTGTGGGTGAGTGGACAAGTGAATGGCATGGTAGATAAAAGGAAGGAAGTGAGAGGGTGAACAGTGCCGAATGGTGAACCTAAAAAATGTGAACGACTAGTGAAGAGGTCGATCGAATGTGGTGATGTTATATGGGGAAAGGGGGAGTGTGTAGGGAAATAATAAGTGACTGTGAAAAACTAAAGTGAGTAAGTACCTGAAATGAATAAAACATACGGGGATAACCAAGATCCCAAGTAATAAAATCGTGGCGCCTCAATCTAAGGAGCAAAAGAGGAATGGAGAATAAATTGGTAACATAAGGGTATAAGTGAAATTGAAGCGGTGTGAGGTATAGGGATTGGAAGTAATCTTACCCAGTCAGTACGGAAGCACTCCTAACATGGGTGGGAGGGAATCAAGTCTGCCAGGAATAAAGCCTGTGATGCAGACTAAATAAGAGCATGCCAGGTGTACATATTTGTGGTGATTGCTTCAGTCGGTGACAGCCCGCCCCCGTCCTCCTCCCCCCTGTGTTTCCGGTCCCAGCAGATGTAGTGGGGGTGGCTAGGGGTTGGGACCCCGCAAGAGCCAAGCATCCGTGGGTCCCTCGGCGTCAATGGAGGGGATCCTCGGCGTTCGCCGCGCATTCCGTGACGCGTCGGTGACGTCACACGCGCGCGCCGTGCACGTGTGCGCGCGCGGGACGCATCCATTGTTGGGATGGCCATTGATGCCGTCAGTGAGGAGGGAATCGCCCACATAGGACGGGACCCGCCCGCCCTCTAGTGGGGAATATAGAGATCACTCTAAGTGTCTCCCCCTCCTCACTGAAAGGCCGCCGCTAGCTGAGGGGGAAGTGGTGAGTGAGACTGGACGCCCCCCAGTGGGTGGAAACCAATTAGCAGGAACAAGATGCGGAACTGAAATACAAATATACAACAGATGAAATTAAATCTTTAACCACTTCCCGCCACGTCTGACACCCTGCACCTCCGATCTCGGTAACGAGTCTCCGGCGGAGCCTCGTTACCACGTGATCAGCCGTGTCCAATCACGGCTGATCACGATGTAAACAGGAAGAGCCGCCGACAGACGCGAGTACAGGAGAGCCGATCAGCGGCTCTCCTGACAGGGGGGGTTCGCGCTGATTGTTTATCAGCGCAGCCCCCCCTCGGATCGCCACACAGACCACCAGGGAGTGCCCACACTAGACCACCAGGGAACATAAAAAAATGACAAAAAAATGACAAAAAAAAAAAAAAATGACAAAAAAAAAAAGTCAGCAAAAAAAAAAAAAGGGGCAGTAAAAAAAAAATGATGCCAATCAGTGCCCACACATGGGCACTGATTGGCAACATTGATCCATCAGTGCCACCCCTCAGTGATCATCAGTGCCACCCCAGTGTCTGTCAGTGCCACCCCACAGTGCCAATCCATGCCCAGTGCCCACCTATCAGTGCCCACCTGTGCCACCTATCAGTGCCCACCTGTGCCACCTATGAGTGCCCACCTGTGCCACCTATGAGTGCCCAGTGCTGCCTATGAGTGCCCATCAGTGCCGCCCATGAGTGCCCATCAGTGCCGCCCATGAGTGCCCATCAGTGCCGCCCATGAGTGCCCCATACCAGTCAGTGCCCCATACCAGCGCCGCCTATCAGTGCCCATCAGTGCTACCTAATCGGTGCCCATCAGAACTACCTCATCGGTGCCCATCAGTGCCACCTCATCGGTGCCCATCAGTGCCACCATATCAGTGCCCGTAATTGAAAGAGAAAACATACTCATTTACAAAAAAATTAACAGAAAAAAATAAAAACTTTATTTTTTTTTCAAAATCTTTGCTCTATTTTTAGTTGTTGCGCAAAAAAAAAAATCGCAGAGGTGATCAAATACCACCAAAAGAAAGCTCTATTTGTGGGGAAAAAAGGACGCCAATTTTGTTTGGGTGCAGTGTAGCATGACCGCGCAATTGTCATTCAAATTGCGACAGTGCTGAAAGCTGAAAATTGGCTTGGGCGGGAAGGTGCGTAAGTGCCTGGTATGGAAGTGGATATACAGATACAACAATGTGAAGGAATATAATGGAATGTCATAATGCAACGACAATATGATAATATAATCCAGATATTTTATGGGACTGGAGCTCCTATACATGTGTAACATACTAGCCAACAAAAAGTCAAGCAAAGAACAACAAGGTTCTAATAGAGAAATGAATATCAACTATGGTTAAGGCTATATGTATATCTAAAAAATGGTGATACTGAAGAAGTGAGAATCATGGGGCCTATAATATAGCTGGGCAGTAAATCGTGTCCGAGACGGGAAATATTAATTAATATATTTAACAGATAAAAAATTACTTGGATATTGAAATGTATACATAAATTAGTGGACGTGGTGACTAGGAGTGATGAAAAAATGAATTATTGATTTTTTCCTGAGAAGAAGCCCTTAAGAAATGGCGCAAAGGATATGGAATCATTCAGGCCCGGGGGTCTGGTGGCCCCGAGTCTGAAGATCCATTTCTGTTCTTTCTGTAAAAGAATTTTATTCCAGTCGCCTCCCCGATCGGGAATGGTTACCCGGTCGAGGACGGCGAATGAGACATGTGGAACATGATAATTGTGGACCAGGGCAACATGTCTGCCAACAGGCAGATAGATGTTCCCGATATCCATGCTGTATTTATGTTTGCTTATACGTTTCCAGAATTCTTGTTTGGTTTTACCTATGTAGTATTCACACTCCATAAAGTACACCACGCCACGTGTACGACAGTTGGCAAAGTATACAGGTTTAAAAATGTCCCCGTTAGGGAGACCAAAAGTCTTATCACGTCTTATCAGGGAACACATGGAACAATGTCCACATTGAAATGTGCCCACAGGCCGACCACCAAGGTTGGTGGGGGTGGCTGCTCTATATTCGCTTGACACCAGAAGATCCCTCAGTGACATTGCTCGTTTATGAACAACCGAGGGGTGATCTGAAACAAAAGGATTGATTTTGGGATCGTCTGTAAGAATAGTCCAGTGGTTTTGTATTATTTTGTTGATGGCCTCGTATTGCAGGGAATAGCGAACAATCAATCTTGTGGTTACGGACTTAGGGTTTATGACATTTTTCTTAGACAGAAGATCATGTCTGGATTGGGTAAGGGTTCGGTTGAAAGCCCTGCGTAGGCAGGACCTACTGTAGCCCCTGGCCAACAGCCTAATCTGGAGTTTTCCTGCCTCCTCCCTGAAGAGCTCATCAGTGGAGCAATTGCGCCTCAAGCGCAAGTATTGCCCATATGGAATGGAATTTTTTAGTGGGATAGGATGGTGGCTATCGAAGTGTAGGATGGTGTTGCCAGATGTGCTCTTGCAAAGTGCTGCAGAGACTGCCATCGGTGTCAATGAATAATTGCACATCAAGAAACGTAACAGTCTTTTTATCATGAATCATGGTAAACGTTAAATTGCGGTCATTCACATTGAGTGCATCAAAAAAAGCCAGAAGATCTACTTCTGAGCCGTCCCAGACGACAAAGACGTCATCGATGTACCGACGCCACACCTTGATGTGGCGAAGGTACTCGACGAGGTCCTCGTCGTCCGGGAGGGACCGCTCCCACTCCACCAGGTACAGGTTTGCGTACGATGGGGCACAGCAAGTCCCCATCGCAACGCCCTGCACCTGGAGGTAGTGGGAGCGGTTGAACAGGAAAAAATTGTGATGCAGTATATAGTCCAGGCCACCAATCAAAAAATTGTTCAACTTAGGATCATAGTGCCGACTACGTGTTAGTGCCTGCTCAATAGAAGCTAGGCCCAAGGCATGGGGGATGCTACTATAGAGTGCCTCTACATCAATTGTGACAAGAATAACATCATTCAAAAGAGTTAAATCCTCAATGGTTTGTAAAAAATGGATAGTATCTTTGGTAAATGACGGGAGAGATACTACAAGAGGTTGTAAGTAAGCGTCAATTACCTGGCTGAGATTTTCCGTTATTGACCCATTACCAGATATGATGGGCCGTCCGGGAACGGGTATCTTATTTTTATGAATTTTGGGCAAGCTGTAGAAAGTTGCGATTTTGGGATGTTTGGTCCTGACAAAGTCTCGGAGGTCAGTTGGAATAACCCCTTCAGCATAGGCCTGATCGATAAAGTTGTAAAAAACAGTATAGAATTGAGAAATACAATGAATGGGTAGTTTCTGATACCATTCATGATTATCTAAAATATTCTGACACATATTGAGGTAGGTTTGGCTGTCCATCAGGACAACATTGCCCCCCTTGTCAGACTGTTTAATAATAATTTGGGTGTTTTTGCATAAAGAGGTCAAAGCCTCATTTTCCTTACGGCTTAAGTTGCCAGGGTGTTTTTGACAAGTAGTAAGTTTAATGAGATCTCGCATAGTCTGTCGTACGAATATTGATACACTAGGATTGGTCGCCAGCGGGGAAATCTTTTGGAGGGAGGTTTGAACATGTGAATGGGATTGTCAAAGGTTTTCAAGGGTTCTTCAAGGAGAGTATCAAGATCTATAAGGTCAATTAAATCTAACGTATTATTTTCTTGATGTAAAAGGGTGAGATCCCTTAGGGCTTTAAATTCCCTCATGCTAAAACCTGACCAATCCGTGGTATCGGCAGAGGATTGCTGAGAATATAGATATTTTAAGGTCAATTTTCGTGCAAATAAATGGAGATCTGTAATAGTTTCGAATAAATCAAAATTACGTTTAGGACAAAAGGTTAGTCCACGTGAAAAGACCGAGGCCTCGTCAAGGGTAAGGGGGTGGGCCGAAAGGTTAATGACGCTTAGTTGCCGGTCGGGAGCCGAATCACAAAAGGATCCAGGCCCTTTCCCGTCCTTTTTGGTAGAGGGGAGTCGGGACCCCTGATGGGGTTTAAAGTTTTACGTAGTGCCGGTTCAGGGGCACAGGGCAGATCTATCATGTTGGGTGTTCATGATTAGTATTGGTGTCGTTTATAGTAGACGGGGTGTTAACATACATACCTGTATCATTGTCATCAATGCTGTCACTGTTGACTGTACGTTTTTTGGAATCCTGTTCAACAGAATCCCTGTTATTACGATTCCATTTGGATTTTCCCCGACCTCTTTGGGCGGGATTTGTCTCCCGTCCTGTTGAAGAGGAAGGGAACATATTAAAAGTCTTGTCCCTCGAATTGGGTCCTTGTTTATACTCACGTGGAACCTTATTATATTGTGGTTGTACAGAGTTAATATTCCATTTGTAAGCTCTTTCTTCGGAGAATGCAGTTTTATCACGCCAGAATTTAGTTTCCTTATCCTGTAGGATGTTCTTATTAAAGGATAAGAGGTTAGTATCAAGAGTTGTTTGCAATTTTATATATAAAGGTAATTTACTGTAGGGGGATAATAGAGCTTCAAGGATTTTACTTGCATGCCTGCTGTTCCCTAATTTAGTCATACCCTATATCTTATTATTATTTAAACTAACTGACCAATTCATATTTATATATATCGTTTTATTAGGTGTTGAGTTGGTGACCGCCCTCCATCTCGGTCCCCTCCAGCTTCCCTTCCTGGGGGCCTTCCTCTCTCCCCCCCCCCCTCTCCCCACATTTGGAATCCATCCGGTTCCACCAGCATCGGTGAGCCCTTGTAGGCCCCCCCTACTATACTTTGGTGGGCATTGGTGGTGAGCTGGCCCCCCCCAGTCTCAGTGGTATCCATCCAGGAATCTGTCTGTGGACTGACTCTGGCCCTGTACATAATCCAAACTGCACATTGTGAATGGGTAACTATACTTAGATAAAGATACGTATGTGTTAATATTTAAATGTGAAAGATATTTTATTTCTTACTGTTATGTATGTTGTTACAGTTGCATCTAATTCTCTGAAGAAGACCCATCGAAGGGTTGAAACGCGTCAGAAAATACTTGACTTAATAGTTAACCATTTACGTTAATTGTCTGTCATATTCATTTGGTGCATACCCCATGTGCAGTTGCTTTTAATGTACACAATACCAGAGCCAATTTGTATTTTATGTATTTTTACCCATTAAAATATACCTTTTCTACTCATATATATTCTTGTACGACGTTTCCATTACTCATCCTTACCCTGATTATTTGATCATTTGATTGCTGCCTAAAAACCCCAATGGGGAACTCCCTCCTTTCTCTTCAACTACATGGCACTGCACATGTAATGCATGGCTCTATCTGTAGTCTGCTAACTGACATTTCCTGTGCACAAACTATATATCCCACAATCCTTGGTCTCTCAGTCTAGTGCTCAGGCAGCAAGTGAGAGCTAAATAATAATTTGGTCTCATACAGACACAAGCAGGCAGATCATTCACAGAAACACATACAGCTCCACCATGCAGCTGGAAGATGTTTTTTTTTTTAATCACATCAGCACTCCCACATGTGTGATGCAACACAGAGGAAATGGCAAGGCATGCACTGCATTTTGTGTGAAGAATACCTATCTGAGTGACAGTCTAGGTTAATTTATACTTGAATTTAAAGAAAATTGATTGCCATGACAATACAATCTGCAGCCACAACATGTGATCAATACAAAGTAAGGAAAACAGCCAACACAGGGAATATACATAGCTAAAACAATGTAAACATTTGAAAGTGTGCAATAACCCTGGGTTAAAAACAGGTAATATGACAAATTTAAGGCACTAAATGGCTGTATAGGATTAGAGACCCATGAATTCCAGTCACCCACGAAACCAACAATATTGTACCATATTGTTAGTAAGTAGCCTGACAGTGCATCATGGTTACATATCTGTAATCTTAGAGCTTCAAGGGCAGCCTTCCTTTTTTAATTTAGCTGCCTTATCATTGCTCAGTATTAGGCCTCATGCACACTGGACGTTTTTACAGCAGCTGTTTTTGGCAGTAGACGTTTTTTTCTACCGTCAATAAACTCTCCATCATGTTATCCTATGTGTCCATGCACACATAGGCTGTTATCAGCAGTTTTGGGCAGTGGCTTTTTTGAGCAGTAAAAAAAAACAAAAAAAAAAAATAGTGGGTTCTGAGAGACGTTTTTCAGCTGTAAAAACGCTTTAACACTAATAAACACTGATAAACGTCAATAAACGCTGATAAACGCTCAAAAACGTCACTCACCAGTTTTTTTTTTTTTCGTTTTTGATCCATTGGAAAAAAAAGAAAAAAAATGTCTTCAAACAAAAAAACGCTAACGTGGAAAAATGCTAAAAAAAACGCTAATAAACGCTAAAAAACGCTATTGAAAAAATGTTGAAAAACTCACTGCAAAGCTACTGGTGTTTTTATAACGTTATTTTAACGTCCAATGTGCATGAGGTCTAGTGTTGAGCAGAATATGCCATATTCGATTTCGCGATATATCTCGAATATATAGTCGAATATTCGAGATATATTCGCTAAATACGAATATTCGTGATATTTTTTGGAAATTAAATGATTGCGAATTTTCGCTATTGCGAATGCGAATGCGAAATTTCGAGAAATGCGGAATGGAGCACTCTGATTGGCTCAGAATATTCGTGATATTTTATAATACAAAATAATTGCGAATATTCGAGAAATGCGGAATGGAGCACTCTGATTGGCTCAGAATATTCGTGATATATTACAATACAAAATAATTGCGAATATTCGAGAAATGCGAAAGAAGCAGTCTGATTGGCTCAGAATATTTGTGATATTTTATAATACAAAATAATTGCGAATATTCGAGAAATGCGGAATGGAGCACTCTGATTGGCTCAGAATATTCGTGATATATTACAATACAAAATAATTGCGAATATTCGAGAAATGCGGAATGGAGCACTCTGATTGGCACAGAATATTCGTGATATATTACAATACAAAATAATTGCGAATATTCGGCAAATGCAGAAGGAGCACTCTGATTGGCTCAGAATATTCGTGATATATTACAATACAAAATAATTGCGAATATTCGGCAAATGCGGAAGAAGCACTCTGATTGGCTCAGAATATTCTTGATATATTACAATACAAAATAATTGCGAATATTCGAGAAATGCGGAATGGAGCACTCTGATTGGCTCAGAATATTCTTAAAATGTTATCGTAATTTCGCAAAAATGCGAATGAGAAATTTATTGCGGAATTTCGACAGTAACACTCAGAAATCGAATATATGTGTTATTTTAGCTAAAAACAATATTGCGAATTTCTCGAAAATAATCGCGCGATATCGCTATTGCCGAATAATCCCATTGCGATTTATCGGCAATATAAATTGATCGCTGCAGCTACTCGGCCCAAGGTCTCTAATCATACCAGCAATGCTTTTAGACGTCGATGGGGATCTCTAGGATGTGATCTGTTCTAAAAAAAAAATTGAAAAAATACGAATATTCGAAATAGCGAATATTCACAGCGAAATTCGGAATATATCGCGAATACTCGAATATGCCATATTCGAGCCGAATATTCGCAATACGAATATTCGTGAGCAACACTAATGAGGTCTTAGACTTAGCAGTATCTACAACCAAAGTACAAGCAGAGCTCAACAGGTCGTAGAAAGCATACCAGCTCAGGCTCCCACACACCAAACAGCTTTTCACAAATATTAATATAAAAGTTAATAAAATCCATAAACCTTCTGTATACAGTGAGGGGAACTTATCAAAACTGGAGATGACAGAATCTGCAGCAGCTGTGAGTGGCAACCAATCTACTTATTTCTTTCATTTTCAAAGCTTAACCTCCCTGGCGGTATGATTCTTTCAGATTTTAGGTGCTGAAAGCGGTACCATTATTTGCAAGGAATTTTGGCGTTTTATACTGTAGGCTTGTAATTCTTAGGAATAACTTACTTAAATCTGACCAAACAAAAGTCTAATAGGCATCCCGGGTATGACATTTAAAAAAAAATATATATAAATTATAATATAATAAATAATTATAAATAATAATAAATAATAAAAATAAAAATAATAATATAATTATAGTAAAAATTATTCAATAATGTAATTAAATCAAAATCACTGATTTGCTTAGTTGCAGAAATGTCGCTGTCATTTTTTTTTTTTTTTATGACGAATTTCCCAACAAATCGCTATCGCTAAATTCTGCAAGTGATTATAATTTATTATCGCTGTTTTGGGCAATCTACAGTTTGTAGGGAGAAAGAACACTTTTTATTATATAAAAGGACATGTAGGGCACTGGGCAGACCACTAGGGGCAAGGGGGTGTGTATTTTTTACATACAGTACTGTAATCTATAAGATTACATTGTACTGTATGTAATGTGTTTGTTTACTTTTTTGAATATGGCGCCGTTTCTCCGCCCCCGTGCGTCGTAACCTCGCAGGGAACGGAGATCGACGGCACACGGGCACTGTGTGAATCGAGCGAGCACCCGCTCGCTCACACAGCGTGTTGGCATCGCTGGATCCAGGAACAAGGTAAGTAAACCAAGCCTGTGCACTCAGCGAGGCGAGCCCGAGTCTGACTCGGGGTTACCGATCGCAGCATGAAAATGTAACCCCGAGTCAGACTCGGGAATACCGCCAGGGGGGTTAAGCTCAAGCCAGAGGTATAAGCTGATTGGCTACCATGTTTGCCTGATGTTTGCCTGATTTTTTTCTGCTCCAGTTTTGATGAATTTCCTCCAGAAACTTCCAGTTTTTTAGAGCTTCTGCTTGGTAAATTGTAAACTTCCACGTTCCGTACCACATGCTTCTACCCTAACAGACATTTTCACCTTCTGTATTACTTCTTTATATAAATAAATTGTAAAATTATTCATGTCTGGTATCACTCCTGCCTTCTGAATAGGCCCTTAAAACCTAGTAGATTGTGAGGTCTTCATCCCTTCTTATTGTACCTTTACACCCAAAATGTACAAATAACATTACCTCTATTTAGACACTAGCTATACATCTCAAAACTGATTTATTTTACTGTTGCCAAGAGTCCATTCACACAGGGGCAACACGACTTCTAGCACAACTTTGGGAGGCAACTTGGACATGACTTAAGTATGAATCATCAGGCAACTTACAAGGCAACTTCAAGTCGCCTCCAGGACAGGAGGCTTTCCAGTGGCCAATCAAATAACAATCATCTCTGTGGGAGAGAGGGGCAGGGAGGGGTTTGTCTGAGAAATGTATGTTATCTTCCTGTATTGTTGCTTCAGTTAAGACAGTGATCAGACTTCTGAGGCAACTTCCATTGAAATCAGTTGCCTAGAAGTCGGATTGAAGTAGTACAGGAACCTTTTCTGAAGTCGGAGCGACTTCAGTAGTGTACATTAAGACGGCTCCATTCACTTCCATTGATTTTCTCAACCACACGACTTGGGACGACTTGGGAAGACTTCAAGTCGGATCCCAGGTCGCCCCTGTGTTAACCGGCTCTAAGGCCTCGTACACACGAGGGGATATGTCCGCTGAAAACGGTCCGATGGACCGTTTCAGCAGACATCTCCGCTCGTGTGTATGGGCTAGCGGACAGATTTCTCCACCCGATAGATTTCAAAGCATGCTTTGAAATCCATCCTGTGAAATCTGTCCGCCCGACATGTCTGCTGGTTAGTACACTTACCAGCAGACATGTCGTGCCCCACCGCCGCCGCGCCGCCGCCGAATGGATTCGGCGCATGCACGGAAGTGTTTAACTTCCTGGTGCGGTGACGTGGCGGTGACGTGGCGGCGTCAACGTCACCGCCGCGTCACCGCGCCATCCGGCGGCGGGGAATTTGATCCGATGGTGTGTACACGCCACCGGATCAAACTCCCGATCGGACATATCCGATGGAAATGGTCCGCGGACCGTTTTCATCGGATATGTCCGATCGTGTATACGAGGCCTAAGTGTTGAAAGGTGGTGTGGTCCAGAGATAATTTCTACTATCTATTCATTGATTGTTTTATCTTCTTTTCTTTCAGCACCTAAATACACCATAGCTCCCAAATGTCCCTGATTTTGAGGGACTGTCTCTGATTTGGAACAAGGTCCCTCTGTCCCTCTTTCCTCCTCATTTGTCCCTCATTTTGATCTATATAGTTGTACTGTCAGGACATTTGGGGTTAAAAGAATATATATAAAGTCGCACATTCTATATTTTTCATGGTTTTCCATATTCATATATATATATTTGGCAGAAACCTGTGAAAAAGCCAGTGTTACCAGAATGACTGTATGTCTTTACAAGAGACTGGATGTCTGGCTGTGCCATCTTCCAGGTTATAACTCCAAAGTTCTTAGACACTTAAGATAAACAAAATGAAAGGCCTTGCACAACATGACACAAAACATTTATTGTCTTTGTATAGTGAGGCCAGGGGGGCTCACCCACCAATAAGCTATCATATTATATATCATATCATATTATATATCTTAAATAGTACAGTTTCTTTACAATACCTTCACAGTATATCTATGTACTAATTATATATCCATATATATACACCCGTTTAATACATAGACATTACTAGGGTCCCAAGTATAAGATCCTATAATAGTTTAAGAAGTATTAGAGATTGCTTACCTTAAATTCTGGTATTATGAATGAATGAATGAAAACTTATCTAGCGCGGCACATGCAAACTAAATCGCCTCTGGGCGCTTGTTGTTCCTGTCTCCTTTGATATCAAAAGAGATGAGTCTTGATCTTTCTCCTGAATGCTAAGTGATCCTCCTCCTAGATAGGTATTAGATCAAAGGAACTTCCCAAAGCATTAGTGTTGATCATAAACCTTATCTCAATCATGAATTTAGAAGTTGCCGAAGTGTCTGGGTCGGTTGTCATTTCTTTGACCATTGTTTGACATATAAAACAATTTATGGTGCTATACCAAAACTCAGTCAAAGGGGATCATAAATTATTACTGACCCTGGACGACCTATCATTAGGAATTATTCCTCATACACCACCGCCCCTTGAGGTTAATATTGGCATTGTTCCAGATAGCCATATCCTTGGTTGCTAATGGCAGCCGACCTAACATAGCATCATATGACATCGTCAGTGATGTAGTAAAGTGAGATACACACTCACTTTTTGGGGAGATAGAAAAAGTTATTGCAGAGGACATGAGAGGATCTCTTGAGTTTGATCTGATCTGGAAGCTCTGGTGATCTTTGGGAGAGAGCTTGGATGGATCTTTGAGGGTCGCTCATGGGAGAGCTCTCACTCTATCTCTGAAGGCTATCTTTCCATCTTTGGAAGGAGAGATTGAACGCAAACATGTAGCAATAATGAAGAGGGTCCCAGATAGGAGTTTCACTTCTCAAACAGAAAGAACTCTTAAATACTGGTAATGTATATTTTTGATGATTACCATTTAGGTAATTCGAAGATTTTTTTTTACATACACATAACTAAAACCATTTAAATATACTTGGCAAACATAATTTGGGAGTTGGTTATTTCTAACTGCAGTATGAGATAATTATATTCCAAATATTAGGAGACATACACACATTACGTTTGTCTTTAAAAAGCTAGGAGGAATAATTTGCGGATAATCGGCCTTCCTGAAACCCACAAACAGGGATCCTTGCTAGACATCTGCTCGGCTGCGTTGATGGAGGTTCTAGGCCTCGGTCGTACGTGTATTGTGGAAAGAGCCCATCGTATAGCCTCACTATCGGAAGACCGAGCCCGCCCCAGGCCAGTAATTGCACGTTATTTAAACTATGCTGACCGCACTGACATTTTACAAGCCTTTCGAAAAACGCGCTCTGCGGAACTCGCGGGTCACAAACTTTTGTTATTTGCGGATTATTCGGCGGAAGTGTCCCGCAAAAGCGAGGACTTCCAACCGATATGTGCAGAGCTATATAAGAGGGGCATCCCCTTTACCCTGGCCTATCCTGCAGTCCTACGCCTACAAACCCCGGACGGGGAGCAACTTACGATCCAGTCTCCAGACAAGGCCCGGGCCTTCCTCCAATCTCTCTCCATGGAACGGGTGTCCGCCGCAACGTACGCCGACCGGGCGAAACAAACCCCAAGAGACCAACGTAGCCCACGCAAGGAACCTCCTAAGCGCCTGAAACCGACATTATCACTTGAATACCAAGAATCTGGCTGAAGGTCTCTTATTACTGACACTTTCTCTCTTCAATTTGTTTTGAATGCAGCAGAGGTCTACTTTTGTCCCTCTGCCCTGCCAGGCCCCCACTAAGCTCTTGGCTTTTAACTGCCTGGCTCCGGAATGAAACGCGACATGTTCACCACCTATGTCTGCCGGCTCCAGTCAGCCTCACACTTCTGTTTCTGCGCTCCGTGCCGCATCTGACCGCAGCGCAGGTCTTTAATGTTGTTTATGCTACCTATGTTTAGCCTATCTACATGCTTGTTTTAGCTGACTTAGCAAATGTTATAATTGTTAATTGCATCAGCCAGTGGGTCTGTTTAGTTTTAGACACTCTCCTTATAGGGGGGGTCATGCATTCCTGCCACACGGGCATTCATAGCTACTTTAGTTATGCACTGGACCTTTTGATACCAGTGTTGTAATCAAAATGGTCTCGCTTATTGGGACAATGCCGGGATCGGCGATACTTTTGTTTGCGGTGTAGCGGTACGTCCGGCGAGGGGAATGCATGTGGAAAAAAGTGAAGTCAAATATTGTGGTCTGTTTTTCTTTTGTTGTTAATATCTTCTTTTTCTTTTTCTTTATCTCCCATATTGCTCTTCTTTCTCTGCTGAGAGGATGGACTTGCTAACTTAATCTAATACTCCAGAGGTACAATATCCTATGTCGGACCCACAACAGTCATCAAATCCCAGGTAATCGACACGTACAAACACACACCACCATTTCCCCCACTCATCCACCATGTCTCAAGCCCATATAGTCTCCTGGAATGTCAAGGGCCTAAGATCGCCAGCCAAACGCATGAAAGTTCTCTGACACCTAAAAAGACTAAAGGCAGATATTGCCTTGTTACAAGAGACACACCTAGAGGAAAAAGATTTTTCCCGCATGCAGAAGCTATGGGTAGGAAAAGTACTAGGCTCAGAATCAGTTAAACTCAAGGCAGGCACACTTATTTTACTACATAAAAACCTTATGTATGATCTTTTGTCTGTCACTGGAGATGACGATGGAAGGCGTATTTCTATTCACCTGAGGTTCCCATTGGGAGAACTAAGGGTTTCCAATATCTATGCCCCTAATTCCCCTGACCAAATGTATTTCACGCAACCAGCTTCTAAGTTGTAGCTTGATGAGTCTATCCCCCATCTGGTGGGGGTGACTTTAACTCGACACTCTGTGAACTAGAAGACAGGTCGAAACCTCGAGCCCATTCCACATCAACTCGCACAGCTAGCTCCACCCCCTTTTGCCGTATGACTCAGGCCCTAAATCTCCTATGGACTCTGAATTTACGTTTTTCTCTCCAGTCCACAAGTCCTTCACCAGATTAGACTATTTTTTGTGTACACACTCGTTACTACCACGGATTAACCACACAAAAATTCAAGATTTAGTGATCTCTGACCACTCTCCCATCTCGATCTCGCTTAATTATTGTCGGTCAAATGCTTCTGTTAGACAGTGGAGGTTCCCGGCTTTTCTGGCCCAAAACGAAGATTTCAAAGCATTGCTGCGAAAGGCGTGGGAAGACTACTCATTAACTAACATCCAACATTTGGATAACCCTAATTTATTCTGGGAGGCGGGAAAGTCATGTTTAAGGGGGAAGATCATATCATACACGTCGGCGTACAAAAAGAATGCCCAGAAACAGTACCTAGAAGCCAGTGACCGGGTAAGGACGGCACAACTGCTCCTCAATACCACTCACTCAGACGATTATCCTAAAACTTGGCAAGAAGCCAAGGAACATTTTGATACCTAGGCCGAGAAGGTAGAACAGGTGAAGTTGTCTGCAACTACTTTATCACAAATTTGGTAATAAGGCCGGGAAACTCCTTGCGAGGCTGACCAAGGGCTCCTACACCCCGACACATATCACCACGCTGCGTAATCCTGATGGGTGTCTCTCTTCGACGCCCAAGGAGGTTAACAAAACACTGGAAAACTTCTACGTTAAACTATATGGTATAGAACCCATAGATGCGAACCTCGCGGGGGACTGGCTGCAGAACGTCACCTTGCCACTGATTGACCCAGCCCATTTAGAACGCCTGAATGCACCTATTAGCATAGAAGAAATCAAGTGCGGAGTTAGTGGCCTCTCTAATGGTAAAGCCCCGAGCCCTGACGGCTTCACCTCTGAATTTTTCAAACTGCTAATGCCAGATCTTGCACCTACACTTCACTCTGTTTACACTCACATTTGGGATGGGGGACCCTACCTCCCTACAGGCCCTTTAACCAACATTAAGTTAATTGCAAAAAAAGGGAAAGACCCTCTTGACCCAGGATCATACCGTCCCATATCCTTATTAAATGTGGATTCCAAAATATTATCCAAAATAATAGCCACCAGACTAGGC
The DNA here is from genome assembly GCA_029574335.1 of Rana kukunoris. NCBI lineage: Eukaryota > Metazoa > Chordata > Amphibia > Anura > Ranidae > Rana > Rana kukunoris. Next base: position 84,410,821 of record CM056055.1, on the reverse strand, counting down.
GACATTATGCCGTCTCTTATCCACTCCGCTCAGTCGGGCTTCACCAAGGGAAGATCGGTGGCTGCCAACATACGCAAGGTACTGACGGCCCTTGAATACGCAAAAGCACATCCCTCTAATGATACAGTGATAGTTACCCTTGATGCCGAGAAGGCCTTTGACAACGTTAGTTTTCATTGGCTTTCTCTGGTTATGCAGCGCGTCAGTTTGTCTGGTCCATTTAGTGCTTTTATCCATAATATGTACTCGGCCCCCTCTGCCACGGTCACTGCGGCGGGAATTCAATCCCCCCCCTTTTCGTCTACATTGGGGTACGAGGCAAGGCTGCCCCCTCTCCCCCTTACTTTTTAATCTCACCATAGAGCCTCTCTCGTGTCTTCTATCTTCATCCCCTCTTCTCCATGGTTTCCCTTTTGTAAGCGAGGACATGAGGGTGGCTCCACTCGCGGACGATATACTCATATTCTCCTCCTCCCCACACTCAGACATCCCTGCTATCCAAACGATTTTCGACACAATTCGTAAGTGCTCAGGACTTAAAATTAATTTCTCCAAGAGCGAAGTTCTTCCTCTAGGCACACGCAACATGTGTTTTAGTCTTCCCCCCTCAGGATTTCAGAGAAACATATCACCTACTTGGGATTGAAGATTGGCAGGGAACCATCCTCTCTCTATTACCTGAATTACCCTCCTTTGATAGACAAGATAGTGGGTGAACTGGAAAGCTGGGCGGCTCTACCGCTCTCGTTCTTCGGGAGATGTGCACTTTTTAAGATGATTAGCTTTGCCTGTTTGTTGTACCCTTTACAAACCTTGCCTTTATTGTTGAAGCACAAGGACGTGCAAACTTTAAACAAGGCTGTGACAAAATTCATATGGAAAAAGGCGAGACCGAGGATTGCCTTGACAAAGCTTTATCTCCCGACGGGCGAGGGTGGGGTGAGTCTTCCCAATATCAGGGTGTATAATTTGGCTTGCCTCTTGAGAGTTGGTCTGGACTGGATACTGCGCTCTTCTAGATATTCTAACTTCAACCTAGAGTCCTCTATGATCAATCCTGTGGATCTGGCGGCTCTACTACATAGTTCACTTAAAAAATTGCCCAGTACTATCAAGCACAATTCACTCTTCAGGGACACTATTGTGGCCTGGCAGGAAATTAGGAAAAAATTAGGCCTGTCCCCATTTGTCTTTAACCATCTTCCAATTTTTGGCAACCCCATGTTTACGCTCAGTCTCCAGTATGAACCTTTCTCCAAGTAGAAAGACAAGGGACTAGTTAATGTTTGTTCTCTTTTTCAAGACAAGACAGGGAATTTCAAATCCTTCTCTCAGCTGTCGAACGAGTTCTCGCTCCCCCCGAATCACTTTTACCCATTTATGCAGTATGTAGATTTCATCAGTAAGACTTGCCCTAAGAAATCTATTAGACTACAATCTTCTTTTATTGATGGATTGTTGACAGACAACAAACACTCCATATTGGCAATCTACACCCCTCTACATGCAAAGTATGCAAAACCACTTCAAGACACTTCCATGTCCTCCTGGACCAAAGATTTACTAGGCCGCCTAGAAGTGGATGACATCATTCGAGGATATAACCTATCACACAGTGTGAACCTTGGAGGGAAACTCAATTCAAGATCATTCATAGGGCTTACTACCCGTTCTCCACATCACGCTCGCCTGACATAGGCCCATCGTGCCCTTGGTGCCTGATCACTAAACCAACCCTTCTGCATCGGCTCTGGACCTGCCCCCCCATTATGGTCTTTTGGACTGCAATTACAAAATATATAACCAATGTCACACACTTTTCCTTGGAGACGGATCCTGTACTTCTGCTATTTGGATGTCCTCCCCATTCGGACCATCATTTCTCGGCTTACAACCTGCTCCCTCAAAGCACCCATCACTGGATACTTCTTCTCACTCTACTTGTGGCCCGTAGGACCATACTACATCAATGGATCTCGCGCACCCCTCCATCCCTTCCAGCCACGATAAGAGACCTTAAATTGCTGCTATACAGGGAAAATCTTGATTTACTCACTACCTCCCCACAATCTAAGGTCAAAGTTGAGCAGAAGTGGTCGGCCTTCATTAAGTTTAGTTTGTCAGTGACGGAGCAACAATCTCTTTTTTCCAACCCCTTCACTTTCTCTGACTCTGACTACAATGGGAGAACATCCCCTGCTGTTTGATCTGAAGGTTGCCTTGACTTTCACCACCATCTTGAGTCTTTTCATCTACCATGGGTTTGAGATCTTTGTATTTTGTATTCTATATATTTTATTTTATATGCTACATCTATTGTCATCAATGTAGGAATAATATACTGTACCTACTCAGCTACCTCTTGTTTCTCTATTCTCCCTCCTCATTTTCTCTTCTAACCTCTCACACTCTTTTCTACCCTTTCTCTTTTCTCTCCCAACTCTGCCCTTTGCTTTTTGCTTCTATCTCTTCTACTTACCTCTCACACTCTCCTCCCTATGGGATTTGTTTTCATGTTCGATCGTCTCGATGTACCATTTGACACTACCTTATTTTTGATGTCCTGATTGTATCTTTATTAGTTGATCTCAATTTTACTATTGCATGTTTATTCTTATGCAAAATTAATAAACTATTTTGAAAAAAAAAAAAAAAGCTAAGTGCCAACAATTGTGCTATGGTTTTAGAGTGATGTCTGTGAAGATAAATTCTCTCCAAATTTAAAATAAGCTTGTCTGCCTTGCAGAGCTTGTGTACAATATGACATTTGTTCTGTACACATATATAAGGAGTATTAAAGGGGTATTCCAGTCTGTTTTTATGTTTATTAAAAGCCAGCAGCTACAAAAAGTGTAGCTGCTGGCTTTTAATAAACATAGACTTACCTGCTCCACGGTTCCAGCGACGCGCCGGCCGGGGGTCTGCTCCTCTCCCTTCCTCCCCGGCCGGCAGCTTCATGCCAAGTGTGGGCACCTGGCTGTGACAGCTTTCGGCTTCACGGCACTGTGCATGCGCGAGCGGCGCTGCACCATCCGATTGGACAGGCGATCGCCTGGGACCTGTGACGTGTCCCAGGCGATCGCCTACAGGGAGGGGCTGCAGTAAGGCGATTAAGCTAATCGCCTTACCAGCCCCTCGGTGGAAGGAGGAAGTGGAACAGGAAGTCCTACTCCTCCTGAAGCCCCCACTCCCCCCCAAAAAAAATTACATGCCAAATGTGGCATGTAAGGGGGCGAGAAGTGGGTTAAGCGTAAGTTCCATTTTTGGGTGGAACTCCGCTTTAAGCAAGAGATCTGTTTGGTATTGAGAAGAGATAACATAATGTAGACAAAATCTGTTTACCTAGAGTCCGTGGAAATTACGGGAAGGTTATATTGCAAGTCACCAGGTTTTAAATATACCAGAATGATTTAAATAAGAGCTATGAATTTACCTTGTCATATAATGTAAAAATCTGAACATTCAAACATCATGTATCTTTGATTGTAGAAGTATATCAATTATTTGTTTTATCACAAATTGTACCTGTTTTTAATTTTGCACTATATCTTTAGTTAATAAATATATATATTTTAAATATTCATTTGTGTTCCTTGTCCTCAAAATAGCATGGATAAAATAATTTTGGATATCTTGTATTGTAGGAAAATTGTATATCTCCCAAAGCACAGATTTCCATATTTTCATAAATACAATAATATTTTATATTTCAGTATAAACATTCTGACAGTATATGTAGGCTCTATGCCGAAATACATCAATGGTTCTGACAGTATATAAAATGCACATAAAAAGCCTTGGGCCAGATTCAGAGAGCCATTACGCCTGTCTAACTGGTGTTAGACTGGAGTAATTTCAAATTACGCACGTTTTCTAGCTAGTCGAAAACCTCAAACCATGAATAGACGGCTGCGGGCTTCAATTCGACTGGATTACGTGTTTGTATGCCTTCGGATCTACGCTGCAATAAAATTGCGGCCACTGGGTGGACTTCCCGTCGTTTTCCGCGTCGGGGTATGCAAATGAGCTTTTGCCGGCGATCCCCGAAATTACGATCTTCACTTGCAATCTCTTACGGCACCTTTAGTCATCTTTTATTTGCGTAACACTATACCAGCTTTTTGCTGCTCTAATATTAGACAGCCCATGTTAAGTATGGCCGTCGTTCCCGCGTCGAATTTCTACGTTTTCCGACGTCTTTTATTATTTTTTACGTAAGTCGTCCGGGAATAGGAATGTTCGTAAACGCAGCTACTCAAACAACGAATGACGTAACGACGTGATTTCACGCAATGCACGGCGGGAAATTTCTGAACGGAGCATGCGCAGTTCGATCGCCGCGGGGGCGTGCTTAATTTAAATGCTTCACGCCCCCCAATCGCGTATTTCGATTACGCGGCGAGAAATAGACTACGCCGCCGTAGCGTACGGGCAAAAATCTACCAGAATTCGGTGTAGAGCCTGGTAAAATACGGCAGCGTAGAGTATTTCGATTAAGCATCGCAATATTAAGTGTATGTGAATCTACCCCCTTGTTCCTCAGGTCTAAACATTTCATCCAATTTTTTATTTGCTGCATTTGCAAATTTCAAAAGCCAGTATAAAATAATAGCTGTGGTAAAAAAAGTACTTGTGTATTCACCTAAAGAGTAAAAGCGATGTTGAGTGCAAGTGGCCTGGTATGGCTGCATACCTAGATAAAGTTTTGGTATAGATTTTGAGGGAACCCCACACTTAAATGGAAAACAAAGCAGCGTGGGGTAAGGCCCTGTACACATGATGGCCCGGATTCACATAGGAGTTACGCCGACGTATCTATAGATACGCCGTCGTAAGTACAAATGTGCACCGTCGTATCTCTGCGCCGATTCCCCAAGCTAGATATGTTGGAAAAATAGGTATCGTGGGCGCATAGTTACGCTGGACGCATTCGGCGTACCCATTTGAAATATGCAAATGAGTAAGATACGTGGATTCACGAACGTACTTGCGCCCAGCGCATGTTTTAAGTGATTAGCGTAAGGGTTACGCCCGGCGTAAAGTTATTCCTCATACAGGAGGCGCAACCCATTCAAAGGTATGGATCAGGGATAGATTTTTACGTTGTTTACGTAGTACGTGAATAGGGCTGTGCGTAGGTTACGTTCACGTCGTAGGCAGTGTTTTGACGTAGCTTAGGCAGTTATCTCGACGTCGTTTTTTGAAGCTCAGCCCATCATTTGCATGGGGTCACGCTTCATTTAAATATATCACGCCCACTTCCAGGCAACTTCCACCTACTTTGACTTACGTCAGCTTACGCCAACAACTATACGCTATGCAGGCACAACGTTGAGAGCATTTGCTTTGTGAATACCATGCTTGCCTCTCAACGGTGCGCCGGCGTAGCGTAAAGAAGATATGCTACGCCGGCAGAAAGATGCGCACAGGTATGTGAATCCGGGCCGATCAGTCCAAACTGATTAAAACGGACTAACGTTCAGTTTCATCGGTTCACAGACTGATGGTCTGATGTGCGTACACACCATCATCTCAAAAACCGATCGTGTCAGAACGCGGTGACGTAAAACACAACGACGTGCAAAAAAAAAATGAAGTTCAATGCTTCCAAACATGCGTCGACTTGATTCTGAGCATGCGCAGGTTTTAAACCGATGCTTTTGCGTACTAACCATCGGTTTTGACCGATCCGTAGGCGTCTATCGGTCCGATTTTAAAGCAAGTTCTAAATTTTTTGGACTGAAGGACAACAGACTGATGGGGTGTACACACGGTCGGTTTGGACCGATGAAACTGAACTTCAGTCCGTTTTCATCGGTTTGGACTGATCGTGTGTACAAGGCCTAAGAGTCTAGTATGGACTGAGGGAGGGGACCCCACACAGTTTTTTTCATTAATATTTTAATAGCCAGGTGCAGCAATTGCAACCGCGAGTCATTTTAAATGGGATTTGACTAGTTTTATTTTTCTTTAGAAATTTAACTGACAATTGCGCGGTCCTGCGACGTGGCTCCCAAACAAAATTGGCGTCCTTTTTTTCCCCACAAATAGAGCTTTCTTTTGGTGGTATTTGATCACCTCTGCGGTTTTTATTTTTTACTTTTTGCTGTAATAAATATCCCCAAAAAGTTATAGCGTCTACAAAATAGGCCATAGTTTTTTGGCATTTTTATTAATATTTTTTTTTACAAGTAATGGCGGCGATCAGCGATTTTTATCGGTACTGCGACCTTATGGCGGACACTTTTTACACATTTTTGGGACCATTGGCATTTTTATAGCGATCAGTGCTATAAAAATGCATTGATTACTATAAAAATGCCACTGGCAGGGAAGGGGTTAACACTAGGGGCTAGGAAGGGGTTAATTATGTTCTCTGTGTGTGTGTTCTAACTGAAGGGGGGGTGGGACTGACTTGGGGAAATTACAGATTGCTGTTCATACATTGTATGAACAGACGATCAGGCATTTCTCCCCCTGACAGGACCAGGAGCTGTGTGTTTACACACACAGCTTCCGGTTCTCGCTCTGTAACGAGCGATCGCGGATGCCCGGCGGTGATCGCACCCGCCGGGCACGCGCGTCGGGACCAGGGGCGAGCGGGGGTGTTGCGCTTGCACCCCTATTGGCTGAATCGTGAGATGACGTATAGCTACGTGATCTCGCGCAGCCGAGCCGACCTGCCGCCGGCGGCTGGTCGGCAAGCAGTTAAGCATCATTAAAATCAATTCTCCTGGAAAAAATATTGTTTAAAAAAAAGTTTTTGCATTGATACGTGTCCCCCAGGGCAGTACCCGGACCCCCAATTACTTGCATATAAGCCTTCAAAATGGGCACATTTGATCTTACCTGTTCGGCTCCCTTAGACTTCAATGGGGTTCATTGTTCGGGTTAGAATTTTTCCCCTGTTCGGGGTGTGGTCGGCCTATCTCTACTCTGAACCTATGTCATTTGTACTTAAATTGTGACTGTTTTTGAGTTAGGTTTACTTTTGATTTTCTAATAAAATTTATTGGAATTAAAAATAGTTTGGAGTCTTTAGCTAAGATAACAAATATGATGACAACATACTGTTAGACATTTTATTGCTACGTCAGTTTGCTAAAGTATTGCTAAAGTATTTGATAATTGGCATGTCTTATATTGATGCATTGTAGTATGTAATGTACTGCATTCTCATAATTTTTGAACTGTGATGAAGATTATTGTTGAAGCATGGTGTGTGGTGCTATTATTATGTCCATAAATCTACACATAGTGGTTACTAAGGAATATCAATAGTAGTAATATTTGTATTTTAGCATAGCCGTTATGGCTAGTTAAACATGGAACACTGGGTATGTTCTTATGTTTAAAGTCTATTTAGTTCCCTAACAAGCAGCGGGAACTTAAAAAGCACCTAATAATTCTACGAATCACCAAGTATATCTTACAATGCCCCTTATTTTCATTCCATACCTAAAATAATGTATAAACTAGATAACACATCAGATCTACATTTTCAGATTGTTCAGTTATGTACATTTTTCAGATGTGCCATTGAAGTTAAAATGGTATAGTAAGTTTTAACGATTGGAAACTCTACATATCTAGATGAAATATTCTGATTCAGAGTATTCCCAAAAAACTTACATCCTCTGAAGTGCCATTAACTGGGTCCTGCCCATTATGTTCAGTAAGTGAGTACTTTATGGGTTAAAATCATATTTTATGTGCACATAATCCAATATATTTAAAACATTATATTTTAAAAATGTGGCACATGAATTTAAAGCAGCCGTGATGCTGTCTTATCTCATGACTTATTTAGACCCAGAACATAAGTGATGTCCCAATGAGCTTTATTTTAGGAGAAAATGGAAAAGGTGTTATTAATTAAAATGTACATCTAAAAAATGCTTGTATGGTCCCATGAAAAAATAGTCATACAAAGCACAATAGTCATACAAAGCACAGGCAGAAGGTTTTTTATCCGAATGCATTCCATGCATTAAGTTAAAAAAACTGTGTGTGGCAGCCACCCAGCTCCCATAATACTTACTCTGAGTTCTTTCTCTCTCCAGCGATGTTCACAATCCCCTAAGCCATCAAGGACACTCCTCCTGGTTTTCTGAGACAGAGCAGTGGCGCCATTGGCTCCCGCGGCTGTCAATCTAAGGCCGCGTACACACAATAATTTAAACCGATGAGACCGGCACCGCTGCTCTGTCTCAGCCAGACCGTTCTCATCGAATGGACTGATCGTGTGTACGTGGTTTTAGTCAGTCAGCCAATCAGGGGAGAGAGGGTGCAGGGCCAGGCCGCGGCTCTGTGTCTGAATGGATACACAGAGCTCTGACTGGGCTTGGGTGCCCCCTGTAGTAAGCTGCTGGGTGAGGGGTGCTCAAAGGAGGGAGGGGCTTGGTGCAGCAAAGAGGGACCCAAGAAGATGAGGATCCAGGCTGCTCTGTGCAAAACCAACTGCACAGAGGAGGTAAGTATAACATGTTTGTTATTTAACCACTTAAAGGGGTTGTAAAGACAAAAATATTTTCCTCTTAAATTAAAGTCTGACAGCTATAAAGCTGATAAAGTAAAAAGTAATGTTTTGCATTATAACTAGTTTGATACCTGTTGAAATCGAGCTGTTTTATTCACCTCCATCACTCCTGAATCGTTATTCTCACTGACTTCCTGGTTTGCGGTGCGCATTCATTCTTGCTACATCACGGCCTAATGGGAACTACAGTTCCCATTAGGCTTAGTCTCCATGCCTGTGAGAGATATGAGAGCATCTTCACGCAGGGCTGTAGTCATAGGAAGGGGGTGAGCACATTCTGCTTTCCACCATGCAAAACTGCTGAGGTGCTGGTGGAAAGCAAGAAGAGGAGAGACAGGAAATGGCATTTTCAAACCTGGATTACTGTATTTTGGAGGTCAAAAGGAAAAACGAGGTAAGTGATATTTAAATGCTCTAGCTTACAGCAATCAATTGATCTAATAAAAAACTAACCTTTAGTGTTCCTTTAAGGACCTTGGGTGTTTTTCAAATTTGGCGTATTTCTTTGCTAGAAAATGACTTAAAACCCCCAAACATTATATATATATATATATATATATATATATATTCTAACACCCTAGAGAATAAAGTGGTCATTGCAATACTTTTTGTCACACCATATTTGCGCAGCGGTCTTACAAGCGCACTTTTTTGGAAAAAAATCACTTTTTTTAATTAAAAAATAGGACAACAATAATTTTGGCCCAATTTTTTTTTATATATTGTGAAAGATAATGAAACACCGAGTAAAATACCCAACATGTCATGCTTAAAAATTGCACCCACTCGTGGAATGGCGTCAAACTTTTACCCTTAAAAATCTCGACATCCCTTGTAATAGAAAAAAGCATGACAGGTCCTCTCAAATATGAGATCTGGGATCAAAAAGACCTCAGATCTCATATTTAGACTTGAATGCAAAAAAAAATATGGAAAATTTGTCATTTGAAAAAATGACAACAAAAAAATGTGCCTTTAACCACTTAAGGACCGGACCAATATGCTGCTAAATGCCCAGAGGCGTTTTTACAATTCGGCACTGCGTTGCTTTAACAGACAATTGCGCGGTCGTGCAACGTGGCTCCCAAACAAAATTTGCGTCCTTTTCTTCCCACAAATAGAGCTTTCTTTTGATGGTATTTGATCACTTTTGCGGGGTTTTTTTTGCGCTATAAACAAAAATAGAGCGACATTTTTGAAAAAAAAAATATTTTTTACTTTTTGTTATAAGGAAAATCGAATAAACTAAATTTTAGTCAAACATTTAGGCCAAAATTTATTCAGCCACATGTCTTTAGTAAAAAAAAATCACAATAAACCCCCCCCCCCCCACACACATGAGTTCCTTCATGTACCCCCTGCACATCTGTTCCTTCCCCCACCCAATCAGTTCTTCTCTGTAAACTCCCCCCCCCAACACGCACACATCTTTTCCCCCTCCGTACTCCCCTGCACATCTGTCCCCCCCACCACATACACACCAGTTCCCACTCTGTACCTCCCTGCACATATGTTTCCCCCACACATCTGCCCCCCTTCCACACCATTTCCCACTCTGTCCCCTCAGTACCCATTTTGTACCCCCACACACACACCTATCTCCCCCACACCAGTTCCCACTCTGTACGCCCCTGCACATCTGTCCCCCCCCACACCAGTTCCCACTCTGTACCCCCTGCACATCTGTCCCCCCCCACACCAGTTCCCACTTTGTACCCCCCTGCACATCTGTTCCCCCCCCCCACACCAGTTCCCACTCTGTACCCCCCTGCACAACTGTCCCCCCCACACCAGTTCCCATTCTGTACCCCCTGCACATCTGTCCCCCCCACACCAGTTCCCACTCTGTACCCCCTGCACATCTGTCCCCCCACACCAGTTCCCACTGTGTACCCCCCTGCACATCTGTTCCCCCCACAGCAGTTCCCACTCTGTACCCCCTGCACATTTGTCCCCCCCACACCAGTTCCCACTTTCTACCCCTCTGCACATCTGTCCCCCCCACACCAGTTCCCACTTTCTACCCCTCTGCACATCTGTCCCCCCCACACCAGTTCCCACTCTGTACCCCCTGCACATCTGTCCCCCCCACACCAGTTCCCACTTTGTACCCCCTGCACATCTGTTCCCCCCACACCAGTTCCCACTCTGTACCCCCTGCACATTTGTCCCCCCCACACCAGTTCCCACTTTCTACCCCTCTGCACATCTGTCCTCCCCACACCAGTTCCCACTCTGTACTACCCTGCACATCTGTCCCCCCCACACCAGTTCCCACTCTGTACTCCCCTGCACATCTGTCCCCCCCACACCAGTTCCCACTTTGTACCCCCCCTGCACATCTGTTCCCCCCCACACCAGTTCCCACTCTGTACCCCCCTGCACATCTGTCCCCCCCACACCAGTTCCCATTCTGTACCCCCTGCACATTTGCCCCCCCCCACACCAGTTCCCACTCTGTACCCCCTGCACATCTGTCCCCCCCACACCAGTTCCCACTCTGTACCCCCCTGCACATCTGTTCCCCCCACACCAGTTTCCACTCTGTACCCCCTGCACATTTGTCCCCCCCACACCAGTTCCCACTTTCTACCCCTCTGCACATCTGTCCCCCCCACTCCAGTTCCCACTCTGTACTCCCCTGCACATCTGTCCCCCCCACATCAGTTCCCACTTTGTACCCCCCCTGCACATCTGTTCCCCCCCACACCAGTTCCCACTCTGTACCCCCTGCACATCTGCCCCCCCCCACACCAGTTCCCATTCTGTACCCCCTGCACATCTGTCCCCCCCACACCAGTTCCCACTTTGTACCCCCCTGCACATCTGTCCCCCCACACCAGTTCCCACTTTGTACCCCCCCCCACACACACACACACACATCCCCCCCCCCACACACCAGTTCACACTTTGTACCACCCTGCACACACACACATTTGCCCCCCCCACACCAGTTCCCACTTTGTACCCCCCACACACACACATACATTTGCCCCCCCCACCAGTTCCCACTCTGTCTCTATCCCCCATACACATACATCTGTCCACCCCCCCCCACACACACACCAGGTCCCACTCTGTACCCCCCCACCCCACACACACACCTATCTCCCCCCCACACCAGTTCCCACTCTGTACTCCCCTGCACATCTGTCCCCCCCACACCAGTTCCCACTTTGTACCCCCCCTGCACATCTGTCCCCCCCTACACCAGTTCCCACTCTGTACCCCCCTGCACATCTGTCCCCCCCACACCAGTTCCCATTCTGTACCCCCTGCACATCTGCCCCCCACACCAGTTCCCACTCTGTACCCCCTGCACATCTGTCCCCCCCACACCAGTTGCCGCTTTGTACCCCCCTGCACATCTGTTCCCCCCACACCAGTTCCCACTCTGTACCCCCAGCACATTTGCCCCCCCCACACCAGTTCCCACTTATTACCCTTCTGCACATCTGTCCCCCCCACAACAGTTCCCACTCTGTACTCCCCTGCACATCTGTCCCCCCCCCACACCAGTTCCCACTTTGTGCCCCCCTGCACATCTGTTCCCCCCCCCACACCAGTTCCCACTCTGTACCCCCCTGCACATCTGTCCCCCCCACACCAGTTCCCATTCTGTACCCCCTGCACATCTGTCCCCCCCACACCAGTTCCCACTTTGTACCCCCCTGCACATCTGTCCCCCCCACACCAGTTCCCACTTTGTACCCCCCGCACACACACACACACACATTTGCCCCCCCCCCCCCCACACACACACACAGTTCACCTTTGTATCCCCCACACACACACACACACACATTTGCCCCCCCCCACACCAGTTCCCACTTTGTACCCCCCACACACACACATACATTTGCCCCCCCACCAGTTCCCACTCTGTCTCCATCCCCCATACACATACATCTGTCCACCCCCCCCCACACACACACACACCAGGTCCACACTGTACCCCCCCCACCCCACACACACACCTGTCTCCGCCCACACCAGTTCCCATTCTGTACCCCCCTCCCCCACACACATCTGCCCTCCCCACACACGTTCCCACTCTGTACCCCCCTACACACACAAACCAGTTCCCCCTCTGTACACAGTGAAATGTAAACTTGACAACAGAGTAATTTTTTTAATTCCTTGTGACAGGCTGCAGCACTGAGCGTCCTGTTTGTGCATCCGCTGTGTACCTGAGCCGGCGGCGGTGGGGGCTTTTCTGGGGGGAGGCGGTGCTGCTGCCCGTCTGCCTGCTCCTCTAGCGGGGGATCCCCGGGTGGCCAGGAGGGGGGGAGAGATCGCGGCGAGCCTGGGCTTGCATGCAGGGCTTCCACCGCACCCGACTTGCCATCATGTTCGTGTCATGAAGTTTGCAGGGAGCTCTCTGCTGCCACCAGTGGCCGCTGTCCGCCTATGCGCTCCTCCCGTGTACTACTTCTGTGCTCAGCCCAGCTTGGCTCTGTGTCTCAGCCATGTCATCAGGCAACGGCGCTGCGGGCTGGGGATGGCGTGGTGAGGAAGGTGGTGTCTCCACAGGTGCAAACCGCCCTCTAGCCTGGCGGCTGGCGCCGTAAGGCATGTTTTTAAAAAATTCCAGTCCAGGAGGTATTTTAACGATCCAAATCCCCAGCGAGTGGCTGGGGCTCCGGGTTTTGCCGCTCCCCCTACCCTGGCGCTCTAGGCAGCCGCCTGACTTGCCTATGCCTAGCGCCGGCCCTGGGTACTGCCTAGGCACAATTATCACTTCCCAATGTCCCCTGCATAGAAAATCTTCACTTTTTGGATTCAGCTACACATTAAAAAAACATATATTTGGATTAAAAGGTGATAATGGCCTTACAGCGTTAGCTTCTGAAATCTGAAATTCAAAGGTGCTCTTTTTATTTGTCTCACTTTTTCATCATCACACAATCCCACAACCCAGACAAGCTTTTTAATACTTTAAATTCCCTTCTTTGTCCTCTGACTCCTCCTCCTACTTCCTGTCTATTGTTTGAAGGCCACTGAGAAAATTTACCACATACAGAAAACCTTTGTAAAACAACCCAGCATGCCACTACAACCCTTCTTTAGCCTTCTTTCTAACAAACTTCCTTCCCTAGACTGAAGAAAAGCTTTCTCCATAAATTTTTAAATCATATCATAATATCTGATCTTTTTATCACTAGTCCTTCCCTTTTCATCTTAATCATTTTCATGTTATTTCCCTAATCCTTTCTCATTCTTCATTTCTGCTGTAACATCAGTCTATAACTTAATTAAAGTAACCCTGCCAGTAGCCTAAAAAAATCTAAATACTGGTTCCATGAAATAAAAAAGCTCTTATACTCACCTCACCCACAGCCCAAGTCTCTGATATCTCTCTGATCCGGTGCTGCAGTCTCTGCCAGTCTCTTAAGCATTTAACCCTTCTATGTGTGTTTGATGCCTATGTCTCCTTCTGTGTGCAAAGGTTCTATCCTCCAACCCCTACATCACTTCTGTGTCCTGGAGGAAGGAAAAACAGCATACGATGGGGGACCCAGGCATCCGCCACCGCCACAAGTAATAGACGTCAAATAGACTGATGAAGGCTGACATGCTTGAAAGGAGGGACAGGTAAGAGACGGATAGGTAGGTATAACAGTTTTTTTTATAGGGGATCCTGATTATTATTTGATTTAATTTGATTGACAGAGTTGCTTTGACATTGGCATTGAAGTCGACATTAACAAATTTGACATCCTAAATACAAAATCTAAAGGCCACAACTACATTCTCATTCTTGTTGTTGTGTCCTCACCTTTCACATTGTTTTTTACATAGGAGATGAAAGTCCTATTAAAATCTGACATAGTCAGTGGTAGGTTGATTTTTTTGTTGAAAAATAATTATGCCATTGTGTGATCATTCATAGACAACTACAACTCACAATTGTCAGTGATGACAAACAAATCAGTGGGGATGTTAACAGTGTGACTGACTCCAGCAAACTGAAATCACTTGCAAGCAAATTGTACGCGTTAAAAGCAGGGACATTTTCATATTTTTGTTATCCCAAACAATATTTGGTATGAGACACATCTCTCTTTTACTTCTCACATACAATAAAATGTGTTTAATTTCAGTATACCTCCTAAATGTTGGAAAATGTATACCAAATTAAAGTGTACACTAACTGCCATGACCCAATGCAGTATGATACTTGTGTGAAACAAGTAAGTTTACAATCACAAAGCAAGCTTGTATTTCATTGTACATGCAGTACTATACTATAAAGTACAATTAAAATACTACTTCTGAAAAAACTGTTTTGCCTACCTTATCGGCCATAATCATTGAAGATCCACCATGAATTCCTAAAATAGGGGTGAGTGTCTGGGCAGATATAAAGTCCAAAATTTGAGCAATAGCCTCCTGGTCAGTGTCATCACCAAATACAACGCCTTGCACTTTTTTGTCTTGCATGAGGTCACAAATTCGTGTGATTATACTCTTCGGATCAGACTCATTCATCGTAACCAAAGCCACTCTTGGTGTCACTGACAAATTGTGGAAGTCATCTTTTTCGTGGACATCTTTGATGGCTACCTCGTCTGAGGTGCCTACCAGAATAACCGCAATGTCCATACTGGGATGTTTCTGGGCATAGGACCCCATGTAGAAAAGAATCAAGAGGCTGATTTTTAAGACAAAACAGGCTTCTGTAGGCCTCATCTTCAACTCTTATTCTCCCTGTAAAAAACAACATTATGTTAAATAAGAAACATTATTATTATTATTATTATACAGGATTTATATAGCGCCAACAGTTTACACAGCACTTTACATCAGGGAAGACAGTACATTCACAATACAAATCAATACAGGAGGGATCAGAGGGCCCTGCTCGTAAAAGCTTACAATCTAGAAACATATTTTTAATATGGGACAGATAAAACAAGAGAAAGACTGATAGATACATGTATACATAGCACCAGAAATAGCTAAACAAATACATAATTGAAATAATTCCATTTTAATATTTTAGGCCAAATTCTAGGCAGAAATAAAAGACACAAATTAATGCAGCTCTGCATAGGTGTGCGCAGCCTATTGCATTAGGGTGTGCACCCCAAAGTTTAAACGCACATCAATGCCACCTGCTGTCACAGGAAGGAAGCTCTGGTGGTGGGAGACAGTTGACTGGGACCATATTAAATACGGGTGCAATGTGTTCCTAAAGTTGAACCTAGCCTTTAATATAATGGGGACATTTGCACTGGCCACTGGCACCCCCAACCACCCACCTGGTTCTGCCCCTAGATAATGCTAATGCACATGGGATGATTAGGGTGTGCCCAGGCACATCCGGCACACCCTGTGCGCATGCCTATGCAGCTCTGTAATCATTAATACATAATTAAATGTAGTTTAATATGGAAACATACTAAATACCTAAACCTGACCTGGTATCAGTACTTGCAGTTCATGTATAACAGATCTGGAGTGTGAGGGGAAGAAGCGGTACAAGGAGCCAATCAGTTTAGGCACTGACAGAAAGCATTGTGTTAGGAAGAGGAAGCAGGGGTGACAGAGAGATAAGCTATCAATGTGCTTCTTCCCATTTCACTATCCAGTAACAGGTCGGGCAAGCGCAGGATGACCTGGGCTCAGAGGAAGTGGGTTGAATGATATTAATCCTTAATAGCAGCATTTAAAAAATCTGTTTTTTTTTTTGGATTCTGCTCTAACAAATGTTTGAAACCTCTACAACAAACACTGAACCATATTAATTAGTTTCTAACAAACCTTAAAGCTATTAAACTTTACAGTTTACGACTCCTTAATCACACTCTAATCACACTCAGGGTTTCTGAAACTGTGGGGTGCCATACCATTGGAGTGGGTGCAATAAGCAGTACAAATGTCCTGGCTGATAAGACAAACAATCACTATGGTATTGCATCCATATTCCCATAGTAATCTAATAGGACAGCTGTATAAAAGTGCCAGTATCCCATTTCCTTTCCGACATGCCTCTCTTCCCTTATTTGTCATATTTTAATATCCTTAGAGAGCATAGAAGGAGCTTACTTCTCTGTTTCATATTTCCATCACAGCCTTTAATGTAAAGGCCTGGCTATTCATACACCAGGATACATTGGGTAATGCATTTCAGTGACCTTACAAAGGTGTCCAGGCAGTGGTTGCTGCCCCATAAAATGCTTTTTGTTTAAGGTCTACTGACACAGTTCTTGCCCAAAGAATACCAGATTTGGAATATACTCTCTCAATCCCACAAGGACACCTCAGGCAACAGCTGTTTGACTGCTCTCTTAAGACCTCACCAGCATTCACTAAATCCTGATCTTGTGCCCTACTGACTTTATAGCCAACCCCATGTATACATTGTTACCACATCTGACATTACTCCGCCTATGTACAGTATCTAAAATTACTAATCTAGAACCTTGTGAATAACACAAAGAAGCCATTCCACCACTGTGATGCTGTAACAAGGATGAAGAATAGTGTTACTACTAGGGATGAGCTTTGAGTTTGAGTAGAACTCATGTTCGACTCGAACATTGCCTGTTCGCCGAATAGCGAACTATTTGGGGTGTTTGCGGCAAGTTCGTGTGAACTTTAGAACCCTGTTAAAGTCTATGGGACTCGAAAGTTTGAAATCTAAAGTGCAAATTTTAAAGGCTAATATGCAAGTTATTGTAATAAAAAGTGTTTGGGAACCTGGATCCTGCCCCAGGGGACATGTATCAATGCAAAAAAAAAGTTTTAAAAACTGCAGTTTTTTTGGCAGCAGTGATTTTAATAATTTCTTTAAGTGAACCAATAAAAGTGAAATATGAAAGTAGCGCTTGTTTCCCATGCTTAGAACTGTCCCTGCACAAAGTGTAATTTCTGAAGGAAAAAAAGTAATTTAAAATCACTCGTGGCTATAATGAATTGTCGGCTCCCGGCAATACAAAAAAAAGTCATTCATAAAAAAAAAATGTGTGGGGGTCCACGGCATTTAAAAAAAAAAAAATTGGGGTGGAGTTCCCATTATAATCCATACCAGACTTGAAGGGCCTGGTAATTGAATTTGGGGGGACCCCCACGCATTCTTTTTTTATGAATGACTTTTCTCTGTATTGCTGGTATCCGACAATTCATTATAGCCATGAGTGATTTTAAATTACTGTTTTTCCTTCAGAAATTACATTTTGTGCAGGGACAGTTCTAAGCACAGGAAACAAGCGCTACTTTACAGGCATACTATACACCCCCCCTCCCCCCTAGGTACGAAAACGAATATTTCAATTTTATTGTTTCACTTTAAGCATTATTAAAATCACTGCTCCTGAAAACACTTCAGTTTTTTAAAACTTTTTTTGCATTGATACATGTCCCCTGGGGCAGGACCCAGGTCCCCAAACAATCCCCTGGGGCAGGACCCGGGTCCCCAAACAATCCCCTGGGGCAGGACCCGGGTCCCCAAACACTCCCCTGGGGCAGGACCCGGGTCCCCAAACACTCCCCTGGGGCAGGACCCGGGTCCCCAAACACTCCCCTGGGGCAGGACCCGGGTCCCCAAACACTCCCCTGGGGCAGGACCCGGGTCCCCAAACACTTTTTAGGACAATAACTTGCATATTAGCCTTTAAAATTAGTACTTTAGATTTCAAATGTTCGAGTCCCATAGACTTTAACAGGGTTCTAAAGTTCACACAAACTTTTGGTCTGTTCGCAGGTTCTGGTGCGAACTGAACCCAGGGGTGTTCGGCTCATCCCTAGTTACCACGCTCATGTATGATGTATTTGCTTGCACTACAGTGGGATGAAATGATGTTGCATGGGGCATGGCTATCAGCACTGTCACACCTTGGTCACACCTAGTCCTGTCAACTGCTTTTTGGAATGACAATATTGCCTCTGTTGCTGAAATCCTCCCCATGTGAGATGTGTCTGAGTTTTTGACAGAAACAAAAAAGAAGGAGTATTTGATTCAGATTTTTTTTTTGAGACTTGTATATCACATAGTATGCTGGATTTGGGACTTTTAAGGACCGTCACGGGAGCTTTTTGATGTATTTTAAGAGTGGTGCCTCTCAGCCCAAGACCCTCTGAGAAAATAAAAGCACAGGACCCCAAACCAAAGGAGCCACATAGCCAGTAAGTAAAACCAGACATGTCAATTGAAAAATTCCTAAACCTGCAGTTGATCCACAGAAATGTGGAATAAAATGTTTGCTCCAATAGGAAACAAACATTTCTTCCTGACCCACAAATGCAAATGGATAGTGTCTCTGATCAATTATCCATGATGGAAGGAGTTTGTTTAAGCCAGCTTCTGTAGAATACTTTTTCAAATATTTACAGAAAATAACGTATTTCATGTATTTTACAGTGGGCTTAAAGCGAACAACTGCCACTGAGTTTATATGGACCAAAGAGGATACAAGAAATGAAAGGTGATCATATCCCCATCTTAATAATCACTTAAGGGTAAACAAATCTAGTTCACTTTACCGTCTCTCATATATGAGGTACTCAATGTCACCTTATTTGAATGGTATTGGGGGAGAAGCTGCAGGAGAGTACGCTGGATGGATGTCCTTGTAAAGGAAATCAGAGGCATTCTCAGATGTTCTTTGGCACTATGAACCATCTCTAAATTAACACTGGAGAAGTGGTAGTCCTGCTTAACAGGGAAACCATTAAAACTAGCTCAAACACATTGATCCAATCCATTACCTATACATTGTCAGCTCAAAGTGAGGATACCTAATTTGAACATGAAGAGGATTTATATCTGATACATTGATAAAAAAAATCTCTCACTGAAGTACTCACTTTTGTGCTTTTCAAGGGTATGAAAGTAATTAAAGTGGTTTTAAAGGTAAAAGGTTGTAACCCTAAAAGGGGTTGTAAAGGTACAATTTTTATTTCCTAAATGTCTTCCTTTACCTTAGTGCAGTCCTCCTTCACTTATCTCATCCTTCTCCTCGCCCCCTCTCTCGGACTACGGGAGAGTCAGGGCGCTCTCTACGTTGCAGATAAAGAAAGGAGCTGTGTGTTAGTGGGCGTCCTGACTCTCCTGTATTCCGAGGGAGGGGGCGAGCACGCCACTCCACATCAGGGAGAAAGCCTTGCATTACTGTGTGAAGTTACAGACAGAAGAACAGGAAATGAGAATTTCTCAGAAGAAATAAGGACATTTAAAAGCAAAATGGAAGGATGAGGTGAGTGAAGGAGGACTGCACTAAGGTAAGGGAAGCTATTTAGGAAAAAATTGTACCTTTACAACCCCTTTAATGCGTTCTGTACATTGAGTTAAAATAAAACTTTCTCTGTGAAGCCCGCCCAGCCCTTATAATTACCCAAGCCCAAACTTGATTCAGAGCTGTGCACGGAATCAGCAGCTCTTTTTGCTCTTTCTCTCTTTACTGGGCAGAGAGGCAGCAGCGGGAGACATTGGCACCTTCTGCTGTCAATCACTACCATTAAGGAGAGAGAGGGGGTGGGGCCAAAGTACACACAGAGCATGGCTCAGGAGAAAGCCTGCATTAGTGCCCCCATAGCAAGGGGTTTGCTATGGGGGCACTCGGCAAGGAGGAGAAGCCAGAAACACTAGTGGGGGGACCCCAGAAGAGGAAGTCTATTGCACAGAGCAGGTAAGTGTAACATGTTTGTTACTTAACCAGTTAAGGACCGCCGCATGTACATTTACGTCGGCAGAATGGCACCGACAGGCACATCAACGTATATATACGTTGGTGCCTTGAGGGGGTTCGGGGGTCCGATCGGACCCCCCCCCCGTACATGCGGCGGTTCCTTTAGCTCCGGGAGCGATCCGGGATGAGGGGGCGGCTACTCGTTTTCAGCCACCCCCTCGCGATCGCTCCCAGCCAATGCGCGCGCCCGCCAGCCTCTTCCTGTGCTAAGTGTAAACACAGGAAGAGGGAAGTGCTGTGTTCCTCCTCGTGTCGGTCTTTTCGTCCGACGCCGAGGAGAGAACACATCACACAGTAAGTTGCACCTAACAGTACACTGACACAGGTACACATAGGCACACTTAACCCCTTCCTGTCACCGCCGATCGCCCCCCCCCAGTCCACTGTAACATTGTGTCACTGAATACAGTTATCATTTATTTCTGATAACTGCATTTAGTGTCAGTGTTGCAGTAAAAAGTGTCAGGGCAGTTAGTCTTAGCCCCCTTTAGGTCTAGGGTAGCCCCCTACCCCCCCCTAATAAAGGTTTAACCCCTTGATCACTGCCCTAGTTAACCCCTTCACCCCCTATTGCCAGTGTCACTAAGCGATCGATTTTCTGATCGCTGTATTAGTGTCACTGTTGCCGCTAGGCAGTTAGTTTTTTTTGAGGTTCGCCGCCAGGTTTATATAGCGCTAGGTACCCCCATAAATAAAGTTTTTAACCCCTGATTGCCCCTAGAGTTAACCCTTTCACCAGTGATCACCATATAAGTGTCACTGGTGACGCAGGTTAGCCAGTTCGTTATTTAGGTTTTTAGAAAGCTTTAGGTACCCCCATATATTACCATACAAAGGTTTTAACCCCCTGATTGCCCCTTAGTTAACCCTTTCACCAGTGATCACCGTATAAGTGTTACGGTTGACGCTGGTTACTTAGTTTGCTGTTTATAGCATCAGCGCACCCGCCGTATATTACCCAATAAAGGTTTAACCCCCTGATCGCCCGGCGGGTGATTTAAATTAAATTTTAGCGCCAGTTAGGGTGTGCATCGCCCCAGGCAGTGTTCGGTTAGTGCCAGTAACGCTTACACCCACTCGCAAAGCATACACCCCCCTTAGTGGTATAGTATCTGAACAGATCTATACCTGATCTGATCAGATCTATACTAGCGTACCCAGCAGTTTAGGGTACCCAAAAACGCATTGTTAGCGGAATCAGTCCAGATACCCGCTAGCACTTGCGTTTTGCCCCTCTGCCCAGCCCAACCCACCCAAGTGCAGTATCGATCGATCACTGTCACTTCAAAAACACATCACACACAACTGCAGCGTTCGCAGAGACAGGCCTGATCCCTGCGATCGCTAACAGTTTTTTTGAAGCGTTTTCTACATTTGCCTTTCTATAGCCAGGTGCTTTTTTTACCCGTGAATCATCACCAGTCTACAACTAAATTTAGAGCCCAAAATGGCAAAGCGGATGTACAGTGGTGAAGAGGCTGTTAGGTTCATGTGCATGTCGTCAGATGATGATGAGGAGGTCACGCATCTGACAGATTCGGGCTCAGAATATGATCCTGTTTACGACAGCGGCTCCATGTCAGATAGCTCGGACGACGGAGTAGTGGTCCCTGCTAAGGCCAGGCGCACCCGACCCCGTTCTAAGGTTGTTGAGGAGCAAGAACCGCAGGACCCTTGTATGGAGCAGAGAGCGAGTACTAGCGCCGCTATTCCTTTTGGTGGATTGGCAAGCACCAGCGGCCTAGTACACCCTGGTCGTTCATCCAGCACTGCAGTATCACGTGGTGACGTGGCGAGTCCCATAAGTGCAGTTCAAGCTGGCGAGGTGGCAAGCACAAGTAGTGACCCGCTGCCACCAAGAAGAAAACAAAGACAGGCCCGTCGTGCCCATAGTGCCCTTCCTGCAGAATTCGCCTATCCTGATTGGGTCCCCACCACTTCTGCAGCACCCGTACTTCCCCCATTCACTGGCAAACCCGGAATTCAGGTGGATACAGCGAATTTTATGCCACTTGATTTTTATTCGCTGTATTTCACAGAAGATCTCTATAGATCTATTGTGGACCAGACTAATTTATATGCTGGTACCTACATCGCCGCTAATCCCCAGACCCTCCTTGCCAAAGAATGGAAACCTCTTGAGGTTTCCGAATTTAAGACCTTTCTGGGCCTTACCCTCAATATGGGCATACACAAATTTCCTCAATTGCGCATGTATTGGTCCACAGAGCCAATTGACCAAATGCCCATATTCTCTGTTCACATGGCCAGGAAACGATACGAGATGATCCTGCGGTTCCTGCATTTCAGCGACAATGCACTCTGTCGTCCACGTGGAGACCCTGAATTTGACCGGCTCTACAAAATTCGGCCCCTCATAAACCATTTCAACGAACGTTATGCAGCCTTGTTTAATCCCCAGCAAGTTGTCTGCGTTGACGAGTCCCTGGTTAAATTTGCTGGCCGCTTGTCTTTCAAGCAGTTCCTTCCCAGCAAGCGTGCCAGATACGGGGTCAAGCTCTATAAGCTCTGTGACAGGGCAACAGGCTACACATGGAGCTTTAGGATTTATGAGGGCAAAGATAGTCACGTAGAGCCGGAAGGATGCCCAGATTACATGGGGAGCGCTGGCAAGATTGTCTGGGACTTGGTGTTACCCTTATTCGGAAAGGGGTACCACTTGTATGTGGACAATTATTACAGCAGCGTGCCACTTTTTAGTCACTTGTTTGATCATCAGATTGGAGCATGTGGCACCGTGCGACCTAATCGCCGGGGCTTTCCCCAGCGGCTTGTAGATGCCCGTATAAAGCTGGGGGCGAGAGCCTGCTGCAGATGTAATAATTTGCTCGCTGTGAAGTGGCGGGACAATAAGAATGTTTTCCTTCTTACCACCCTTCACGCAGACACGACAGTACAAATTCGTACGGCGACTGGTGTTGTGGAGAAACCCCTCTGTGTCCACGAATATAACCAAAATATGGGAGGGGTGGACCTCAACGACCAGTTGATGGCGCCGTATCATATTGCCCGTAAATCGAGACGCTGGTACAAAAAAGTGTCTCTACATTTATTCCAATTGACTTTGCTGAATGCTTTTGTCTTATACAAAACTTCAGGACAGAATGGATCCTTCCTCCAATTCCAGAAGGATATCATCAACGGACTCCTGTATCCAGGAGGTTTTCCACCTCACCATCCCCTACCAAATGCAGTAAGCCGACTGCATGAGAGGCATTTTATATATGCCCTCGAGAGTACCCCTACCCAACGAGCCCCCCAAAGAAGATGTCGTGTCTGTAGCAAGCGCGGATTTAGGTGTGACACCCGTTATTTTTGTCCCCGATGTCCTGCCGATCCTGGTCTTTGTATTGGCAAATGTTTTGAACGCTTCCACACACTAGTGAAGTATTAGCGTAGGGCAAAACATATCACAGGCTAGGCACACGTACACAGGGTCTCCCAAGATGCCATCGCATTTTGAGAGACCCAAACCTGGAACCGAAAAGTTGAACAGTTACAGTTACAAAAAAAAGTGTAAAAAAAAAAGTAAAAAGTAAAACACAAAAAAAATATAAAATAAAAAAAACAAAAATAGTTGTCGTTTTTATTGTTCTCTCCCTCTCTATTCTCTCTCTATTGTTCTGCTCTTTTTTACTCTATTTTATTCTGCAAAGTTTTATTGTTTTGTTTTTTCATGCTTGCTTTTCAGGTAAGTAATTTACTTTACTGTTTTCAGGTACGCCATTCAGCTGTTGCGCGGACTTATTTATCTTGACAGCAACGGCGTTTGCTCCCACGATATATAAAGCCGTGACTCCAGTGCTGTAGGAGGTGATTTCACCACCACAGTTAAAAAAAGAGCATATATGCCGAAGCATGGGGGCACTAGGGGTGGAGGAGCGATTTTGCTCCTAATGCCGCGTACATACGGTTGACATTCCTACGGAGGCTTTCCCGTGGAAAAGTCTGATCATGTGTACACGGCATAGAAAAGTCTGACCATGTGTACACGGCATAGAAAAGTCCAACCGTGTGTACGCGGCATAACTTTTTTGCGGGAGGATGCCCCCATGCTTCGGCATATATATATATATATATATATATATATATATATATATATATATATATATATTAGGCACAGGTTGCGTTAAAAAAAATGTTTTATTTTTTACTATGTTTTTTTTATTGGTATTTGCTTTGCAGGTATGGTATGATCTTACTGTTATACTGTAATGTTACTTTGTTTTAATGTTAACCATCATTTGCTTAGCAGGTACGCCATTCAGTTGCAGCGCGGATTTATTTAGCGTGACAGCAACAGCGTTTGCTCCCACGATATATATAAAGCTGCGACTCCAACGCTGTAGGAGGTGATTTCACCACCACAGTCCAAAAAAGAGCATATATGCCGAAGCATGGGGGCATTAGGGGCGGAGGAGCGATTTTGCTCCTAATGCCGCGTACATACGGTTGACCCACCTACGGAGGCCTTACCCGTGGAGAAGTCTGACCATGTGTACACGGCATAGAAAAGTCCGACCGTGTGTACGCGGCATAGAAAAGTCCGACCGTGTGTACGCGGCATAACTTTTTTGCGGGAGGATGCCCCCATGCTTCGGCATATATAAATTCACTCCTCACTACCTATCACAGTTTCGAAGGCCATAAAATGTCAAAATAGCACAAAAAAAAAACCAAATGACCCCAATTTGGAAAGTAGACACCCCAAGGAAACTACTGAGAGGCATGTTGAGTCCATAGATTTTTTTTTTTTTGTCCAAAGTGATTGAATAATGACAAAAAAATAAATAAAAAATAAAAAATTTGCCACTAAATGATATATTGCTCACACATGCCATGGTTATATGTGGAGTTGCACCCTAAAATACATTCTGCTGCTTCTCCTGAGTATGGGGATACCACATGTGTGGGACTTTTTGGGAGCCTAGCCGCGTACGGGACCCCGAAAACCAAGCACCGGCTTCAGCATTTCTAAGGACGCAAATTTTTGATTTCACTCCGCACTACCTATCACAGTTTCGAAGGCCATAAAATGCCAAAATGGCACAAAACCCCCCCAAATGACCCCATTTTGGAAAGTAGACACCCCAAGCTATTTGTTAAGAGGCATATTGAGTCCATGGAATATTTTTTTTTTTGCCCCAAGTGATTGAATAATGACCAAAAAAAATAATAAAAAAAAAAAATGTACAAAACATTGTCACTAAATGATATATTTCTCACACATGCCATGGTTATATGTGGAATTGCACCCCAAAATACATTCTGCTGCTTCTCCTGAGTACGGGGATACCACATGTGTGGGACTTTTTGGGAGCCTAGCCGCGTATGAGACCCCGAAAACCAATCACCGCCTTCAAGATTTCTAAGGACATAAATTTTTGATTTCACTCACACAAATCTTGAAGGTAGTGCTTGGATTTCGGGGCCCCGTACGCGGATAGGCTCCCAAAAAGTCCCACACATGTGGTATCCCTGTACTCAGGAGAAGCAGCAGAATGTATTTTGGGGTGCAATTCCACATATGCCCATGGCATGTGTGAGAAATATATCATTTAGTGACAAAGTTTTGTAATTTTTTTTTTTTGGTCATTATTCAATGACTTGGGACCAAAAAAAAAAATATTCCATGGACTCAACATGCCTCTCAGCAAATAGCTTGGGGTGTCTTCTTTCCAAAATGGGGTCATTTGGGGGGGTTGTGTGCCATCTTGGCATTTTATGGCCTTCAAAACTGTGATAGGTAGTGAGGAGTGAAATCAAAAATGTATGCCCTTAGAAAGCCTGAGGCGGTGATTGGTTTTCGGGGCCCCGTACACGGCTAGGCTCCCAAAAAGTCCCACACATGTGGTATCCCCGTACTCAGGAGAAGCAGCAGAATGTATTTTGGGGTGCAATTCCACATATGCCCATGGCATGTGTGAGAAATATATAATTTAGTGACAACGTTTTGTAATTTTTTTTTTTTGGTCATTATTCAATGACTTGGGACCAAAAAAAAAAATATTCCATGGACTCAACATGCCTCTCAGCAAATAGCTTGGGGTGTCTTCTTTCCAAAATGGGGTCATTTGGGGGGGTTGTGTGCCATCTTGGCATTTTATGGCCTTCAAAACTGTGATAGGTAGTGAGGAGTGAAATCAAAAATGTATGCCCTTAGAAAGCCTGAGGCGGTGATTGGTTTTCGGGGCCCCGTACGCGGCTAGGCTCCCAAAAAGTCCCACACATGTGGTATCCCCGTACTCAGGAGAAGCAGCAGAATGTATTTTGGGGTGCAATTCCACATATGCCCATGGCATGTGTGAGAAATATATCATTTAGTGACAACGTTTTGTAATTTTTTTTTTTTGGTCATTATTCAATGACTTGGGACCAAAAAAAAAAATATTCAATGGACTCAACATGCCTCTTAGCAGTTTCCTTGGGGTGTCTACTTTCCAAAATGGGGTCATTTGGGGGGGTTTTGTGCTATTTTGGCATTTTATGGCCTTCGAAACTGTGATAGGTAGTGAGGAGTGAAATCAAAAATTTGCGCCCTTAGAAATGCTGAAGGCGGTGCTTGGTTTTTGGGGTCCCGTATGCGGCTAAGCTCCCAAAAAGTCCCAAACATGTGGTATCCCCATACTCAGGAGAAGCAGCAGAATGTATTTTGGGGTGCAATTCCACATATAACCATATCATGTGTGAGCAATATATCATTTAGTGACAACTTTTTGTAAACATTTTTTATTTTAATTTTTTTTGGTCATTATTCAATGACTTGGGACCAAAAAAAAAAATATTCAATGGACTCAACATGCCTCTCAGCAGTTTCCTTGGGGTGTCTACTTTCCAAAATGGGGTCATTTGGGGGGGTTTTGTACTGCCCTGCCATTTTAGCACCTCAAGAAATGAGGTGGACAGTCATAAAATAAAAGCTGTGTAAATTCCAGAAAATGTATCCTAGTTTGTAGACGCTATAACTTTTGCGAAAACCAATAAATATACGCTTATTGCGATTTTTTTTACTAAAGACATGTGGCTGAATACATTTTGGCCTAAATGTTTGACTAAAATTTAGTTTATTCGATATTTTTTACTTGTTGTTATAAGAAAAATCTTTTTTTTTCAAAATTTTCGGTCTTTTTCCGTTTATATCGCAAAAAATAAAAATCGCAGAGGCAATCAAATACCATCAAAAGAAAGCTCTATTTGTGGGAAGAAAAGGACGCAAATTTCGTTTCGGTAGAACATTGCATGACCGCGCAATTACCAGTTAAAGCAGCGCACTGACAAATTGTAAAAACACCTTGGGTCTTTAGCCTGCATATTGGTCCGGGTCTTAAGTGGTTAACATATCGTTTAGAATCCCTTTAAGGAACATGAAACAAATGTGTGTTCTTTTCATTTATTGTCTTTTCTAAGTGGGCAGCTCCCTTCTCCAGATGTGTTGTGGAGTGACAGACATCCCAACCTGCAAAAGCTAATTTCAGGGACGTGGCAAACTTATCCCCACCCCAATTAAATAAAGCCTGATCAGTGCCAATTAAATGCAGCTATACCAGTGCAGACATCTCAATGCTCCTGCGACTCGCAGGAGCCTCCCGCATTTGACATCGGGCTCACAAACATTGGTGATTAGCCACTTAAGAACTGGACCTTTAGGCAGCTAAAGGACCCGGCCAGGTTGTGCGATTCAGCACTGCGTCACTTTAACAGACAATTGCGCGGTCGTGTGACGTGGCTCCCAAACAAAATCGGCGTCCTTTTTTCCCAACAAATAGAGATTTCTTTTGGTGGTATTTAATCACCTCTGTGGTTTTTATTTTTTGCGCTATAAATAAGAAGGCAAGTATGGTGGCCTGAGTTTATGGGAGGAGCCCGGAGGGTATTTAAGCAGCCCACTCACACATGCTCTTTATCGGTTCAGTGTGCAGTACTACACGTCACTGGGCCGACTCTTCCCAGCTCACCTCATGTCCGTGAGTCTGCCCATTCAATCGCATTCGACATCGCAAGTGCATTGCGGCTTCTCCGTTCATGGTCTTCGACGGCGGTTCCCGCTTACTGTCGCAGGTTGTATTCAAACCTTTTGTATCATGTGCAATCTTGCAATTCGTTATGCTTCCTATCCTGCATTTCTTTTGTAAAAATCTGCCTCTGAGTTATTGTTGCTCATGTTCTAACATCTTAGTTACAAGTTTGGTACATTTGTAAATTCCTCCTGCCAAATAAACTATTTATTTGTATATTCAGTGTCCATGCTTGCTGTCTCATTCATTTGGAGATTAGCATATATTCTTTGTATGGGTTCTTTGGCAGATTGAGGTGGTAATTGAACTCACCTGCTGCCTTGTCTGCACTTTATTAGCCTGGGGGGATGGGTGGCTGGTAGGTGTTCAGTTTCACAGCAAGGAGTAGCATACACTCTACAACCAATTCACAGCAGATTTGTTCAACACTCCTTACTTCCGATTCGTATCGGATTTGTTTCATGCATTTTACAACCGTTTTTGTATCAGTCATTTCTCTTTATAACCGTTTTGTGTCAGATACATGGCATACTTTCCACCATTGCCATTCTATGTTTCCCCCATGCCGTGCGTTTTAGTTTCCGCAGTGGAACTTACGAATTGTTTGTACACGGTTCTTCTCTCTCATTTATTTACCAAAGTTATTGCCTGTGCGTCATGCATGGCGCCACACCACACCACCCCACACTCTTCGGATGTGTTGCATATCCACTTCAGTCCAAGCAAACCCAGTTGCATGTTCACTGTCCCAGGTAGGATTTGTTAGCTTGTTTGTCATGTTAAAATTCGTGGCCACTCATGGTGTCACCCGCATCATATGTTCGGTTCCCACAGTGGAGCTTATAAAATATTCGTACGCACTTCTCGTGTTCTATTTTCTACACCAAACCTTGTTGTTTTGCCCCATGCATGGCATCACGCTACACCTTTCTTACATGTTTCACTCCAGCCACAGTCCGCCGCAAACTCACTCGCATGGCCCACTGTCGCAAGTAAAATTTGTTATTACATTCTTTATGTCCTATCAATTTGCTACTATTTGTTGTCTCCCATATCGTTCATTAGTGGCCCCTATGGAACCTACGATTCAAACAGGCATTGTCCTTCTACCCTATACTGCTTGCTTAAGGTACAAAAAAACAGGTGTTTCTATCCTTTCTCAGTAACCCAATTCTTATTGATTGAGACCTTGCGGACACCATTGCAAACACAATATCGTCTCAGCAACCTGACACCCGTTCAGACCTTTGCAGCCATACATAGTCATCTAAGCAGCCTGAAACTCACTTGAGACCATTGCAAATGCAACATCATCTCAGCAACCCCTCACTTGTTGAGACCCGTGCAACCACACAAGGCCATCTCAAAACAACCTCATAATCATCGAGACCTTTGCAACCGTGCAATATCGTCTCAGCAAACCAGACTGAGACCCTTGCTACCACGCAATGCCATCTCAAAACAAACCTCATAATCATCGAGACCTTTGCAACCGGGCAATATCATCTCAGCAAACCAGACTGAGACCCTTGCTACCACGCAATGCCATCTCAAAACAAACCTCATAATCATCGAGACCTTTGCAACCACGCAACATCGTTTCAGCAAACCAGACTGACACCCTTGCAACCACGCAATGCCGTCTCAAAACAAACCTTCATACTCGAGGCCCCTGCAACCACACAATATCATCCCAGCAACCTGACACTCACTGACACCCTTGCAACCACATAAAATTGTCTGCAGTAGTATAAAACACTCTGCAGCGCGCACCACGTGCAAACCCGAATACAAACTAAACCTGCAAACACACCTCAGTGACAAACAATTAGCCACACAAACACACAGTGGCACCTAGTTGGCCATTCATCTTTAGTGGCACACGGGCCACTCATCTTTTCCCTGTATTTTTCCCTGCAGTTAGTTCAGGTTTCCATCCAGCACCAGCGAGTGCACGTTGGTCTGCGAGTGCACGTTGGTCAGCGAGTGCACGTTGGTCAGCGAGTGCATGTTGGTCAGTGAGTGCACGTATATCGTCTTGTTGAGCACCTGTATATTGTCTTGATTTTCTCATACCAATGCAAGATCCAGTCCAAGTTCTCAAACTAGACCAAGCATCAGCAGCAGACTTAGCTATGTGGGACAACTTCCCCACCTGATAGAACAGCATTTCAATCTTCATCCCGGCAGTGTCAGCCAAGCCACCACAGGCTTTTGCGTGCATTTTTCGTCTGCCACTGGTTCTCCAAATCTTGGCCCCCAGAAATTCTCTTAAATTTCTGCAATAAGCAAAAAATTCGCAATAAGCGTTTATCGGTTGGTTTGCGCAAAATTTATAGCGTTTACAAAATAGGGGATGGTTTTATTGCATTTTTATAAAAAAAAAAATGTATACTAATGGCGGCGATCAGCAATTTCTTTAGTGACTGTGACATAATGGCGGACACTTCGGACAGTTTTGACACATTTTTGGGACCATTGTCATTTTCACAGCAAAAAATGCATTTAAAATGGATTGTTTATTGTGAAAATGACAGTGCAGTTGGGGAGTTAACCACAAGGGGGCGCTAAAGGGGTCATGTGTGACCTCATTTGTGTTACTAACTGTAGGGGGGTGTGGCTGTAGGCAATGCTGTATTCTGGCCTAGGCCAACAAGGCCCAGGTCTAGGGCAGCACTTTGCAGGGGGGCAGCACGGACAGTGTCTCCGCCGGCTTGCACTACACTGTTAGGCAAATTAGTTTAGCGCCCTCATAAATCGGCTACACTGCTTCCAGTATGTGGGTGGTAGGCATTCTGCAACTGTGTGTGTGGGGGTCGCTTCAAATTTTTTACCATCCCTGTCCCATTGCAGAGATTTCCCTTCACTTCCTGTCCCATAGCCAAACAGGAAGTGAGAGGAAATCTATGCAAATTAAGGGAATCCATTCCCCCCCCCCCAGGTCATCAGAACTAGAGTCTCCACTTGAAAATTTCAGGTGGGTTTTAAACCGCAAGAGTTGTGGCCTTGACAGGAAGGGGTGGGTCATATTTAAATTAGGGGGTGCACGAGTTTAGTCAGGCATAGGGCAGCACAAAACCTAAATACACCCCTGGCTGTAGGTGTGATGTCATTGATTGTGATTCCCTATGTAAGGGAACACACAATCAATGCGGGCGCCACAGTGAAGAACGGGGAAGCCGTGTTTACACACGGCTCTCCCCGTTCTTCAGCTCCGATCGGGTCCGCGAGTCCCGCAGTCCCGGAGCTTGGGACCGGGTCGCTTGAACGCGCCCGCGGCGCGTGCGTGACCCCACAGGTACAGGTACATGGATATGCCCAGCCGTGCCATTCTGCCGATGTATATCAGTGTGAAGGGGTCCTTAAGTGGTTAAAGACCAAAAATACGATTCTTCTTCACATAGCTGTTTTGAAACATTGGTAGAATTCCACTAAATAGTAATCTAACATCATTAAATATTTTTAACTGCAATAAATATAATCATTAAAGAACCAAAGATAAAATGAATTGCGCCGCCAGTTTTAGAGCAATCATAATTATGTAAGCACAATGTGCATTATTACTCTGTATGGAGTGAGTGAAAATGCTACACATGTGTTCATTAACCTTGAATTTTTTTTTGCAATTCACTTTATTACCTCCTACTCTCTACACAGGAAACTGCAGGAGTATGTTTTATATTCTGTCTCCACTTGTTCCTTTCTCCCATACCAGGCATGCAGAAAGAATGGAAGCCAGTTTTATACACCATTGCCTCCCACTTCTTAACATAGGGCACTGTGAGGAACAGGACTGAGTGCTCGAGATCCTGGGTGCCTGCAATGTTTGTTCTTGTACATAATCAGTCTTATTGACTGTGAAAAATTACATTTCCAGTAAGCAAACGTATAGCATATTAAATAGAAATATGCTTTCATTTTGATAAACTAAACTAAACAGTCAGTGTTTTTTTTAGATTGCAAGCGTGCATTAAGCTATAAAATATTTTATATTAATGAAGCCAATGCTGAAGTGTGCACCCTGACAACCTTTAGTAATCACTTGCCGTTTATTTATCAGTGTCTTTAAAAATAACTCAAGTTGGATACTTGCTTTAGGGGAATGAGAATATTTTTTTAAAAACTTTCAGGGATTCTGGTGGTATCGAACACTAGACCTAAAAAAAAGTTTCCTTGCTGAATTTTAGCTCTCCTTCTATGTAGAATGTTGGAATATGTTAAAGGACTGGATTAAATGGTGCACATTAGCAGGTCTAATAAACAATGGGCCAGATTCAGGTATATGCGCGCATATTTTCGCCAGCGTATCACAGCGCATATACGTTGCGCTGACGCAAACTAGTGAGAGAAGTACAGTATTCACCAAGTGCATGTCCGTTACTTTGCGCCGGAGTAACGAAAATGCGCTGGCGCAACCCGACGCAAGTGGAAGTGGGTGTGATCATATGTAAATGATGGGCGGAGCCCAGCGCAGAGGCTTACGTTCAGCGCATCATCCACGGAGCATGCGCAGTGAGTGAGGCTCCACTCGCCCCCCTGTGCGCATGCTCACAACTTCCGTCGGCACCACTTCACGGGAAACGTCAGCGCAATGTGTTCCGTTGCGCGTATAAAAGCGCCATTCCGGCGCAAAAGTATATCCGGTTCCCCCCACCCCAGGGAAGTTACTTTTGCTCTGTAATGGCTGCTCCTGTTCCCCCCAAAGAGAGGAGAAACCTCAATTATAATGCCCAGGAGGTCTCTGTTGTAATATCGGCTATGGAGACCTACAACGATGTCCTCCATGGCAGGAAAAGTAGAAAGACAACCCGGGATAGGAAGCAGGCCATCCTGGAAAGCATTGCTGGCAGGGTCAATGCCCTGGGCTACACCACCTGGACTGCTGCCGATATTGGCAAGAAAATCAATGATTTACGGCGCAAAGACCGGGGCAAGGTGGCCACCATTAGGAGGCATGAGAGGGGCACGGGGGGTGGACCCCCATGTGCGGTCAGCCTGACCACGGAGGAGGAGGTGGTCGCCCGCTGCCTGGAGAGGGAGCAGTTGGAGGGGGTCCCGGGATATGATTCCGTGGAGGAAGGCTCCAGGACAGGTAAGTGATTTTTACCCCCTTTTTGGTGTGTTGCATGTGGGGGGGGAGGGTACATGTGCCAAGTGTGTGGGACCACCCAACATGTGTCTGCTTTGTGTCATCCACAGATGACGGAGCTGGGCCATCATCTGTCGGCGGCCAGTCCACCCCAACCCCCCAACGACATCCTGAGCCCGACCCCCTGGGTGGTGAAGACACAGAGATGGAGGGGAGTGCCCACACCTCACCTGCAGAGGTGGTTGAGGAGGAGCCTGTTGTGGCAGAGCAGGACTTTATTTTATTGTTGGACGAGTCCTCCCCTTCGGCAGGGACCTCTCTAATCCCCTCCCCCATCCTAGTAAGCCCCTCAAGGGCGACTCCATCCCCCCGGGGACAACCATCTCCTGGCCCCAGGAAGGCCACCCGGAAGACCAGGGGGGTGTCTGATCTGGTCCAGGACCAGGTGGCGAGGGTCCACGCCAGGCAGACCCAGCAAATGTGGGACATAGTTGGGCACCTGGACCGAGTGGCTGACAACCTGTGCTCCGAGGCCCAGATATCCAATGCAGTGCAGGATGTCAGCTGCAACTGCACTGCAGTGGTGACCAGTCTGGGGGAGGTTTATTTATTTTTTACATTAATGCTCAGGTTATGAGCTTTTTATTTTCTTTGTTATTTGCTCAGGTTATAAGCTTTTTATTTTCTTTGTTATTTTGCTCAGGTTATGAGCTTTTTATTTTCTTTGTTATTTTGCTCAGGTTATGAGCTTTTTATTTTCTTTGTTATTTTGCTCAGGTTATGAGCTTTATTTGTTTTTGTTTATTTTTTGCTCAGGTTATGAGCTTTTTATTTTCATTGATACTGCACACGTTGCAGTGTGAATGGTGTGTGAATGTGAGGGGGTGGCACTCCTGCCAGTAAGGGGTGTCACCCTCGGCCGTGGTGGAGAAGTTATCCCCACGGTTGTGTGAATGACGTGTGAATGGTGTATGAATGGACAGCGACATCATTGGGGCCTTGACGCCGGCGTTGCTGCTCCCAAGCCCTGCATGTTGGACTTGGGCTAATCCAATGCGATGTGGTGTGTGTGATCTAGGGACATCAGTGGTGTGCATGCGTGCATTGTCCGTGTGATCAATGTTTTGTTTTAGTGTCCAAAGATGCCTACGGCGAGGACCCTTCTGACTGCTCTTCCATCAGCTGACTGGGGCTCCTCTGGCAGGGGGGGGGCTGTCTGGTTGGGGGGTCAGGTCATCACGTATGTCAATCTGCAGGCCCTTTCTCATGGCAAAGTTGTGCAGAATGCAACATGCACCGATGATCTGACACATCGTAGGGGAATACAATAGGGCCCCCCCAGACTTATCCAGGCAGCGGAACGGGACTTCAGGAGCCCAAATGTTTGCTCCACCACTGCCCGGGTTTTAATGTGTGCTTCATTGTATCTTCTCTCTCCTCTGGTTTGGGGGTTCCGGAAAGGAGTCATTAGATGGGGTCCCAGTGCATATGCAGAGTCACCTGTATAGGAAAAGACAGGAGGATGTTAGTCATGCATGTGTCCCTTGTGATGTGTGCATCATGGGGGGGACAGTCATGCCTGCCACCCATGTCACTCACCAACCAGCCAGCTGTCCCCATACATGTTCTGTTCGAATTCCATTGGGATGGGGCTCTGATTGTATATGAAGCTGTCATGGCTGGATCCGGGGTGTTTGGCACGGACGTTGCCATATGAGGCGTTGGGCATCGGCTATCACCTGTACGTTGATGGAATGCCAATGCTTCCGATTGCGGCATATGTGCTCTGTGGCACTGGGGGGCTGGAGTGCCACATGTGTGCAATCAATGGCCCCCACGGTGCGTGGGAATCTGGCAATGCTGTAAAAAACCTGCATTGCCTTCAGCCGCAGCTCCTCAGTGGTGGGTCTGATGAAGTGGTGGGACATGCGTCTGAGGATTGCAGGGACAACCTGGTGCACACATCTGCTCATGGAGGACTGTGACATCCCAGCCACCACTCCACTTGTACGCTGGAATGATCCACTGGCAAGGAAATTAAGTGTTGCCAGTACCTTCACCAGTGGCTGCACTGCTTGTGAGCGGTGTGTTGGGCTGGTGATGTCATCCTGCAGGGTTGTGGTTAGTTCAAGTATTGCATCAGGGCTGAATCTGAAGAGGCGATACACCTCCTCATCCCCCATGCCAAAGAGGCTCATGCGCGTGCGGTATATCCTCTTGCCGCGTACACACGGTCGTTTTTTGCGATGAAAAAAAACTACGTTTTTTAAAACGTCATTTAAATTGATCGTGTGTGGGCAAAACTTCGTTTTTTGTCTTCAAAAAAACGACCAAAAAAAATTCCAACATGCTTGAATTTTTTGTGTCGTTTTTCAAAACGTCATTTTTTGTTTCACAAAAAGTCACCGTGTGTAGCAAAAACGTTGTTTAAAACGACGTTTTTCAACCCGCGCATGCCCAGAAGCTAGTTATGAAGTGAGCTTCAATGGAAAAGTGTGGTGAACGTAACCTCGTTTTTTGTGAAAAAAACGATGGTGTGTATGCAAAATCGTCTTTGAAAGTGACGTTTCAAAAACGTCGTTTTTTACTTCACAAAAAACGTCGTTTTTTTTTCATCGCAAAAAACGACCGTGTGTACGCGGCATCTCACGTGCCCGCCTCCTCCATACCGGGGGACCCATCAGTAGTGCTAGTACCGCGACTGCCCCTGGCATGTTGGCACACAGAGGTGTTGTCCTTGCAAGTGTGGTTGTTCAGCTTGCTATTTTCGTCGCTAACGCTGCTGCTGTAGCTGCTCTCCTGCTGACCTGTGGCCGTCTGGAGTAAAGATAAAGCAGCTATTTGTAGGAATAACTTTGCGCTAGCCGTTCCACATACGCGCGGCGCATGTAGCCAGCGTCTGGTGCTAATCCGTTCGCGAATCGGGAAATCTCCCTCATTTGCATATTTGAATGGGAAATCAATAGGCGCGACGGATGCGACAAGGGAAAATATGCGCTTACGATACTCTGGCGAAGGAGAGTTAAGCCGGTCGGAGAAAGCCCGTTTTCTGTCGCATCTAGTTTGGTGGGTACGGCCGCGTAGATACAACGGCGCATCTTTACAGTTACGCGGCGCATATCGATATACTCCAGCGCAAGTCTTTCTGAATCTGGCCCAATGTTTTCAAGATGATTTGCAAATTTTTCAAATTAAATTATGGTAAAAAAAGGTTGTGCTACTGATATGAACATCTTATTCACAAAGCTTCTTTACTGCATGAAAAAGCAAACCTTTAGGGCCTATATAAAACAAGCAGTCACGTGACAAATTTTCACATACTCCTGCTTTATTTTAAAACAGCACCATGAAATCCGAGATTGGTTTACAAAGGCATTCAGCTAGTATCTTCAGTGCCAAACAGTGTCCCACCAAAGACAAGTTCACAACTACCCTCCCTTTCCTCTTACCCAAAGAGACACACAGGTTTGTGCAGCCCAGTAAATAGTACGTTAGTAAAACAGAAACAATCTTCTTTGTTTTCATACAATGATTGATTCCTTCCTCCTTTTTCCCCTCTCACATAGTCCTTTATAAACCGTCATTTGTCAATCCTTCTGTATCTCCTCTTTATAACCTAACAAAGTTCACAATTTTCTTCCTTTTTTAGCTTGTACATCACTTTTAATTATCTTATCTTATTTTAGACTGTAAGTTCTTCTGTATTATGCCCTAATGCTATAAATGACTGTAAGCGCTTCTGTTATACATACGGTAGTTACATATTTTTATTTTTTTATTATTCATATATTCTTTATTTGTTTTCTTCAATACAAAATAAGTCTATTTAAGTTACATACATCTGTACATACATTTGTAGATAAAACACATCATACTCCCTTTAAAGTGCTCATTTTACCCATACCCCAGCCCCCCAACCATCTTATTTGTACCTCATGTACACACTCTCTCTACTATAATTTTAACTTTTCCCTCATCTCGCTTTAAATTAATTTATCCGCATTATCTATAAAGTACCTCTCTCTTTCTCTATTTCCTCTCTCTCTCTCACAGGCTACTCTCTAGTTGCCGGTCTCAATTCTTCTCCCCTCTCTAAGGTGGACACCTTATTCTGCTCAACCAGGGCTCCCACAGCATTTAAAATTTGTTAAAATTGCCCTGTCTTGTTAGAATTACTTTTTCCTTCCATACTGTAGCATTTATCACATTTACCCACTCCGCTGATGTAGGCGCTTTCTCTGATTGCCAGTTTTGTGCTATCAGTTTTCTGGCCTGAAACAGGCACCTTATAGCTGCTACTGTGATGCCCTTTTGCTCATACCTCTCCTCTATATACCCCAATAAGCAAACCCTGGCCTCCAGCTCCAAAGCAATCCCAAAGGTTGTATTTATAATCTCTAGAACTTTAACCCAGTATCTATGTAGTTCCGGACATTTCCACATCATGTGTATAAGGTCTCCTGTATTTTGACACCTAGGACATTTGTCATCTAATTTCCTACCACATTTATATAACCTCTTTGGGGTGTAATAAACTCTGTGTAGTAAAAATAGATGAGAAACTCTGTGACGGGGCGAGTGACACCGATGTCCCTAACTCCAGTATCCGTTCCCATTGCTCAGTTGTTATGTGGCCTATATCCTCCTCCCACCTTTGTTTATTTTTTCCCAATCTTTCTCCCCCATAGACCCATCACTAATCTGTGCATATAAGTCTGAAATAATTCCCTTAGAGATCTCTAACGTAATTAGCCGTTGAAGGTGGGGTATTTTTTGACATCTCACCGGGTGCGCCTTGAATTGAACCTGAAGGACGTGTCTGGTCTGCAAGTAGGTATAGAACAAGGAGTTTGGCATAGCATATTCTTTCCTTAATTCTGCAAAAGATTTCAGTCTGTTACCTGTATATAGTTGTACCAATCTGGTTATACCTGGTTATACATACCATGTTTACAATTTCCTGCAAATTTTTGTTTTCCCAAAGTGGCAAGTATTCTGTTAGCCCCTTATACCCCAAAGCTGTCTTTCCTGCCTGCCATGTTCTTTTAACCAACCTCAGTGTTGATTTCTTAGCCGGAAAAGAATCAGCCTCCAAGGCTTCTATTATAGACTTATGTGAGGACCCCATTAACATAATTTTCCCACTTGCATTCCCTCCTCCTTCTATCCTGCACCCCCCCCCCCCAAGTGCTGTAATTGCGCCGCTAAAAAGTGGCTACAGGGGTGTGGGACAGCCAAGCCTCCCTTGTTTGTTGGCAATTGTAGTGTCTGAAGACTAATCTTAGCCTTTCCCTTCCAAATTAATTCCCTAAAAAGGGTCTCTATTTATTTAAACCATGCTTTACCTATCCACACAGGAGAATTATGGAGTACTTAAAGAAGTTGTGGCATCCAGATCATCATCTGAGATTACTTTTTCCGGCTACCGATAAGGGAAGTCACCCCCAAATATTAGCTTTACGTTTAAATTTAGCTAGAAGTGGCTCTATGTTATTACTAATGTACTGTTCTGGGTCTCGTGTTACAACTATCCCCAGATAGTCAATTTTTTTCACTATTTTTAACTGGGGAATTTCTGCACACACCATGTTGCCTACTGGATCCACCAGTAAGAGTACAGACTTTTCCCAGTTTATCACCAGGCCCGAAAGTCGTCCAAATGACTCCACTATCTCTAGTGCAGTTTTTAAAGACGTTGTAGAGTCCCCCAAGAAAAGCAGGATATCATCCGCGTAAAATGCAGTTTTTTCCTCTCCTACCCTTCTCTGGAACCCTTGTATATCCAGTCTAGTTCTAATCGCAATAGCCAGTGGCTCTACTGCCAGAACAAAAAGAAGGGGAGACAGAGGGCATCCCTGCCTTGTCCCCCTTTCTAACTTAAACATCTGCGAGTGTTTGTTGTTAATTTTTATTTTTGCGCTTGGAGAGTTATAGAGTATTTTTACCCACCTGATGAAAATAGGGCCGAATCCAAATTTTTCCAGGACATGACAAAGATAATCCCACTTTAGGCTATCAAAAGCCTTAGGCCCCTTTCACATTGAGGCGTTTTTCATGCGGTACAGCGCTAAAAATAGCGCTGCTATACCGCATGAAAAATCATGCCCTGTAGTGTTCAATGTGAAAGCCCGAAGGCTTTCACACTGAAGCGGTGCGCTAGCAGGAACGCTCCAAAAGTCCTGCTAGCCGCATCTTTACCGCGGTATAGGAGCGGTGTGTTCACCGCTCCTATAGCGCGCCTTCCCATTGGAAACAATGGGAAACCGCGGCAATAGCGCGGTAATACCGCCCGCAACGCGGGCGGTATTAACCCTTTTTCGGCCGCTAGCGGGGGTTAAAACCTCACCGCTAGCGCCCGAATATCGCGGTAAACACGACGGTATAGCGGCGCTACAAATAGCGCGGCTATACCGTCACCGCGGCTCCACGCCTCAATGTGAAAGGGGCCTTAGTGGCGTCCAGGGACATGATGGATCTATCACCCACATTCAAATACCAGCGTTCAAATACAATCTTCTGATGTTAATACTAGCTGATCTATTCGGTATAAATCCGGACTGATCTGGATGCATACGTTTCTGAATGTATTTGTTTATCCTAGCCGCCAACACCCTAGCCAATATTTTTACATCGGAGCACAGTAAGGATATCGGTCTATAAGATGATGTGTCTAATTGATCCTTTCCTTCTTTCTGGAGTACTATTATGGTGGCTTCTGACATTGAGGTAAGCAACCTCCCCCTTCTAATGCCCAATTTAACACCTTTAGTAGTTCTGGGAGCAGCACCTCGCCGTACTGTTTGTA
Organism: Rana kukunoris; assembly: GCA_029574335.1. NCBI lineage: Eukaryota > Metazoa > Chordata > Amphibia > Anura > Ranidae > Rana > Rana kukunoris. The sequence goes on along the minus strand of CM056055.1, from coordinate 84,370,659 downwards.
AATCTCGGCTGGTAGACCATCTGGTCCAGGGGACTTCTGATTAGACATCCCTCCCACTGCCTGTTGTAATTCCTCTAAAGTTATTGGGGCTTCTATAGTGTTTCTATCCTCCTCTATTAGAACTGGTGTTTCTATTTCCCTTAGAAACTCATTTATTTGTGGCATCTCATTCCTTCTTTTTGATTTATATAGCTCCTGATAATATGCCACAAATGTATCCAAAATTACTGATGTTTACAATTTTACAATTGTACTAATTAACTGCAAACTCACCCAGTTTCCCAGGGCCATGTCTATTCTAGACAACGTGGAATATGAACTCGAGAAACAGGAGTACTGCCGCTCATCTGGATATCTTTTTCTTCAAATGTCACACCATCCAACCTCCTCCAGAAACTGGTTTAAGTGTCCCTCTCCCCTTCTATCGCCCCATGTCCCTGGTGGGAATCTGTCCATAGTTCTATTCAATGCTACATTAAAATCCCTTACCACTATTACAGGAATATTTTCCTTATTTATCACAAATTCCATTAGTTTGTACAAGATCTCCATTTTAAAGGATGGAGGAATATAAATATTGGCCAATACACATGGTACATTTTCTATTAGGCAGTGAACAAAAATGTAACAACCCAGTTTATCTATTTTGAGCTCTTTGCATGCAAAAGACACCCCTTTTTTTACCATTATACTCACCCCCCTAGAATAGGAAGAGTGGACCGAATTGTACTGACATTGATATTTACTATTTATTAATTTTGACTTTGTTTCCTTTGTTAGATGAGTCTCTTGCATACAAATTAATTCCACCCCGTACCACTCAAGCATGGAAAAAATTGCAGCTCTTTTAACCGTGTCGCCCATCCCCCAGACATTCCAGGAGCCAATGTTAAGTGTTTTGGGCCTCATATCACCAAGACAAACCTAATAATTAAAAAAAAGAAAAAAAAAAGAAAGGGGGGGGGGGCCAACTTAAGCTCCAATGTTTTAGAAAATCGAAAGAGAGAGTGCTGCATCCGCGTAAGTGAATAAATATGTACCTTAATAGGAGAGGCCCGCTTGAACTTTTTAAAAACAAACAATTCGAGTAAGAGTACTGCATCCAATCAAAGCAGAGAGAGAATAATACTAGACAAAGAGACCACAGTTCCACAATTCCTGGAAGAGAGAGAGAGAAAAAACGAAAGACCAAGGAGACAAATTTAATCCCTCGTCTATTCTCCACCATCTCTGCCCTTGAATCCATCAAAAAATGATCTTTTTTAAGTGTATGTTTCAAAGAATAAGTGTGTCCCCCAAAATTCTTAAGCTCAAACTTCCCTTTTTCTTGCTCTTTAAATGTGATATTCGTGCTTTTATACAATTTTATCCCTCCCACCTCTTAAACCACACTCACACTCTCAAAATACGGTCACGCCCCCCCCCCCATAACAATGACCCACACATCGTGTTATGGCTCCTCTACGGTAGTCCATCCAACACTAGTCCATCCAGTTCAACCAACATAGAAAAACACACACAAACACAGAAAACCTATATATACACTATTTTATACCACAGTTGGTCCAGAGGAAGGGAAAAAAAGTATGATGCAATTTGCTCCTGTGGGGGGTGCGGGGGTGTTTTGAATCCTTCCTGATCCCCAAGAGGCAATTTTGATATTCCCTAGGTCAACTTTAACTACACATATTAGTATCCAGTTATATTATTTACATTTAGAAAAAGAGTCCAGGCATTTTTTTAAACAATCTACTTGTCCAGAACTAGCCCTTGAGGGAGTCTATTAAACATTTTCACATCTCTTACTGTGACAAAGCCTTACCATATTTGAAGATGAAATCTCTTTTCTTCCAGACATAAAGAGTGCCCTTTTGTCCTCTGTGATGACCTTAAGGTGAATAACTCTACACCGTGTTCACTATATGGACCACTTATGTATTTTTACATGTTGATCATGTTCCCCCTTAATCTTTTCTTCTCTAGAGAGAATACATTCAGGTCTGCTAATCCTTTCTCATAGCTGAGCTCCTCCATGCCTCTTATCAGTTTGGTTGCCCTTCTCTGCACTTTCTCCAGTTCCCCAATATACAGTCATATGCAAAAGTTTAGGAACCTCTGGCAATTTCCAAGATTATCATTTATACATTTTTGGGTGTTTCCATCAGCAATTTCATTTTGATCTATCAAATAACTGAAGGCCACAGTAATATTTCAGTAGTGAAATGTGCAATATGCAACAAAATGAAATCAGACGGGTGCATAAATTTGGGCACCCTTGTCATTTTCTGGATTTGAATACCTGTAACTACTTAGCAGTGATTAATTGGAACACACAATTGGTTTGGTGAGCTCATTAAGCCTTGAACTTCATAGACACTTTAGACAGGTGCATCCAATCATGAGAAAAGGTATTTAAGGTGGCCAATTGCAAGTTGTTGTTCTCTTTGACTCTCCTTTGAAGAGTGGCAACATGGGGGCCTCAAAACAACTCTCAAATGACCTGAAAACATAGATTGTTCTACATTATGGTTTAGGGGAAGGTTACAAAAAGTTACCGCAGAGATATAAGCGGTCAGTTTCCACTGTAAGGAACATAGTGAGGAAATAGAAGACCACAGGCACAGTTCTTGTTAAGGTCAGAAGTGGCAAGCCACATAAAATATTGGATAGGCAAAGGCGAAGGATGGTGAGCATAGTCAAAAACAGCCCATGGACCACCTCCAAAGACCCACAACATCAACTTGCTGCAGATGGTGTCACTGTGCATCCTTCAACGATTCCGCGTACTTTGCACAGGGAGAAGCTGTATGGGAGAGTGGATGAGAAAGAAGCCTTTTCTGCACACACGCCACAAACGAAGTCGCTTAAGGTATGCAAACACATATTTGGACAAGCCAGCTTCATTTTGGTATAAGGTGCTGTGGACTGATGAAAGAAAGATTGAGTTATTTGGTCATAACTAGGGGAGTTATGTATGGCGGCAAAGGAACACAGCATTCCAAGAAAAACACTTGCTACCCAAAAGTAAAATTTGGTGGAGATTCCATCATGCTGTGGGGCTGTGTGGCCAGTGCCGATACTGGGAAACTGGTTAAAGTTGAGGGTCGCATGGATTCCACTCAATATCAGTAGATTCTTGAGAATAATGTTGAGGAATCAGTCACAAAGTGGAAGTTACGCCAGGGCTAGATATTTCAACAAGACAACAACCCAAAACACTGCTCAAAATCTACTCAGGCATTTATGCAGAGGAACAAGTACAATGTTATGGCTATTCCATTCCCCGGATCTGAATATCATTGAACATCTGTGTGGTGATTTGAAGCGGACTGACCATTCTCGGCAACCATCAAACCTAACTGAACTGGAGATTTTTTGTAAAGAGAAATGGTCCAAAATACATTCATCCAGAATCCAGACACTAATTACAGGCTATAGGAAGCCTCTAGAGGCTGTTATTTCGGCTCTACTAAATATTGATGTGATTTTTCTTTTTTGTTTACAAATTTTTATTGTAATGAAAGTGAATAGTTACATAAATAAAATGACAATGTAATCAATAATAGAAAGTCAGTAGGATTATACATAGTATATCATTCAGTTAAAGTAATTATTCTTAAACTATAGTAAAGATAATAATGAACAGGTAGTGGAATTTAAATATATTGTAATTTAGTAATATCTCAACTGGTATGGGTAGTAAGGGTTAAGAAAGGGGAAAGGGAGAGAGGTAGTATGGAGAAGAATATTGAGTATTACAGTATGTTCCAATTTGACCATTTTGAGTCATAAATATGGAGGTTGTCATTTAAGATATGATATATTCTCTCAAAAAGCTTAAAGACCTCCATTCTTTCCAATACTTGTGACCAATGGATAGTACTAGATTTCCAAATAAGGGCTATCATCTATTGGATCGAACTGCATAGGGAATGGAATAATTTCATGTGTGGAGTTGGTATATCTGGGATTTTTGCATACAAAAGACACATTTGAGGGCTAAGAGTGATTTCATGACCATAGGAGGACTCAAATCTAGATGTTGCTGCACACCATATTTGGTCGAGAAAAGGGCAGCTCCAAAATGTATGTAATAATGAGCCTCGTTCTAAGCAACCTCTAAAACAGTTAGGAGATATTGAGGGATAAAAAAAGTGTAATTTGGAGGGTGTGAGGTACCATCTAGAAAAGAGTTTTACTGGGGTTTCTCTAAATGAGATTGCTCTATTACATTTTCGGAGGTTTTCAGACATGGAGTGCCATGTCTCTGTTGAAAGGGAACAACCAAGTTCTTCCACCCAACGGAGTATCGGGTTATATTTCTCCTGTAGATTAAGGTTGCTAAGGTAGTGATATAATCGGGAAATCATTCAGGGCAAAAAAAGTGCGCGGTATACGCCGATAAATACGGTAGTTGGTAGTTCGTGTTTTCTGTGGGGGGGGGGTTATATTCTTCCTGTATTGCTGTAAAAGATTTAAAAACCCATTTGGATTGTAGCAAATTTAGTGTGGTGAGATTGTTGTCTATCCATAATGAGAATAAGGGTCTGTTGGTAAAGGCCAAGTGGAATCTGGGGTCACCCAAAAAGGAGGTGAGAGGAGATATGATAGACGATAGGAGATACAAGTCTTTAATTTTGAACCAAAGTTGGAATAGGTGAGCAACTATTATGTTACGTTTCAGAAGTTTATGGTATAGGATACAGTTGGACCAAGGTATGACTTGAAGGTGAAAGGGGAGAATTGAGGTGGATTCAAATTCCTTCCAGGGTATATTTCGAGATGGGGAGAATCATTGTGAGAGTTGGGATAGCCTAGCAGCAAGAAAATATTGCCATAGATTAGGGAGGCCTAATCCACCCTTAGATTGAGGTCTATGTATAAGAATATAACTGTATCTAGGTTTTTTATCTGCCCAAATGAATTTATTAATAGTACGTTGAATAGATTCTAATTTGTTTTTTTGGTATGTTGATAGGGAGGGTGTGAAAATAATATAGTAGTTTAGGGATGATATTCATTTTTATTGCACATATCCTACCAAGAAAGGAGATGTGATATGAGGACCAAGTTTTAAGGAGAGATTCTAAGTGTGAAAAGATTGGAAGATAATTGGCTTTATATAAGTGTTTTTAGTGTGAGGATGTGATATTGACTCCTAAGTATCTAATGGAGTGTGGACACCATATAAAAGTGAAATTGTGTTGTAGGAGGTTTTGTGTGTTTATAGGAAAATTGAGTGGGAGGATTGAGCATTTATTCATGTTAATTTTTAGGCCAGAAATTGTGGAAAGTGTTCATTACCTTTAGAAGAACAGGTATTGATAATTGTGGTTCTGTGAGGAAGACAAGGGCGTCATCAGCGTATAGGCTGATTTTATAATCATTTAATCCATTGGAATAACCTCTGATGTCTGGATTTCCTCTGATGACGAGAGCTAGGGGTTCTATGGCAAGGGCAAATACGAGCGAAGATAAAGGACATCCTTGTCTCGTGCCTCTACCTAACGGGAAGAACTCTGAGTTTTTCCCTGGGATCCTAATACGTGTTTGGGGTAAATGATATAGAGCATTGAAGCCTTGTAAAAAATTGCCTGAAATTCCAAATCTGGGAAGTAGGTTGTTAAGGTAAGACCAGCTAACGCAGTCAAATGCTTTGTGGATGTCTAGACCAGCCTTTCTCAACCAGTGTGCCACGGCACACTGGTGTGCCGTCAGAGGTTCTCAGGTGTGCCGCGGGGTCAGTGGAGAGAAGGCTGTCAGATGAGCCTGCTCTCCTGTCGAACTGTGAGAAGCTTTGTCGGCTTCAAAAGTGAAAGTAAAGTGCAGAGGAGTGTGCTGTGCTCTCTGCTTCCCCCTAGAGTGCAGTACCCGGCTGAATAAGGAATCTGGAATGGTACTGAGCTAGAAGCTAGATTCATTTTAAAATGGCTTTATACATGTGTCTGTGTGCACATGTGAGTATCTGTATTCATGCACGTGTGAGTGTCTGTATGTATGTGTGCGTGTGTAAGCATGTGTCTGTATGTATGTGTGTATGTTAGTATTAAGGGCTTGTTTGATAGCATCAAGGACTGCTGCTCCTCTGAAAAGCAATACATGCACAGATCGCTGTTCAGAGGCATTTGACAGGTGGGAAAGAGGCATTATGTTGTTTCTTTACCACCTGTTTTAAGCCCCTAAATGCAGCATCACTACACCGCAACTGTGCAACGCACACAGTTGCGGGGTGGTTGCAGTGCAGCCCTATTCACCCTGGGTATACCTCCAGTTGCAGCCACAGCATGTGAACGCCCTCAGCTGCTGCTGCTGCCTCTGCAGCTAAAGGTGGAGAAGTTGGGGGTGGTAAAAACAGCTCAACCATGTGGTTTTACCGCCCTTATGACATGTAAACAAGCCCCTGGTTCATATCTATGTAGCTGCATGTAGGGCAGTCCATTCATTTCCGTACCCACAAAATGCAGGGAAACAAGTCCCCAAACTTTTTTTTTTTTTTAAATTGCACTGCACCAAAAGCACCCCACGTTTTCCAATGTGTGGGGGTACTACCTCTAAAGAACAGAGCATTAGTCTGTGTGTCAGGAAAAAGCGTGTGTTCTGCAACACACCGTAATGTGAACCAAGCCTTGGACTGGGGTGCCTCAAGACTAAAAATACTTTTTAAGGGTGCCCCGACTAGAAAAAGGAGAATGTAAGTTAGCATCTTGAATGATATTGGTTACTGTCTAATATTATCTACAATTTGTCTACCTGGTATAAAACCTGTTTGGTTTGGGTGAATTAAGGGAGGGATAACTTTTGCCAGTCTATCAGCTAGCAATCTACCAAAAAAATTTAAATCGTTATTTAGAACTGAGATAGGACGGAAGTTTTGGGGAAGGGTGTGATCTTTATTGGGTTTGGGGATAAGGGAAAGGTTGGCCAATAACATTTCTTTAGGGAAGTGGTTGCCAATTAGAATATGATTGGAGAGTGTTGTAAGGTTGGGGGTCAAAAGGGGGGCGAATTTCTTATAGTAAGAAGTTGTAAACCCATCTGGGCCAGGGGCTGTAGAAATTTTAAGGGATTTAATGATTAAGGAGATTTCTTCAGCAGTGCAGGGTTTGTTTAGGGAGTCTATATGGTGTTGGTAATGTGAACCAAGCCTTGGACTGGGGTGCCTCAAGACTAAAAATACTTTTTAAGGGCGCCCCGACTAGAAAAAGGAGAATGTAAGTTAGCATCTTGAATGATATTGGTTAATAATCTAATATTATCTACAATTTGTCTACCTGGTATAAAACCTGTTTGGTTTGGGTGAATTAAGGGAGGGATAACTTTTGCCAGTCTATCAGCTAGCAATCTACCAAAAATTTTTAAATCGTTATTTAGAACTGAGATAGGACGGAAGTTTTGGGGAAGGGTGTGATCTTTATTGGGTTTGGGGATAAGGGAAAGGATGGCCAATAACATTTATTTAGGGAAGTGGTTGCCAATTAGAATATGATTGGAGAGTGTTGTGAGGTTGGGGGTCATAAGGGGGGCGTATTTCTTATAGTAAGAAGTTGTAAACCCATCTGGGCCAGGGGCTGTAGAAATGTTAAGGGATTTAATGATTAGGGGAGATTTCCTCAGCAGTGCAGGGTTTGTTTAGGGAGTCTATATGGTGTTGGTCTAGAGCAGGGATCCTCAAACTACGGCCCTACAGATGTTGTAGAACTACACATCCCATGAGGCATTGTAACACACTGACATTCACAGACATCACTAGGCATTATGGGAATTGTAGTTCCTGAACAACTGGAGGGCCGTAGTTTGAAGACCCATGGTCTAGAGTAGGTATTTGTAGACTATCCAACCAGGATTGGAGGGGTTGTCCGGATTAACATGAGTGTTTGATAAAAGTTCTCTATAGTAGGATGTGAATATTTTTAATACCTCCTGTGGATGTGTAATTAAATTACCTTTACTATCCCTGAGTTTGTATACATGGGTGGGTTTATTATCTTGATTTAATTTTCTGGCAAACATAGTTGAGGGGGAATTGCTGTGTAATAAAATCTTAGCTCTTGAAAATCTGAGAGATCTCTCAGTGTTAGCAGATAATACAGTGCCTTGCAAAAGTATTCGGCCCCCTTGAACTTTGCGACCTTTTGCCACATTTCAGGCTTCAAACATAAAGATATAAAACTGTACTTGTTGTGAAGAATCAACAACAAGTGGGACACAATCATGAAGTGGAACAAAATTTATTGGATATTTCAAACTTTTTTAACAAATAAAAAAATGAAAAATTAATTCTTTGTAGCACCACCTTTTGCTGTGATTACAGCTGTAAGGCCTCGTACACACGAGGGGATATGTCCGCTGAAAACGGTCCGATGGACCGTTTCAGCAGACATCTCCGCTCGTGTGTATGGGCTAGCGGACAGATTTCTCCACCCGACAGATTTCAAAGCATGCTTTGAAATCCATCCAGTGGAATCTGTCCGCCCGACATGTCTGCTGGTTAGTACACTTACCAGCAGACATGTCGTGCCCCACCGCCGCCGCGCCGCCGCCGAATGGATTCGGCGCATGCGCGGAAGTGTTTTACTTCCTGGTGCGGTGACGTGGCGATGACGCGGCGGCGTCAACGTCACCGCCGCGTCACCGCGCCGTCCGGCGGCGGGGAATTTGATCTGATGGTGTGTACACGCCATCGGATCAAACTCCCGATCGGACATATCCGATGGAAATGGTCCGCGGACCGTTTTCATCGGATATGTCCGATCGTGTGTACGAGGCCTCAGTCGCTTGGGGTATGTCTCTATCAGTTTTGCACATCGAGAGACTGACATTTTTGCCCATTCCTCCTTGCAAAACAGCTCGAGCTCAGTGAGGTTGGATGGAGAGTGTTTGTGAACAGCAGTTTTCAGTTCTTTCCACAGATTCTCGATTGGATTCAGGTCTGGACTTTGACTTGGCCATTTTAACACCTGGATATGTTTATTTGTGAACCATTCCATTGTAGATTTTGCTTTATGTTTTGGATCATTGTCTTGTTGGAAGAAAAATTTCCGTCCCAGTCTCAGGTCTTTTGCAGACTCCATTAGGTTTTCTTCCAGAATGGTCCTATATTTGGCCCCATCCATCTTCCCATCAATTTTAACCATCTTCCCTGTCCCTGCTGAAGAGAAGCAGGCCCAAACCATGATGCGGCCACCACCATGTTTGACAGTGGGGATGGTGTGTTCAGGGTGATGAGCTGTGTTGCTTTTACGCCAAACATAACGTTTTGCATTGTTGCCAAAAAGTTTAATTTTGGTTTCATCTGACCAAATCACCTTCTTCCACATGTTTGGTGTGTCTCCCAGGTGGCTTGTGGCAAACTTTAAACAACACTTTTTATGGATATCTTTAAGAAATGGCTTTCTTCTTGCCACTCTTCCATAAAGGCCAGATTTGTGCAGTATACAACTGATTGTTGTCTTATGGACAGAGTCTCCCACCTCAGCTGTAGATCTCTGCAGTTCATCAAGAGTGATCATGGGCCTCTTGGCTGCATTTCTGATCAGTCTTCTCCCTGTATGAGCTGAAAGTTTAGTCGGACTGCCAGGTCTTCGTAGATTTGCAGTGGTCTGATACTCCTTCCATTTCAATATTATAGCTTGCACAGTGCTCCTTGGGATGTTTAAAGCTTGTGAAATCTTTTTGTATCCAAATCCGGCTTTAAACTTCTCCACAACAGTATCTCGGACCTGCTTGGTGTGTTCCTTGTTCTTCATGATGCTTTCTGCGCTTTAAACGGACCTCTGAGACTATCACAGTGCAGGTGCATTTATACGGAGACTTTATTACACACAGGTGGATTCTATTTATCATCATTAGTCAACATTGAATCATTCAGAGATCCTCACTGAACTTCTGGAGAGAGTTTGCTGCACTGAAAGTAAAGGGGCTTAATAATTTTGCACGCCAAATTTTTCAGTTTTTTATTTGTTAACAAAGTTTAAAATATCCAATACATTTCGTTCCACTTCATGATTCTGTCCCACTTGTTGTTGATTCTTCACAAAAAATTACAGTTTTATATCTTTATGTTTGAAGCCTGAAATGTGGCAAAAGGTCACAAAATTCAAGGGGGCCGAATACTTTCGCAAGGCACTGTATGTGGTCTAGGGCCTGACATTTAATTTGAATCTGTTGGGTTATGTCTTGGGAAGCCGAATGTCTTAATTTATTATATAGATGATTAAGATCATTTGTAAGGCATTTCATTTCTGCTAATCTTTCTCTATTTTTGGTGGCAGCTAATTTGATAATATGCCCTCGGAGGACAGCTTTATGAGCAACCCAAACAGAGGTAGGAAGAGTGTCGTTGTTCGTATTATCAGAAAAGTAATTTTCGATATGAGTAGAAATTGTACTTTGGTTAGTAGTGTCAGTTAAAAGGGAATCATTGAGACGTCAATTGTAGGGGGAAGGGGGAGGCGTATGTAGGATGTGTGAAAGGAGGTAATGTCATGGTCAGACCATGGACAGGGGTGAATATAAGCCTGGGAGGAGTTAGCTAAGAGTATCGGGGTACAAAATATATAATTTAGTCTGGCATAGGAATCGTGAGGCTGGGAGTAGTGGGTATAAGACTTGATACCTGTATTATGTGCTCTCCAAGAGTCAATCAGTTGAAATTTGTTGAGGTTGTAGTTAGTGGATTTAGAAAACGCTTTGGAGGAAGGGGAAATTATGCTTCTGTCTAAAGCGGGGTGGGCAGACATATTGAAATCACCACCCAATATTATGTGGGGGGAATTAAAGCGGTCTAAAGTGTTAAAGAATTTGGTAAAAAATGCAGTTTGGGATTCATTTGGGGCATAAACTGAGGCGATAGTAATCTCACGATTGTTAATGGTACCTTTAAGGATAATAAAGCGACTATCAGGGTCTTTGTAAATATTTTGGATGTCAAAGATTGTGGAGTTGCGAATGAAAATTGCTACTCCACGTGTTTTGTTTGTAAAGGTGGTATAATGAAATTGATTATATGATTTGTGAAAATAATTTGGATGTTTGGAGGTAGCAAAGTGAGTTTCTTGAAGCAGGATGATATCTGCCCCAAGACTTTTATAATGTTCAAATGCTTTTTTGAATTGTGGGGAGTTGAAACCTTGGGCGTTGTGTGAGATAATTTTAAGATCCATGAAAAAAGTTTGAGGGTGGGATCAACAGAATAAATTCTAGTATAACAAAAAGTATGATAAGTGTGGGAGTTGGTGAGATTAGATTATGACCATGACACACCAATTCAGATATAGTGTATGATAACATAGTTTGGGAACCGCTACAATGGAAAGCATGTATATAACATTTAAGGTATGAGATATATGAGATATATGAGATATGAGATACCAGAAAGCTGTGTAAAAGCTGTGTAAAAAGAAAGCATAAAAACTTTGAAAAGGTGTATAAACCATGACTATAAAATGTTATGCAAAGTAGTCGAAGGGCCATAAGAATCAACCAAATAAAAATAAATGGAAGGGATACAAATTTGGGGACAAGGTGTAGCTTGTCGCACAAAAAATTTAACAAAAAAAAACAAATGTGTCCCCGTTCTGTGAGCATGTTGAGCACCACAAAAATAGGGTAGCACCCAGCATGAACACAGATGTGGGGTCAATCTAACAACGGTGGACGCTTCAGGCATATAGAAAAATAAAATGAACATAAGGGTGAAGAGAAGATGTGTTAAGAAGCGGAAATAAAATATTAATAAAATACTAGTATGGAGTATGATAAAAAGTCATTGGAGTCTTCCATCCTGGTTCGTAGGAAGGCAGCTTCAGGTAAAGGTAATTGATCAAGATGAATCTTCACTGTAAATAGCGCTTTGGGGGTAGATGTCACCGTAAACAATGGTTAAAGGTAGAACTCAGTGGAACGAAGAATATGGTGAAGTTTTTGGCATCTCAGATGTGTTGATTCTGGAAAGATTGGACCAGCCTCCTCTGATTTCTTTGACTGCGCCTGGTGGAGTGAGTGAGTGAGTGAAAAACGTATAAAGCGCAACACTTGCGAACTGAATCGCCTCTGGGCGCTGTTTCCATTCCTTCGATAAGAAGACACTTTGCCTCAGAAGAGATGAGTTTTAATCATTCTCCTGAAGGCCAAGTGGTCCGACTCCAGTCGGATGGTGTCTGGTAGTGCATTTTACAGTCGAGGTCCTAGGACAGCAAATCTCCGATCTCCTTTAGATTTGTATCTTGCCTTGGGTATGTGCAGTAGGTTTTGTTTTGTGGATCGCAGAGTGCGATGGGGGTTATGGGCTTTTAATTTTTCGCATAGATATTGGGGAGCGTTTCCTTGAATACACTTATGTGTAAGGCAGAGTGCCTTAAAAGTGATTCTGTCTTAGTGTATTATTGTATTATATAGTGTATGGTGTATAGTGTAGTTATGTTGCCCCCCCTTTAACCCCCACCCCTCACCCCTCACCCCCACTTCCCTAACCTATTCCTCCCCTCTAATCTCTATTCCCCCCTCCCCCCGTCCTACCCCCCACCCCCCACCCCTCACCCCTCACCCCCCTCTCAGTACCCCGCACACTCTTAACACCGACTACCTCACTCTGGGGTTTTCAAAAGTCCAGAGGAGGAAGGGCAAAAACAGACAAAAAAAGGGGGAAGCACAAATGAAGAAGGCACCTAGGGACAAAAGGAAAAAAGGCAAGTCTCTCTCAAAGGTCCAAACACAAAAAAAAAAAAAAAAAGAGAGAGAGAGGGGGAGGGGAGAAAGGGGCAGTCAACAGGACCTCCAGTTTCAATTATTCCTTAAGATTGGCTGTCTCCAATCCACCACCTCCAAAGGGTTGATCCCCAAAAAGGAGAAAAGTTCCGGCAAGTCATTTTTGGAGCGGAGCCAAAATGTACCTATATCTTGTTTCCTGATTAATACAGATATTGGATACCTCCATCTGTATGTCCCCCCTAGTTCCCTTATTCGATCTAATAAGGGGCGTAACATAGCTCTCCGTTGCAGAGTAGCACTTGATAGATCTGGTAATATCTTCAACTGGGCTCCATTAAATTCTATGGTCCCCATGTCCCAGGATTTCCTTAATATTGCCTCTTTTTGTCTAAAATAATGCAGTCTGCAAATCACATCTCGAGGCCGAGAGCTATCTTTGGGCTTGGGGCCAAGGGCCCTATGCACTCTGTCCATCTCAAGATTTAAGGGTAAAGCATCCTTTAATAATATCAGAAAAATATTTTTTACCGTCTCTCGGAGGTCTTCTGGGACTGCTGCTTCAGGGATACCTCTTATACGTAGATTATTCCGTCTGTTCCTGTCTTGAATTTCTTCTAGCTGTAACTGTAGGAAGTTGATCACATCCAATTGTTTATTTCTTTCCTGTTCCAGTGTCATCACACGCAGTGTGAGGTCTTTGGAGGTACTTTCATTCATTGTCGTGCGTTTTTCCAAGCCCTGAACCTCCCCTTTAATCTCTTCCATATCTCTGGAGTGGGCTTCCTCTATTTTCATAATTAGTGTAGTGATGTCCTCTCTTGTTGGTAGTGCCTGGATCAGGGATTTTAGGGTCTCAAGCTCACTCTTCCCCCCTTCACTCAGTCTGGAGGGGGGGGTCGCTCCCCCCTGTATTGATCACCCGGGGGCTTTGAGGAGCTATCTGTAGTGTCTCTACGTCTGCCCGCACCTCTAGCCTTGGGATAGTAGTCTGCGTTTGTATTTGCAGACTCTCCAGGCTCTGGCCCTGCTCACCCCCTTTCTCCATTTTTGAAAAATAACTCTGGATCTCCAGATGACCCGCTAGGCTGGGTGGCTGTGTCAACAATGCAGTCCTCCGGGATGTACGTGTGTCTCTAGCTCTAGCTGCACACATGCCTCCCCTCCACTTTCCACATGCGGTTCTCAATTCTCAGGCTTTGTGCTGCACGCTCCTCTCGGTGTCTCCCCGAGGCACTTGGGGGCACTTAGTACTTGAGAGCCTAGCCCCCCGGTTGTCTAGTTGGGCTAGGACTAAGCTGGAGCAGATCCGCCACACAGTTCACTACAGCCCCCTGCACACTGCACGCCGTCGCCTCCCATACAGCTATGGAGCTATGGCTCTTCACAGACTCAGCCTCCCCACCTGTACCTTCGTTCCTACTCCCGTCTCCCGTCTCCGGTCTCATCAACTTTTCCTTCCCAACGTCTATTTCCTTTCACTTTTAGTTTTGCTGGGATCAGAGGAGTCTTATCTGCACCGCTAACATGAGGGCCGTATAGCCAGCGGAGGGCGGAAGGCGGGGACACAGGCTGCAACAGACAACAGGCAGCGGGAACAGCGGGAGGGTGAAGGGCGGGCTTCCAACACTCACGGCGTCCAACGGCTCCAGGAACAGTCCGGGGAATTTCACCGGGGGTTTTCGCCAAGTTACACCGACAACAGGTTACCTTTCTAGGGCTATAGATTTGTATCACGCACGGAGGGCATGGAGGTAGCGGGAGCTCACACCTTCACAACCTCACTCAGCCATGCGCAAACCACGCCCCCGGGCTACCTATTTACAGAATAGGTTTTTCCCATGTGCCTACCACTCCTTTAGTCCAACATCTAAATCTAAAGGAGTGGCTATATTAATATCTAACCAGATTGCTTGGTCATTAACGGAAAAACAGATAGACGAAAACGGAAGGTATATATTTTTAAAAGGCATTTTAGGAGACGAGAAAGTAACATTAGCCACTATATATACACCTAATACGAATCAAGATACCTTCCTGATTAAAGTACTGTCTAAATTAGATAAATTTATAGAAGGGAAGTTGATACTAGGAGGAGACATTAATATGACTTTAGACCCCAAACATGATACATCTCTAGGATCTTCTTCTCTATCAGGTAAATCTAGGAGGCGAGTCCTGCGAAAGTTAAAAGAAATGCATCTGGTCGACGCTTGGAGGATACTTCATGGGGAGGAGAGAGATTATACCTTTTACTCTAATCCACATAAAAGGTATTCCCGGCTGGATTATTTTCTGATCCCCCACTATCTATTGACGGGAGTGGAGGAAGTAAAAATTGGAAATATAACCTGGTCAGACCATGCCCCAGTGACAATTGACATAATAATATCAGGTAAGGCTCTCTCCACGGGATATCGTTGGCGTCTGAATGAAAGCTTACTACAGAACCCAGAAGTCAAAGAGGCAGTAGAAAAGGAACTAGGAGAATACTTTCGGACCAACGATACCCCGGGGAGCGACCCAAGTGTGGTGTGGGAGGCCCACAAGGCGGTGATGAGGGGTTTATTGATAAAGCATGGGGCAAGAATAAAAAAAAATGCGGGAGAATCAGGTTAGGAAACTAACGATAGATATCCAAACCCTGGAAATTCAACATAAAGGTACACAGTCAATCAAAGTAGGAGAAGAATTAGGACACAAAAGGAGGGAGTTAGCTGACCTACTGAGGTATAAAGCCAAAGCGATTATCCAAGTAGGTAGAAGGATAACATATGAATTAGGCGACAAGTGTGGCAAAGTTTTAGCAGGGAAATTGAAAGATACTATATTGTGTATATACCACATATCAAGGGCAAGAACGGCCAGATAATGTCACTCCCTAAAGATATAGCGCAGAGATTTAGAGAATACTATTCCTCCCTATACAACTTAGAACAAATAGATATCCCTAGAGGAAGGATTGAGGATTATTTATCCTCATCACAGCTTAAAAGAATATCCTCAACTGAAAGGGAGATTCTCGACAGACCTATCTCAATGGAGGAACTCCAAGGAACTATGAAAATGGTTAAAAAAGGGAAAGCTCCTGGCCCAGATGGGTTTTCTATTCAGTATTACCAGCATTTTTTCCCCGTCCTCGGACCATACATGATTGGGATGTTCAATGAGATCGGCCGATCTACCGCGCTCCGCCCGGAAGCCCTCATGGCACATATTGCGGTGATTCCCAAAGAAGGGAAAGACCCGGCGGAGTGCGGTAGTTATCGCCCGATCTCATTGTTGAACACAGATCTAAAACTTTTTACTAAATTAATAGCAGCCCGATTACAATCTTTCCTGACACAGCTAATACACCTAGATCAGGTGGGTTTTATCCCGACCCGGGAAGCCAGGGATAATACTATTAAAGTATTGAACCTGGTACACTGGGCAAGGGAAACCAAAACACCTTCGATCTTTCTGAGTACAGATGCCGAAAAGGCCTTCGACCGAGTTAACTGGAAGTTTATGGCAGGAGTATTGAGACATATTGGATTAGGAGAACATATGTATAGATGGATTATGGGGGTGTATACTACACCTCAAGCATCAATCAAGGTAAATGGGATCCTCTCAGAGCCTATTAAAATATTAAATGGAAGAAGACAGGGGTGTCCACTATCCCCGCTATTATACGTTTTGACACTGGAACCTCTGCTGAATAGGATTAGGCAAAACCAGAGAGTCCGGGGATTAGATATAGGAGACAGAGAATATAAAATTTCTGCATTTGCAGACGACATGCTGTTCACCAAAACTCACCCCCTGGAATCACTACAGAACTTGATGAGAGAAATAGAGGAATATGGGAAATTAGCAAATTTAAAAATTAATTATGAGAAATCAGAAGCAATGAGTGTGGAATTACCCGGGGGCCTACAACAAACCTTAAAACCTAATTTTAAATTTAAGTGGGTTAAGACAGCCCTGAAATATCTGGGGATCTATATCCCTCCAAAACTAGGTAATATTTTTGAAGTAAATTTCCCTCCATTGATGAATATAATCAAGGACACTTTGAAGAAATGGCAGAGGGGATTTCATTCTTGGTTTGGGAGATGTAATGCTATTAAGATGAGTATACTTCCTAGAATACTATATCTCCTTCAAACAATACCAATTAAGATCCCCCCTGCCTTTTTACTTCAAGTAAATAGGCTTCTTTTTAAGTTCATTTGGGCTAAGAAAAAACCCAGGATCAGTAGGAGTAGGATGTTCTTACCTAAGAGTAATGGGGGCCTAGCAATACCAGACGTAACCAAATACTATCAAGCGGTCCATATGGGTAGGATTATAGAATGGGGCAGGAGGACAGGATCAAAATTATGGGTAGATCTCGAACAAGAAATTAGTCAAATCCCACTGCAAAGAGCACTCTGGTGCTATCAAACACTGCCGATACAATTAAAAAACCATCCAATTATAGGGACGACGCTAGCAATAGGCCACAAGATATGCCAGTTAGGAAAACACACCTTAAGCTTCTCTCCCCTGTATCCAGTATTAGGAAACCCCTGCTTTCGACCAGGCATGGAGAAAGGAGCATACAGGAGTCTCAGAGAGAGGGGCCTTACACAGATATCACATTTCTCAGAACAAGACAGATGGCCAAATGTACCCTCATTGGTACTCCAGGAAGGAAAATATGGGGTTAAAAATTGGCAAGCGGTACAATTGTGCCATTTTTTGAACTCTCTGGGATCAACAAACAGATACAAAAGGGAATTAACACAATTTGAAAGATATTGTGAAAACCAGGAACCCCCGGATTAATTACTATCTAGGTTGTATAGGCTAGGAACAACATCTTTAGAAGGCCAGGAGATACCATCTATAAGAGGATGGGCCAGAGATATGGAGAGGAATTTTTCACAGACTCAGCAGCAAAAAATAATCAATTTAACCATGAAAACATCAATAAGTACTAGGCTCCAAGAATTAAACTATAAAATATTAAATAGATGGTACTATACACCAGAGAAATTGAGTAGGGCGTTTCCAGGAACCCTAGACATCTGTTGGAGATGCAAGGAAGATAGGGGGACCATATATCATTTATTTTGGACCTGCCCAAAGATCAGGAAATACTGGCAGGAAGTATTAAGGATAACCCAAAAATTTACAACATATCAATTGCAGGACGACCCAGCTTTCTGTCTGCTACACCTAACACAGATTCCAATAAAAACATATAAGAAATCGATCATATGTCATATGATCAACGAAGCTAAGGCTGGGATAACTCAAAATTGGAAAAAAAAAACCCCCCCACGATAACCGACTGGCTCTATAGGGTGAGGAATATTTGTGCAATAGAGGACGTGGTTTTATCAGCCCAAGATAGAAAGGAACAATATAACTTGACCTGGGGAGCATGGAACGTATTCATGTACTCAGAAGAAGGGAGGAGGTTGATGGGGAGGGGAGTGACGGAACGGGAGTGAGAGAAGCTCTAAGGAATTGGATGGAGAGCGCTGACCTGTGAGAGGGGAGAGGAGGGAGAGAATCGAGGGGGGGGGGTTTCTTCTTCTTTTTTTTTTTTTTGAGGGGGGGTGGAAGGGGTTGGGATGGGAAGAGGGGAATAAAAGGAGATATGGCAACACAAGAGAACATGGGAAATAAAAATGGAATTAAAGACAGGGGGGAGGCGAGGATAAAAAAAAAAAGAGACAATTAAAAATGGATAATAGGGGGAGGCTGGAGAAAACAGGGGATTATAACACCCCATCAAATAGATGGGAAACCCAAACCTGGAGCAGGAATTACAGGACATAATACAGGGCACTGTCATTAGGCTAACCCTGGACGTAAATAACCAACTTGCACCCACTCCTACCCTGTCACCTCCAAATATACCCCTGAGTCTTAAACGAGTATAAAGGACTACGAGATAATAAGTTAATGTTTTGTTTTATTTGGTCGATTTCAGTGCAATGGTTAAGTAACTTATGCTGTAAAACTAATATTTCCTAAATAAAGAAGGATTAAATGCAAAAAAAAAAAAAAGTGATTCTGTCTTTCACTGGTAGCCAGTGAAGGGATCTAAGCGAAAGGGAGATAGACTCCCATGGTTTTTTACCAGTCACTAATCGAGCAGCCGCATTTTGAACGACTTGCAGCTGAGTGATTTGGTATTTGGGAAATCCTAAATAAAGGGCATTTGCATAGTCGAGTCTGGAATTGATGATTGTTCCCACCACGACTGCAATGTCCTTTTTAGGGATAAAGGGGGTGAGTCGGCGTAGTAGGCGCAGCAGATGATGGAATCCGCTGACTACCGACCCTATTTGTGCATCCATTGTATGTAGGAGTCGAAAATGACTCCGAGACTTTTGACAGACGTTCTCAATGGGGCATTGAGAACGTCTGTTGATGACGAAACGCGTCTGGGGGACACGCAGTGACGTCACCACGTAGAGGGAAGGTATCGCTCCAACGTCTGCCGGCCGGCTTTTTTATGCTTAATTTTACTGTTTATATGTGAGTACCCATTTGTTTTTACATTAAAACAATCTCCTATGGAATCACACTATGGTATGTTCTTTATTGTTCCCTTGGCCGAGCTGTAAGTCGTGCTCATTCTAACAGCCGCGAGATCGACCGGAAGAACAAACATTGGAGCCTCCAGACATCAATGCCGTGGCTGGGCTATAGCCATCCGCTCCTTAGAGCTTGCCTTTGGTAAGCCTCCACTGCTTAATTGGTGAAGGGATCACTTCAAGGCTCACACTCTCACGGTGGTGCGATTGATGATCAAATTGTATACCTGTCAGCTTATGAAGGGATCACTCTAGGCTCACGATTCACTACGGTGCTGTCTGATGGACTTTTAGGATTTGTGTTTAAACTGTCAATATTTTATTGCATGACCTTTTTGCCTATTTAAACAGTGTCATAGGTACATTTTAAAGTAATGGTTCTAGTATGTTGGTATAGTTTAGACCTGGGAAATTTTATTGCATGTAAATTTTTTTGCATGGTATTTGTCACAGTGTCTCAGGTATACCTTATAGTGGCGCAGCTTTGCTCTATTTAATTCATTCTCTCTGTGCCCTCACACGACAGCTTCAGCCTCAAAACATTTAACGTGTTTATATGTACCTTGTTTTTTCTAAATTAGCGCAGTTTTTTGTTTGTTATTTATGCATATAATGATGTTGGGCGAAGAGCCCTATGTATTCTATCACAAGTGAAATCAGATAGTAATTTGTCAGGTAGGAGGATCTAATGGAAGATTTTGGAAACTGCAGGCATCAGGTCTGTGATAGATTCTGGGACCCCGCGCATCCTGATGTTATGGCGGCGGTTTCTGTTGTCCAGGTCCTCGACCTGTGCCTGCATGAAGGTGAAATTGTCAGCTAGATTTTCGTAATCTCTTCTAAGGTCATTGTTGGCTCTGGAAAGTTCATTATATTTTGTTTCTAGGACATCTGTACGATTGCCAATGTTGGCAATTTCATGAGAGAGGGCCGCTGTGGAATGATGAATTTATTTTTCAATTTTGTCAACCAGTTTTTCATATATAGATGTTAGACTAGCGTCTAGATCAGATTTGGATAGGGGGAGACCGAACTCACTGTTTTGTTGGTTTGGATGAGGCTGAGGAGAGGATCCTTTTGTGGAATTTCCTGTTACCTTACAGAGGTCGGCGCCTCTTGCCGTTTCTCTGCTCTGCGTCTAGCAGGAAGGTGGTGAGGGTGTGCTGTGTATGACAATTCCGCTTCTTCTTAGCGGAAAACATGCACCAGATGTTCCCACAGGGGTGAATGTAAAAATAGGCTAAAATGGAGCTGAATAGCCCTAAGTAATCCGCCGTGAAGGACCGAGTCCGACGGCGCTGTATTCAGTCAAGTCTCCTCAGCATCGCGCCATGCACGCGCCCCTTGGAGTGCTCTTCAAGGACTCACATTGACAATTTTCAATGCCTAATCAGCCTGCCTTGATGTGATTTTTCTGTTGGGGTGCCCAAATTTATGCACCCGTCTAATTTCGTTATGATGCATATTGCGCATTTTCTGTTAATCCAATAAACCTAATTTTACTACTAAAATTCTCCTTCAGTTATTTGATAGATCAAAATGAAATTACTGATCCAAACACCCAAATATTTATAAATAATTTTGAAAATTGTCAGGGATTCCTAAACTTTTGCATACGACTGTAATTTTGTGAACTGGTGCCCAAAATGAAACTGCATGTTCCAGATGAGGCCTTACTAATGATTTATACAAGGGGCAAAGATATATCGCTCTCTCCACAGTCCATACCTCTTTTAATACAAGAAAAGATTTTGCTTGCTTTGGAAACCACAGCTTGGCATGTTATTATTACTCTCTAATACCCTAGTAAATTGTAAGCTCTTATGTCTTCTGTCCTAATAAGTATATTTCCCGTTCTAGTTGAACCAAAGAAAACTGTGCTTGTGTTATACCTGAAAAATTAGCTGCAAAAACAATAGTGAAATATTTTTCCCCAAACAATTTTTTAAATTAAATGTGTTGCGCTTTCAACCATAACCCAGAGTGGATTATCCTCAAGGAGAAATGAGAAATCAAAATGAGAGACCAGAGGGGAAGGTGGGTTCAGACGAAAAAGACAAAGAGTGTAAATGGAGCAGGGATTTACAATCTCAGCTACAAGACACTCACGGATGAAGAAAAAGCCATTTTAGATGAAATACTGAAATTTTCCCCTCCATGTAGATTTAATAGATTTCAAACCTACATGGACACACATAAATTTGTACGTAAGTTAAACATTAAAATATACATTATGTCCAATCCTATTAAAGAAAAAATACAGATTTTCTCAGGAATTCAATCTTCCAAACTCATCTATGCTTCTCTTTGTAACCCCCCTGGGGGACTGGTATCCCCTATTAAAGTCTTTAGAGATGTAGTTTTGAAAGATGTCAAGAAAGTCACGGATTTTAAAATGCCAGCAAATCTGGAGAAAGAGCTGCAACACCTTTGTGATCGTAATGAGCTATGTCCCTTTAAAGTGGAGTTTCACTTAAAAGTTGAACTTCTGCGTATCCGTCTCCCCATCCAACCCAGTGCCACATTTAGCACCTTTTAGGGGAGGTGGAATGGGTACCTGTTTTTGACCAGTACTGTTCCCCACTTCAAGGAGACGGGGCTGCGGACCAATTAGAAAGCACAGTGTGCTTTGCAAATGCGCAGTAGGGAAAGGCTTCACTGCTGGGTTCCCTTACTAGGAATGGTGGTGGCTGCACCCGACAGCTGATCTGAAGATCTGCTGGGGTTCCGACATCGCAGGCTCCTTGGACAGGTAAGTGTTCATATATTAAAATTCAACAGCTGCAGTATTTGTAGCTGACTTAAATTTTGTTGTGGGGGGGGGCTGGACCTCCTCTTGAGCCCAGGTTCACACTGGGCTGCGGGAGTGAAGCAGTCCCGTTTTCGGCTGCGATTTCAGAGACATCTGTGCCGTTTCTGCACAGATGTCAATGTAAATCGCGGCCCCAAATCGCAAAAAGTAGTACAGGAACTACTTTTTGAAATCGGTGCAGCGCCGCATATGCGGCATCGCACCGATTAGGATGTTGCCATTGCCGACAAATGCCACCGATTTAAGATGCGATTTGACATGTGAAATCGCATCTCAAATCTTACCCAGTGTGAACCAGGGCTTAAGGAGAGATCCAGGCATTTCTTACAAAGAGTTAAATACCAAGATAAAAAGAAAAAATGGTATATAGAGGTTACAAGGAAGGTGTTATAAATAAAAAAGAGAAATATTTTTTGGTGCCTGTTGCTATTTGCAGACCAATAATGTACCAAAGGTGCAAAAACAAACAAAATCAAGCCGCCACTGGGACACCACATCAGCGGGATTGACTCTGTGACGGTGGGAAAATACATTAATACATATCTTCAGCTACTTGTTAGAAATATACCTCCCTTTGTTAAGGACACCAAGCATGTCATTACCTTAATAATCAATGTGAAATCCAGGAAGGTTGTTGGTTGGTGATAACAGATGTCACCTCACTGTACACCATTATACTACATGAGTTGGATTTTTCTGCAGTGTCATATTACCTGGAAAAACAGTCTGACTTGTTATCTGCACAAAGGGGATTTTTTGGGGATCTCCTGAAGTTTCCAGCCATCCATAACTATTTCAGGTTTGGGTTATCAGCCATTCATAACTATTTCAGGTTTGGGGGAACCTTTTACCTCCAGAATACAGGTGTGGCTATGGTAGATAAGTTTTCCCCCAGTTTGGCCAATTTATTTATGGCCAAGTGGGAGGAGAAGGTCTTCTATGCTCAGTGCAAGCCTGAATTGAAGATGTGGACTCGCTACATAGATGATATCCTCCTCTTATGGCAAGATGACTCATTGTCTTTACAAGAATATTTAAAGAAATTAAATATGAATGATAGAGGTATAGTCCTCAATTATGAGTTCAGCCAAAAGGCGATTTGGCAATTAACGTGAAAAATGTACAGGTACACGCAAATCAAACATTTTTACCACTGTAGAATCCCGAGCACACAGCACTCAATTTGAACACATATGTACACACTCTTCTAGAGACAAAGGTTTTTTTTTCAAACTCTATTGCTTGCTCAATAAGTTTGCCCTGGAGGCAAAAACCAAACCAATAATCCAGTGGGAAAGTGAGCTAGGCCTTACTTTTGAACCTCCCGAGTAGGAGGAAATGCTGACTAACATGTACAAAAACACTAGATCATACTCCATCCGCGAAACCGCTGTCAAACTTCACAAGAGGTGGTATATGACGCCCACAAAACTCCATTCTATCTACCCTGCAGTATCCCTACTGTGTTTCCGTGGCTGTATTGGCTCATTGACCCACATTTTCTGGAGTTGTAGAGACCGTAAGCCCATCTGGCAGAAAGCAGCCTTTAAAGGCATCTACCATCGCAGGTCGCTTAATCACTCTCACCATACAAATGTGCCAATGCTTCACACCCATTCCTGATATCCCTACACCCTGTGTAAAACTAGGTGTGTATTTGGACTTAACATTACAAAATATTAATTTCCTTCAGTTTCAGACATTGATTGTCTTGTTGGTCAGCTAATATGTATCATGCTTCAGGTAAGGGATTGCTATCCTGACATTTATTAGTAACACTTCCAAGCCTCTGAGTCAGAAGAAGCAGAGAAAAACCATGATGCTCCCTTAATCGTGATTTACAGCTAGGATAAGATGGGGTACATAATTTAGACCAGACACAAATGTATCTTATTTTCAAAGTTTTAGGAGCACATCAATACTACTACAAAAGCTACACATTCCCATAGTATACCAAACATAGTGTACCTCCACATGTTTAAAATGTATAGACATCAAACCGCCACTTTGTTCTTTTGTATGCTGGGATAAATATCAGTGTAACGAGACCCTTGCTCGATCGGTTCCGCTCTCCCGACACTCCTCTGCTACTATTGGATCAAATTGCAGACCGCAAGGTCTGATGGTTCGGTCATCCAAGGCTACGGGATCCGAACTACAGCTATGTGCCGTTCGGAATCCATTAGAACACCAAGTTCAAATAGGAAGACTTTTATTGGAAGCACACAACACACTTTTATACAGAATTTGAAACATCCCGCCCCCAACAACCGCTTTCCTATTGGTCAATTTTCAAGTACATGTAGTTCTCCTTCAGGTCCTCTTAGCCATGCAAATGAGGATTCGAAAATGGGTTTAGCAGGGATTGGTCCGATAGCTTGAATAGAAGGATTGCTATGTGTAATGAGACAGAAGCCCCAGGGGGCAATCAATGTACACAATAGCCAGACACAGCACAATGGAGCCGTCTGGAGCCTTAAGACAGGGCAGAAGACCCCCCACTGTGTAACATATTTCAAGGAGGAACACTTCTGCATTCTAAGGTCTATGACAATCAGTACCCACTGTTATTTATTATACTTTATTATGGGTGTTATCCTATCTGATCTTATTCTCCATGGTTGCTGTATATTTTCTTGTTCTGTATGCTGGATTGAATTTACTATCTACTTTTTTTTTGGAGGTTTCACTAACCACTGCTATCATTCTATATTCTGCAACACATTTTTTAACAACTGCTCATTTTCTGTGTGCTACACAGTAGATCTTTCCTAATGCTATACAAGGGTGGCATTTTTTGTATCTGCTCCTATTCAGTGTTTGTGGCCAGTGAATTGTGTCCATTCTCTACACTGAATGAAGTTCAGTGTAAAAATTAGGAAAAAACGGTCTGGCAACTTAGGGAACTGACAGTCTACTGACCTGAATGGTACAAGCTGACTGGAGAAAAGCCAATGTAGCACCAATATTTAAAAAGTGCCCAAAATACATCCCTGGGAATTACAGACCAATTAGCCTAACATCAATAGTATGCAAGCTCTTGGAGGGGATGATAAGGGACTATATAGATGTTTTTAGTAATGAGAATGGCATCATTAGCAGTAATCAGCATTGATTCATGAAGAATCGTTCTTGCCAAACCAATCTAATAACCTTCTATGAGGAGGTGAGTTGCCATCTAGATAAAGGAAGGCCCGTAGATGTGGTGTATCTGGATTTTGCAAAAGCATTTGACACAGTTCCCCATAACAGTTTACTATACAAAATAAGGTCAGTTGGCATGGACCATAGGGTGAATAAATGGATTGAAAACTGGCTACAAGGGCGACTTCAGAGGGTGGTGGTAAATGGGGAGTACTAGGAATGGTCAGGGGTGGGTAGTGGGGTCCCCCAGGGTTCTGTGCTGGGACCACAAAGCAAATAGAATATTGTCATGCATTAAAAAGGGAATCAACTACAAAGCTAAAACAATAATTCTCCTGCTCTACAAGACTCTGGTTCGGCCACACCTAGAGTATGCTGTCAGTTCTGTGCACCAGTCTTTAGGAAGGATGTACTGGAAATTAAGTGACATATAATCTCACACATAGGTTGGACTTGATGGACTTGTGTCTTTTTTTCAACCTCACCTACTATGTAACTATGTAAGTTCTCAGTATTTTTTATAATCTTTTGTTTGTAAGGCATGCTAGATGTTTTTTCTTGCTATCTGTATTTTAGTATGTAAGTACTTCCCATGCCTGCTTTATAAATTTGGCTATGCTAACGCAGCCATGCATGTGGGAGCTAAGACAATTGTGTTATGAGCTTTTGGTGAATTGTATATGTGCCGTGTAGAAAAAGTTTCTAGAAACTGATTTTCAGCATCAATAAGAAAAAAAAAAAAAAACATTTGAGGGACAAATTATGTCCCACTATCCCTTTTTCCTGTTAAAGTGGTTGTATACCCGCAATGATTTTTTTTATTTATTTTTTCACCTGAAAGGCAAAAGCCATAATCAGCTAGTATGCACCACATACTGTACTACTGCAATCAGCGGCGCATTGCGAGGGGAATATCTCCTAAACCATACAGGTTTAAGAGCAATATGTTTTATACCTACAGGTAAGCCTTATTATAGGCTTACCTGTAGGTAAAAGTGGTAAAAAAAACTTTACTACCACTTTAACAATAAATTATGATCAGATTAAAAATGATGTTGCACTTAACAACTGATTTTGTATGATATGCAAATTGAATATATTTCAAAAGAAAAAAATAAAGTTTTTCTTCTCTCTGTTCTTTTTATGGGAAGTATCTTTCCTGTTCAGAGTGTGTTCTGAAATACAGCGCTTAGAATTCTGACTACACTCTTGTAGTACAAATGTTTTTCACAACACCATCATTATCAGATGTAAATAATTTCATATGACAACTAAAATTTCAACCTCACATGTTTTGACCCATTTGAGCCGTAGTTTTTTGGCCCCTACATTATTTTTAGTGTAGGTAAATAATGCAACAATCCTAGTGGTAATTTTCTTACTTTATTAAAGGGTAAGGGTACATTCAGACATCTACCAACCCTGTCTCGACATCCTGACCTAAATTACCTCCCAGATGCTTATTTACCTGTCTCGGACAGCCATGGTTCCCTCTGTTTTTGCATCCTCATGAGCTCCTGCTTCTTTTCGTGTGTCAAGCTTCACATGATTTTTAAAGGCACTTTTAGTCAAGTGGCCCATTGAGCCACCGAATCAGCTTACCATCCATCTGCTCCACATTGCCCACACAGAGAGAGGGAGAGACTGCTCCACATTGCCCAGAGAGAGAGACTGCTTCACATTGCCCACAGAGAGAGAGATAGAGACTGTTCCACATTGCCCACACAGAGAGAGAAACAAACACACAGGGAGACTGCTCCGCATTGCCCAAAGAGAGAACGAGACAGCTCCACATTGCCCACACAGAGAGAGAAAGACACACACAGGGAGATGCTGCTCCACATTGCCCAGAGAGAGAGAAAGACTGCGCCACATTGTCCACAGAGAGAGAGAGTCTGCTCCACATTGCCCGCACAGAGAGACACACACACACACACACACACACACACACACACACAGGGAGACTGGTCCACATTGCCCACAGTGAGAGAGAGAGACTAGTCCACATTCTTTCTCTCTGAGCAATGTGGACCAGTCTCTGCCCACAGAGAGACAATGTGGAGCAGAGAGAAAGAGAGAGACTGCTCCACATTGTCCGCAGAGAGAGAGAGACAGAGAGACTGTTCCATATTGCCCGCACACAGAAAGAGAGAGACTGCTCCACATTGCCTGCACAGAGAGAGACAGGAAGACTGCTCCACATTGCCCACAGAGAGAGAGACTGCTCCACATTGCCCACAAAGAGAGGGAGACTGCTCCACATTGCCCACAAAGAGAGAGAGACTGCTCCACCTTGCCCACAGAGAGAGAGACTGCTCCACAGTGCCCGCAGGGAGAGAGACTGCTCCACAGTGCCCGCAGAGAGAGAGAGACAGGGAGACTGCTTCACATTGCCCAGAGAGAGAGAGAGATAGACTGCTCCACATTGCCCTTACAGAGAGACATAGAGACTGCTCCACATTGCCCTCACAGAGAGAGAGAGAGAGAGAGACACACACAGGGAGACTGCTCCACATTGCCCACAGAGAGAGAGCAAGAGAGAGAGACTGCTCCACAAGAGAGAGAGACACGGAGACTGTTCCATATTGCCCCACATTGCTGGCACAGAGACTGCTCCGCATTGCCTGCACAGAGAGAGAGAGACAGGAAGACTGCTCCACATTGCCCACAGAGAGAGAGACTGCTCCATATTGCCCACAAAGAGAGAGACTGCTCCACATTGCTCACAGAGAGAGAGACTGCTCCACATTGCCCACAGAGAGAGAGAGAGACTGCTCCCCATTCCCCGCACAGAGAGAGAGAGAGAAAGACAGGGAGACTGCTCCACATTGCCCACAGAGAGAGACAGAGACTGCTCCACAGTGTCCGCAGAGAGAGAATGCTCCCCATTCCCCGCACCGAGAGACAGAGAGACTGCTCCACATTTCCCACAGAGAGAGAGAGAGAGAGACACACACACAGGGAGACTGCTCCACATTGCCCACAGAGAGAGAGAGAGAGAAAGAGAGAGAGACTGCTCCACAAGAGAGAGAGACAGGGAGACTGTTCCATATTGCCCCACATTGCTGGCACAGAGACTGCTCCGCATTGCCTGCACAGAGAGAGAGAGACAGGAAGACTGCTCCACATTGCCCACAGAGAGAGAGACTGCTCCATATTGCCCACAAAGAGAGAGACTGCTCCACATTGCTCACAGAGAGAGAGAGACTGCTCCACATTGCCCACAGAGAGAGAGAGAGAGAGAGAGACTGCTCCCCATTCCCCGCACAGAGAGAAAGACAGGGAGACTGCTCCACATTGCCCACAGAGAGAGACAGAGACTGCTCCACAGTGCCCGCAGAGAGAGAGACTGCTCCCCATTCCCCGCACAGAGAGACAGAGAGACTGCTCCACATTGCCCACAGAGAGAGAGAGATCGAGATCGCTCCACATTGCCGTTTTTTTAGGTGTGTTGTGGGAGTAAAAACTTTTGCAGAGGGGAGTGTAGTGCAAAAAACGCCTATAAACTAAACTCTCATAGACTCGCCTAAACTCTCATAGACTCGCCTAAACTTTGTACAATATGCTTTCATTGTGCGTCTTTTATGCCACGTTTTTCAAGCTAGTGTGCATGGAGCCTTAGGCACTGTTGGTTTTAGTAGGGAGATGTGGAATACTGGATGAATTTTCAGGCTCCTAGGTAGAATTAACTCAACGGCCACAGGGTTAATCTTCCTTTTAACCGGAAAAGGCCCCAGAAACTTTGGGGCAAGTTTCCTGGAGGGACAACTCAGCTTTAAATTTGCAGTAGACAACCAGACCTTGTCTCCTGGTTCCAGATTTAGGTTACCCCTCCTTTTTTTGTCAAAGAACTTCTTGTTGCTCGCTTGGGCTTTAGAGATGGTATCCTGGAGTAATTTGTTGTTGGTGTTGAAAAAGTCTAGTCTGTCTTGTACAGCAGGTACGGAGGACTCAACAGGCAGTTCAGGCAAAAATGAGGGATGATAGCCATAATTGGCGAAAAAGGGTGATTGCTTGGTAGCAGAAAGAATAGCATTGTTGTAAGCAAACTCCGCCATTGGGAGAAGGGAAGACCAGTCATCCAGAGAGAAGGAGGAAAAGCACCGCAGGTACTGCTCCAAAGTTTGATTGGTTCTCTCTGTCTGTCCATTAGTCTGAGGGTGGTAAGCAGTGGACAGACGGAGTTCGATGTTTAATGCTTCACATAGGGACCTCCAAAATCTGGAGGTGAATTGCTCCCTGCGGTCAGAGACAATGTTATCAGGGATCCCATGCAATTTCCCGATTTCTCTGATAAATGTGGAAGCCGTCTCTGTGGCAGAAGTGGTGCCTTGTAAAGGAACAAAGTGTGCCATCTTGGTCAGACGGTCCACTATGACAAATATAGAAGTGAAGTTCTCAGAAGGAGGAAGTTCCACAATAAAATCCATAGAAATCATGCTCCAAGGTTTCTTGGGTACCGGAAGGCTTTCAAGTAGGCCTCAAGTCTTGGCTTGGCTGGTTTTGCAGCGTAGACATGTCACACAGGATCTTACATATTTGTTACAGTCCTGTATCAGGTCGGGCCACCAAAAAGAACGAGAAATTAAGTCTATAGCAGTGAAGGCGAACCTTGGCACTCCAGATGTTTTGGAACTACATTTCCCATGATGCTTAACTACACTGCAGAGTGCAAAAGCATCATGGGAAATGTAGTTCCAAAACATCTGGGGTGCCAAGGTTCGCCATCACTGGTCTATAGTCTTGTGGATACCGAAATGGCCTGCCAGGGGGTGATCATGACACCGTTTGAGAACAGAGACTCTGAACTGTTCCGGGACAAAGATCTGTTCCTTGTGATAGTAGAGCCCATCCTTAAACTGGAGAGGTAAATCTGGGGATGGGGGATGCTCTGTCACATCTGTCTTTATTTGGAACATTAGGTCTGACTGAAGAAGAAGTTCTTGGCTGGCAAAATGGTGGCTGGCTCTGAAGGTTGCACTGAATCATGAAACATGCGCGAAAGCGCGTCTGGTCTGCCATTTTTAGAACCAGGACAGAAGGTAATATGGAATATGAAATAGGAGAAGAATAATGCCCATCTTGCTTGCCGGGGTCTTAGTCTCTTGGCTGTCCTCAAGTATTCCAAGTTCTTATGGTCAGTGAAGATGAGAATAGGGTGAGCGTCTCCTTCCAACAAATAACGCCATTCCTCAAGTGCAGCTTTAATGGCTAACAGTTCCCGGTCTCCAACATCGTAGTTCCTTTCAGAAGGATTCAATTTTTTAGAGAAAAAGGCTACGGGATGCAATAAAGATTTGGGACCTTGTCGCTGTGACAGAATAGCCCCAACGGCACTTTCGAAGGCGTCCACCTCCAAAACATAGGCCAAGGACGGATCGGGATGCTTCAGGATGGGAGCCGAAGTGAACAGAGTCTTTAATTGTTCAAATGCTACTTGTGCTTCAGGAGTCCATCGGAAAGGAACATGCTGTTTCGTTAGTTGGGTAATAGGCGAGAAAATACCAGAATTTTTTTTAATACATTTTCTATAAAAATTTGCAAAACCCACGAACCTCTGTACGGCTTTGCTGTCAGTAGGGGCCGGCCATTCCAGAACTGCAGCAACCTTCTGAGGATCCATGGAAATGCCATCAGCAGAGATGATGAGTCCAAGAAACTGTACGGTGTGCTTTTCGAAGTCGCACTTCTCAGCCTTGGCATAGAGGTGATGCTCACGGAGTCTACTCAAGACCTTCTTCACATGGGTGTGGTGTAGTTCAATCGTTTCGGAGAATATGAGGATGTCATCGAGGTAGACTATGATAAACAGATCAAGAAAGTCCCGAAATATGTCATTTACCAAATGTTGGAAGGTGGCTGGGGCATTGCAGAGGCCGAAGGGCATAACTAAATACTCGAAATGCCCGAAGCGTGTTCTGAAAGCTGTTTTCCATTCATCTCCTTCTTTGATCCAGACTAAATTGTAAGCACCCCTAAGATCAAGTTTGGAAAATATCTGTGCTCTCTGCAACCTCTGGAACAATTCAGGAATTAGCGGAAGTGGGTACTGGTTCTTGACAGTGATGTTATTAAGGTCCCGGTAGTCAATACAGGGTCTTAGAGAGTGGTCTTTTTTTTCGACAAAGAAAATACCAGCTCCTGCAGGTGAGGAAGAATGCAGAATAAACCCTTTTTCCAGACTTTCGTCTATATATTTGCGCAGGGCTTCTAGTTCAGGTTCTGAAAGCGGGTAGATTCGACCAAAAGGAATCTCGAAATCGGGTAAAAGTTCAATAGGACAGTCATAAGCCCTGTGTGGGGGCAAGGTATCTGCACTTTTCTTATTAAACACATCCAAGAATTCATGGTAGGCAACGGGCACCAGTTTTACAGTTTCAGGGTCCGGACAAATACTAAGAAGGGGAGTAGAGTTGCAGATCCTTTCTGGAAAACAAGAAGGAAACTTTTCCAGTGGTCCAATCTATATAGGGGTTATGGGCTTTTAGCCAGGGTAGCCCCAATTATAGGGAACATGGGAGAAGCAATCACATCCAAACAAAGGAGTTCCAGATGTCCTGAGGCAGTACGGCAAGGAATAGGTATAGTCTCTTGGGTTACTGGTCCAGACTTAAGACCAGACCCATCTGCTAAATGAACGATAAGCCCCTGCCTCGTGGAGCATAGAGGTAATTGGTGAAGGGTCGCAAATGCAGCATCCACAAAGCAACTGCAAGCCCCTGAGTCTATAATAGCAGGTACAAGGATAGTCTTTTTCTGGTAACTGTAACTGAAGTGGTAACGAGAGATGGTTTGGACCTCTTCCAGGGAGGTGCATCATGTGGGGCAACAGGGAGGCGGACTTGGGAGGTTTCACAGGACAAGTCTGAATAAAGTGACTAGTTCCCCCACAGTACAGGCATAGTCTATTTTGTAGTCGCCGGAGGCGTTCCGAAGAAGACAGAGCTGGTTTCGGATAGCTTACACGTGAGAGTTTGTGGAGCTCCTTATTCTTACTGGACATTTTCAATGATCCGACAGAACTGGCGGAAATTGAAGGATCGGGACAAGAAAATGCAGATGGCTTGGTATTGGTCCTCTCTGATTGTCTTTCTCGCATCCGATGGTCAATCTGAATGACAAGATTAATTAAATCTTCCAGGGAGGTGGGTATTCCCACGCGTGCTAATTCATCTTTTAATAGATTAGAAAGTCCACAACTAAATTAATGATGGAGAGCAGCTCTATTCCACTGAGTATCCATACTCAGAACACGAAAGTCTGACACATAATCTTCCACG
Source organism: Rana kukunoris (assembly GCA_029574335.1). Classification (NCBI taxonomy): domain Eukaryota; kingdom Metazoa; phylum Chordata; class Amphibia; order Anura; family Ranidae; genus Rana; species Rana kukunoris. Next base: position 84,338,137 of record CM056055.1, on the reverse strand, counting down.
GCCCTTGGGCCTTGCTGGAGTCTACTGAGTGTGGATTCCACCGATTGTTGGAAAAAAGGGTCGGCATACAACTGGGACATGGCGGAAAAGAAGGAGTCCATGGTTGCCAGGGCTGGGTCTTGTTGCTCCCGAAGATGATGGGCCCAGGAAAGAGGCTCTCCAAGTAGCAAGGTGATGATGAACCCCACTTTGGTGTCTTCGGAAGAGAAGGTTTGGGGTAGCAAGGAAAAATACAGTTCACAGGCATTTCAGAAGGTACGAAACTGTTTGTAAATTCCAGAAAAACGCTCAGGCAATGGCACTCTGGGTTCAGGAGGCGTGGCGGCCACACAGAGCAGACAGAAGTCCGTTTGAACTGAAGAGTTCACCACAGGAGGAGATGAAACAGGCTGATCCCGGAGCTGACCTTCCATCTGATTCAGATCTGTCTGAAGATTCTGTACTGTGTGGGCAAGTGCAGAGAGGGATTGGCAAATGTCTTTGAAAGAAGAGGCCTCCCTTTCAGACTCCATTGCTGGCTGACGGATACTGTCACGTACCTGTGTGAAGTCTGAAATGACGAGGTTAGCCTCTCTTGAATCTCCAGCCCTGGTCCCGCTGAGAGTGGAGACAGGGGAAACCAAGGGCCAGAGGAGACACGAGTGCCTGCAGATGTAACTCGGGAAGTCCGCAGCCGGTGATGCAAATCTTGCAAGGCAGGAAGTTGCAGCAGTTTGCAGGGACAAAGTCGCAGCAGGTTGCAGGGACGAAGTTTGGAGCAGGTTGCGGCAGCGAAGTCGCAGCAGGTTGCAGGGACGAAGTCGCAGCAGGTTGCTGGGACGAAGTCGCAGGTACCCGGGAAGTAGAGCAGAGCCAAACAGGGAGCAGGATCGTGGTCACATGGGAAGCCGGGTTCAGCAACGAGCAGACAGCGAGGTACAAAGTGATCAGGCAGGAAACAGGGTTACGTGGAAAGCCGAGATCAGGAACCAAGAGTCAGGGGTGAAGCGAGTCCAAAAACAAGGTCAAGGAAGCCAAGTATCAGTAACCGGGATCAGGAGCACGGGAACAGGCACAGTACAAAGGAACCGAAACCGCTGAGATCCGTCAGCACTCGGCTGGGGTCAGTGCATCCTTTAAATAGGCTGTTGGTGCCAACAGACGCGGGCTCTCCGGGAATTCACGGGGACAGCTCTAGTAGATCCCTTACACCCTCTCTCTGTCTGGGCAGTGCTGTGCATGTGCAGGCACAGGCCTGTGCACTGGCACCCAAGACCAGATAAAGGGCATTGTGGGCCTGGTGCGGCAATGGAGCAGGTTTAGGAGCAGCAGGGATATTATGTAAGTAACGTCCTACCCCAGCTTTCTTCTTACTGGCCACCCTCCTGCATTTCCAGGAGCCTGCACTGGCTTATGCCCAGACTTGTTTGCAGCCACACAGGTGTAATGCTTAAGAAGCCTGGCATTTGATTTACCAAGCTTCCGTAAGAGCCACGTGTCGGTGTGTGCTCTGAGGTGAATGTTTTCCAGCCATCAGAATACAGTGATCACTGCCGGCAGCTATAGCAGCCAGCAGTGATCGACTGAAGTCAGTTGACAGATCGGATTTTGTATAACCACTCTGCACATTGATAGATTGAAATTCTGCCGGGTTACCAGAAATGTCAGTCTGTCTATGGTGGCCTAAGTCCACCAGTCTCTGAGTTTAATAATATCTTTAAAATCTTCTAAAAGGGGTGCTCCACTTAAATGTAGAAATTCACTTTGAACTCCATCTTATTTCCATACCTTTCATAATGTATTGGATGTGCAAAGGTGAGAGAACATCTAATACCTACAGGGAGTAATGGAAATAAGGTGGAATTCAAAGTGAATTACCTGGAGGGACTGGCATTTAGCAGGTTAAAACAGGCAGGTATGAAATTAGATATCACCTCCTCACTGCCTGTCAAATGCCTCTAAAGAGTGACCGGAGCATTGATCACTTTTCAGTGGAGTGAAAAATACTGAAAAAAAGTCAATTGCAGCCTCACTGTGCCCCATCATATGCAGCCACTGTGCTCCATCAAATGCAGCCACCATGCCCCATCAAATGCAGCCACCGTGCCCCATCAAATGCAGCCACCATGCCCCATCAAATGCAGCCACTGTGACCAGAAAATGCAGCCACTGTGAAAGACGGGCACGTTGGCCATGGATAGATTCATGCAATGCATGAATCTATCAATTTTACATATAAGGGGTGGCATGATGGAGGGGGCAGTGCCTGTGCACCCTTAATGGATGGGCCGCCGCTGGTGTGCTGGCAGTTTTTCATAGCCGCAGTCCCTCAGGCTTCTTTTAGGTTGTGCGTTTTTGCTGTATTTCTGAAATTGCACCAAAGATACAGCATGCGGGGCTTTTTGTGCACTTTCAGAACATACAGCAACAATGTACAACCTAATAGAAGTCTATGGACCGGGGGTAACATGCAGGAAGACTGCCAGTACACCAGCACTGCAGCCAAACCGCAGCATGCCAGTGTGAATCAACTTCATAATATGACAGGATGGCTGCCAATAATATGACAGGCTGCTAGTAATATGCAGAGAGGGGGAAAGGGAGAAGGAAGGGAGGGAGCAGAAACTCACTTGACTTATTCGGATTCAATGGACAGTCCCAGGAGGCTTACTTGTTTGTTTTTTTGTTTTTGTTTTTTAAGGCTGTGGCTGCTGAGCTCAGCCGAGTCTGACTGCTCAGTTTTAACTTTTCCGCCCACACATCCTATTCACAGACAACACATGGGCTGACCGGAGAGTGGATGGGGAAAGAGAAAGCAGATCTGGCCTCTGATAGAGCTTAGTGTAAGCCCAGGTTCACACTGGGTGCGATTTAGTTCGATTTGAGATGCGATTTCACATGTGAAATCTCATCTCAAATCGGCGGCAATTGCCGGCAATGACACCGTCCTAATCGGTGCGACTCCGCATCTGCGGCGCGGCACCGATTTCAAAAAGTAGTTCCTGTACTACTTTTTGCGATTTCAGGACGCGATTTACATTGACATCTGTGCAGAACCCTGCACAAATGTCTCCTAAATCGCGCCGAAATCGGAACTGCCAGAGGGAGTGAAATCGCGCGAGTTCAGCTGAAATCGCGCGATTTCACTCCCGCAGCCCAGTGTGAACCAGAGCTGAAAGAGGGAAGGACCGGGCTAAACTCTGTAAGACAGACGGCCAGCACTGTGACATATCTAATCGCTGGCTTGCAGTACTTAATCCGGCCGGGCCGCCACCCGAGTTGCCGCACTCGTCTTTGTACAGGACATTAGAGCAGCCCAGGGGGCAATTGCATCCCTGCCCCCCGGCCCAGTGATTGGAATCACAATATAAACAAGTAATTTTCCGCAAGGCGGCATTCGCTTTTTTGCCCTTAATGCTCAGCCTGTTATAGCCACTTAAAGTGAAGACTTGTTTTATTTTTGCCCTCACCTTGCTTGATTCATCTGGCCTAGCCACACAGGTTCAGCCTCTCCTGTGATAAAGCTCCCTCCATTCGGGTATAAACCGCCCTTTAAGGGGTGGCCTTTCCCATAACCCAGGTATTGGGGTGCAGGATACTGGTCTCTAGGGATTATACAAGTGTCTTATTCATCATGACTACATGGATAAACATTTGTTGGATGTCCTGCTGGCCATGAGGCGTTCAGGTGGTACAAGACAAATGTTGTTATAATGTTATAGGATTACCTACAGGTATGCTATTATCCTGCACTGCTGAATGCAGGTATACCACATGTGAATCTTTGCTGGCTTGTTGTCCATAGTTCTATCTGTTTTGTTAATACCTCACAGGTTGTTATTTGTGTCTGCAGTACTGCTAAAGCTTGGGCTGATAGCAGGTGTCTTCTGTTGCACAGTTGAGCCTTTTCTATTAACTCAGAAATGTCTGGCTCTGCAGGCTTGACTTAGTAGGTATTATTGTTTTAAATGCTTGGTGGTTGTATCAACCTTTTGCAGCACATTTGCCTAGTGTAGGTTATCTGGCCAGTGCTAGTTTTTTGATGTCTATTAACCCTTTATTGCTTGCCTGTGATATATTAACTTTTCAGTACTAATGGCTATTATGCGCTTAATGAGTGTTATGCATTAAAGTGGAGTTCCGGCCACAATTTCACTTTTTAAATATAAATACCCCTGTAATACACAAGCTTAATGTATTCTAGTAATGTTAGTCTGTAAACTGAGGTCCGTTTTAGGTTGTTATAGCATTTAGATACTTTATAAAACAGGAATTGACCGTGGCCATCTTAAGTGTGGGAATCCATGAAGCCAGACTGTATGACTTCCTGGATTTCAGCTTTGCATGTCTCGCACATGCTCAGTGCTGCACAAGCAATGTAATATGTTACAGATCAGGTTTCAATAGCAAAATCTCTCCTCCCCTCCTCCTTCCAGGAACCAGGAAATATACTAAATAATTTGTTATGTAGATATATCTGCACCGCACACCACACCGATCACAGCGCACCGATCACAGCGCACCACAACGCCCCGATCACAGCACACGGATCACAGCACACCGCACCGATCACAGCGCACCGACCACAGCACACCGCACCGATCACAGCGCACCGATCACAGCGCAGCACAACGCAGTGATCACAGCACACCGATCACAGCACAGCGCACCGATCACAGCGCACCACAACGCCCCGATCACAGCACACGGATCACAGCACACCGCACCGATCACAGCGCACCGATCACAGCACACCGCACAACGCACCGATCACAGCGCACCACAACGCCCCGATCACAGCACACCGCACCGATCACAGCGCACCACAACGCCCCGATCACAGCACACGGATCACAGCACACCGCACCGATCACAGCGCACCGACCACAGCACACCGCACAACGCACCGATCACAGCGCAGCACAACGCAGTGATCACAGCACACCGATCACAGCACAGCGCACCGATCACAGCGCACCACAACGCCCCGATCACAGCACACGGATCACAGCACACCGCACAACGCACCGATCACAGCGCACCGACACGCCCACACCGCACAACGCACCGATCACAGCACACCGCACCGATCACAGCGCAGCACAACGCAGCGATCACAGCACACCGCACAACGCACCGATCACAGCGCAGCACAACGCAGCGATCACAGCGCAGCACAACGCAGCGATCACAGCACAGTGCACCGATCACAGTGCACCGATCACAGCACACCGCACAGCGCAACGATCACAGCACACTGAGCACAGCACACCGCACAATGCACCGATCACAGCGCATCGATCACAGCACAGCACACCGCACAACGCATCGATCACAGCGCGACGATCACAGCGCGACGATCACAGCACACCTCACAGCGCAATGATCACAGCACAGTGCACCGATCACAGCGCACCGAGCACAGCACACCGATCACAGCACACCGCACAATGCACCGATCACAGCGCACCGATCACAGCACACCGCACAACGCAGCGATCACAGCACACCGATCACAGCACACCGCACCGATCACAGCGCACCGATCACAGCGCACCACAACGCCCCGATCACAGCACAGCACACGATCACAGCGCACCGAGCACCGCACACACACAGCACCGCACAGCACACCGCACCGATCACAGCACACACAACGCATCGATCACAGCACAGCCACACACAGCACATCGATCACAGCGCACGATCACAGCGCGACATCAGCGCACACCTCACAGCGCAATGATCACAGCACAGTGCACCGATCACAGCAGCGCACCGAGCACAGCACACCGATCACAGCACAGCACCGCACAATGCACCGATCACAGCAGCGCATCACAGCACACCGATCACAGCACACACGCACACGCAGCGATCACAGCACCGATCACAGCGCACACCGATCACAGCACACCGCACAACGCACCGATCACAGCACACGATCACAGCACACCGCACAACGCACCGATGACAGCGCACCGATCACAGCACACCGCACAACGCACCGATCACAGCGCACACACGCGCACACAACGCACATCACAGCACACCGCACAACGCACCGATCACAGCGCAGCACAACGCAGCGATCACAGCACACCGATCACAGCACAGTGCACCGATCACAGTGCACCGATCACAGTGCACCGATCACAGCGCACCGCACAGCGCACCGATCACAGCACACTGAGCACAGCACACTGAGCACAATGCACCGATCACAGCGCATCGATCACAGCACAGCACACCGCACAACACATCGATCACAGCGCATCGATCACAGCGCGACGATCACAGCACACCTCACAGCGCAATGATCACAGCACAGTGCACCGATCACATCGCACAGCACAACGCACCGATCACAGCACACCACACAATGCACCGATCACAGCGCACCGATCACAGCGCACCGATCACAGCGCACCGATCACAGCGCACCGATCACAGCACAGCACAACGCACCGATCACAGTACACCGATCACAGCACAGCACACCGCACAATGCACCGATCACAGCGCACCAATCACAGTGCACCGATCACAGTGCACCGATCACAGCGCACCGATCACAGCGCACCACAACGCCCCGATCACAGCACACGGATCACAGCACACCGCACAACGCACCGATGACAGCGCACCGATCACAGCACACCGCACAACGCACCGATCACAGCGCACCGATCACAGCGCAGCACAACGCAGCGATCACAGCACACCGCACAACGCACCGATCACAGCGCAGCACAACGCAGCGATCACAGCACACCGATCACAGCACAGTGCACCGATCACAGTGCACCGATCACAGCGCACCGATCACAGCGCACCGATCACAGCGCAACGATCACAGCGCACTGAGCACAGCACACCGCACAATGCACCGATCACAGCGCATCGATCACAGCACAGCACACCGCACAACACATCGATCACAGCGCATCGATCACAGCGCACCGATCACAGCGCGACGATCACAGCACACCTCACAGCGCAATGATCACAGCACAGTGCACCGATCACAGCGCACAGCACAACGCACCGATCACAGCACACCGATCAGAGCACACCGCACAATGCACCGATCACAGCGCACCGATCACAACGCACCGATCACAACGCACCGATCACAGCACAGCACAACGCACCGATCACAGTACGATCACAGCGCACAGCACACCGCACAATCACAGCGCACACGCACCGATCACAGCGCACCGATCACAGCACAGCACAGCACGCACCGATCACAGTACACCGATCACAGCACAGCACACCGCACAATGCACCGATCACAGCGCACCGATCACAGCGCAGATCACAGCGCACCGATCACAGCACAACGCACCGATCACAGCGCACAGCACAGCACACCGATCACAGCGACCGATCACAGCACAGCACCGATCACAGCGCACCGATCACAGCGCACCGACCGATCACAGCGCACATCACAGCACAACAGCACCGATCACAGCACACCGATCACAGCACAGCACACACACCGCACAATGCACCGATCACAGCGCACCGATCACAGCACAACGCACCGATCACAGCACCGATCACAGCACCGATCACAGCACCGACACAGCACCGATCACAGCACATCACAGCACCGATCACAGCGCACAATCACAGATCACAGCACATCACAGCACACCGATCACAGCACAGCACCGATCACAGCACCGCACAGCACAGCACACCACACAATGATCACAGCGCACCGATCACAGCGCACATCACAGCACACCGCACACCGATCACAGCACAGCACAACGATCACAGCACACCGCACCGATCACAGCGCACAGCGCACCGATCACAGCGCACCGATCACAGCACACCGATCACAGCACACAGCGCACACGATCACAGCGCACCGTTCACAGCGCATCGATCACAGCGCACCGATCACAGCACACCGCAACGATCACAGCGCACCGATCACAGCGCACCGATCACAGCACAGCACAACACACCGATCACAGCACACCGATCACAGCACAGCACACCGCACAATGCACCGATCACAGCGCACCGATCATAGCACAGCGCACCGATCACAGCGCACCGATCACAGCGCACCGATCACAGCGCACCGCACAGCGCAACGATCACAGCGCAACGATCACAGCGCACCGATCACAGCACAACGCACCGATCACAGCACACCGATCACAGCACAGCACAACGCACCGATCACAGCACAGCACACCGATCACAGCACAGCACACCGATCACAGCACAGCACACAGATCACAGCACAGCACACCGATCACAGCGCACAGATCACAGCACAGCACACCGATCACAGCGCACACAGCGCACACATCACAGCACACCACATCACAGCACAGCGCACCGATCACATCGCACCGATCACAGCGCACCGATCACAGCGCACCGATCACAGCACACCGCACAGCGCAACGATCACAGCGCAACGATCACAGCACAGTGCACCGATCACAGCACAACGCACCGATCACAGCACACCGATCACAGCACAGCACACCGCACAATGCACCAATCACAGCGCACCGATCATAGCACAGCACACCGCACAGCGCACCGATCACAGCGCACCGATCACAGCACACCGCACAGCGCAACGATCACAGCGCACCGATCACAGCGCACCGATCACAGCACAGTGCACCGATCACAGCACAGCACACCGATCACAGCACAGCACACCGCACAATGCACCGATCACAGCGCATCGATCACAGCGCACCGATCACAGCGCACCGATCGCAGCACAGTGCACCAATCACAGCACAACGCACCGATCACAGCACAACGCACCGATCAGAGCACAGCACACCGCACAATGCACCGATCACAGCGCACCTCACAGCACACCGATCACAGCGCACCGATCACAGCGCACCGATCACAGCGCACCGATCACAGTCCACCGATCACAGCACACCGCACAACGCACCGATCACAGCGCACCGATCACAGCGCATCGATCACAGCGCACCGATCACAGCACAGCACAACGCACCGATCACAGCACACCGATCACAACGCATCGATCACAGCGCACCGATCACAGCTTACCGATCACAGCACAGCACACCGCACCGATCGCAGCACAACATTTAGTAAATATTCCCACATCGCATAGACCCCCCGCCCAATTGCATCACAATACCCACAAAATTGCATCGCAGGGCCCTGGAAAGACAAATCACAGCGAAGCAATGGTCTAATGCCGCGTACACACGATCATTTTTTGTGATGAAAAAAAACCGACGTTTCAAGTGATGAAACAAAACAACGTTTTTCAAACTTCATTTTCCAAAACGACGTTGCATACACACCATCGTTTTTCCAAAATGTTCTAGCAAAGCGTGGTGACGTACACCACGTTCGACGGCACTCTGTTCCATTGAAGCTCCGTCTCATAACTTGCCTCTGAGCATGCGCGGCTTTAAAAACGTCGTTTTCAACATCGTTTTTCCCACACACCATCACTTTTTATGACACAAAAAACAACGTTTTGAAAAACGACACAAAAAATTCAAGCATGTTCGAATTTTTTTTGGTCGTTTTTTTGAAGACATAAAACTACGTTTTGCCCACACACGGTGATTTTAAATGACGTTTTTGAAAACGTCGTTTTTTTTCATCACAAAAAATGATCGTGTGTACGCGGCATAAGGCTTGTTTCTTCGCTCACAAATGCTCCCTTAGTACTAGAACCCAAGAAACAGCTTTTAAGTTACTGACCCACTGGTATATGACAACGGCAAAATTGCAGGCCTGGTTTCCACAAACCTCTGGTGCTTGCTTGCTCCTCCACATTTGGTGGCAATGTCCCATTATTACACCTTTTTGGGACTTGGTTAGGAAGGTGATCCTCCAAATCACAGATACGGCCCTGACATTGGATGCGGCTTGCTGTCTCCTCCATGTTTCAGATTTCTCTTTCAGCAGATATAAGAAATCACTTACCAAACACTTGTTGAATGTAGCCAAATCATTAATACCGCTCTTTTGGAAAACCGCCACGGTCCCCTCTATCAAAGACTGGTTAAATAGAGTCTCGGAGGTATGTTATATGGAGGAGACAAAAGCTCAGTCCACTGATGCCGTAGAACGCTTCCATGACACTTGGCAACCCTGGTTTACCTTTAAATTTTCAAGGGAATATACCACACTTTGACTAATTTTGAATATGCCTGGGGTTCCCCCCCTCGACCTGGTCATTAAGATGGAGATCCTACCATAGATCGATCTCCTTTAACCCTGCAGTTACATTTGGCTACGAATGTTTGTTATATCTGTCGGATAGCCGGCCCCTGAGCTGGGGCTTAGCTGAAGTGTGTACAACTGATCGCCCTCCCTCCCCCACTTCTTTACCCTCCCTCCTCTTTCTCACTACCTTTCTCACTCTGTCTCCTATTCTATTTTACTAATGTTAAGATTGATAGTCCGATGCCGAATGGTTATTCTGGTCAAAGTCCAGATCTGTTCGGATCTGTACCACATTGCATTTGCACCGAGAAATCATGCTTGGTCCACAGTTGATGTTTTTTGTTGATATATACCGAGCACTATGTGAATCTGTGCCCTACTTTATATATAGTTTTTTTCTTTTTTTTTAGAAACTCAGGGTAACATACTTTCTTACTTGCACTATCACAGTATTGTAGGCTTCATAGACCTGATTTAAATACAAAGATTCATCAGGATCCATACTGTACGGTATACATACCGTTTTGTTTAGAGTTTAAGATTGTTGTTAGCTCATTCCACACACTGTGTATTTTTCTGTGACCTACCTTTTGCTTAATTGCCACTGAATCAGGGAACTGCATTTCCCTAATCGCACTATTTCTGTATTTGCAAACCTAATAAACTTGATGTTAAAAAAAAAAAAAAGAATATATATACCAAAGACAGAGCGTATATAGCAGGTCCAAGTTTCAAGCCAGGGTCAAGGATAGGAGAAATCAGAAAGGTCCAAGGTTCAGGCCGGGGTCAACGGGAGCAAATCAGGAACTGAGCTGGCACCAGGTATCTTGAGCAAACAGGAACAGGGCTGAGAGGCAAAATACTGAAGCACTGGATTGTAGTGCAGGGCGGGCTTATAAACCTGTAGCAGTTCAGTCCAATTAGAGAGGAGTCCATCCCATGGGAGACACCCGCTGGTGGACACCAGAACTGCACCCCTGTGGCTGGAAGAAACAGTGCCACCAGCAGGTGACCCAAGCCATGACATAGATCATGACAGTTCCCCCCCCCCAAGGGGTGGCCTCTGGACACCCCATTCTGCCCTTGCCCTTGTAGTGCATGAGGATGCAGAAGAGTCCCAAAAAGTATTTCGGTCCAAGTTTTTTAATTCATTGGGAGACCAGCCCCCCAAGTCCGGAAACGGAACCTGCATCCTACCTCCACCAGGGTCAGGAAGTTGGTATCTAGGGGTGAAAACAGGCAGGGCAGGGAACTCAGGGTCATTAGGCTGGGAAAGTGACACATCAAACTTAAAGTCAGGCACCGGGACATCAGACGGGAAGCCGGGCACGTTGGACCGGGAGCCAGGCACATCAGGCTGGAAGCCAGGAACCAGGACACCAGGGTGGACAGCAGATAGTGGCAGATCAGCAGACTCTGGGTTATCGGGCTGGAAAGCAGACGGGAACACCTCCGGCTGGGCAGCAGACGGGAACACCTCCGGCTGGGCAGCAGACGGGAACACCTCTGGCTGGGCAGCAAACGGGAACACCTCCGGCTGGGCAGCAAACGGGAACACCTCCGGCTGGGCAGCAAACGGGAACTTCCTCGGCTGGGCAGCAAACGGGAACACCTCTGGCTGGGCAGCAAACAGGAACACCTCCGGCTGGGCAGCAAACGGGAACACCTCTGGCTGGGCAGCAAACGGGAACACCTCTGGCTGGGCAGCAAACGGAAACACCTCCGGCTGGGCAGCAAACGGGAACACCTCCGGCTGGGCAGCAAACGGTAACACCTCCAGCTGAGCGGCGGACAGGAACATCCCTGGCTGAGCAGCGGACGGGAACTCCTTCGGATGGGCAGCTGGCACAACAGGCTGGGCAACTGGCACTGGAACGGACTGACAAACTGGCACAGGGACATCAGGCTGGCAAACTGGCACAGGAACATCAGGCTGGCAAACTGACACAGGGACACCAGGCTGGCAAACTGGCACAGGGACACCAGGCTGGCAAACTGGCACAGGAGCATCAGGCTGGCAAACTGGCACAGGAGCATTATGCTGGCAAACTGGCACAGGAGCATCAGGCTGGCAAACTGGCACTGGAGCATCAGACTGGCAAACTGGCACTGGAGCATCAGACTGGCACACTGGCACTGGAGCATCAGACTGGCACACTGGCACTGGAGCATCAGACTATCAGACTGGCAAACTGGCACTGGCACGACAGGCTGGGCGACTGGCACGACAGGCTGGGCGACTGGCACGACAGGCTGGGCGACTGGCACGACAGGCTGAGCGGTTGGCACTGGAACAACAGGCTGAGTGGTTGGCACTGGTACAACAGGCTGAGCGGTTGGCACTGGAACAACAGGCTCAGCGGTTGGCACTGGAACAACAGGCTGAGCGGTTGGCACTGGAACAACAGGCTGAGCGGTTGGCACTGGAACAACAGGCTGAGCGGTTGGCACTGAAACAACAGGCTGAGCGGTTGGCACTGGGACAGGCTGGGCGGCTGGCACTGGAACAACAGGCTGAAGCAGGTTGGCCAAAGTGGATGCAGATTGGGTTAGTGGCAGGATCGAGCGGGTTGGAAAAAAACTTTTTCTTCTTCTTTGGTTTCACCACTGAGGATTTGTATATGGGTATAGGGTTGGAAGTAATAGATACAGCTGGTAGAGGTGAAGAGCGGAGGGGTGGTGAAACAGAGGGTTCCGACCTTGAAGAGGATTTTGGTGGAACAGACGGAGGCAGTTGAAAAGCAGCAGAAGGGTTAAAGGCAGGGTAAGTGCAGCAGGAGGAAACAGGGGACTGGTATTTTGCTGTCAGCAGGGTGTATTGTTCAGCAAAAGTGGGAATTGGGGGTAAAGAAAAAGACATCCCAGCAGGTTGGTGACTAGATACAGAAATGGATGGTTTGGAGCTGACAGGGGCTGAGTACAACAAACTGGACCAGGCTTGTAATAATGGTCTCACAAAATCAGGTTTGCACACGGCTTGTCTGACCAGAGACTGCACAGAATCAATGCATGCTCCAAGCACCTGTTGAGGACAAGCTGAGTACTGCTCATGAAAGAAGGCTGAGTCATCTTCCAACAGCCACACCAAAGACTCTACCTGAGCTGCACTAAAAGGAGGGGTATAATCATCACGTCCACCAGCAGCATCAGACTGGGCCAACTCTGTGCAGATCTGAATCAATGGCTGCACATCCTCAAACAAAAAACTGCCACGATCAACAAAAACATGAGCCATATGGATACATTCCAATAACTGCTCTCTAGTGTAATCATTTAATTCCTGATAGCAGAAATCTCTGTCATCTGTTGCCAGGAGTGACAGGTACAAAATATCTTCCAGAAGCATTTTTAAAATAGCAAGTGCAGCCGACCTGTTTATATGGCTTCAGTATTATGTCAGGGGGATGTCTACACAGGCATCCAATATTAGCTAACAGGTCAGTGGGCTGCACTACGGAAGATGGGCACAGAGGGAAGTAAAACAATATGGGCCAGATTCAGGTAGATGAGAGCATCTTTGCTCCAGAGTAACGCTTCTCATTTACGTTACTCTGACGACCCTTTCAGCGCAAGTACTGTTATTCACATAGCAGTTGCGCGTAAACTTGCGCCAGAGTAACGATAATGCGCTGGCGTAACCCGACGCAAGCGGAAGTGGGTGTGATCATATGTAAATGATGGGCGGAGCCCAGCGCAGAGGCTTACGTTCAGCGCATCAACCACGGAGCATGCGCAGTGAGTGAGGCTCCACTCGCCCCCTTTGTGCGCATGCTCACAACTTCCGTCGGCACCACTTCACGGGAAACGTCAGCGCAATGCCTTCCGTTGGGCGTTTAAATGCGCCCGTAGAAGCGCCATTCCGGCACTAAAGTATATCCTGCTCCCCCTCCCCGTAGTGATGTTACTTTTGTTCTGAGATGGCTGCTCCCGTTCCCCGCAAACACACAGGAGAAAGCTGAACTTTAATGGCCAGGAGCTGTCAGCCGTCATCTCGGCTATGGAGACCTATGATGTCTTCCTCCATGGCTGTAAAATTTGACAGACAAGCATGGACAGAGGTGTTGTCCTGCAAGTGGGGGTGCTCAGCTAGCTCTTATCGTCGGTAACGCTGCTGTAGCTGCTCTCCTGCTGACCTGTGGCCGTCTGGAGTAAAGATAAAGCAGCTATTTGTAGAAATAACTTTGCGCCGGACGGACGAGATACGCGCGGCGCATGTAGCGAGCGTATGGTGCTAATCCGTTCGTGAATTGGGAAAAATCCCTCATTTGCATATTTGCAGGGGAAATCAATAGGCGCGACTGATGCGCCAAGCGAAATTAAGCGCTGACGATACTCTGGCGTCGGAACGTTCCGCCGGTCGCAAATGGCCCGTTATTGGGCGCATCTAGTTTGGTGGGTACGGGCACATAGAAACGACGGCGCATCTTCACAGTTACGCGGCGCATATCGAAATACTCCAGCGCAAGTGTTGCTGAATCTGGCCCAAAGTATTTATTGAAAATAAGGCACACGTGCAAAACAGAAAACCCACAAGACAAACAGCAAACTACAAACACAGCAATAGTCAAACCACCAAAACTAGTGAAGAATATATATACCAAAGACAGAGCGTATATAGCAGGTCCAAGTTTCAAGCCAGGGTCAAAGATAGGAGAAATCAGAAAGGTCCAAGGTTCAGGCCGGGGTCAACGGGAGCAAATCAGGAACTGAGCTGGCACCAGGTATCTTGAGCAAACAGGAACAGGGCTGACAGCCAAAATACTGAAGCACTGGATTTTAGTGCAGGGCGGGCTTATATACCTGTAGCAGTTCAGTCCAATTAGAGAGGAGTCCATCCCATGGGAGACACCCGCTGGTGGACACCAGAACTGCACCCCTGTTGCTGGGAGAAACAGTGCCACCAGCAGGTGACCCAAGCCATGACATAGATCATGACAGTAACACACAATACAGCCATAAGTTAACAATGTGAGCACCCAACAGCCCTGTTACACTGAGAGCCACAGAGAACCTGTTGTGCTGTGATCTCTATAACGATGATCATCATCATCATAAGCACATATGTTAGGATGGGAAAAGTAGGGACACCCCTGGCCCCATTTGCTTCTCATCTTTGTGACTGTCTGCTATTTCACCCGGACAGTCCCAGGCAAAGGGAGCCATGCCAGGCTGCTGATCACCGTCAAACAGCCGCTTGTAGGCAATCTCGAGCTCCTATTCCTGCTCAACCAGGAACTCCAATTCCTCCAGGTCACACGCCTCTTCGGGGAGGTCCAGCACCTCATCTCGGAAGTCTAGGATGTTTTCCAGCCGCCACTCCTCATCACTCCCAAAGTCTGGGTCTCCGTACATTTTTTGATGGAGCAGCCCCACACCGCCATAGCCAACGCCTTCTGTCAGGCTGCCATCTGCTGTAAATGGCCAAAGTTGACCCGCGAACCACCGATGGGCTCTGTAGCTGACGTCCAGCTTCATCTCCTCCTATACCAATCTTTCAAGCTCCGCCTTCCACTCATCTGGTGGTCGTTCCCTCAGGAACACATTTCGCGCACAGTATTGCGTCCAGTACATCTCTGTGGAGGAGGGAAGGATCTTCCCCTGATGGTGCTGCTCGTGGCTTAGCGCCTCATGCCAGAGTTGCCGGCAGATCACATCCTCCCAGCCGAGCATGGTGTGCTCCGTCGCTGGTCCCCGATGTTGCTTCCGCATGCCTTGCAGCCTCCTCCCGAACTCCGCTCTCATGCTGGCTGGTCCCCGTATCACTCCTCAGCAGCTGACCAGATCTTGAATCCTGGTGATGGATTGGATGTCCTGGACTGCAGGAGACATCCCACTGCTGGCACCACTGTGACGGATCTCAGATACCTCAGGTGGGCACAACCCCCAGACCTGTGTCTCATGTCCTCCAAACGTACCCGCAGCTGTCAGTACTGGATCCCTCTAGGACCCAGCGCACTCACCTGACACAGCCTTGGCTGGGAAACACTGATTGGCCAGCTCTCCTTTAAAACATCTGTGTTTTCACCCAATCAGTGCTCGTGATAGAGTTACTTTGCTTGCCTTGTGTGATCCAGTCTGACCTGTTTATCTGTAAACTTTGTGTATGACCCGGCTTGTTTGACCCTGCTCGTTGCTTCCGATTTGGTACCTTTCGAACTCTGATCCATCCGTGTATGACTCGGCTTGCCTAGACCACGCTTTGGCTGACTCCTGTAAGCAACATCCATTGCAGAGGTGCACTACTAGCACCAGCAACACCACCAACATCCACACCTGCGGTGAACTACAAGTTCCAGCTTTCCTGCTCATCACAACACCTACTTCAGCAGTGAACTACAAGTGCCAGCTGTCCCGCTTGTCTCAACCCTGCATCCGTGGTGAACTACAAGTCCCAGCGCTGACCTGCTTCTCAAGACCTGCTCATGGTATGTGCTCTTGTTATTGAACTATAGGCATATTAGCACACCTGAACTGTTGTCTGCTGCTAGCCTGATATGAAACCTGACATTATCACGAGCCATACATAAAAAGGGAAAACCCATCATGGATTCTGAGCAGGCTCAGATGTTTGCACAAGAACTTTGCCGTTTATCCCATCAAGTTCAGCAAATGGCCACAGAGCTCACCAAGGTGCAATCCCCTACTACAACTGTTACAAAAACTTTATCTGAACCGAAAATTCCTTTGCCTGACCGATTTTCTGGCGACCGTAAGGGATTCTGCAACTTTAAAAACAGCTGCAAATTATATTTCAAATTAAGGCCATCCTCTTCTGGCTCTGAAACTCAGAGAGTTCAGATCATTATCTCTCTGCTACAGGGTGACCCCCAGGCTTGGGCCTTTAACCTTGAACCAAACCATCCAGCCCTGCTAACTGTAGATGCCTTCTTTGAAGCCCTTGGATTGCTGTACGATGATCCAGATCATATGGCTACTGCAGAATCAACCCTGCGTAACTTAAAGCAAGGAACCACCACAGCTGAAAGGTACTGCTCAGAGTTTCGCAGGTGGGCCCCAGAATCTGGCTGGAATGATGCAGCTCTCCGCAGCCAGTTCAGAATAGGTCTTTCAGATGCAATTAAGGATGCTCTGGTCAACTTCTCCTATCCAGCCTCACTGGAGGAAGCTATGTGTCTAGCCATTAGAATTGATCGCCGTCAGCGAGAGAGGGGGCGAGACAAAAATATGGCTGTGGCAAACTGTATACCTCCCTTACCACCTGACCATCCCACCTCCAGTGCCCTGTTCGACTTGCTGCTTGTCAAGTGGGAATGGAACAGATTCCGCTTTGTTATAAGGACTTTCAGGATGTGTTTTCTAAAGGGAGTGCTGACACCTTACCACCTCATCGCAGTTATGACTGTCCCATTGACCTTTTTCCTGACACTACACCTCCGCGAGGGAGAGTCTTTCCATTGTCCGAACCAGAGAACCTTGCTTTGCAAGAATACATCCAGGAAAACCTAGCTAAAAGTTTCATCCGTCCCTCTACTTCTCCCGCAGGCGCAGGTTGCTTCTTTGTCCCAAAGAAGGACGGGGGTCTAAGACTTTGTGTTGACTACAGAGGTCTAAATAAAATAACCGTTCCCAATCGGTACCCTCTCCCTCTCATCACAGAGTTGTTCTCCCAAATCCAGGGAGCAAAGATTTTCTCCAAACTAGACCTAAGGGGAGCCTATAATCTAGTGCGCATCCGTGAAGGAGATGAGTGGAAGACGGCCTTTAACACCAAGGATGGCCACTACGAATGTCTTGTTATGCCTTTCGGTCTCAGGAATGCACCAGCTGTCTTTCAAAACTTTATGAATGACATTTTCCGTGATCTGTTGGGTTGCTTTATGCTTGTATACTTGGATGATATTTTGATATATTCTCCCAATCTTGAAACGCATCAAAGGCACGTCCGCTCAGTGTTGGCCCGATTAAAGGCTCATTCCCTTTTTGTTAAGCCTGAAAAATGTTAATTTCATGTCAAACAAGTACCTTTCCTGGGCTACCTAATCTCTGAGGCCTCGTACACACGAGGGGATATGTCCGCTGAAAACGGTCCGATGGACCGTTTCAGCAGACATCTCCGCTCGTGTGTATGGGCTAGCGGACAGATTTCTCCACTCGACAGATTTCAAAGCATGCTTTGAAATCCATCCGGTGGAATCTGTCTGCCCCACATGTCTGCTGGTTAGTACACTTACCAGCAGACATGTCGTCCCCCACCGCCGCCGCGCCGCCGCCGAATGGATTCGGCGCATGCGCGGAAGTGTTTAACTTCCTGGTGCGGTGACGTGGCGGTGACGTGGCGGCGTCAACGTCACCGCCGCGTCACCGCGCCGTCCGGCGGCGGGGAATTTGATCCGATGGTGTGTACACGCCATCGGATCAAACTCCCGATCGGACATATCCGATGGAAATGGTCCGCGGACCGTTTTCATCGGATATGTCTGATCGTGTGTACGAGGCCTGACACAGGCCTAACCATGGATCCAGCCAAGATTCAGGCCATTCTAGACCGGGCATCACCTTCAGACCTGAAAGCAGTTCAGCGCTTCCTGGGCTTTGCAAATTTCTATCAGAAATTCATTAAGAATTTTGCCACCATTGCACATCCCATCACCTCTCTCACCAGGAAGTCTCAGGCTAAGTTTAAATGGACTACTGAAGCCCAGACAGCCTTCACTCAGTTGAAGAAAGCCTTTACCTCTGCACCAATTTTATGCCATCCTGTTCCTGAGCTGCCTTTTATTGTGGAGGTAGATGCATCCGAAGTAGGGGTGGGGGCGCTTCTGTCACAAAAGGACCCTGTAACTGCTGCCATCCACCCCTGCGCCTTCCTGTCCCGTAAATATTCCCCAGCAGAGCGCAACTATGATATAGGCAACAAAGAACTGTTAGCCATAAAGCTAGCTTTGGAGGAATGGAGACATTGGCTGGAGGGAGCTCGCTATCCATTCATAGTTCTGACTGACCACAAAAACCTTGAATACATCCGTTCTGCTAAAAGACTGAACTCACGTCAGGCCAGGTGGTCATTGTTCTTCTCCAGATTTGACATTACAATTTCTTATTTACCAGGGCCAAAAAATGTTAAGGCCGATGCCTTGTCTCGCAGTTTTTTATCAGAATCCCCACCTCCGTTACCTGCACAGGCTGAAGCCCCCCCTTCCACTCCCTCTGGTATGCTTTTTGTGCCCTTGGCTCTTCGTTTGCAGGTTTTGCAGCAGGTACATGCGTCAAAGCCTGCAGCGCATCCGGGGTTTAGACAAACTTATGAGATTATCTCTCGCAACCTCTGGTGGCCATCGATTAGGCAGGATGTGTTAGCCTTTGTCCAGGCTTGTGAGGTTTTTGCCAGAAGCAAGGGCAGTACCTCTAAGCCCTCCGGTCTTCTACGTCCTCTACCAATTCCTACTTGTCCCTGGACCCATTTATCTATGGACTTTATCACTGACTTGCCTCCGTCCCAGGGATGTTCCACGATCTGGGTGGTGGTAGACAGGTTCAGTAAGATGGCCCACTTTGTTCCACTTCCGAAACTGCCGTCTGCTAGAGATCTGGCATCTTTATTCATTAAACATGTTTTCAGGCTCCATGGGGCACCAATTAACATTGTCTCAGACCGCGGCTCTCAGTTTATAGCCCAGTTTTGGAAGGCCCTTTGTTCTCAGCTAGGGATTAAGTTATCATATTCTTCAGCCTATCATCCCGAGACAAATGGCCAAACAGAAAGAACTAATCAGACTCTTGAGAAGATGGTACGTTGTCTGATGGCCAATGATGAGGTGGAGTGGGTCAACATCCTTCCATGGGCAGAGTTTGCCTTTAATAATTGTGCCAGCTCTTCTACAGGGACCTCTCCCTTCTTCTGTGTTTACGGGTTGCATCCTCGTGTGTGCTCCTTTGATCTTCCACCCTCTGATGTTCCAGATGCCAACACCACGATTGAAAATTTCTCCCAAATCTGGTCTGACGTCAATCGTGCTATTTCTCGTTCGGTGCAGGCTTTTAAGAAAACGGCTCATAAGAGGCGCTCAAAGGCCCCTGGATATAAAGTTGGTGACAAAGTGTGTCTATCATCCAAGAATTTGTCCCTGCATGTTCCATCCAAAAAACTTGGCCCAAAATTCATCGGGCCCTATGAGATTTCGGAGATTGTTAATTCTGTGTCCTATAGATTAAAACTCCCCCCGTCCATGCGCATTCCTAATGTCTTCCATGTTTCTTTGTTGAAACCTGTTCACTCTAGTCTCCAAGTAAATGAACCAGAACCTGTAGATGTGTCGGATAGCCAGGAATATGAAGTGGCATTTATTCTTGACTCCAGACGAGTACGCAATTCCTTACAATATCTAGTCCATTGGAAAGGTTTTGGCCCAGAGGATCGATCCTGAATCCCAGCTCGCGATCTCCATGCTGATCGCCTTAAGAAGAAGTTCCATCTTCGATATCCAAGTAACCCTGGGGGTGCAGGAGCAACCCCTCGAGAGGGGGGGGGGTACTGTCAGTACTGGATCCCTCTAGGACCCAGCGCACTCACCTGACACAGCCTTGGCTGGGAAACACTGATTGGCCAGCTCTCCTTTAAAACACCTGTGTTTTCACCCAATCAGTGCTCGTGATAGAGTTACTTTGCTTGCCTTGTGTGATCCAGCCTGACCTGTTTATCTGTAAACGTTGTGTATGACCCGGCTTGTTTGACCCTGCTTGTTGTCTCCGATTTGGTACCTTTCGAACTCTGATCCATCCGTGTATGACTCAGCTTGCCTAGACCACGCTTTGCCTGACTTCTGTAAGCGGTGCACTACTAGCACCAGCAACACCATCAACATCCACACCTGCGGTGAACTACAAGTTCCAGCTTTCCTGCTCATCACAACACCTACTTCAGCAGTGAACTACAAGTGCCAGCTGTCCCGCTTGTCTCAACCCTGCATCCGTGGTGAACTACAAGTCCCAGCACTGACCTGCTTCTCAAGATCTGCTCATGGTATGTGCTCTTGTTATTGAACTATAGGCATATTAGCACACCTGAACTGTTGTCTGCTGCTAGCCTGATATGAAACCTGACAGCAGCCTGCAGATTTACCATAACTAGCCCTTAACCCCTCAATCACAAGACAATCCACACAGGTGTTGAAGGTTAACCACTTCCCGCCCGGCCAATAGCCGATTTACGGCCGGGAAGTGGTTATGAAATCGTGACTAGACGTTCTCAAACGTCTAGCACGATTTCATGCCGCGTGCGCCCGTGCGGGCGCGCAACGAGGCGATCGGTGATGCGGGGTGTCAGTCTGACACCCTGCACCTCCGATCTCGGTAACGAGTCTCCGGCGGAGCCTCGTTACCACGTGATCAGCCGTGTCCAATCACGGCTTATCACGATGTAAACAGGAAGAGCCGCCGACGGATCTTCCTCACTCGCGTCTGACAGACGCGAGTACAGGAGAGCCGATTAGCTGACAGCGCAGCCCCCCCCTCGGATCACCACACGGACCACCAGGGAGTGCCCACACTAGACCACCAGGGAACATAAAAAAATAAAAAAGAAATGACAAAAAAAAAAAAAATCAGCAAGAAAAAAAAAAAATGGGCAGTAAAAAAAAGATGCCAATCAGTGCCCACACATGGGCACTGATTGGCAACATTGATCCATCAGTGCCACCCCTCAGTGATCATCAGTGCCACCCCAGTGTCTGTCAGTGCCACCCCACAGTGCCAATCCATGCCCAGTGCCCACCTATCAGTGCCCACCTGTGCCACCTATCAGTGCCCACCTGTGCCACCTATGAGTGCCCACCTGTGCCGCCCATGAGTGCCCATCAGTGCCGCCCATGAGTGCCCATCAGTGCCGTCCATGAGTGCCCATCAGTGCCGCCCATGAGTGCCCATCAGTGCCGCCCATGAGTGCCCATCAGTGCCGCCCATGAGTGCCCATCAGTGCCCCATACCAGCGCCGCCTATCAGTGCCCATCAGTGCTACCTAATCGGTGCCCATCAGAACTACCTCATAGGTGCCCATCAGTGCCACCTAATCGGTGCCCATCAGTGCCACCATATCAGTGCCCGTAATTGAAAGAGAATACTCATTTACAAAAAAATTAACAGAAAAAAATAAAAACTTTATTTTTTTTTCAAAATCTTTGCTCTATTTTTAGTTGTTGCGCAAAAAAAAAAAAATAACAGAAAAGGCAGAGGTGATCAAATACCACTAAAAGAAAGCTCTATTTGTGGGGAAAAAAGGACGCCAATTTTGTTTGGGTGCAGTGTAGCATGACCGCGCAATTGTCATTCAAATTGCGACAGTGCTGAAAGCTGAAAATTGGCTTGGGCGGGAAGGTGCGTAAGTGCCTGGTATGGAAGTGGTTAAACATGCAGAGCTTATACTGTTTATTAAATCCAAAACATACAGTTTTATACACAGTTAGGGACACTCCCCTTAGCCTTGTCTAAGAGGGGAAGGGGACAAGGAACAACCAATGGGAACTGAAGATTTGTACATTGAAACAGGCTACAGATAAACATAATGAGCTTATGGTAAGCAGGCAGCCTCTCAATACACACACCCTGCGGAGAGATGTCTCCAGTGCATGAATCAACACAATTAGACACAGCAACAAGGGGGGGGGAAGGGGGAGAAGAGATGTAGCATTACATTACATTATCTCAATGTCAGCTTGTCTTCAGATCTCCAGTATTTTCTGGGCCATAATCCGTGGGTAAGAGTCCCGCCCCCAGTCCCTTCCAAAACGCACAGTGCAGTGGGTTCTGTCACAGTGAGTATAACAAGCATGCTATGCTGCATATACCGACTGATTTTACCGTTGTGGGTTTAGTAACACTTTAATAAGGGAACTTGGCCAATCCCCAGTCACTGGGCCTGACACAGTGATTAAGCCAGCCCTTAAATATGGATGAGTCATGCCAGGAGGGGAGTCGGGTGGAAGATGCAGCTCTGAGGAGACTGTCAGTAGCCTTGGAGGGGAGCCCCTGGTCTGGGGGGTGGGGGCTCTGCCTCAGGCTGGAGCTCAGGCTGGCTTAGGAGGATCCTGACAGCAGTGCAGTTTGAAAGGATTCTTGCCTAAGATGTAGCAGGAGTAGCAGTGTGAGCACATCAGCACACCTAAAGATTCACAACCGGAGAGAGTGCCATATGTAGCCAGACTTTCTGGAAGCATTGCGCTTAATTTTTCCTTTCACTGGGGGATTTTCAGAGAAGTCGTGGGCTAGTGAAGTAGCAGGCAGGTGGGCTGGTAGTACCTGTGAATAGTGGAGCTGGGATCAGTGTCTACCACGGCGTTGGAGATACTACGGTATGCAGCCTACAACACTCTGAACTACTTTCTAAGGGACTTTTTAAACATTTTAACAGGTCACGTTACATTTTATCATAGGACCCCTTATTTGATAGCAGCTTCACAAGTCTTGCATCCATTGAACTTGTGAGTTTTTGGACAGTTTCTGCTTGAATTGGTTTGCAAGATGTCAGAATTAACTCCCAGAGCTGCTGTTTGGATGTAAACTGCCTCCCACCTTCATAGATCTTTTGCTTGAGGATGCTCCAAAGGTTCTCAATAGGATTGAGGTCAGGGGAGGATGGAGGCCACACTACTTTCATCCTACTTTGCTCTGCGACATCTGTCCTACATTGGCCCTACATTAGTACTACATTGGTCCTACATTGGTCCTACATTCATCCTACTTTCATGAACAGGATACTACTTTGATCCGACTTTGTGATAGTCTGACTTGTTTTTGACCAATCAAAACAATCCCAGAGTGAGATAAATTCCTTTTACTGCTGCTGTAATCACATGTCAGATGTCAAAAGTCGGATGGTTAGGACAAGGCTCCTACTTTGGTCCGACTTCAATGATATTCAATGGGCTGAAGTAGGATCAATGTAGAACCAAAGTAGTACAGGGAGCATTTTCAAAGTCGGACCGACTTGTGTAGGACCAGTTAAGACAGCTCTCATAGGGAAACATTGATTTTCACATGTCATGCGACATGAGCTCCCAATGTAGGAGCGTTTGTAGGACAAGTGTGAACCCAGCCTCAAGGAATTTATCTCACTCTGGGATTGTTTTGATTGGTCAAAGAGCAAGTCAGACTATCACAAGTCAGATCAAAGTAGTATCCTGTTCATGAAAGTATAATGGATGTAGGACCAATGTAGTACCAATGTAGGACCAATGTAGGACAGATGTCGCAGAGCAAAGTAGGATGAAAGTAGTACTGCTGTCGTGTAGTATAGTGTGAACCCAGCCTCAGGCTGGGTTCACACTATACTACACGACAGCAGTCCAACTTTTAGGCTGGGTTCACACTTGTCCTACAAACGCTCCGACATTGGGAGCTCATGTCGCATGACGTGTGAAAATCAATGTTTCCCTATGAGAGCCGTCTTAACTGATCCGACACAAGTCTGTCCGACTTTTAAAACACTCCCTGTACTACTTTGCTCCAAAATTCATCCTACTTCAGCCCATTGAATATCATTGAGGCTGGGTTCACACTTGTTCCGACAATGCTCCTACATTGGGAGCTCATGTAGCATGACGTGTGAAAATCAATGTTTCCCTATGAGAGCTGTCGGTCCGACTTTGAAAATGCTCCCTGTACTACTTTGGTCCTACATTGATCCTACTTCAGCCCATTGAATATCATTGAAGTAGGACCAACGTAGGAGCCTTGTCCTAACCATCCGACTTTTGCCATCTGACATGTGATTACAGCACCAGTAAAAGGAATTTATCTCACTCTGGGATTGTTTTGATTGTTCAAAGAACAAGTTAAGACAGCTCTCATAGGGAAACATTGATTTTCACACGTCATGCTACATGAGCTCCCAATGTAGGAGCGTTGTCGGAACAAGTGTGAACCCAGCCTCAATGTAGAACCAATGTAGGACCAATGTCGCAGAGCAAAGTAGGATGAATGTCGTGTAGTGTGAACCCAGCCTGAAGTCGGACCAAAGTAGGAGCCTTGTCCTTATCAGACATCCGACATGTGATTACAGCAGCAGTAAAAGGAATTTATCTCACTCTGGGATTGTTTTGATTGGTCAAAGAACAAGTCAGACTATCACAAAATCGGTTCAAAGTAGTATCCTGTTAATGAGGCTGGGTTCACACTTGTTCCGACAACGCTCCTACATTGGGAGCTCATGTAGCATGACGTGTGAAAATCAATGTTTCCCTATGAGAGCCGTCTTAACTGATCCGACACAAGTCGGTCCGACTTTGAAAACACTCCCTGTACTACTTTGCTCCGACATTCATCCTACTTCAGCCCATTGAATATCATTGAAGTCGGACCAAAGTAGGAGCCTTGTCCTTATCAGACATCCGACATGTGATTACAGCAGCAGTAAAAGGAGTTTATCTCACCCTGGGATTGTTTTGATTTGTCAAAGAACAAGTCAGACTATCACAAAGTCGGTTCAAAGTAGTATCCTGTTCATGAAAGTCGGATGGATGTAGGACCAATGTAGGATGAATGTAGGATGAATGTAGGACAGATGTCGCAGAGCAAAGTAGGATTAAAGTTGTACTGCTGTCGTGTAGTAGGCTGGATTCACACTATACTACATGACAGCAGTACAACTTTCATCCTACTTTGCTCTGCGACATCTGTCCTACATTCATCCTACATTGGTCCTACATCCATCCGACTTTCATGAACAGGATACTACTTTGAACCGACTTTGTGATAGTCTGACTTGTTCTTTGACAAATCAAAACAATCCCAGGGTGAGATAAACTCCTTTTACTGCTGCTGTAATCACATGTCGAATGTCTGATAAGGACAAGGCTCCTACTTTGGTCCGACTTCAATGATATTCAATGGGATGAAGTAGGATCAATGTCGAAGCAAAGTAGTACAGGGAGTGTTTTCAAAATCGGACCGACTTGTGTCGGATCAGTTAAGACGGCTCTCATAGGGAAACATTGATTTTCACACATCATGCGACATGAGCTCCCAATGTCGGAGCGTTTGTAGGACAAGTGTGAACCCAGCCGTATAGTGCGAATCCAGCCTTATCCTACTTTGCTCTGCGACATCTGTCCTACATTGATCCTACATTGGTCCTACATCCATCCGACTTTCATGAACAGGATACTACTTTGAGGCTGGGTTCACACTATACTACATGACAGCAGTACTATTTTCATCCTACTTTGCTCTGCGACATCTGTCCTACATTGGTCCTACATTGGTACTACATTGGTCCTACATCCATCCTACTTTCATGAACAGAATACTACTTTGATCCGACTTTGTGATAGTCTGACTTGTTTTTGACCAATCAAAACAATCCCAGAGTGAGATAAATTCCTTTTACTGCTGCTGTAATCACATGTCAGATGTCAAAAGTTGGATGGTTAGGACAAGGATCCTACTTTGGTCCTACTTCAATGATATTCAATGGAGTGAAGTAGGATCAAAGTCGGACCAAAGTAGTACAGGGAGTAGTTTCAAAGTCGGACCGACTTGTGCAGGACCAGTTAAGACAGCTCTCATAGGGAAACATTGATTTTCACACGTCATGCGACATGAGCTCCCAATGTAGGAGCGTTTGTCGGACAAGTGTGAACCCAGCCTACTTCATCCCATTGAATATCATTGAAGTTGTCCTTATCAGACATCCGACATGTGATTACAGCAGCAGTAAAAGGAATTTATCTCACTCTGGGATTGTTTTGATTGGTCAAAGAGCAAGTCAGACTATCACAAAGTTGGTTCAAAGTAGTATCCTGTTCATGAAAGTCGGATGGATGTAGGACCAATGTAGGATCAATGTAGGACCAATGTAGGACAGATGTTGCAGAGCAAAGTAGGATGAACGTTGTACTGCTGTCGTGTAGTATAGTGTGAACCCAGCCTAAGGCTGGGTTCACACTTGTTCCGACAACGCTCCTACATTGGGAGCTCATGTAGCATGACGTGTGAAAATCAATGTTTCCCTATGAGAGCTGTCTTAACTGATCTGACACAAGTCGGTCCGACTTTGAAAACACTCCCTGTACTACTTTGCTCCGACATTCATCCTACTTCAGCCCATTGAATATCATTGAATTCCGACCAAAGTAGGAGCCTTGTCCTTATCAGACATCCGACATGTGATTACAGCAGCAGTAAAAGGAATTTATCTCACTCTGGGATTGTTTTGATTGGTCAAAAACAAGTCAAACTATCACAAAGTCAGTTCAAAGTAGTATCCTGTTCATGAAAGTCGGATAGATGTAGGACCAATGTAGGATGAATGTAGGATGAATGTAGGACAGATGTCACAGAGCAAAGTAGGATGAAAGTTGTACTGCTGTCGTGTAGTATAGTGTGAACCCAGCCTGAGGCTGGGTTCACACTTGTTCCGACAACGCTCCTACATTGGGAGCTCATGTAGCATGACGTGTTAAAATCAATGTTTCCCTATGAGAGCTGTCTTAACTGGTCCTACACAAGTCAATCCGACTTTAAAAATGCTCCCTGTACTACTTTGGTCCTACATTGATCCTACTTCAGCCCATTGAATATCATTGAGGCTGGGTTCACACTTGTTCCGACAACGCTCCTACATTGGGAGCTCATGTAGCATGACGTGTGAAAATCAATGTTTCCCTATGAGAGCTGTCTTAACTGATCCGACACAAGTCGGTCTGACTTTGAAAACAGCGAAAGAAGCCCTGGCCCCAGGAGGAGCCAGGCAGAAGCGGAGAAGCCCGAGGGGGAGTGACACCCCCGTTGCTCTCCGCTGTTTTCGGCCGCCCCCCCCCCCGGATGTGAAAGAGCTTCATTTTGGGGTGGGGGCTTGGCCGAACATGGCGGAGAGCATCGGTGGGTGTTTCCCCCCCCCGGCAGAAAACGGCTAGAAGACCGAGGAGTGGCGACGCCCCCGTTTTTTCCGCCATTTTCCGCCGCCCCCCCCCCCCGGATGTGAAAGAGCTTAATTTGGGGTGGCCGAACATAGCAGAGAGCATCGGTGGGCGTCTCCCCCCCGGCGGAAGGCGGCGGCGAAGACCGGGGGGGGGTAGGTGTACCTCCCCGGCGGAAGACAGCCATCAGCCCGCGGGAGGCAGGAGCCCCCCACAGAAGGCGGCGGCGAAGACCGAGGAGGGCCTCCGCCCCCCGTTGTTCTCCGCCGTTTTCGGCCGGCCCCCCCGGATGTAAAAGAGCTTAATTTTGGGGTGGGGGCCCGGCCGAACATGGCGGAGAGCATTGGTGGGTGTTTTCCACCCCCTGGCGGAAGGCGGCGGCGAAGACCGGTGCAGGGCTAGAGCCCCCCCAGCAGAAAATGGCTAGAAGACCGAGGAGGGGCTCCGCCCCCCGTTCTCCGCTGTTTTCGGCCGGCCCCCTCGGATGTAAAAGAGCTTAATTTGGGGTGGGGGCCTGGCCGAACATGGCGGAGAGCATCGGTGAGTGTCGTTGTCCCCCGGCAGAAAACGGCGAAGCCCGGGGCCCAATGTGCTGGTGGTGGGGGGTCCCGGCAGAAGACCCCCAGAGCTGACTAATAAATTATTTTATTCTGTGTGGTTTATTTGTGTTTACACTTTTCCACCCGGTGAATGGGTAGGTGTACGATGTACCCCATACTCATTCACATAGGGTGTGGGGCCAGAATCTGGGGCCCCCTTATTAGAGGGGGCTCTCAGATTCTGATAAGCCCCCCGCCCGCATACCCCGACAACCAACGGCCAGGGTTGTCGGGAAGAGGCTCTTGTCCCTATCGACATGGGGACAAGAGTGCTTTGGGGGGGGCAGTGCCCCCCTCCCCACCCCCATTCCTGTCCGGCCAGACTGCGTGCCTGGGATAAGGGTTTGGTCTGGATCTGAGGGGGAACCCCACGCCGTTTTTGTCGTGGGTTTAACCCCTTATGTTCCAGACCAAATCTAAGAGCCTGTTGTGCACCTGGAGGGGGACCCCCACGCCGTTTTTTTTTTTTAATTTGGTGTGGAGTTCCCATTTATCCCGGTCCTGTCAGGGGGGGGAATGCCTGCTCGTCTGTCCATACAATGTATGAACAGTGATCTGTCATTTTCCCTAGTCAGTCCCACCCCCTTTACAGTTAGAACACACCCAGGGAACATAATCAACCCCTTCCTCGCCCCTAGTGTTAACCCCTTCCCTGCCAGTGACATTTTTATAGTAAGCAATGCATTTGTATACCATTGGTCGCTAGAAAAATGCCAAAGCTCACAAAAATGTGTCCGCCACAATGTCGCAGTAGCCATAAAAATCAATGATCGCCACCATTACTAGTAAAACAAAAATATATTCCTAAAAAACCTATAAAACGAATCCCTATTTATAACTTTTGCCCAAACCAATCAAACGCTTATTGCGATTTTTTTGAACCAAAAATATGTCGAAGAATACGTATCGGCCTAAACTGATGGCAAAACGTTTTTGGATATATTTTGGGGGAGATTTATTATAGCAAACAGTAAAAAAAGTTGTCTTTTTATTTACAAAATTGTCGCTATATTTTTGGTTCGAGCAAAAATAAGAAAAAACGCAGAGGTGATCAAACACCACCCAAAAAAAAAAACATTTTTGTTGGGGGAAAAAAGAGGACGCCAATTTTGTTTGGGGGACACGTCGCACAACCGCGCAATTGTGAGTTAAAATGACGCAGTGTTGAAATGCAAAAACTGGCCCGGTCAGTGACCAGTAATATGGTCTGGGGCTCAAGTGGTTACAAATTAAGAAAACACTAAAGTTAGCCCAATTTATGGCCATAATGTGAAAGATGATGTTACACCGAGTAAATAGATACCCAACATGTCACGCTTTAATATTGCACACACTCATGGAATGGCGCCAAATTTCAGTACTTGAAAATACCCATAGGCAACACTTTTTTATTTATTTTCAGGTTACCAGTTTAGATTTACAGATGAGGTCTAGTGCTAAAAGTATTGCTCTCACTCTAACGTACGCTATGATACCTCACATGTGGGGTTTGAACTTGGGGTTAAATATGTGGGCGGGACTTACACATTTAAGGCCCACCAACATATGGAAACATCCTTCAAACCACACATGTGAGGTATCATAGCGTGCGTAAGAGCGAGAGGAATACTTTTAGCACTAGACCTCATCTGTAAATCTAAACTGGTAACCGGAAAAAAAAATGCTGAGTGTTCGCTTCTGACTGCGAGCTACTAGGGACAGGGGCGTTTTAATTATTATTATTTATGTTTGTTACGTAAAAATTCTATAAGACCGCCCCTTCAGGTTGTAAAGCATCAGTTCAGGGGGAACAAAAAAAAAACACCTCTAATGCTTTTATCCGCCATTGCAGATTTGATTCTGGTAATGTATCTCGAGTGAACTGGGCATGCTCGAACACTTAGAAAATTAAGCTGGGTGTTTGTGCCTGAAAATGACATGCATCTTTCTGAGCATGCTCAGAAAGCTTGTTTTTTGGCTTAGTAATTTAAGGACATCCTTAACAGGTGTAAGCAGTTACAAGTGCACACAAACTAGAGGCTGACATTTCTTCATGTGTTTCCAATTGGTTCATTAGCACACATGTTATAAAAAGCGTGGATAGAGCACGTGTCAGCTGCCCTGACGGGGCAGACTTGCTGGCTGGAAGGAATGGCGGAGCGAAACAGAGATGTTTTGGAGCAAGTTTTGTTTTTTTGATGTTTTGTCTGCTGTACAATTTTGCAAAATGTTTCTCAAAATGTTAATGACTAATGTTTTAATCCTGTGGGTCTATCCTGTTATTTCAAAAGCATGATTTATTTTCCAATGACTGTGTGAAATAAACCTTGGTCTATTTTTTGTTTTTATGTTTTTTTTATTTTTTTTGTGTGTTTATTTTTAATATTTTGTTTTGCTTTCCTTGTTTTGTGGACCAATACAATTACTTTCAAATTTTGAAGTTTGTTTTGTGATATTTTTTGCATGCTATGGATTTCAACAGCTGCAGCTGAAATAGTTTGGGCCTAAACCATCAAGTGTGATTTGTCTCTAAGCTCTTTCCTGGTGTGTATGCATGAAATGTTTGAAATGTTTAGTCCCCAGAAAAGGAAGGACAAAGCGGTAAGTATTGTTTCCTAGAATTGATGTCCAGACTGACTTTTTAAAGCACATGTGCAAGATGAAGGAAAACCTGCAAACAAGGCCTGTTGGGGGGGGAGGGGGTGTATTGGTGGACAGGCTTGAAGTGCTGATTTACAGCGCTGTGCTTGAAACTAGCACAAGACAATCCTATTCTAATTGTGGGTGTTTGAGGGAAGCCAATTGAGTGTTAGAACCCCTGCTAGTGTTTTGAGGTTGGGCTTTGTGTCCCTTTTCTTAAAATTGGCTTCACTTCCTGTCACACAGCTGAACAGGAAGTGAGGTTAAAACCCTACCAATGGTCTTTTCTTCGGGACACAGGTCAATCTCACTAGTGTCCTCATTAAGCAAATTGCACTGCTGTGTACACCCCAAATGATTAGTTACTTTGGGGTTTAGTAAATGCAAAGCCGCTCTGCAGTAGAAGCGTAGGCAATGAAAATCAGAAGGGAAGCACTGATGGTTTTAACTTCCAATCCCACCGAGTTTTTATTTTTCTTCCTTGCTTGTCCACTTGTAGTGCAAAGTGGATTTTCCTTTAGTAAATGGACCCCAAAGTCCAAGATCCCTACTAATTTGGGGTGTACACAGCAAAATGCAATTTGCAAAATGGGAAACTATTTAGATTGATCTGTGTGTCCCCAACAAAACATTACTCTACTCAGGTTTTCCCCTCACTTCCTGTTTGGCTATGTGGCAGGAAGTGAATGAATTAAGTAGAAAGTGACAATATTTGTGAGGTGTCTTTACCCTATCAGGGGTGCAGGCATCCCCAAAACAAACAAGAACATTGTTGATTTAACATTGGGTGGTGTTTGTGGGGGTCCCTAACACACATTCATACATATTAGCAACGCTGGATCCTGGCCTATTGGCATGGTTATATTTTCTTAAGCCTCTCAATAAAATGATCTGAAATTTGGGGTTAAACTGGAACTATAATCAACACATTTTTTTTTTTGTTTTCTTTAATTTTGGATAGAGTTGGGGGGGGGGGAAGGGTTAGAAGCCCTGTCAGTTTATTTTGTATTATCCATGTCCGTTTGGGGAGATTGGCCTTCACTTCCTGCCCCATACCCAAACAGGAAGTGATAGAAAAACTAGGCAAATTAAGGGACTCCTGTGCCCCCCCCCCCACAGAACTTGTGTGTGTGTGTCCTGAAAATTCCTGGGTGGGTCATAAAAAAACAGGGTGTGGCCTTGACAGGAAGGGTGGGTCATTTTTCTATTAGGGGGTGCCGAAATTTGGTCAGGCCTAGGGCAGCACAAAACCTAAATATCCTACTGCATATTAGGGCTTATTTAGACAGGATCCAATTTACAGCATGTTTTTAGATTGTGGGAGGAAACCCACACAGGCACAGGGAGAACATGCAAACTCCAGGCAGATGGTGTCACAGGCGGGAATCGAACCAGCAACCCTTTTGCTGCTAGGTGAACATGCTACACACTACACTGTGCTGAACGAACATGATTGCAGCTGAAAGCATGAGATGATTTTTTTTTTCCAATTCCATGCTTTCCAGCCTGGAGGACAGATGTGGGGTCTTATTGACCCCGCCTCTCTCTATAAAGAGGACCTGTCACACACTAGTCCTATTACAAGGGATGTTTACATTCCTTGTAATAGGAAGACAAGTGAAAAATAATACAAAAAAAGGGACAAACAAGTGCAAAAAGATAAATATTAAGTAAAAAACAAACAAAAACAAAAAACTAAATTTAAATGCCCCTGTCCCTAGTAGCTCGCACTCAGAAGCGAACACGCATGCAAGTCCCACCCACATATGTAAACATCCTTCAAACCCCACATGTGAGGTATCATAGCGTGCGTTAGAGTGAGAGCAATAATTTTAGCACTAGACCTCCTCTGTAACTCAAAACTGGTAACCTGAAAAAAAAAGTCAAGCGTCGCCTATGGAGATTTTTAATAACGAAGTTTAGCGCCATTCCATGAGTGTGCGCAATATGAAAGTGTGACAAGTTAGGTATCTATTTACTCGGTGTAACATCATCTTTCACCTTATCCCTAAAAATTGGGCTAGCTTTACTGCCTTCTTATTTTTTCAATTATGAAACAGGTTTTTTTTTGTAAGCCAAAAAAAAAAAAAAAGCGTTAGAAATTTTTTGGCGCAAATACCGTTGGAAATTTGTATGAAAAAATGGCCGCCACTTTATTCCCTGGGGTGTTTGTTAATAAAATATATATAATGTTTGGGGGTCCTAAATAATATGCAAGGAAGAAAATATAATTGTTACATGAAGGAGAGAAGTGCCAGAATAAGCGCGGTACGGAAGTGGTTAAAGTGCAACAATAAAAGTTAAAAATTCCTTGAAATTTCGTACCATGGGGGGGGGAATCAGGGCCGCCATCAGGAATTATGGGGCCCCTTACACAGCTTCAGGCATGGGCCCCTGGAGCAGAGAACGGGGGGGGGGTGCTGCCGCCTGAAATTGAGAAGGGGGGGGCTGCCGCAATTTGATAAGCGGGGGGTTCCTTTTCAAAAAAATAAATATAGAAAAATATATATTAAAAAAAGGGTGGTAGCCATCCGGGGGCCCTGGGGACCTCTGGGCCCTTTAATAAAAATAAACCTCTGGGCCCTTTAATGAAAAATAAATAAAAATATCTATATATATATAAAAAAAAAGAAACAAATTTCGGCAAAAATAACATTAGGTGGGAGCTGTGGTGGCTCAACGTGATTGGCACTGCGCTGACAAGCCGTTCACCTCTGCAGCCAAGGGTTCAAACCCCGGTCTCAGCTACATGTGATGGTCTCAGCCCGGCTCCCAGTGGGTGTGCTATGCAAGGTACGCCTGTGCTTAGTATGCCCACCCCCCCCCCCCCCAAAAAAAAACACCACACTTGCACGCACACGAAATTGGTTTAACACGCACGCACTTTGTTAAAAAAATAACTAAGAAATAAATAAAAATATATCATTTTTTTTATTTGTTTTTAAAAAAAGGGGGGGTTGTCATCTGGAGCCCTGGGGATCTCCGGGCCACTGGGGACCTCCAGACCCCTAAAAAAAACATTGGCCCTTTAATAACAAAAAATATGGGGGGTTGCCACCCGGGGCCCTGGGGACCTCCGGACTGCTAAAAAAATAAATACAAAAAATTGGCCCTTTAATAAAAAATAATAAAAAAAAATTAAAAAATATATAAAAAAGAAAAAAAGAGGGGGGTTACCATCTGGGGCCCTGGGGGCCTCCAGGCATCTGGGCACCTCCGGACCCCCGGGCCACTTACAGGTGTACTGCCTGTACCCCCCTGATGGCGGCCCTGGGTGTAATGTCAGCATGTGAAAAGTGACATTCTGAAGGAAAAAAGCCGTTTAAAACTGACTCGCTGCAATAATGAATTGTCAGCTTCTGGCAATTGCAGGAGAATTCATTCATCAAAAACAGCAAAAAAAAGCGTGGGGGTCCCCCCAAATTCAATAACCAGACCCTTTAGGTCTGGTATGGATATTAAGGTGAACCCCGCCGTCAATTTAAAAAAAAATGACGTGGGGTTCCCCCAAATATCCATAACCAGACCCTTTAGGTCTGGTGTGGAATTTAAGGGGAACTCCACCCTAAATTTAAAAAAAATGGCGTAGAGGCCCCCCCCAAAATCCACACCAGACCCCTTATCCGAGCACGTTGACCTGGCCGGCCGCTAAAAAGAGGGGGGGACAGAGCGCGGCCCCCCCTCTCCTGAACCGCACCAGGCCACATGCCCTCAACATTGGGAGGGTGTTTTGGGGTACCCCCCAAAACACCTTGTCCCCATGTTGATGAGGACAAGGGTCTCTTCCCCACAACCCTTGCCCGGTGGTTGTGGGGGTCTGCGGGCAGGAGGCTTATCGAAATCTGGAAGACCCCTTTAACAAAGGGGCCCCCCAGATCCCGGCCCCCCCCCTGTGTGAAATGGTAATGGGGTACATTGTACCTCTACCATTTCACGAAAAAAAAAAGTGTCAAGGGTTAAAAACGTCAAGAGCCGGTTTTTTGACAAGTCCTTTATTAGCTTATTTCTTCTTCTTTTCTTCGGGTTTCTTCTTCCTTCTTCTTCTTCCTCTGCTTCTGTCTTGGGTCTTCTATTTCCGCATCTTGCCCGGAATGTTCTTCCATCTTCTTCTCCTTCCGCTGTCCTTCTCGTCCGCATCTTGTTGAGGGCATGTGGCCTGGTGCGGTTCAGGAGAGGGGGGGCGTGCTCTGTCCCCCCCTCTTTTCTGCGGCCGGCCAGGTCAACGTGCTCGGATAAGGGGATTTTAGGGGGGGACTCCACGCCATTTTTTTTTTACATTTGGGGTGGAGTTCCCCTTAAATTCCACACCAGACCTGAAGGGTCTGGTTATGGATATTTGGGGGGAACCCCACATCATTTTTTTTTTAAATTGACGGCGGGGTTCCCCTGAATATCCATACCAGACCTAAAGGGTCTGGTTATTGAATTTGGGGGGACCCCCACGCTTTTTTTGTTCGTGTTTTTTATGAATGAATTCTCCTGCAATTGCCGGGAGCCGACAATTCATTATTGCCGCGAGTCAGTTTTAAACGGCTTTTTTTTCTTTTCAGATTGTCATTTTGTGCAGAGACATTTCTAACCACGGGAAACATGCGCTTTTTCACATGCTGACATTACAGCCCCCCATAGTACGAAATTTAAAGAAAAATTACACTTTTATTGTTGCACTTTTAGCATTATTAAAATCACTGCTCCCGAAAAAACTGCCGTTTTAAAAACAAAAAAAAACATTGGTACATGTCCCCTGGGGCACGACTGAGGTCCCCAAACACTTTTTAGGACAAAACTTGCAGATTAGCCTTTAAAATTAACAATTAAGATTTCCCCCGATAGACTTTAACAGGGAGTTCGGCGGCGGCTTTACTTATCAATTGCATCGCGCTGCTGCTGCGGCCGGTTCATGCGCCTAATTAAGGCTTCATCCAGCGCACGAATTAAGGCATGAACTGGCGCAGCGCAGCTTCAATAGTAAATCAGCCCCAATATACTCAACTTCTTGATAAACCCTCAAACCGAAATAGACGTGAAACTACATAAAGACCCCACAAGACTCACAACATAATATAGACCTGAGGTGTGCCCTTGTCCCCTGGTCGATACACCAAAAAGGGGGCAAACCCATGATAAGTAATGGTTGATTGTAGAAGAGGGATGTGAAGGAAGTGCCCTGTAAAGTGGATGGCAGTAGAGTGAACGCATTTCCAAACTACCATTCAGGGACACACTCCTTTCCCAAAAATCAGCTTGTGCTGTAACGAATCACAACCCAGTGATTGGACACAAGAGGCGGGATTTATGATTTCTCCAATCACAAGCAGCCATGTGCTCCTCCAGCCATGTCTGGCCAGGACAAGTGCTGTTAGTGAGTAAAATGTGATGGCCTTTTTTAGGGAAATCAGATTGGCCGGGGGGGGGGGTTGTCAGTTTCATTCCGAGACACTATATTGTCCTGGAATGAATGTGCCCGGGACAGACCTGCAAAATGTGGAACTGTTCCGGGCAATCCGGGACTCGTGGTCACCCTAGATGGGAGGGAGGGTATCTTCACTGGAACCAACAAGGAACTCAGGTGAATGGGCTGCTTAACCACTTGAATCCCCGTGTATCGTCAAATGACGGCGACAAATGGGATCTGAATATCCCAGCCGCCATCATTTGACGGCATCGTCTTCTCCGACCGAGATGCCGACGCGCGTGCCTGGCGGTCACGATGTCCGTCAGGTACCCGCCGATCGGCAGTTTTAGAGCAGGGACGTGGAGCTCTGTGTGTAAACACAGAGCTCCATGTCCTGTCAGGGAGAGGTGACTGATGCTGTGTCCTTTGTACATAGGGACACAGCATTGGTCACTTCCCCCAGTCAGTCCCCTCCCCCCACACAGTTAGAACACACCCAGAATACACATTTAACCCCTTCCTCACCCCCTAGTGTTAACCAGTGGCGTCTCCAGCTTTCATATTTAGGGGGGGCACATTGGGGGACAGGGACAAAAGTAGGGGGGCCCAACTATAAAATGCAATTATATATATATATATATATATATATATATATATCTCCTGGGGCCCTTTACTACGATCCCACAAGGGGCCCTTTTACATGTTCTGCAGTGAGCTCCCTTCTTACTATACTGGGGCCCCCCAGGGTAGCAGAAAACAAGAGCTATGTGTCACCAGCACACCAAGAAAATATAAGGGTCCAAAGCAGTGGGAGAACTTTCAGGGTTGCAAAGGTTGTCTTGCCACCGAGCCCTGGTGTTCTGCCACTGTGGGGTTCCCCAGCTGTCCTGTCCCTGCTATTGACAGCGCTGGTCTGGCATCT
This sequence comes from Rana kukunoris, assembly GCA_029574335.1. Lineage (NCBI taxonomy): Eukaryota > Metazoa > Chordata > Amphibia > Anura > Ranidae > Rana > Rana kukunoris. Next base: position 84,300,532 of record CM056055.1, on the reverse strand, counting down.
GTCTCCTTGGCAGCGGCGGCAGTCCATTAGGACCTAGTGCTGGTGACATTACGGATGCATGCAGGGGAAGGCTGGCACTATTAGTTATAGAGAGCTAAGCCCCCAGCTGGTCACCTAGCAGCAGTAATGCTGTATAACCTTCTCTGTTGACATGCTGATCGGGATGTGATCCAGGTAATGCTCCCAGTCAGATCTAATAAATACAGTATTTATTAGCATCAAGAGTACAACCACATATATATATATATATATATATATATATATATATCAAACGTATGTTCCGCAGCCGTGTGGGCTCTATGCCTGTAAAGTGTGGGCTATATGCCTGTAAAGTGTGGGCTTTGATCAATAAAATCTCTGATATTTAACACTAGAATTTGACTGGGAGCATCACCTGGATTGCATCCAGATCAGCATGTCAGAGAAGGCTCCACTGCTGCTAAGCAACCTGCAGGGAGCTCAACTGTCTACAACCAATAGAGATGGGCTCGGGTGTGTTTGAAATCCCACATGCCCAATCCCGCCAGGAAGCCAACACTCCACAGTGCTAATCACAGACAGTGAGACATTTCCTGATCTGTGCAGAGCTGCGGACCGGGAAATCTCTCACTGCCTGTGATTAGCGCTGTGTAGTGTGGGCTTCCTGGCAGGCTCTGGCATGTGGATTTTTGAACATGCCCAGCCCATCTATAACAACAAATTGTGCTGGCCCTCCTGTACATCAGCCCCATAAAGTAACCAGCACTGGGTTCCAATGTGCTGCCGCCGCTGCCAAGGAGACAGAGACCAGCGCTGTGAATAGCCGGGACAGGACAGCAACTCTGGTTATTCCAGCACTGGTCCACACTGGGAGGATTCCCCCATCCACCTATAATGTGTAGATGGGGGAATTGGATCTTTTTTTTTTTTCATTCAACCTAATAGTTGAATGGAAAAAAATTGATCAATGTATGGGCTGCCTAAGAGCTAAGACCAGCCATAGACAGTTTAAATCTCAGCTGGTTCAGCAGGAACTGGCTGAGATTTGAACCATTAATGAGCAGATTCTCTTATGATTATCACTAGTGGTTGCTGTATAGCCACTAGTGAGAATCACTGTTTGCCGGGAGAATACAATTGCTGAGCAGGACGGATATTCCCGTCAGCACTGTCTGTGTTGATGGGGGAATCATGCAAGTTTATTTCCTGCAATCTGTGGATGTAGGAAATAAATTTGCACTGTATATTACCTGCCTAACGGAAAGTGAAAGTGTAACAGAATGGCCCGTGACACCCAGAGACTTTTGAAGGATGGGGGGTACTCGAGTGCCAGCATCACTAATGACTATTGGGTCTAGGGTCATCCTGTGCCCCTTTTGGGCATAGGGTGACTGAGAAATGATAAATTACATGCGATGGGACATTACTGATAATTCATGTTTTGCAGGATATATTTAAATATTACAAGTTGGTAGTCTGACTCCGACAGGTCAATAGAGTGTTTTCATTCAATGTGGGGACACATGCTTTTGAGGTGTTAATTGAGTCTGATGCTAATACTGTTTTGTGTCCATTGTGCTAATTAGGTCTGCTCCTAAGACCTGTTAATTGTGTATGCTAATGACACTGTTAGGATGTGGAATGTGACTTGTCAAGCTGTAGTAATTAACCCCTCTAAATGCGGAGCCAGACCGTCTGGGTAATGAGTAGTAATTAACTCATCGGAATGTCATTATCTATAAGAATGTGTATGAAACCCCCCATTGTGTGATGTGTGGGTGGAGTGTGTCTTTGTCCCTGTGATTAACTGTAACATGCTTGTACTGTATATAAGAAAGCCAATTTACCATTAAAGGATTTATTCATTCATTTTGGAACCAGTAACAGGGATTGTTTTGTCTCGGTTATTCTGGAAAATTAAATGGGTCGTGTCTGATGTTTGTCGGACTGTCGGATAAGCTGTCGTGGGGCGATGGAATGGAATATCGTAAACGGTGGTGACAGTTACAGAAAGTAAATTGTGAATGTCTTGAAAGAACAGGAGAGGGGAGGGAGACAGATGGGGGGAGAAGGGATGGAGATAATGCAGTTCAGTGATTACAGTGTACTGCAGTCTGCAGTGCACACACTTACCCACAGTCCAGGCTAGAATCTCAGGCATCATTCACACACATGCTGCTGATTTTAATGTTTCCTGAACACACATCCCCTCTCTTCAGATACAGCACACCAAGATAGTGTGGACGGGACTGAAAGGAGGAATAGGAGGACCTGTATTCCTCCCTGCTCGTATGTGAGGAGAGTGGGGGGGGAGGTGGCTGGACTCGATGGGCTGTAAAAGAGTGTCATAGACTGACACTCGGCTCAGCTTGCAGTCACCACTCTCGGAATTTACAGGCTGGTTCTCCTGTCCTAAGGACGGGAGAAATCAGTCTGTTTTTTCAGTAACTGAGATGAAGACTTGGCCCCCCCTCCCCCACAGTGCTCATGGAGTCCTTTCTGCAACTCACTCTTCTCCGTGCCAATGAGGATGCAGGGGAAGGAGCAGAACGGATGGCTGTGGTTGTGTGAACGCTTGCAATATGCGGTGTCAGCGAGCAGAGGGAGGGGGAGGAATGCCCCGCAGAGCTGACTGGGGACGCTCTTCCTCTCAGGAGAGACTGTTACTCCAGGGGGGCACATGGTGGGGCACAGCATAATGTTGGGGGGGTCAGGGCCCCCTCTGGCCCCCCCCAGAGACGCCTCTGGTGTTAACCCCTTCCCTGCCAGTCACATTTATACAGTAATTAGTGCGTTTCTATAGCACTGGTCGCTGTATAAATGTGAATGGTCCCAAAAATGTGTCAAAAGTGTCCGATGTGTCCGTCGCAATATCGCAGTCCTGACAAAATTCGCAGATCGCCGTATTACTAGTAAAAAAATAAATAAAAAAATATCAGAATTCTATCCCTTATTTTGTAGCCACTTTAACATTTGGCAAACCAATTACTATACGCTTATTGCGATATTTTTTTTACCAAAAATATGTAGAATACACATCTGCTTAAACTGAGATTTTAATTATAGCAAAAAGTAAAAAATATTATGTTTTTTTTTTTAAATTGTCGCACTTTTTTGTTTATAGCGCAAAAAATAAAAACAGCAGAGGTGATCAAATACCACCAAAAGAAAGCTCTATTTGTGGGGAAAAAAGGACGTCAATTTTGTTTTTGAGGCACGTCGCACGACCGCGCAATTTTAATTTAAAGCGACACAGTGCTGAAAGCTGAAATTTCGCCTGGGCAGGAAGGTGGTATATGTGCCCAGTAAGCAAGTGGTTAAATAACCCCCCTGCCCCAGGCTCCTCTCATAAATTCAGGCCACCATACTGGACTTCTAATTTATGGTCAGAGCCCTTCAACTGAGATAGACGTGAAACCACATAAATATGCTACAAGACTCACAAAATAACATAAACCTGAGGTGTGCCCTGGTCAGCTGGTCGGCACACCAAAACAGGATAGGGCAAGCTGTTTTATTGGTATACATGACATTTATTGGGCAAGATTGGTGAAGGCTTGCGACATCTCAACCTGGAGATTCAGAATGTACCTGGTAAAGCAGGCGGATCTGACTAATCTTCTGATCGCTCCCATCCAGAAGGAGTGCCCAGAAAACTGGTTGGGGTTGAGGCCTAGATTAGTCAGGAGGATGTGAATATGTCTGGTGAACTGGCTAGCTGTTAGCAGGCTGGAAGGAAAAGGCAACAATTGCCTGGAGCATTAAAGAGGAAGTAAACCCTCTTTTTTTGTTTTTAAACACCCTGCAAGGCAAAGGCATAATGAGCTAGCATAGCATACTAGCTCATTATGAAGTACTGAGATCGAAGCCCCCTCAGCGGTGCTCGCTCACCTCCTCTGTCGGTGCCATTGCTGCACGAAACACTTACGCATATCGCGGCTCCGGCTCTGTGACTGGCCGGAGCCTTGATGACGTCACTCCCGCGCAAATGGTATGATCGCCGCTAGTAACGGCAGGCTCAGTGTGCCTGCACGACGTTGCCCCGCTTGGGTGCCCCCATAGCAAGCTGCTTGCTGTGGGGGCACTCAACAGGGGGGAGGGGCCAGGAGAGCTGAAGATGGACCCAAGAAGAGGAGGATCTAGGCTGTTCTGTGCAAATTTGTGTTTGTTATTTTTAACTAAGTCTTTAGTATCACATTAATGTATATCTGGGGCTTATTGAACAGGTGAAATAAAGAGCCTGTAGGTGTGCACCCCTCTTAATATACTAGTCATCAAAATAATCTTCTACACCTGGCAAATGGCAGATCATATCGGAGGCAAAACACTATCTGAGCACTAGAGGTTGACCGATATGGGTTTTTCTCTGGCCGATGCCGATTTTTAGATGGCCAATATATGATACCGATTCTTTGGGCCGATATGTTAGGCCGATATTTTTTCCCCCTTCATCTCATAAAATCTTGCAGTTATACCCCTTTCACACTGGGGTGTTTTTCAGTTGCCTGAGTGCTTTCACACTGTGGCGATGCGCTGGCAGGACGTTAAAAAATGTCCTTCAAGCAGCATCTTTGGAGCGGTGTATACCAGTCCTCCACCACTCCTGCCCATTGAAATGAATTGGCACCGCTGCCGAAGCACCCGCAAAGCGCTTCTGCAGTGGCGCTACACAGGAACAGTCACTGTGGTGATCTATGTCTGGAAGAGGGAGCAAATACCTGGATTACAAAGGTATCTGCTCCCTCCTCCCCACTGAAAGGTGCCAAATGTGACACCGGAGGGGGGAGGATTCCGAGAGGCGGAATTTCTATTTTTGGGTGGAAGTCCGCTTTAAGTAATAAGTGATACAGAAAATTTCTTACATTTAAACATTTACTTTAAACACAACAAGCCTCCAATCAGTGCACTTGTATGTAGAATTTTTATTTATATATATATTATATATATATATATATATATATATATATATATATATATATATATATATATATATATATATATATATATATATATATATTGTTAGCTCGGTAGCGGGGGGGTGTGACTCCCTGGATGGGTTCACTACACACTGAACTATACAGAGAGGCAGCCGAAGACAGTTTTAAAACAAAGAGTTTGGTTTATTCTTCCATATTGCTGGAAACAAGTGCAAGCATCCAAACAGCATAAACAAAACATAAAATAAACCCTGGCCACTTGGGGCGTCTACCTTCACCACACAGGAACCTATCTATGGAGTCTGGCACAGCCTACTGCTGGGCAGACACTGCTGGTCATACAGCAGAGAAACAATAGTCTTTTCGATTTTTATCACACAGAAAAATCAACAACCACATCACCTCTTCAGAAGTCTTTCTCACTTCTCTCCTTAACTCAAAAAGCCTCAGGATGCAGCCAGGGCCGGCCTTAGGTGTTCAGGCGCCCTGTGCGAGCTAATCCTGTGGCGCCCCCCCATCTTCACCCCTCACCCCCTGGTCACCTAAACATACACAAAGAGGAAATTTGTAACAAATAATTTGTTTTAATTTAACCTTACATTACACAGAACCCTGCAGCTCTGGACCTCCTGCATGTTACAAAGATCCCCGTTCAGTGCAGCCCCCCCTTCAGTGTAGCACACCCACTCCCCCTTGCCACTGTAGCTAGCTCGCCTCTCCCTACCTATGCCAGTGTGCCACTGCCTAAACCTGCCGCTCGCCCCCCCCTTAGTACGCCTCTGGATGGCCGCACGGCGCCCCTGTTGCCCATGGCGCCCTGTGCGGCCCCACAGCTCGCACAGCCCAAAGGCCGGCCCTCGATGCAGCAATCAGTAGTAATCTTCTGGATAACTTATAGAGGCCTTAATTGCCCCATTCTAAACAGCTGAAGCTATTCAAGGTCCTTAAACCTTTCCAACCTCTGTACCTGATACCTGATAGTGATTGTTGAATTGTCTAAACAAGGCAGAAATGTATCTCTGTAGCCGGATTCCTGACAAGGCCACCGAGGCTAGGCCTCAAGGCGGCAGTGGGTCCTGTTGAAAAAGGTCCCCCGGCGGATAAGGACCCCCTGTGCAGGCGCAGAGTGGACCCCCCCGAAAACAGCCGAAGGTGTAGGGCTGAAAGTCAGGTCTACCTGGCACCTGCGCAATGACTATGACACATGCCACACGCTCCCGATGCTAGTGCTACTCTGCAAGGGGCGGGGGTGATTTTAGCAATAAAGTACATCTCTTAGCGGGGTGTGTTAAAACAAATGGAGGGCGGGTTTTGCAATGTTTATGGGCAGGTTTTGCACTGTTGATGGGCGGATTTGCACAAACTATTTAACTCACAAAAGAGGCTGTAGTTTAAAATGATGGACAGAGATAAGGGTGAGTAGTTCATTGAAGGACACGGCCTTGGGGCGGCAAAGGGAGTAAATCTGGGCCTATATGAATGAATGAATGAATGAAAACTTGTATAGTGTGGCACATGCGAACTGAATCGCCTCTGGGCGCTTGTTGTTCCTGTCTCCTTTGATATCAAAAGAGAAAAGTCTTGACCTTTTTCCTAAATGCTAGGTGGTTCTCCTCCAACCGAATGCTGGTTGGTAAAGTGTTCCATAGTCTGGGACCTTGGATCGCGAATCTTCTTTCTCCTTTGGACTTGAAGTTGGCTTTCGGAACCTGGAGCAGGTTCTGATTCGTGGATCGCAAAACGCGATTGGGATTATGCGCTTTTATTATTTCGCATAAATAAAGGGGGGCATTCCAATGGACACATCTATGCGTAAGACAGAGAGCTTTAAAAGCAATTCTGTCTTTAACTGGCAGCCAATGAAGGGCTCTCAGTGAAGGTGCGATGGATTCCCAGGGTTTTTTTCCAGTCACAAGTCTGGCGGCCGTATTCTGAACGACTTGCAGACGAGCGATTTGGTACTTGGGGAGGCCGAGGTAAAGGGCATTTGCATAATCCAGCCTGGAGTTTACAATTGCTCCCACCACGACCGCTAAGTCTTCTTTAGGGATGAACGGAGTGAGTCTACGTAGTAGGCGCAGTAGATGGTGAGATCCGCTGACTACTGACCCTATTTGTGCGTCCATTGTCATAAAGGAGTCAAAAATGACCCCTAGGCTTTTGACTTTGGCGCTGGGGTGATGAGCTTGCCCAAAATAGGCGGGGGAGTCCACACTGTGGAAAGTTGATTCCTGCGCTTGGCGTGAAATAGAAGAAGTTCTGTTTTCGCTCCATTGAGTTTAAGATAACTCTTTGTCATCCAGTCCTCTATCAAAGAGAGACATGTCTCTAGATTGAGGTGGTGATCCTGTCTGTTGCAGATGCGGAAATACAGTTGCGTGTCGTCTGCGTATGAGTGATAGAGCAGTTTTTGGCTGCTGATAATCTCAAAAAGAGGACGAAGATAGATGTTAAACAGCACTGGTGAAATGTACATATTGCAAATTGTAACAAAAACAATCAGCGCCACAAAACTAATAAATTACTCCTATAAGTGACGTGAGGAAAAAAACACACAACAAAAATAACCCACTAAGTGTCTACACAGCTGCTGAACACTTATAGTGATACAACACACCTACTACAATATAAATTGTGTGAAAATAGTGCAGCGCTGCGTATCTATGAATCTTATATAAACAAGAAATTAAACATTCCTTAAAAAAATTCTGATGAAGGCCAATGAGAGGCTGACACGCGTTTAGAAGGGAGGAGTCTTATCTGTGATGAGCTGGTGATTTGATACATGCTGTTTTTATTGTAATTTCTTGTAAGTGTAACTTTTTAGGGGGGCTTTTTTTAATAAATTCAGAAGCAGAGAACACTATGGTTCGTGTGTTTTTTGTTTCATGTCCTTAACCTCTGGATAAGTGGAATTGATTTTTAAAAAGCGAATGGAGGAAGGTGGTGTTTGGAGACAATTTATACATTGATTACCCACACAGAGGTGCAGTCTGGAGACTGTAGGAATTGCTACCATTGGTAAAGTGGACTGATCGTGGTGGACACAAGGGGCCAGATCCACGTACATTGGAGCATATTTATGCAGGCGTAGCGCATCTCCGATCCACTACGCCAACATACTCCAGAGAGGCAAGCACCGTATCCTCAGAGCAAATGCTCCTAACGATGCGCCGGTGTAACGAAAATTAGTCGGCGTAAGCCGGCACAATTCAAAGTAGGAGGGAAGTGGGCGTGATCTATTTAAATGAACCGTGACCCCATGCAAATGTAGGGCTGAATGAACGGAGCATGCGCCGTGACGTGGACGGACGTCCCGCTCCCCACGGCGTATGTGCACACCCATGTCTGGCGTAACCCCTGTGATACGCCGACCCTTGTATAAATGCACCCAGATATGCGCCCGTTTGTCCTCTTACTGTGATCCATGTCTGGTCGTGCGTCAGGGAAGGAGAGGAGGAAAAAAAACTTTTTTGCCCAGGAGAGGACTGGTATTATTTCAGGCATGGCCAGGTACGACATCTACCTCCATGGGCAAAAAGTGGATCCACCAGCAAGGCCAGGAAGGAGGAGATCCTGGAGATCACCAGCAACGTCAATTTCCTGAACCTCCAAGGATATAGCCAAGAAGATAAACGATCTTCGTCGTGCTGTCCGGGAGAAGCTGGGAGCCATCAGGAGGCATGCCAGTGCCACTGGAGGGGGACCACCCACTTCTCTCAGTCTCACTCCGGATGAGCAGGTGGTTTCCCGGTGTCTCCAGAGGGAGCAAGTGGAGGGAGTTGAGGGCTTTGACTCCCAGGATTAGGCCCTGACGACTGGTACGTTTTTTTTCTTCTAATATTTAGTGTGTAGTATGTGGGGGGGGGGGGGTGGAAGGGAACATGTGACAAGTGTGTGGGTCCAACAACATGTGAATGCTTTGTGTCATTCACAGATGTGCTGGAGGGAGCTGGGCCATCATCTTTCGGTGCCCATCCCACACCATCCCCCCAACAGCATCCTGAGCCAGACCCCCTGGGAAGACAAGATGCAGCGGTGGAGGGGATTGCGCACACCTATCCTCTTGAGGTGGTTGAGGAGGAGCCGGTCCTTTCGGATCAAGATATGTTCCTTTTTTTGGAGGACTCTTCCCCTTTCGCCGGGCCCTCTGTGACCTCCACCCCCATCAGGGGAAGGCCCTCAGGGTCCTCCCCCAACATGTCTACCTCCTCAAGGGCCTCCCCTTATAGCCGGCCCAAAGCCACTTCTGGCCCCAGGAAGGCAACCAGGAAGACTAGGGGAGTGCCTGAGTTCCATATGGGTGAGGTTGTCGTTCAGATGCGGCGAGTGGCAGACACCATGGCCTCCTCTGCTAACCTGACTGACAGTATGCAGGATGTCAGTGCCAACTCCGTGGCTGTTGTCACCTGCCTGGGGGATCTGCAGGCCACCACAGCAGGCCCTGTGGCTGAGGTACAGACCCTGGCAGAGGCCGTTTAGGAGAATACAGCTGCCATCCAGGCGGAGGGGAGGCAGTCAAGGCTGTTGCAAGCAGAGACCAATGCGGTCCTCACCCGCATTGCCCTGGCATTGGAGGGCAGGCAGGCAGCCAGGGAGGGACCAGGGGATGCTCCTCCTTCTCCTGATTTCTCCCCAGTAGTGCAGGCTACAGTGTGAATAGTGTGTGAATGTGGGGGTGACACTCCTGCCAGTAAGGGGTGTCACCCTCGGTCGTTGGGGAGAAGTTATTCCCACGGCCGTGTGAATGTGAATGGACAGCAACATGATTGGTGCCTTGAAGCGGCGTTGCTTCTCCCAAGTCCTGCATGCCAGACTTGGGCTAAACCAATGTGATGTGGTGTGTGTGATCTAGGGACCACAGTGGTGTGCATGCGTGCATTCTCTGTGTGCTATGATGAATGTGTGTGTGTCTAACATGCAAAGATTCGTTCCACGAGGACCCTCCTGACTGCTGTTCCAGCCTAGCCTCGGTTAGGGGGTGGCAGTGTGGTTCTGGGGTCAGGTCATCACATACTGTATGTCAATCTCCAGGCCCTTTCTCATGGAAAAGTTGTGCAGCATGCAACATGCACCGATGATCTGACACACAAAGTTTGGGGAATACAACAGGGTCCCTTCAGACTTATCAAGGCATCGAAATCGGGACTTCAGGAGGCCAAATGTGCGCTCCACCACTGCACGGGTACGTATGTGTGCATCATTGTATCTTCTCTTTCCTCTGGTTTGGGGATTCCGGAATGGAGTCATGAGATGGGGTCTAAGTGCATATGCCGAGTCACCTGGAAGGGAAAAGACAGGAGGATGTTAGTCATGCATGTGCACCTCGTGATGTCTGCATCATGGGGTCGAACAGTCATGCCTGACTCCCATGTCACTCACCAACCAACCAGCTGTCCTTGTACAAGTTCTGTTCGAAATCCGTGGGGATAGGGCTTTGACGGTATATGTAGCTGTCGTGGCTGGACTCGGGGGGGGGTTGGCACGGACTTGCCATATGAGGTATTGGGCATCGGCTATCACCTGTACGTTGATGGAATGCCAATGCTTCCGATTGCGATACATTTGCTCTGTGGCAAGGGGGGGCTGTAGTGCCACATGTGTGCAATCAATGGCCCCGATGGTGTGTGGGAATCTGGCAATTCTGTAGAAATCCTGCATTGCCTTCTGCCGCAGGTGCTCCTGGGTGGGTCTGATGATGTGGTGGGACATGCGTCTGAGGAATGCGGGGACAACCTGGTGCACACATCTGCTCATGAAGGATTGTGCCATCCCAGACATAACTCCACTTGTACGCTGAAATGATCCACTGGCAAGGAAATGCAGTGTTGCCAGTACCTTCACCAGTGGCTCCACTGCATGTGAGCGTCCCGTCTGGCTGGTGATGTCATATTTCAGGGCTGTGGCTATTTCCAGGATGGCATCAGGGCTGAATCTGAAGATGCGATACACCTCCAAATGACCCATGCCAAGGAGGTCGATGCGCGTTCGGTATATCCTCTCCCGTGCCCTCCTCCTACGCGCCTCTAAAGCCACTAGTATAGCGATGATCATGGATGCCCCTGGCATGTTGGCATAAAGATTGTTGTCCTGCAAGTATGGATGCTCAGCTCGTCCGTAACGGTGCTGCGGCAGCTGCTCTCCGGCTGACCTGTGCACGTCTGCTGCTAACTTACACCTGCTTTTATGAGGGGTAACTTTAGGCCGGACGTACAACAAACGCGCGGCGCACATAGCCAGCGTCGGGCGCATGTACGTTCATGTATCAGCGTATCTCCCTCATTTGCATATTTGAATAGGAAATCAATGGGAGAGCCAGATGCGTCCAGCATATATATGCGCCGACGCTGCGTCGGCGCACGTCGGTCTAAATAGCCGATTTTCAGGCGTATCTTGTTATGTGGATGTAGCGCACAGTTACGGCGGCGCATATATACACTTACATTTTAGCAGGTGGTGGTGTGCACTGAATATTGAATCAATTTAAATAGGATTTTTCACAGCGATGACAGCTTTGGAAACCTACACATGAACTGTTTTTTATAATTTATTTATTATTCTTTTTTCAGATTTTTTTTAAGGAATGTTTAATTACTTGTTTATATAAGATTTATAGATATGCAGCGCTGCACTATTTTCACAAAATGTATATATAAATTATATATAACCACTTAACCCCCGGACCATATTGCTGCCCAATGACCAGAGCACTTTTTGTGATTCGGCACTGCGTCGCTTTAACTGACAATTGCGCGGTCGTGCGACGTGGCTCCCAAACAAAATTGGTGTCCTTTTTTTCCCATAAATAGAGCTTTCTTTTGGTGGTATTTGATCATCTCTGCGGTTTTTATTTTTTGCGCTATAAACAACAATAGAGCGACAATTTTGAAAAAAATTCAATATTTTTTACTTTTTGCTATAATAAATATCCCCCAAAAATATATATAAAAAAAACATTTTTTTTCCTCAGTTTAGGCCGATACGTATTCTTCTACATATTTTTCGTAAAAAAAAAATCATAATAAGCGTTTATTGATTGGTTTGCGCAAAAGTTATAGCGTTTACAAAATAGGGGGTAGTTTTATGGCATTTTTATTAATATTTTTTTTTTTACTAGTAATAGCGGCGATCAGCATTTTTTTTTAGTACTGCGACATTATGGCAGGCACTTCGGACACTTTTGACACATTTTTGGGACCATTGGCATTTTTTTAGCGATCAATGCTCTAAAAATGCATTGGATTACTATAAAAACGTCATTGGCAGTGAAGGGGTTAACACTAGGGGGCGGGGAAGGGGTTAAGTGTGTTCCTGGGTGTGTTCTAACTGTATGGGGGGGTGGCCTCACTAGGGGAAATAACTGATCTTCCGTTCATACATTGTATGAACAGAAGATCAGCGTTTCCCCCGCTGACAGGACCAGGAGCTTTGTGTTTACACACAAAGCTCCCGGTCCCTGCTCTGTAACGAGCAATCGCGGGTGCTCGGCAGTGATCGTACCAGCCGGGCACGCTTGCGGGACTCGGGGGCTAGTGGGCGCTTTAATGCGGACGTATAGCTACGGGCTCTCGCCCAGGAGAGCCACCTTCCTGCAGTAATATGATGGCGGGCGGGGCTGAAGCAGTTAAATACACAAAAACAGGAAATCAAAACTTTTGGAAGAAAAAAAATATATGCGCTAACTTTACTGTTTAGTTTTTTTTTTTTTGCGTTTGAAAGACTGCTGCGCAAATACAGTGTGACATAAAATATTGCAACAATCGCTATTTTATTTCCTAGGGTCTCTGCTAAAAAAAAAATATATAATGTTTGGGGGTTCTAAGTGATTTTCTAGCAGAAAATACAGGATTTTTACTTGTTGTAAGCAACAAGTGTCAAAAAAGATAGGGGGCCAGATTCTGGTAGACTGGCGTAAGTTTGTGCGGGCGTAGCGTATCTTGTTTACGCTATGCCGCCGTAAATTAGCGAGGCAAATGCTGTATTCACCAAGCTAAGTTATGGCGGCGTAGCGTAAATGGGCCGGCGTAAGCCCGGGTAATTCAAATGTGGCTGACGTGGGCGTGTTTTATGTAAATGTGTTGTGACCCCACGTTTTTGACGCTTTTTTTTTTAACTGCGCATGCGCCGTCCGTGGACGTATCCCAGTGCGCATGCTCCAAATTACGACGCTAAGACGCATTGGTTTTGACGTGAACGTAATTGACGTAAAGCCCCATTCACGGACGAGTAACATAGTTACATAGTTAGTCAGGTTGAAAAAAAGACACAAGTCCATCCAGTTCAACCATAAAAAAATAAACAAACACAATAAAACACAGTACAATCCCATATACCGAACTCCATACCCACAGTTGATCCAGAGGAAGGCAAAAAGCCCCAGCGGAGCATGATCCAATTCGCTACAGGAGGGGAAAAAATTCCTTCCTGATCCCCCGAGAGGCAATCGGATTTACCCCGGATCAACTTTACCTACAAATCTTAGTACTCAGTTATATTACGTGCATTTAGGAAAGAAGAGTTACGCAAACGACATAAAATCTGAAAAATTTGACGCGGTCCCGACGTCCATACTTAACATTGCCTGCGCCATCTTTTTGGTGGTTTATCTTTACGCTGAAAATGCCTTACGTAAACAGCGTAACTTTACTGCGTCGGCCAGGCGTACGTTCGTGAATAGGCGTATCTCGCTGATTTACATATTCTAGGCGTAAATCAGCGGGAACGCCCCTAGTGGCCAGCGTAAAAATGCAGTTAAGATACAGAAGCGTAGGAGACTTACGCCGGTCGTATCTTAACAATATTTAAGCCTATCTCACTTTGAGAATACGCTTAAATATACGCCGGCGCAGATTCTTAGTTACGACGGCGTATCTACTGATACGCCTGCATAACTAATCGTGAATCTAGCCCTAAGTCTTTAAATGGTTAAACTGAGAACACCTACACAGGAGTTCAGCCCTTTGAAGTATTAGGCGCCTTTCACACGGACGGCTGTTCAGCCGCAGTTAAAAACATGTTTCTTTCTTTTGAAATTCAAGACTCCAGGCACAGCGATCGGCTACATTTGCACACTGCGATTAGCTGCGTTTACATGCAGGTACGTTTAGCTGCGGTTGGCCATTATTGTCATCCCCATAGCAACCGTTTTTATTTTGATGTGCTTCCTGTTGTTTTTTCTTTTGTTCAGGCTGCTATCCGCAGCTGACACAGTGCACTGCGATTACCTGCAGTTATGTGCAGATAGCTGCGCAAAAATGTTCCTGGACGCAGTCAAACCTATTTTTTCTATCTGCATCAAACCGCATGTAATGAAACCGCAGCTAAACGCAGTGTGTGAATGGGGCCATCGGAAAGCATTGTGTGCTTTCAGCTGCGGTAGAAAAAGAGAAAATCCGCAGCAAAAAGCACCATTCTATCCGCCCTGTGAAAGAGGCCTTAACATTGTATCTTTTCACAAACTTGGCAGGCTGCCCAGAGAGGAGCTTCACTGGAAACTTCAGGCAACTTGCATTGACTTATATTAGAGAAGTTATTTGCAAGTGGCTCTGAAGTTTTAAATCAGCTTTTTTTCCCAGCACAATCGGCCGATGCCGATTAATTAAAAACCGCCAAATCTCGGCCGACCCATATATATCGGTCGACCTCTACTGATCACCAATAATTTTCTTAGATCATAGGAAATATGTTTTATTTCTAGAGTTGGGAGAACAGTTTGAGCCGAGAATAAGATCCCCAAACAGCAAACACCCAAATTTGCGGGGCACATGGCGGGATGTGCTGCAGGATTTAAAATAGCATAATGCCACTGACCATCTATGCAGGGGGCTATTATTGAAGCTACTGCACCAATGCTGGGGATCATTGCAGAACCTGGCACCAATGCTGGGGATCATTGAAGAGACTGGCATCAATGCTGGGGGGCATTGCAGAAACTGGCACTAATGCTGAGGGTCATTGCAGAAACTGGCACCAATGTTGAGGGTCATTGCAGAAATTAGAAATTATTGAGGAAACAGAGATCAATGCTGGGGATTATTATTGCTGAAACTGACAGTAATGAAGGGGATCATTATTGAGGAAACTGATAGTAATGCTGGGGATCATTATTGCCTTAACTGACAGTAATGCTGTTTTTTTTTTGGGGGGGGGGGGGGGAACTGACAGTAATGCTGTGGATTGTTATTGCAGAAATTGGCAGTGATCCTGGGGGTTGTTATTTCCTAGGGGAGTTCTATTTTTTTTTATATCATATTGTTATTTAAATTTTCTAGTTGCTTTATAGTTACTATTGGCACTACTATTGCCATTATATGCAGTGTTATATGGGAAAAAAATATTGGGGGGGGGTGGGGTGGGGGTTTGTGACACCATGTTTTACTGTACCAGGTGACACCAACTCCATAAACAAACATGCTTTTTGAGGGTGTTGTGAAATTTGAACATGACCCCAGTCAGACTACAGGCCCAGTGGTCACAGTCTTGTTCCCCTCAGTTTCTTCAACCTTGTAAAGAGTTCACAAACAAAAATGTGTGGACATGTGAAAGGTATATTTTGTTTTGTGATAACAAGCAAGAGATACTCTGGGTATCTTGCTCCAACTGACCTTGTCAAGGCTAAATATTAAGGCTGTATGGAAATACAGAGTTCTAGATGTGGGTTATACAAGTGGGGTTGGCTAATATTAATGAGGAGTATATCATAAGTTAATCAGCTTCATTGATAAATTATAAACTGGTATAAATATATCCTTGAAATATAAATGTAGAACCTTTGGGCCAGATTCAGGTACAATTACATTGGCGCAGAGTATCAGAGATACACTAGTCATCTGGTCAGAAAATGCTCATTTGCATACCCCGAAGCGGAAAACGACAGGAACTCCACCCAGCGGCCGCAAAATTATTGCAGCGTAGATCCAAAGGCGTACGAACACATAAGCCATTCGGATTGAAGCCCGAAGCCGTTGTTTCATGGTTTGAGGCTTCAGAGTAATGAAACGACGCGCGTAATTTGAAAGTACTCCGGTCTAACGCGAGATAGACCGGAGCAAGGGCTCTGTGAATCTGGCCCTTTGTTGTTAAAGTACCAGAATAATGGGCAAAAATGTCACTCTCTAGATGTGCAAAGCTGGTAGAGACATCCTGAAAAAGACCTGCAGCTGTAATTGCAGTGAATGGTGGTTCTACAAAGTATTGACTCAGGGGGGCAGAATACAAATGTGCACCACACTTTTCACATATTTATTTGTAAAAAAAATAAGCCATTTATCATTTTCTATCTACTTTACAATTATGTGCCACTTTGTGTTGGTCCATCACATAAAATCCGAATAAAATACATTTACGTTTTTTGGTTGTAACATGACAAAATGTGGAAAATTTAAAAGGGGCATGAATACTTCCTTCTTTCCTTTCAAGGCACTGTATAAATATATATATGAAAAAATATATATGAAAATTAGAGTGAGTCACTCCTGCTGTGTCCCAAATCTGCCACTCTGGGATCACATCAATAAAAGGCTCCCAATATTTCACTAAAATAAATATAAAAAAAATGAGGATGCGATCCTCATATCTTGCAATGTTTCTTTAATTCAAAATTCCATCTTCATACAAAGTTAAAGACAAGTATTGCTCTTCATAAAGCTGCATGTGTACATCTGCTAATGTTCGTCTGCCTTAGCCCTGGTTCACATTGATGCATTGAAGGTCAGCGCGATTTCAGGTGCTACTTGATAGACATCTGTGTGGCTTCATACACAGATGTCTATTAAAGTCGCACCTGAAATCTGCAAAAGTAGTGCAGGAACTACTATTTCAAATCGATGCGGTGCCGCAAAATCAGTGTTTTACCGATTGGACGATGCCATTGCCGGCAATAGGCTGCAACTTGTCATGCGATTTGATCTCTCAAATCGCATGACAAATCGCTCCAATGTGAACCTAGGCTTATATACACATACAATATGTAACTACACAGGTGTATCCCATTACCATTCTAAACTTATGCTGGCCATACACTATACGAAAAATCGGTTGAAATTTGATCATTTGGCCAGTTTGTTCGTTTTTCGGCCAGTTAGCCACTTAAGGACCGAGCCTGTTTTTCAGACTCTGTGGGCCATATTCAGATACAACAATGTATCTTTCCGGCGGCGTAGCGTTTCCTCTTTACACTACGCTGCTGCAAATATTATGGGCAAGTAATATGCGGAGGCGTAGTGTAAAGTGCACGGCGTAAGGACGCGCAATTCAAATTGCTGAAGTGGGGGCGTGATTCATGTAAATGAATCATGACCCCACGTAATTGAGGGTTTTTTTGGACGGCGCATGCGCCGTCCGTGGATGTTCCCAGTGCGCATGCGCGAGATCACGTCGCTTTTTCTCAAAGTAAATGACGTGAACGTAACTAACGTCGAGCCCCATTCCCGAACGATTTACGCAAACGACATAACCGACGTACAATTTGACGCAGTCCCGACCTCCATACTTAACATTGGCTGCGCCTGCTATAGCAGGGGTAACTTTACGCCGATCTTACGCCCACGCAAACGACATAAAATACGAAGCGCCGTCGCAAGTACGCTCGTGAATCTGCGTAAATAGCTCATTTGCATAATTTACGCAAAAAACTACAGAAGCGCCACCTAGTGGCCAGAGTAAATATGCACCTTAAGATACGACGGTGTTAGCGAATTACGCCGCTCGTATCTTAGAAGAAAGCCGGCGTATCTTCTTTTCTGAATAGCAAAAAAAGATACGCCGGCTATTCTTAGTATTTACGCAGCGTATCTCTTGATACGCTGATGTAAATGCTTTCTGAATCTGGCCCAGTGTTTACAAGTTTAACGTTTTTTTGCTAGAAAATTACTTAGAACCCCCAAACATTATATATATTTTTTTTTCTAACACCCTAGAGAATAAAATGGCGGTCATTGCAATACTTTTTGTCACACCGTATTTGTGCAGCGGTCTTACAAGCGCACTTTTTTGGAAAAAAAAACATTTTTTAATTAAAAAATAAGACAACAGTAAAGTTATCCCAATTTTTTTATATGAAAGATAATGTTACGCCAAATAAAATGACAAATCACGCTTCAAAATTGCGCCCGTTCGTGGAATGGCGTCAAACATTTACCCTTAAAAACTCCATAGGCGACGTTTAAAAAATTCTATTGGTTGCATCTTTTGAGTTACAGAGTAGGTCTTGGGCTAGAATAATTGCTCTCGCTCTAACGATCGAGGCAATACCTCACTTGTGCGGTTTGAACACCGTTTTTATATGCGGGCGCTACTCACGTAGCTCGTCGGGACGGGGCGTGTGAGCTCGTCGGGACGGGGCGCTTTTAAAAAAATTGTTTTGTTTTCTTATTTATTTTAATTGATTGTATTCATTTTTACACAGTTTAAAAAAAAAAAAAATGGGTCACTTTTATTCCTATTACAAGGAATGTAAACATCCCTTGTAATAGAAAAAAGCATGACAGGTCCTCTGAAATCTGAGATCTGGGGTCAAAAAGACCTCAGATCTCATATTTAGACTAAAATGCATTTTGATGTCGCTTCCGTCCTGCTATGGAGATGGGTGGGGGCCATCTTGCCCTCACTCGTATCCACACACAGCAGCGTTAAGGATCCGATCGCCTCCGCCGCTGCCGACGGCTTCGGTAAGCGGCGGAGGGCGTGGGAGAGTGGCAGAAGGGCGGCCTTCTCCCGCCACCTATAACGGTGATCTCACGGTGAATCTGTTGTGGAGACCACCGTTATCGTTTACAGGACCGGCCACGGAAAAGATGAATATCTCGGTTGTGGCAGCAGCTGCTGCCATTACCGAGATTTTCATCTTTAAAGTGATGACGTATAAGTACGTGAGCCGGTCCTTAAGTGGTTAATGGGCACAAAATTGGTAATCGTTAAAACATTTTTGAGCCAAAAAAAACGAAGGACAAGCTTGGAAATGTTCTGCCAAAAGAGCGATAAATGGAAAGGTTAATGTGTTTCTTATCCAAACTGTTTGCACTAGGTATATGTAAACAAACAAGAAATGGGTTCATTTATGTCCACTGAACAATTTATTGGTCATTACAAGATGGCACTGTCGTTTGCTCTCACGGCCGAATGTTTTTAGAAAATTGGTTAGACTGATGTTTCATATAATCTATGCATTAGTGCTAGCAAACAATATTCTATACAATTAAAGTGAAAATACCTTACCAGATTGAGATAACTACATATAATAGTTCTCTAAAGCCCTGTACACACGATCGGTCCATCCGATGAGAACGGTCCGACAGACCGTTTTCATTGGTTCACCGATGAAGCTGACTGATGGACTGATGTGCCTACACACCATCGGTTCATGAACCGATCGTGTCAGAACGCGGTGATGTAAAACACAACGACGTGATGAAAAAAACGAAGTTGAATGCTTCCAAGCATGCATCGACTTGATTGTGATAATGCGTGGATTTTTAACCGATGCTCATGCGTACTAACGATCAGTTTTGACCTATCGGTTAGCCGTCCATCGGTTCAATTTTAAAGCAAGCCCTCTGTTTTTGGACCGAAGGATAACGGACCGATGGGGCCTACTACACAATCGGTTTGGACCAATGAAAACAAACTTCAGTCCGTTTTCATTGGTTTGAACTGATCGTGTGTATGCGGCTTAAGAAACAATGCATTGTATCCACCCCCACCACCTATTACACTTCAGGAAATGTAAAAAAAAAAACATTTAGCCAAAACAAGGCTCCATTCCTCTTTTAATTGTTATTTATATATATATATATATAATTATATATATATATATATATATATATATATATATATATATATACACATATACACACAGACACACATACAGTATACATACATGCATACACATATATACTGCAAACCTCACTGCTAGGGATCTTTTTGTGTGCAGTGTGAAAGGCAAGGTTGCTTCCCACAGAAGGCACTTAAATTGGAAGCTATGACGACGTACAGATTGAAGTCGCCCACGGCTACCAGCCGTTAAATACAACAAGCTGCAAGAGAAGATCTGCAGCTAAAAAATTCTGGGTATAATGTAGAGCCAATTTCTGACACATACTGGCTACTACATGACACCATTGTAGCTATATTGCAGAACACAAGCATCTTGATGTTTCAGATCTTGGTAAAAAAAAAAAAAAGTTTAAAAATATATCAGGATTACATGCACAGTTGTAGCAATTAACAAATTATGGAAAACATTTATAAAAAAAAAAATTGTGTCACTTTTTAAATGTAATTCTCCCATTTTTTCCTAGTAAAGGGTGATATACAGGCGATATAATTACATACATACAGATATTTCTAAAACATCAGTTTATGGTAAAAAAAAATATTTTTCCAAGAGTATTCACTATAAATGGACAACAATTAATATACTTAAGCATAGCCATGTTATACTCCTATGTAGATACAGTACATAGCAAGCGGGGAGACAATTAAAAAGATTAATAAAGAAACACATTTTTAGGCTGGCATGTCATGCAAATTATAAAATATATTACAATTTAAAGTAGCCAAAACGTTATTTTTAATTTTAATTGAGATAACCTGTAAAGCCTTGTACACACAATCAGTCCAGAGACTGGTCTGAAGGACAGTTGTCTTAGGTTAACCGATGAAGCTGACTGATGGTCTGATGTGCCTACACATCATCAGTTAAAAAAACGATCGTATCAGAACGCTGTGACGTAAAACACAACGACGTGCTGAAAAAAATGAAGTTCAATGCTTCCAAGCATGCGTCGACTTGATCCTGAGCATGCGCAGGTTTTTAACCGATGGTCGTGCCTACTAACGATCGGTTTTGACCTATCGGTTATGAGTCCATTGGTTTATTTTACACTTGAAAAACTTGTTTACTGCTTTGCACAAAAAAGAACCTATGTAACAAATACATTAATATTTTAATAATTATTCAATATTAATGTAGATTTGAAGTGAAAATATGTTCATTAGGACTGCTGATACCATTTTTGTCAGAACAAAATCATGCTTCGGTCCAGTTCCTATACTTTGTAAATTGTATATTTTACAATACAACACGAAAAGACGAAGATAACACTTCAGATCTGTAGATTTGTGCTATTTTGATGCAGTTCTATCAATTATGTCATTGCATGGGTTGCAAAGTGAGATGTATTTATTGAATTATTGTACAGCCAATTCTGCACTGAACTGCACACATACAGTAAATACACTGGACTAGTTATATGTAGGCTTTACAACATATACATTTACCAAAACGAATGTGCAAAATAGCTTGGTGAATAACTGAGCAATCCATGGGTCGATCTCAAAATGCAGAGGCCTTTAAAGAACTATCTTGAAAGATCTGCCACATATGGGCATGCTTTTAAGTGAAAGGTAAATCACTATTTTCCATAGGTTCACCAGTTCACTTTAGAACTGAACAATCACATGGATGGATTCATCAATATAATATATATATATATATAAGTCATATCTTATGGGCTTTCGGCTCATAGGGTAGTAAACACATTAAGAAATTAAGAATGGGAAAGCATAAAAACTAGCTGGCCAGGATCACCATCTATAAAATAGGATGATTTATGCTCCAGTATTTCGGTGGCTTCTATGATGGATCTTTGCCATCTGTTCTTGGAAGTCATATTATTTCCCACATCACTCACATGCCAAAGCAGACAGCCCTATATGTAATGCATGTGTAGTAGTCAGCAGACTGATGCAGATTGATGTGTAAAATTTTGTAGCAACCAAGCACATTGCATGTTTTTAACCTTAAATTAATTTATTTATCTAAGCTGCTGAATTTTAATCACCAGCACTTGTCACATTTGTTTGTAGCGTAGCAGTCACTAAGGATTTCTGCAGGGACCAGAATTCATTATAATAATTATACCAGAATTTGGCAAAATATCCTTTCCTTACATAAGTACAGGTGTGGTGTCTCTCTTCCCCACTTACTGTTATATTCTCACACAGCTTGTTTACTCAGGGCAGTTGACTGGTGTCATGGCATGGGAAATGGTCATTTCACCAAATTATGAACTCGGCTTGATTCTGAGCATGCGCAAATTTTTGGACTGACGCTTTTGCGTACTAACCATCGGTGTGGACCGATGGTCAGGCGTCCATTAGTCCGATTTTAAAGCAAGTTTTAAAACTTTGGTCCGATGAACGACGGACCGATGGGCCGTACACACGGTCGGTTTGGACCGATGAAACTGGACTTAAGTCCATTTTCATTGGTTTGGACCGATCATGTGTACGCGGCCTTACAGTCTGGCTTTCACCAGAAACATTCCCCAGACACTACCCTTACCTAAAACTTACTAATAACTAACGACCACTATCTTGTCCTCACAGGCTTTGATCTTTCCTGGTTCTCCCCCTATCTATTTCTGTACACTTTCAGTGTCAACTACAAATCTGTTTCCTGTTCTCTTCTTTCTCTTTTCTTAGAGGGTCCCCAAGCCTCTGTCCATGGACACCTTATATTCTCTATCCACAGCTCTTCCTTGGGTTAATAGCCTCCCTAAGCTTCCAATATCATCTCTATGCTGACAACGCCCAAATATATCTGTCTACTCCCCTTCAGTCTCCTTATTCATCTCTAATTTACTAGTTGCATATCAGTGTGTATGTCAATCCACTTCTCATATTAAATTTTCCCAAAACTGAACTTATAGTATTTCCTCTATGTCCCCTACCCAGACTTTTCCATTAAGATCAATAGCACAACTATCAGTCCCTCCCTTCCTGATGATGCCTATTGGTAAAATGCTTTGAGGTGGAGTCAACTGCCATCTTTTCTGGTCTTCAGTGACCTCACGTCTGGGCCGTCATTTCTGGTAATTGGAGCGCATGACGGCTCTGGTGTGAGCGAAGTGACAACGCTTCTCTTTGACTACTCTATACAGGCTGATTTTGTTGGTACCACATAGGTATGTTAAGAATGTGAGTGTGCTTTTAATGGCAAGTTTTTATGTTATTTAAAAAAAATGCTATGCTATGAAAATATTTATTTTTGAAATGTTTGTGGCTGGCTTGGTGGTATAAGATGGGATGTGGATTGGCAGACTTCTTACTAGAGCCTTAAAGGAGAACACTGAGTTGAAAAAGAACAATATTTCATCTAAGGAGTCTATCGTGACCTTTTATAACTAAAGTTCAATAGTTCTGGTGAGTGAGCACTTTACACTCAGGGTTCAGCACAAAGAAGACCTGTCATGGTTAATCACTTTTTTTGCACTTTGGGTTGCATAAAAACAGTTTATAGATGTGAGTGCATTTTTTAAGTGCATGTTTAGGTTTTAACATTACTACACTATGAGTTCTTCTTTTTGGGTTGTCTATGCCTATTTAGCGGTTTAAATAGATCTGCGTTGTTAGGGTCCCATACAGTGATGGTGAAATTTGTTTCAGATACCATATGTATAAAGCATATTTAGGGGTCAATCTCTTCCAGTGAGTGAGCAATTGTACATCAAGGGACCACCATATAGAACATTTTTCATTATTAACACATAGAAGAGCTTTATTTTTATTTTATTTTTATTTTTATTCATTATATGGACTTTTTCTATAAAATCATGTGAAATGCAAAATTGTGGTCACATTATATTTTGATACATGTTACAGAAACCTTTTGTGTAGCGCCACCTTTATAGTTGTGAAAAATTATAGAATATTGCGCTAAGAATATTCTATAATTTTTCAATTCTTATTTTGGTTGGGTCACCATTCACTTATTGCAGCTTCCTACATTTGGTTATTAATTGTGTGTTGTTATTTAAGATTATTAGCGCTGTAGTTTTTCTAATTTTTCACCTTTATAATTGTATGTTTATTGTTTGATTGTATCTACCTTCTCAAACTGGTGTGCATATATTTTATAAGAATATGTCCTTGGTGGACCAGTACAACTCTGACAAAATTAATATGGGTGTTTTTTATTTGACTAACTTTCCAATTCTGAACAGGCTGAATTATTCACCTTGAGACATCTCTGACTTCCTGAAATTAGCTGAGGCTAACCTAAGGACAACTGCTTTCACCTGCCACTTTGCTTCATACAGAACTTTCTCCAAACCTGATCTAACCTTTGCCTCGGTATCTTTACTCCCTAATATTGTCTCTATGTAGATCCTGCCCTGGGCATTTCCAACCATTCTCCTCTCCAATTTGTCCTCAAACTATCCTTAGATCCAGAGGAAAGGATCTGGAGACTCTATAAGCATTGGGTTTCAGATCTTAAGGTAGTACTTTATATCTCAGACTCAATAAAGCACTACTGGTCCAACACAGAGCATACTACCAGCCCCTAAGGCTAAGAGAATGTGAAAATATACCAAAAGTATATACACCAGTGCCAATTTTTTTTAATCTAAAGTGCTAAAGTGACAGCTCCTGTGAGATACACTAGCTACTCTAATAAACGCAAACGCTATCCATAAAGTGCCCCGTGCATGTGGATGAATTTAAATATGATAAATTAAATATTTCATAAATCAAATACAATACACTTCATGTGAAAAAAAGTAAAAAAAAAAAAAAAAAATAACTCTATAAACAAAAATAGTGACAGCCACTAAAAATAAGTTCTCTCAGTTATAAAACGTCCTTGTAATGATGAACCATAGTGGCTGATGTACAGCATAAACAGCAAAAGACAAATCTTCCGATGAAATACCATGTGAAAAAATTGCCTACTCACCGGATGTAGTTGACCCTATTTACCATATAGCAACAGGAGTCAAATCAGGCTGAGTGGTCTCCATGATGATAGTAGGAAAGAGAGCTGACCATTTTGCCACATAAACCATTGGCAAAAATGATGCTTCCAGAGGCTAGCCAAGTACCCATCCAAGACTTATCAATTAGCAATTCTCACATTACTACCAAACCTAGGACATTTCAAATATTGATTACCTGACTTAGGGCTTGCAGAGTTTATTAAACAATATCAAGCTATCCTATTTGCCCCCTGCTCCATGAGGGGCAATCCTGGATGCCTTTCTGTATTAGCAATAGAGCCCCTCATGGCTCTCATCAGCTGAAATTAGAGGATTATGAGATGATTTCTGGGGGGAAAAAATCGTCCTCTATCTGCAGATGATGCACTACTTTATCTTATACCCAATCCTTGCGTTAAGCTGCGCTACAAATTTTTGACAATTTTGTAAAACAGGTGTCAGAATTTATTGGATCAAGTCCACACTTTTCCTTTTAGACCGCCAGGCCTACCAGCTGGAGAATCACACACCTCTGTAGTGGGTACAACAGTTTAAATACCTGAACATATTTATAACAAACTGTAACGACACCCCGCCTATGAAAGAGGTTAAAGACGTTTGGAACATTCCCTTTCTGAGCACCAAGGCAGCTACCGACACTCCAGTCAGATGAACAAGACCCATAAGAATAATTCTCCCTCAATAACGAGACAAAGCTCTGTCTTGAGGTTTTAAGTAGGACTGACAATCTTTATTCAAAAAAAGACAAGTTTTATACACAGTGTCATGGAAGACGTTCTAGTAGTTTTGGCAGCAACAGGGAATCTTAGTCCCAGCGTGGGGAGCGCGCGTGCACGTTAGCGGCGTTTTTGGCGCCAAGAGACACTTTAAAAACAGTCCACCCCATTCCCTTCTTGCTGTCCAGTCAACAGCGTTTCCTTGAACCTGAACCAGTGACCTGTTGTGCTTCCTGTTTACCTGACCCGTCTTTCTCTGATCACGTCTGCCCGCAGCCTGCCCCTGACCTTCCGGCTATGTTTGACCACCGCTTTTGCCTGACCCCTGGCTCTGATCCCTGCCTGCCTATGCACCGACCCGGCCTGGACTTTGACCTCCCTTTGGAACTTTCACTGGCTCTGACCTGCATGCCTGTGCTCCACCTGGTCTGTGCCACCTGTTGATCCCGGTGTCGCAAGTGCCATCCATCCATTCCGGCTTGCCGTTGGACGCCTGCCAGGACCCCGGCACACGTGCCTGCCACCACTCCTGGACGGCTACCCAACCACCCATCAGGCGCTTGTGTCCCTCTAGACTCGTGACCCTCTGTCCGCTCTATCAGGGCTCCTGAGTCAGAGGCTTACGAGAGGCCGCTCCCTGCACGTTGGGCTCCACCATCAGGTACGTGACAGTACTGGACAGCCATGTCCGAGCCCACACAGGGAGCGTCTCCTATGGAGGATTTATGCCGCCATCTGGACGGCCTCACCGCTGCTGTAAGAAATTTTTCTTTGCTCTGCAACCCAGAACTTTTTCATTTGAATCCACCAAGGTGGGCTTCGTCATTTCGCTACTATCTGGCGAACCCCAAACTTGGGCACATCGGCTCTTGGAGCGTAAAGAAGAAGGCCTTAACCTTCTCAGTGTCAGGGATCCAGGCCTGTCTTCCGATCCTCGCACATGCGCAATAGAGCAGCGCTCCGACGTGTACCTGTGCGGGAAAGGCGCACACACGCGCGCATGCGTGGTCTGGCGACGCAACATGCACACGGGCGCGCGCACGGGCGCGCGCACGGGCGCGCGCCTTCCGGGAACCAATCAGAGGCCTGACCAGGCTATTTAAACCAGCCCCTGTCTTATGGCAGGTTGCTGGTTTGTCTTCAGCTTCTGCTTGGACTCTCTGCCGATTACCTGAACCTTTGACCCGGATTTCCATATGACTCTCCTCTCACCCTGAAGTTGACCTTGGCTCTCGTTCCTGGATACGCTGTCTTCTATAATCCTTGACCTCTGGCTTGGCTTTGGACTTGTTGACCTCTCCAACCCCTGAACCTCGGCTTGCTCTCTGGACCTGTTCTCAGTCTGATCCGCTTGAACCTGCCCGGTACCCCTCCAGTTACCTGCTCCACAGTTCTTCAGTACCGCTTCTGTTACCTGCCCTGCACCTGTCTTGTGGCTCCTCGGCTGCCTGTTCTGCTCACCGCCACCAGGAGGAGCTTCAGTTCCAGTCTTCACCAGAATTACGGCTACCAACCCGGACCTCACTGGCGCTGGTGCCTCCCGGGGCTCGCCTCCCCTGTCCCAACTCCAGGGGACGGTCGGTCGGTGGGCTACCCTCGGCAATTTGGCTTCGGTGAGTACACAGCCTGACAGTACAAACCAGCCAGATGTCCGAAGCCGACAGGGTGCGCTCTCCCTTCGAGACCCTGTGCCAGCAGGTCTCCGCCCTCACCGAGGCTGTTCAAAAGCTTCAGGAAGGATACGTGCAAATTGATGGCCGCCTCCAACAACTGAGCAATTTGCCTGGGGCCGTACCCCCATCCGTGGCTCCATCCCCTGGGGTCGCTACTTCTCAAGCTTCTTCTGCTCCGACTGTGGTAATGACTCAACCCGAACCCCGGGTCCCCATCCCGGAGCGATTTGCAGGCGACCAAAGAAAATATCGGGCCTTCAAGAACGCCTGCTCCTTGTATTTGGCTCTTCAACCTAGGACTTTTTGTTCTGAACCCGTAAAAGTGGGGTTTGTGATCTCCCTTTTGGCCGAAGAGCCGCAAGCCTGGGCGCACAGTTTGATGGAGCAAAGGAGCCCCATCCTGGACTCAATTGATTCCCTCTTTGAGCACATGTCTAAATTATACGACGACCCACAGCGCACAGCCACGGCTGAAGCCGTCCTCCATAACCTGGCTCAAGGAAGAAGACCTGTGGAGGACTACACGACTGAGTTCCGTAAATGGTCGGCCAACACGGGCTGGAATGAAGCCGCCCTGAAGTACCAGTTCCGTCTGGGGCTCGCTGAAGGCCTCAAGGACGAGCTGGCAAGGACTGAAACCCAGGCCACGCTAGAAGATCTGATCCAAGCCGCTACTCAGTTAGATCGGCGCCTAAGAGAACGGCGCTCCGAGCGCTTTCAAAACGCACGTCCCACCTGGACACCTCCAAGGGCCTCTTCAGCTCTTCTGCCTCCAGCGGCTTCTCCAGTCTCCACGTTTCCTGACCCTAAGCCGATGCAGCTTGGACTAGTCCGGGCGCCTCTCACCTCCGAGGAAAGACAACGTAGGCGCCAAGCCAATCTATGCCTGTACTGCGGAGCGGCTGGCCACTTCCTCCGCGGTTGCCCCATAAGACCTAGTAAGTCGAAGCCGCCACCTGCTTACAATTTCCATGTTGCTAACTTCCCTCAGACTCATGTTGTGCTTTTTGTTTCTCTACAGCTACCAGCAGGGGCAACCAGGCTCCCAGCCATTGTTGATTCGGGGGCATGCAGCTGCTTCCTAGATTCCACCTTGGCTCAGAAACTTCATGTGCCACTTCGCATTAACGATCATCAGTTACAGATTCATCTGGCCGACGGCTCGCTGCCCCGATCCGGACTTATTACTCACGAGACTCAACCCATCTGTGCCACCACGGTCTATGTCTGGATCTTATTCCGTCTCCTCTATTCCCCATCATCTTGGGCCTCCCCTGGTTACAGGCGCATCAACCCTGCATTGATTGGCTAAAGAAAGAAGTCAGTTTCACATCTTCATACTGCACCCAGAGTTGCTTTCCACCTCCAGTCACCGTCTGTTCCGCTATAACAACCCCACCAGAAAACCTTCTGCACGTCCCCTCCGTCTATCTTGAATTCAAGGATGTATTTGATAAACAGCAAGCCGACTCTCTCCCACCTCATCGGCCATACGATTGCCCTATTGACCTACTACCTGGATCCAAGGTCCCTTTCGGACGTATATTCCCATTATCCGAGACCGAATTAAAGGCTCTCAAGGCCTACATTGATGAAAATCTTAAAAAAAACTTCATCCGCTGGTCTTCCTCTCCAGCCGGGGCAGGTATCTTCTTCGTGGAGAAGAAAGACGGCTCGTTGAGGCCTTGCATTGACTATCGTGAACTCAACAAAATTACCGTCAAAAACAGGTACCCGCTGCCTCTGATTCCAGAACTTTTTCAGCGCTTCCGGTCAGCTCAAGTTTTCTCCAAGCTAGATTTGAGGGGCGCCTATAACCTCATTCGGATCAGGTCCGGAGACAAATGGAAAACGGCCTTTAGGTCTCGATTTGGACATTTTGAGTACTTGGTGATGCCCTTTGGGCTCTG
Organism: Rana kukunoris; assembly: GCA_029574335.1. Lineage (NCBI taxonomy): Eukaryota > Metazoa > Chordata > Amphibia > Anura > Ranidae > Rana > Rana kukunoris. Next base: position 84,271,539 of record CM056055.1, on the reverse strand, counting down.
CAATGCCCCAGCCACCTTCCAACATCTTGTCAATGACATCTTTCGTGAATATCTAGATGATTTTTTGGTGGTTTACTTGGATGATATTCTCATCTTTTCAGCCTCCCTTGAATTACACCGGTGCCATGTCAAAGTGGTTCTTGCCATACTAAGGAAGCATAAACTTTACCTGAAAGCAGAGAAATGTGAATTTGAGAAGGCTTCAGTACAATTTCTAGGATTCATTATCTCCACCAGTGGGGTCGCCATGGACCCGCAAAAAGTAGAGGCCATCCAAGCGTGGCCAGCTCCGGTCGACAAGAAGGCGGTGCAGCGGTTTGTTGGTTTTGCCAACTTCTATAGACGATTTATCGTTGGATTTTCCTCCATTGTGGCACCCATTACTAAGCTCACCCGACAAGGCAGTCGCTTCCACTGGTCACCAGAGGCTCAGGAAGCCTTTGAAAAACTTAAATCCGCCTTTTCCTCTGCTCCGGTCCTACGGCATCCGGATCCAACTCTACCCTTTACCCTGGAGGTAGACGCCTCTGAGACGGCCACCGGGGCCATCCTATCACAGAGACAAGGGGTGAAGGCTCTCCTACATCCTGTGGCCTACGCCTCTCGGAAGCTAACTGCCCCCGAGAGAAACTACGATGTAGGGGACAGAGAGCTGCTTGCCATTAAGGTGGCCCTAGAAGAATGGAGATACCTACTGGAGGGGGCGGCTCTTCCCATCATGATCTTCACAGATCACAAGAACCTCGAATACTTACGTTCAGCAAAACGCTTAAGACCCAGGCAAGCTCGGTGGGCGCTTTTCTTTTCAAGGTTCAATTTCCATATTTCTTATTGACCCGGCTCAAAAAATGGAAAAGCGGATGCCCTTTCCAGGATGTTCCTCGAAACCCCTTGCACTGCAGAACCCAGTACCATCCTGTCACCTCGGAATTTTCTTTTTCTTTCCCAAGTGGACTTGTTAAATTCTCTCAAAGTGGCTTCCAGACAGTGTTCCGATCCAGAAATTGAGGCACTGGACAAACATGACGACTTACTATGGTCAAGGGGGAAAATTTTTGTACCAACGGAAGCCAGACGATTGATCTTGAGTACCTTCCATGACCACAAGTTAGCAGGACATTTTGGGGCACGGAAAACGGGTGAACTGATTTCTCGGTCATTCTGGTGGCCCAAGTGGAGACAGGACTGTAAAATTTATGTTGCTTCATGCATTCGTTGCCAATGAAACAAGGGTCCCAATACTAAGTCCTGGGGATTGCTCAAACCCCTACCTATTCCGGAACGTCCATGGGCAGAAATTTCCATGGACTTCATTGTGGACTTGCCTCCATCTGGAGGCTTTACTTCAATCCTGGTCGTGGTGGACAGACTCTCTAAAATGTCCCATTTTTTGCCCATAGTAGGAACGCCCTCTGCGGCAGAAACGGCCAGGACTTTTTTCAAGGAAGTTGTTAGGCTCCATGGGGTTCCTAGAAGTATCGTCTCTGACAGGGGCAGCCAATTTACATCCAGATTCTGGAAAGAACTTTGTAAGGCCTTGGAAATTAAGAGCTGCCTCTCCTCGACCTATCACCCCCAGAGCAACGGCCAAACAGAGAGAACAAACCAAACTTTGGAGCAATACCTGCAATGCTTTTGTTCCTCCTCTCAAGACGATTGGTTGTCCCTGCTACCATCCACAGAGTTCTCCTACAACAACTCGGTACATTCCACCACCAATCAGACCCCCTTCTGGTCCAACTTTGGGATTCATCCATCCTTCCTCCCGGATGATCTACCAGAAATACCTGTCCCAGCTGTTCAGGAGCATCTAACAGCTATCCAGTCAAATTAAGTCTGTCCTAATGGCCACTCAGTGGAGGAAACCAGGGGAGGACCTGACCTGGAGAGGATCAAGCGGAAGTCTGGTATCTAGGGGAAGGCCTGGTGACTCCATTGGAGGATGCACCATAGCCTATGTTACCTTACAGTCTGAAAGGCTGAAAGGCTCTAAACTATAAGGCTGGATATCCAAATACTGAATCCTGTGGCAGAGGATTATTGAACAGTTGATCTTTATTTTTTTAACAACAAGGTTGGTCTTTATTGAATCAAAAATGAAAGACATATACAAGACATCAAAGTACAGTGCATGCATGGTAGGATGGATGAAGCACATAGGAAAAGCATTACAGGTCGAATTAAGATCCACCTAGAACATTTAACAGCCGGCTGGAAACAACTCATCTACAGGACATACTTCCGAGTGAGAGAGAAAGGAGGAAAAGGGAGAAGGGGAAGGGGGAGAAAGAGGGGAAGGGGGAAGAGAAGGGGAAGAGAGGGAGCAGAAATGGGGAGGGGGAGAGGAAGAGGGAGGGGGCAAGGAGAGGCCGGGGAACCCATCAACACCACTAAATACGGAGCCAACTCTATCATAAAGGATCGAACAGTTGATCTTTATAGTACAAAAGTCTGTGGCAGAGAATGTTATTCTTTCTTTTCCTCCGTGCATCATCCTGGCTGATGGAATACTCACTTGGAGGAAAGTGGTGAGTGTGACTTTTGAAGCTTAAAAGCTCCTCAGTGAACTGCATCAAGTGCCTGAACCCTGACCCTCCATCCCTCTACCTGTGAAATAAAGCTTAACGTAAAGGATTTACAACTTGTATGGACATTGAGGTTTCTATAGACTCTCATCCCCTAGACAACAAATGGTGAGGTAACGTGCAGGCCCAAATCTAAACCAGCAGCTCCTTCGGGGGTAGTGCTACACTCATACACACATACACCAACCCTCCCAACTCCTTGAATCCTCTTTTCATCTCTTCCTTCCAATTGTTTGACCTAGAATCTGGACTGATTTTGGAACTACTTCTGTTTGATGTCAAATCAACTGTTATTTAAATGCTATCAATGCTGATATCCTCAGGTTTCTAAAATTGAAAATGACTGTATTGTTATCAGCTGAGATCTTTGAGATATTGACTCTTAATTTGGGATTCTTTACAAGCAAAAGTATATGATGTACATTTTGTATTATTCTTGATTTTTATGACCTCTTGTTCCCCTTTTCACAACTTTTCTAAAAATCAATAAAACTACCTGGAAAACAAGCACTCTTTCTAATTGGACATTGGTTAGTAGTTGATCTAGAGAAAAAAAAAGTTCAGATTTTTGTTTTTACTTTTAACAGATGTACATCATAATAGCAATGTTTTTAGCTTCTTTGAGGACAAAAATAAAACACTTCTGCTTATTGCATGCTAAGATCTTTGTTGCTAGGCAACTAGTACCATTCTGACCTCTAGAAACTACACAATAACGTCAAACGCACTAAATTCAGGTTCCCATAGTTAGATAAATCAGATCACTGAATCGTTTTCACTATGTGTGCTTACTATATATATTAGCAGACATTTGTAGATCTGTATGTTTCCAGGTTTCCACATGCTTAAAAAGCAGCAGAATGTATCTGCCATAAGGAGTGATTCATCGTCTTGTCACTTCTTGTCATTATTTATAACTTGTCTATTCCATCATAACACTTTATAGTTGATTAAAAGGTCAGTGGGTTTATATTTCAGCTGTTTAGAGACAATTATGGTATGACAAGTGTATTTAGGATGGATCTTTCAGTTTAAAGGATACTTACAGGATGTAGTTATCGTGAAAGGAAAATGAGGGATATTGTCCTAATTATGTAATATAAAACAATTTAAGTCTGTACACTGCTTGGAAATCTAGACGCAAATGATCACACTGTGCATGTTGAATGTCTTCTAAAATTGAAACAGCTTCTGTATTAAGTTATAGTGATTATTCAAATGACAAGAATAGATGATAAAAATATACCGTATACAGAAAACAAAAATGATTATAAAGGGGCCGATTCATAATGAAAAACTGTTACTACTATATGCCATCTTTTACACTCTGCAATTTTAATTAATACTGAAGCCTGCATTTGGCGGTCCATTAATAAAAGCAGTAGCCCTCCTGGGACTGTGATACCTCACTAGATTTTCTTTGCTTAAGTCAGCATAAAGAACGTGTATTAGATGAAAGCTAGTCATATGACTTTGATAGGATATATAACAGATTTGCCTACTTATTTATTTTATTTTTCAACCACTAAAATGTATAAATGGTTGGAAATGTAAATGGTTTGCAAATCAGTCCCACAGTGTTGTGCAAAGAGTTGATAGAGTTATATGATAATGGTGTAAAAAGGACCTGTCAGGGAAAAGAAAATGCTGCATCTGTAGGTACAGAAGAATGGTAAAACAGCTTAACCACCTCCATACCAGGCACTTACGCACCTTCCTGCCCAAGCCAATTTTCCGCTTTTTAGCGCTGTCACAATTTGAATGATAATTGCGCGGTCATGCTACACTGTACCCAAATGACATTTTTATAATTTTGTTCCCACAAATATAGCTTTCTTTTGGGGGTATTTGATCACCTCTGCAATTTTTATTTTTTGCGCAACAACTAAAAAAATTAAATGTAAATTTTTTTGTAAATAAGTACGTTTTCTTTTTTCAAATTTGGGCACTAATATGGCGGCACCGATGAAGTGGCACTGATGGGCACCGATGAGGAGGCACTGATGGGCACAGATGAGGTGGTACTGATGGGCACTGATGAGGCGGCGCTGGTATGCGGCACTGATGGGCACTCATAGGCGGCACTGATGGGCACTCATAGGCAGCACTGGACACTCTTTTGCGGCACTGATAGGCACTCATGGGCGGCACTTATGGGTGGCACTGATGGGTACTTATGGGTGGCACAGATGGGCACTGATAGGTGGGCACTGGGCATAGATGGGCACTGAGAGGTGGCCGGAGGTTTTTTACCAAGATCGGAGATGCAGGGTGTCAGACTGACACCCTGCATCACCAATCACCACGCTGCACGTCGGCATGTGATCCTGCAGGACGTCAATAAACGTCCTGTCAGAATTACAGAACCACTTCCCGGACGTCAATTTACTATTAAACGGGTGGGAAGTGGTTAAACCACATTATGTGAAGCACTAGGCTACCCATCCTGCAAAATGGCACAGGTGATAGAAGTAGCTGAGGATGACACATATTTATCAGGGGTATCCTCTGATTTATAAGAAAATGGTTAAGCAGCACAACAACCTCAAACAATAAATTCTCAAACCCTGATGGCCAAGTGCAAGGCCATCCTACACAAAGTTCTGGACTGGATCAACACAGCTCATCAAACTAAGTTGAGACTTCACCAAACACACATCACCCAGGAGATGCAATAAAACTTTAATACAGTCCTTAAAAGACATAAGGATAACAAAATACAGACTGAGATCCACAATACTGTCCTTGCTGATGCATTTGAGGACTCCAAAAACTGGGAATGTAAGCCCACCTGTGACTGAGAGGTCTACCAGAGTCAATAATGGACCTCCAATCTCCTGTGACTGATTTACTTCAGGAGCTGGCATGAGAAATACATATCAATCACTTCAAATTTGACATGATTTGCTGAGCTCTTACTAATAGATCTACCATGAGAGATAATAGTATGTCTATATTATTATCATACTAAGGAGCATTTGCTGCGGGCCAAGAGAGACCACAAGCTCCTTGAATTTCAAGGCACACATACCAGTAATTTGCAAGCCTCCCTCCATCAACAGTATCAAGACACTGGCAGTTCAAACCAGTCCTGCAGCTATAGCAATCATGGCAGATTCAATCACTACTGATGGAGATTACCATTTAAACTATGACAGGAAATCCCACTCCTTTACCTCTATTGATGAGGCAAAGAAAAGCTTAAAAGCACTCTGGCTACTTGATCCTGAGGAGGACTAGTTTACTCTGAAGTCTCTCCATCTACACCTACATCTTAGGCCGTGTACACATGATCAGACAGGTCCGATGAAACTTGTCCGACAGACCGTTTTCATCGGACCACACTGAAGTGGTCTGTTTGTCTGATGTGCGTACACACCATGGGACCAAAATCCCATCGGACCAGAACACGGTGACGTAGAACACAACGACGTGCTGAAAAAACTAAGTTCAATGCTTCCAAGCATGCGTCGACTTGATTCTGAGCATGCGTGGGTTTTTGGTCCGATGATTTTGTGTACTAACCATCTAACCTGTCCGACAGACAGGTTTCCATCGGACAGGTTTTAAAGCATGTTTTGAAACTTTGGGCCACTGGAAAACGGTCCGATAGGCCGTACACACGATAGAACATGTCCGCTGAAACTGGTCTGCGGACCAGTTTCAGCGAACATGTTCGATCGTGTGTACGCGGCCTTAGCCTTAGTACCAGCCATCAGTTAAGCCCATTAGTGAATGTCCCCACAGCACCTTTACTTTTTGGACTCTTAAGACTTTCCTTGAGAGCAGTAACAAACTTTCTTGGAGGTTATTAGGAAATTTTTCATGTAAAAATTTGCATTTTATCACGTCTATGAAAAATAATATTTCGCCTGGTAGTAAAAAGGCAGGGGCAAATCTCCAGACAGACAATTAAAGTGCTTGCAAAGCATTGAAATGAAATATGAACAAAACATATCCTCATATAAAGTGGACCTGCCTCAATCTACAGCACCTAGTGTGGATCCTGGCTGCTATATTTACTCTGCAATCTCCAGAGTCGATTTAGTCTGCATGTGCCGCGCTATATAAGTTTTTCATTCATTCATTCATGAGTCTCTTCTGACAGTTTTCTCTGACACCAGGCAGCCCATGGTGATGGTCTACCCCCCTTCCCTAACTAGCACACAGCAGACGATTGACAGACTCAGATGTGCATATTTCCATTTCCTCCACTCAGGCCTCAGATTAGATTCAGCTTCCTACTCTGTGCAGGGTGCGATGTCAGATCCCTGCCCTCTGCTCCTGGAAGCTGAGGAATACCATCTGATCTGTGTATTTTGGAAGGTTGAGGACAAGAGACAACTGCAAATAAACGGGTACAGTTTCCATATGCCAGTATGTGGATTGTTTTACCCATTTGTTATCTGTGACGGGAGGGCCCATGGAATCCAGAATCCCTTGGAGAGTTTGTAAAACCCTTGTTTTAGCCCCCCATGCACCTCTTATGTCTAAGTGACTAAGAAAATATATGTTGAATTACTTAAAATGAGAAAGTAATATTTATCCCTAATATCTCCAAGGATATATGTGTAGCGCTCACCCCCGAAGGAGCCGCTGGATGATCGGGTCTTCTGTTTTACCTCTGTGACACACCACAAATAATGAATCCACAGCACACCAGCACACCTTGTGAGAGTTTAAATAACTATTTACTATATATATATAATAATCTGAATAGCAATATACAACATCAACATTTATCTCTACACAGCATAACACAGAGACTGCATATGAGACACCAGCATAACAGTGATGAACGATAAATGCGGTTATTCTAACTGTGAACTTATATATATATATATACTTAGTCCCAATGTACCCGGGTACCTAACCCACTGGCCAGTGGTAGTTTCTTCAGCTAGCCAACGTTGGGGCCCAATATGAACGGTAAAAATCTGTGTGTATGGTTAATGACAACGGGCCTGAGGCCTCTCACCCATCCACGGAGGGAGATGTCCGTCTGTAGCCGGCAGGGATGTCAGCAATTATCTTCTGCGATGAAGAGCTGTATATAGGAGCTGGAGTCTGATGTCATCAGGGGTTCTGGTCATCAAATTTGGCGTCCGTCCGGGCCGAGTCGCCCCCGCAGTGTCCTCTCAGCAGGGTGGCACCTTACTCACAGCCCCAGAGGATCCTCTTCCAGCCAGGAACAAACAGCCGTTTACCCTGTGTAGCAGATGTCACTTCAGGAAGGCACGTGTGACAAGTCAGCACAGTCTCTCCACAAACAGGCGGCACCCCCCAAGCGACAGCAGTCTGTTCTCCCTGTCTCCTCACATCCGACTCCCCTCTCACCCGGAACGTCCTGTCTGTACCTGACATCACTTCCTGTCTTTCTCCTGTAGCACTCTGGGAACTGTAGTCTAATTATCCGTTTTCATTTGTAATTCCTCAGTGGCTGTGTCTACAATCCCCACAAAGCTGTGCTCTCCGGCTCCACCTGCAGCTGCAATATCTTTTCTCTTAAAGGAGCTGAAATCAACAACAGGGCTACATTCTCCCCCTACTTAAAGTCTTTGGGTCCCTCCAAAGGGTAAACTGCGTTTGTAGGTTCTACAGACAGCATATACAATATAAAGGCACATATAAAGTTTATACTAAACTACTTGAATACCTTTACTGCGTGCAGATAGATGCAGTTTATGACAGCGTCTAGCAAGAGGGGTGGGTAGAGGGACACTCCACCAAGGTGTGCTGATGGCCTGAGTTGGACACAAGTCCTTTGATACTTCTGTGGTCAAGGTGGACACCTCGGGTGATCTTCGCACAGTAGTTACAGCTTCCTCTGTGCTATTCCCTGGTGAGTCATAAGTGAGTCTCTGAGGGGGTCGCACTGGTCGTTTGGACCTTGATTCTAAAAGCCATGATGGGCCCTCATCTGCGGAGTCCCCTTCTACTTGAAGTGTTGGCTGAGAGAATTCAGTTTCCTCTTCGACTGGCTGAACAAGAGCATCCTCTAGCACTGAGGTTTCTGGCAAGAGACTTTCCACTTGAGAAGGTACAGAATTATCTTCCATGGGCATATCCTCGTTTGTTTGAGGCACAAATTCAGGGGCATCCGGTCTCAAATTGCTCAAGTCCTGCTCAGGAGCCATAATAGTTGGATGGACATCCATAGGTTCAGATGGCCACATCCAACTCGGACACACATCTTCCTCATCGCTGTCGTCCTCACTTTCTCTTGTAGAAGGTGGCTGTTGTCTTCCCCCTAACTGGGGTTTAGGTTGTGGGTGTGCATTGCTTCCCTGTGACACAGGACCAGACACCAAGGGAGGGGATCTTTTTGTCGTAGCAGGTGGGGGCTCTGGGTAAAGACTTGGGCCTCTTATTGGTATCCTGGGAATCAGAGCAGTCTTCAGTAGTTGGGCACCCAGTTTGCTCCCTCACTGGGGCCCTCTGTAGTTTCCCGCCGGTAGATAACTTCCTCTTGAATTCGATGGGCTCGGACAGATACTTCGGTAATGACCCACTCCTCCACAGTTATAGCAGCTGTTTGACGGTTTCTTGATAGGCACCACCTGAGTGGTAGAATCAGGAACTGGTTCTGACGTGACTTTTTCAAGGGGCGACTTGACACCTGCAGACAATAGGGTTAGCATTTGCGTCAGCTTGGAAACTTGCGCCTTTAATTTCTCTATTTCTGAATTCCCATTCGACACATTGAGCGTTCGAACCTCAGCAGGAAATGAAAATCCTGAGCCCTTCTTTTTCTCCTCTAGGATAGCCTCTTCCTCCCTTACCATCTTAATGAGATCAGAGTATCGCAAAGAGGTACCTCCTTGTAAAGTTTTCAACTGGATCCAGATAGGGTCAGAACTCAGAGCGCCTCTCAGGATCTGTTTCATTCTTACTTGATCCATATCCCTGGGCTCTATTCCTTTCTTTAGTACAATCTGGTATAGCATTGGTGGTTCAGTGGTAGAATTCTCGCCTGCCATGCGAGAGGTCCCGGGTTCAAATCCCGGACGAGCCCCCACGTGTAGCGCTCACCCCCGAAGGAGCCGCTGGATGATCGGGTCTTCTGTTTTACCTCTGTGACACACCACAAATAATGAATCCACAGCACACCAGCACACCTTGTGAGAGTTTAAATAACTATTTACTATATATATATAATAATCTGAATAGCAATATACAACATCAACATTTATCTCTACACAGCATAACACAGAGACTGCATATGAGACACCAGCATAACAGTGATGAACGATAAATGCGGTTATTCTAACTGTGAACTTATATATATATATATATACTTAGTCCCAATGTACCCGGGTACCTAACCCACTGGCCAGTGGTAGTTTCTTCAGCTAGCCAACGTTGGGGCCCAATATGAACGGTAAAAATCTGTGTGTATGGTTAATGACAACGGGCCTGAGGCCTCTCACCCATCCACGGAGGGAGATGTCCGTCTGTAGCCGGCAGGGATGTCAGCAATTATCTTCTGCGATGAAGAGCTGTATATAGGAGCTGGAGTCTGATGTCAGACACAGTGGAAGTAATCCACTGTGTCTGACATGGTCTGGCTTGGTCCCTCCAAACAACTTGCTGAGGTGACTAGAGGGAGTAACCGTGCTTTAACTTCTCCGGTTAGCTGGATGCTATCACCCTGGAAGCAGGTTGGGACTCCTTTCTTCCATTCTAGTAGGGCATAGGTATGGGAGATTTCTTGATCTATTTTTGTGTCTATTACAAACACTTTCTGGTCAGGTGCTAGTGTAGTTACTGCTTGACGGATCTGTTCCTCTGTCCATTTGTCAGCAGGAATGTCCATTACTACACTCAGCCCTAATTGGCCATTTTGTTCCTCGCACCACTCTGCTGCTGTGTTTGGATCCATTGCTGGCTCGTTTGTGTGGTTATCACTTTGCGAGAGGTATCAGAAAAGATCCCGGACGAGAACCCCCACGTGTAGCGCTCACCCCCGAAGGAGCCGCTGGATGATCGGGTCTTCTGTTTTACCTCTGTGACACACCACAAATAATGAATCCACAGCACACCAGCACACCTTGTGAGAGTTTAAATAACTATTTACTATATATATATAATAATCTGAATAGCAATATACAACATCAACATTTATCTCTACACAGCATAACACAGAGACTGCATATGAGACACCAGCATAACAGTGATGAACGATAAATGCGGTTATTCTAACTGTGAACTTATATATATATATATATATACTTAGTCCCAATGTACCCGGGTACCTAACCCACTGGCCAGTGGTAGTTTCTTCAGCTAGCCAACGTTGGGGCCCAATATGAACGGTAAAAATCTGTGTGTATGGTTAATGACAACGGGCCTGAGGCCTCTCACCCATCCACGGAGGGAGATGTCCGTCTGTAGCCGGCAGGGATGTCAGCAATTATCTTCTGCGATGAAGAGCTGTATATAGGAGCTGGAGTCTGATGTCATCAGGGGTTCTGGTCATCAAATTTGGCGTCCGTCCGGGCCGAGTCGCCCCCGCAGTGTCCTCTCAGCACAGCACAGTCTCTCCACAAACAGGCGGCACCCCCCAAGCGACAGCAGTCTGTTCTCCCTGTCTCCTCACATCCGACTCCCCTCTCACCCGGAACGTCCTGTCTGTACCTGACATCACTTCCTGTCTTTCTCCTGTAGCACTCTGGGAACTGTAGTCTAATTATCCGTTTTCATTTGTAATTCCTCAGTGGCTGTGTCTACAATCCCCACAAAGCTGTGCTCTCCGGCTCCACCTGCAGCTGCAATATCTTTTCTCTTAAAGGAGCTGAAATCAACAACAGGGCTACATATGTATAGATTATTCTTGGTTTGTTTGATTCTATACTCAACATATTAGTTGAAAGACCTGATCACATTGGTCTCTGTACAATGTAGGAGATGGGCCGACTCCTGCTGGAGCTCCAGCTATTGTGTGAAGGTGTCCTGTGTTTATACTAAGGCCGCATATACACGATCAGTCCATCCGATAAGAACGGTCCAAAGGACCGTTTTCATCGGTTAACCGATGAAGCTGACTGATGGTCTGATGTGCCTACACACCATCGGTTAAAAAAACTATCGTGTCAGAACGCGGTGACGTAAAACACAAAGACGTGCTGAAAAAATGAAGTTCAATGCTTCCAAGCATGCGTCGACTTGATTCTGAGCATGCGCGGCTTTTTAGCCAATGCTTTTGCATACTAACGATCGGTTTTGACCTATCGGTTAGGCGTCCATCGGTTAAATTTTAAAGCAAGTTCTCTTTTTTTTGACCAAAGGATAACTGACCGATGGGCCCCACACACGATCGGTTTGGACCGATGAAACGGACCTTCAGTCCGTTTTCATCGGTTTTGACTGAGCGTGTGTACACGGCCTTACAGTATAAGGTATAATCTACTCCATGGGGATGTTTACACCAACGCGATATCAGAAAACATTACTCCCTCATTTGTTAAATGCCGCTAAGAGCTTAATAGCCAGACATTGGCAAGATAGGGAAAGTCCTTCTATGAGAGAATGGTACATTAATATAGACGAGATTCAAAATTTGGAGTATTTAAGGCTCACTGATACAGAGGGGTTAGAAGAATATGAGGAGAACTGGATACAGTGGATTGAATTTAAGCAGATGTTGAAATTTGCAGAAATGATGGGAGCATAAGAGTATAAGAAAATAAGAAAAATAAGAAAATATAGAAAATAAGAAAACAAGATAGAATGGAGGCGTGGAGGTTCTGGGGTGGGGGGTGGAGAGGGTTTTATTGGGAAGCGGTTGTGATGGATGGTTTGGATGGTTAAGACATTTTTCATGAAAACTAAATTTAAATTATATATATATTGTAACAGGCACTACTGTCACGATGAAATGGACACACGGTCTGCATATAGCCAGATTGCAGAGCTGCAGAGCGTAAATTTAAAAAAAGAGAAAACTGCCCTGGCAGTTTTCTCATATTTTTTCTATTGCTATATGGGGCTCTCTGGCTTGGAGATCCTTCAGAGATCTGGGTGGGACTGGATCTCAAACCTGTGTCCAGGATTTGAAGACAGCCTGCAAGCTGCTTGCCCAGGTGCAGGCAGCTCATTAAATGAAGGGCTGGGGAGAGCAGATGAGGGAAGGAAGGTGAAGGAAGTGGGAGCAATGGCTGTTATTGTCTCTGTGTGAGGATAGACGATGTACGCGTTGGAAGGGCTTCAAAGCTGTGTGTGCCCAAGAAGCCTAAAGCTGTGTGCATTAAGGGACTTCAAAGCTGTGTGCGCCCAAGAAGCCTAAAGCTGTGTGCATTAAGGGACTTCAAGCTGTGTGCATTTAAGAAGCCCAAAGCTTGTGCATCCAGGACTGTGGGTCTGGAGGAGGTGATGGTTTGAGGAACCAGTACCTGTAGCCGCAGTGCTGTTAAAGAGTAGCCAGGTGGGCTGTTATTTTCAGTTGTAGCTAACTAACGTTTAAACCCCTGCGTGGGATTCCTGAATGGACTTTTGTTCCTTTTTTTTCTCTTTAATTTCTCTTTAATAAACGTGGGCTACCAGGCCCTTAACGTTATATGCCTGTTTGGTGTTGACTCACTGCACAAAAAACGCATCTGCCAGAAGAGTTAAACCCCCAATGTTTACAATATATATATATATATATATATATATATATATATATATATATATATATATAATAACAAAAAAAAAGGAATTTAAAATAAATAAATAATCAAAATGAAAAAAAGGAAAAAAAAGGGGGGGGAAACACAAATGATGCTAAACCTTTGCAGAGACGTTACAAGCAAATAAAATGTGAGCAAGTCTTGTGTTGGTAGGTGGAGTCTGAAGTGGTTAAAAAAATAAAAAAAAAGGTATAATCTACTGTGTGAAGCTCAGTGACAACAAGTCTGACCTGTAGTGAAATCCTGAAGGTCACGGTGTCACATTGGCTGCTTTTAAGGGATTAGTTAATTAGCTCATGTTAATTAGGTTTCTGGCTACAAGTGTATTGTTAGAATAATATGAGCAGGAGGGGGGAACCCCTCCTCCTCCACTGTATATAAGACTTGTATTTTGGTTCTTATAAACAGTTCATGTTCAGCAATCAAGCAAGTATCATCTTGTTTGTAGTTGTCAGCGATTGGAATATCTCATATCAAGGTTCAGACTGGGAGGAAGTGGTATATCCCGAAAGCACTCAAGCGAAGTGTGGGACGTTTTGTTATATTATCTAAAACATGCAGTCTTTCGAGTGGCATATTTCTACCATATCCTAGGGTTGTTCCGATACCACTTTTTTAAGACCGAGTACAAGTATCGATACTTTTTTTCAAGTACTCGCCGATACCAAATACCGATATATTTTTTTATGTCATGTGTCAGTATTTTTTTTATTTTACAATTTAAATATTTCACTATTTTTTGCTGTGTTTTTTTTTTACAATGCTTTGTTGGGGGGGGGGGGGTGGATCTGTCAGTGTGTTTTTTATTTTAATATGTATTATTTTTTACAATTAATTATTTTTATTATTTATTGCCATTTTTTTTCTTAGCCCTGTTGGGGGGCTTTGGTGAGATATCAGGGGTCATAACAGACCCCTGATATCTCACCTTTGAGACAGAGAAAGGTACTAGGGACACGGATTCCCCAGTCCCTTTCTCAGCAGCACTGGAAATGAATGGACAGGAGACAGAAGCTCCTCTCCATTCATAAACTAAAGCATCGTAACACAGTTTACAATGCTCAGTTATGTGAATGGACAGTGTCACTGACTCTGTTCATTCAAAAAAGGTAGGAGCCGGGTTCAGCGGCTCCTACCTCCGCTCTCCATCCTGAGAGAGGGGGCAGAGGAGGACACGGAGGGGGGGACACAGATCACGGAGGGGGAAAGCAGATCACGGATGGGAGAAGCAGCTGCACGGACGGGGACACAGATCACGGAGGGGAGAAGCAGCGGCATGGACGGGGACACAGATCACGGAGGGGAGAAGCAGCGGCACAAATGTGGACACAGATCACGGAGGGGAGAAGCAGCTGCACGGACGGGGGACAAAGATCACGAAGGGGAGAAGCAGCGGCACAAACAGGGACACAGATCACGGAGGGGAGAAGCAGCTGCATGGACAGGGACACAGATCACAGAGGGGAGAAGCAGCGGCACAGAGAGGGGAACACAGATCACGGAGGGGAGAAGCAGTGGCACGGATGGGGGACAAAGATCACAAGGGGGAGAAGCAGCGGCATGGACGGGGGCACAGATCACGGAGGGGAGAAGCAGCGGCACAAACGGGGACACAGATCACTGAGGGGAGAAGCAGCTGCACGGATGGGGGACAAAGATCACGGAGGGGAGAAGCAGCGGCACAAACGGGGAAACAGATCACGGAGGGGAGAAGCAGCTGCATGGACGGGGGACAAAGATCACAGAGGGAAGAAGCAGCGGCATGGACAGGGACACAGATCACAGAGGGGAGAAGCAGCGGCACGGAGAGGGGAACACAGATCACGGAGGTGGGAAGCAGCGGCACGGACGGGGGACACAGATCACGGAGGGGAGAAGCAGCGGCACAGACGGGAGACACAGATCACGGGGGGAAGAAGCAGTGGCATGGAGGGGGTCACAGATCACAGAGGTGGGAAGCAGCGGCACGGAGGGGGGACACAGATCACGGAGGGGTAACACAGATCACGGAGGGGGGAAGCAGCGGCACGGAGGGGGAGAGCAGAACGGCAGTGGCGAGGGGGAATGCAGAACGGCAGCGGGACGCAGGGGAGACACAGGAGCATTGAGGGAGAGTCAGGTATCGGTAAAATATCAGAAATGCTTGGTATCGGTCCCGATACCGATACTAGTATCGGTAACGGGACAACCCTAAACACTGCTAGCTGCTAGCCAGGTAGGTTTCCTAGCTCAGCTATGTAATTGAATGTAAAGAGATTGCAAAGGATGTTGCAAAGCTAAACAAGGAAATAAGGGGTTCGCACAACATGCGGTGCAGTGTGATGAATGGGCATGTAAATTGCAAGACTAGCTGAACATGATTAAAAATCCTTTGGCAGACAAACAGTGCACTGCATTTCTAAATATTAAATGAGACGTTTCCTTGGAGTTCTGCTATATCCCTTTCTTCTTTAACAGAAGGCTGTATATGCCAAGGTTTAGCTAGCCTTGAAGTACATCTCCAGTCAAAAGGTCCCTGTTAAGTTTTAGAGAAGAGAAGAGCTAGAACCCCCATCAGGTATACATTGCTACAGTGCCTTGAAAAAGTATTTATTATAATGTCACAACAAACATAAATGTATTGGGATTTAATGTAAGAGACCAACACAAACTGGAACATAATTGTGAAGTGGAAGGGAAATTATAAATGGTTTTCAAAATATTTTACCAGTGCCAATCCTGACCTCTCTGGGGCCCTAAGCACAATTCTGCTAAGGGGCCCTCTACTTGACCCATGATACCGTGAGCTATGTAAACCATTTGCCACACAGCCACACCTAACACTTCAGTGCTCCCATTACAATCCTTCCTCATTTAAACTAAACAATCAAAGAATAAGTACAACAATATAGAACAGAATGAGGTTCAAACAAACAATATTTAAGGGGCAATCTGGTGGCAATTGATGGGCGACAATGGCATGGCACAGTGGCTGCGTTTGGCATAGCACAGTGGCGACAATAGCATGGCACAGTGGCGAAAATTGATGGGCACAGTGGCTGTGTTTGGCATGGCACAGTGGCAACAATTGATGACATGGCACAGTGGCGACAATTGATGGGCACAGTGGCATGGCACAGTGGCTGTGTTTGGCATGGCACAGTGGCGACAATGGCATGGCACAGTGGCGATAATTGATGGCATTGGACAGTGGCGACAATTGATGGCATGGCACAGTGGCAACAATTGATGGCACAGTGGCTGTGTTTATATGCATGGCACAGTGGCGACAATTGATGGGCACAGTGGCATAGCACAGTGGCTGCGTTTGGTATGGCACAGTTGCGACAATGGCATGGCACAGTGGCGACAATTGATGGCATGGCACAGTGGTAACAATTGATGGCATGGCACAGTTGCGACAATTGATGGCACAGTGGCTGCGTTTGATGGCATGGCACAGTGGCGACAATTGATGATCACAGTGGCATGGCACAGTGGCTGCATTTGGCATGGCACAGTGGCGACAATTGATGGGCACAATGGCGACAATTGATGACATGGCACAGTGGCGACAATTGAAAACATGGCACAGTGGCGACAATTGATGGGCACAGTGGCATGGCACAGTGGCTGCGATGGGCACAGCACAGTGGCTGTGTTTGGCATGGCACAGTAGCGACAATGGCATGGCACAGTGGCGACGATTGATGGGCACAGTGGCGACGATTGATGGGCACAGTGGCGACAATTGATGGGCACAGTGGCGACAATTTATGACATGGCACAGTGGCGACAATTGATAACATGGCACAGTGGCGACAATTGATGGGCACAGTGGCATGGCACAGTGGCTGCGTTTGGCACGGCACAATGGCTGTGTTTGGCATGGCACAGTAGCGACAATTGATGGCACAGTGGCTGCGTTTGATGGCATGGCACAGTAGCGACAATTGATGGGCACAGTGGCATGGCACAGTGGCTGCGTTCGGCATGGCGCAGTGGCTGCGTTTAGCATTATACAGTGGCGACAATTGATGAGCACAGTGGCGACAATTTGTTGTACACACTTCCAGACCACAGACAAATACAAGACTTTAATCTCATCTGAGCCAGGCACTATCTTCATCTTCTGCGTATTTGGCACATTTATATCATTTATGGCCCCCTGGTACATCTTATGAACAGGTTGACAATTGACTGAAAGACACAGGCACATATATTGAGCATAGTATGCAAACAACTTCCTGACCTGGTCACAGCAGCCTGCTTCTCCACCCAATCCCCACTATTGTAGAAATGTCCAGTTACGTATATATATATATATATATATACTGTATATATATATATATATATATATATATATATATATATATATTTTTTTTTTTTCTATTTACCCAGATAACATGCACCTACTGTTACCAGGGGCACTGGCGGACAAAATGCGATCTGACCACGGCAAGGGAAGTTGTAGAACTTGTAGCACAAGCGATAGGTTGGCTGGCTGTGCTGTTCTCCTCTTCTCAGATTGACTCCACTCCCCAGGAGCAGGGAGCTTCAGCACGTAGCCGCTCGCCGACTACAACTCCCATAAGCAATAGCGGCCATCTCACTGACGTCACCTGACTCACAGACATCTAGTGAGTCATTGATTCAGCGCCGCGGGCAGATTCTCGGACAGCCGCATTGTTTTGGTTAGGAATCGCGCTATCGCGGAATACAAACAGAAACTTCATGCTTCCCAGCGGGGCCTCACATAATTTCCGGGGGCCCTACGCAGCTTGCATAGTCTGCGTATAGGGTGGATCAGCCCTGTATTTTACAAATAAATATGTAAAAAGTGTGACGTGCATTTGTGTTGTATTCAGTCCCAGTCCCAGACCCAAAACCCCAAACCCGTATCCCCCAAAATAATTTCCCATAGACCCAACCGACCACCTCATTTTTTAACCCTTCCAACCCCAAAGCCAGTCATTCGGGTGCCATTAACATAACGCCTCACCACGTCCCCCCCCACATTTTGGTTGTGAGCACCCTTTCCCAGCGATTCCGCCCATTAAAATCACCTACCGGTGCCCCTAAAGCCCCCCCCCTCCCCGCCTACAAACGGAATACATGCCCTAATAGATCCCAGTTCCCTCCGATTCGCCCCCCTCAGGGAGCCTAGGGGCCCACATCCCAGCCCCCCCCCCCCACCCCCCCATTTTTAGCCCTCCCCCCCCCCCAAACTCCCCCCCCAACCAAAAGCCTCCCAAGTAGCTCCGCGGGGCCAAGCCCTCCCCCCCCATCACTTGCGCCACTGCATCCCCACCCACCAACCCCCCCCCCCAAACGCCTCCGCCCCGACAGCGCCCCCACCCCACCCCCCCAAGCCCCCAGCCCTCCCCCCCCCCGCCCCCGAACCCCTAGCCTGCCTCCACACACAACCCCAGCCCCCATTTCCCCCACCCCCCCCGCCCCACCCAGCCCTGAAGACAGAAGTTGACTCAGCCCCCCGACCCTACCCCCCGACCACCAACCCCCAGCCTTCCCACCAACTGCCCCCCCCCACCCCACCCCCCCCGATCAAACCCTTTTGTAGAATCTCCTTGTGCCATTACAGCTTAACTGTCTTTTATTGAGCATGTCTCCTATTAGCTATTGCTCAATCTAGAGAGCACAAGTGTCCTATCCTTAGTGCAAAATAATACTCAAGCACTTGTCCAGATGGAGAATGTCTGTGATCACCCCAACTCTGGTGCAATTTTAAATGTGATTGTCGCTTGACATATCACGGCAAAATAATGCAAACAAAATCGCAGGACGCGTATCACCCAAAATAATTTCCGTAATTTCTTTTAGACGACACACGTCCCGTGATTTTTTTTTTGCCGCATGTCAAAACGTGCCAAAATCGCAGTGTGATTCGGGTGCCATTAAGAAGTAGTGGCATCACAGACGTGCCCTGTGTTTTGCCGAAATTTGGAATTGTGAGCAGAATTTCAGCGATTCTGCCTGCGATTAAAATCACCTAGGTGTGAATGGAGCCTAAATAAATGCATCTCTCTAGATGAACCAAGTTGCTGCGGGAATAATTAGTTTTTTTGAATAGAGGAGTTTTAATAATTTATTGAGCTTTTTATTATTTTTTTGTCATTCATACCGGCTAGCCAGAGGCGACTCAATAGGGGGGGGGCAGAGGGGGGGGGGCACTGACCCCCCCAACATTCATTTAGTTTTTTGCTTTTTTTTTATTTTTTTTTTCCTTTTTTTTTTTTTTCCATTTATTCAGACTTTTTTTTCTTTATTCCTTCTATAATTTCCTTCAGTTTTTTTTTTTTTTTCTTGTTCTTAGCAAATTTTCTTTTCCAACATTCTTTTTTTCATTCTTTTCCCATTTTCTGTTTTTTTATTGCATTATTTTCATTTCTTTTCTCGGGCCGACCCCTGGATTACCAGGAGTAACAGTCTCTCCTGAGAGGAAGAGCGTCCCCAGTCAGCTCTGCGGGGCACATTCCTCCCCCTCCCTCCCTCTGCTTGCTGACACTGCATAATGCAACCGTTCACAACAACCAATCATCGCCGATCCTCCGATCTGCTCCTTCCCCTGCATCCTCATTGGCACGGAGAAGAGTGAGTTGCAGAAAGGACTCCATGAGCACTGTGGGGGAGGGTGGGCCCCCCCCGCATTCCCCCCCTCTCAGTTACTGAAAAAACAGACTGATTTCCTCCCGTCCTTAGACAGGAGAACCAGCCTGTAAATTCTGAGGAGTGGTGACCCCCCCCTGCAGGCTGAGCCGAGTGTCAGTCTATGACACTCTTTTACAGCCCAGCGAGTCCAGCCACCTCCTTCCCCCCACTGTCTCCTCATTGGCATACGAGCAGGGAGTAATTTGCAGAAAGGACTCCTCCAATCCCTGGGCCTTTCAGTCCAAAAAGCCAAAAAGCAAACAAACAAGCAAAAATATCTCGGTGTGCCTGTATCTGAAGAGAGGGGATGTGTGGGCCCACGCCTTCATCTCAGTTACTGAAATATGAAAATCAGCAGCATGTGTGTGAATGATGCCTAGATTGGTAGCCTGGATCGTGGGTAAGTGTGTGCACTGCAGACTGCAGTACACTGTAATCACTGAAAACCGTGCATTATCTCCATCCCTTCTCTTCCCCATGACACTGTCTCTTACTCTATAATCTTCTACTATTTCAGCTCAATTTTATCTCCCTAACTCTTGCCTCCCATTCCTGTTCTTTCAAGAAACATTCACAATTTACTTTCTGTAACGGTCACCACCGTTTACGATATTCCATTCCCCTAAACCTTGCCCCAGCCAAGACCTCCCCCACGCCACCCAACGCAGCTTATCCGACAGTCCGACAGACAAGATCAGACACGACCCATTTCATGTTTACCCAACCTTAAAACAAAAAAAGAAAAAAAAAAAAAAAAAAAAAAACAATAACAAGCTCTGGTACTGGTTCCAAAATTAATAAATGAATCCTTTTTTTTAATGGTAACTTAGCTTTCCCTTAAATATACAGTACAACCAAAGCATGTTACAGTTAATCACAGGGAGACAAAGACACACTGCTGCAATCCCCAAACACATCACACAATGGGGGGTTTCATACACATTCTTTTAGTTAATGACATTCCGATGAGTTAATTACTACTCATTACCCAGACGGTCTGGCTCTGCATATAGAGGGGTTAATTTTTACTACAGCTTGACAAAAGTCACATTTTATTTTTTTGTTCTCACTTCTTTACATTATTTTTACTTTTTTTATTTTTATTTAATTTAGCTTTTCCACATCTTAACAGTGTCATCAACCTAGCATACACAATAAAAAACAGGTCTTAGGAGCAGACCTAATTAGCACAATGGACACAAAACAGTATTAAAGCAACAACTCACACAATGGAATTATGTCTAGGAGCAGACTCAAAAAATAACACCTCAAAAGCATGTGTCCCCAAACACACACCCCACATTGAATGAAAACACTCTATTGACCTGTCGGATTCAGACTTTAACAACTTGTAATCTTGTTTAATTTAAAGATATCCTGCAAAAACATGAATTATCAGTAATGTCCCATCCTATGTAATTTATCATTATCATTTTTTCTCAGTCACCCCTATGCCATTCAAAGCGATTTTCACACTAATTGGCAAAATGTAGCACAGGATGACCCTAGACCCAAGAGTCATTAGTGATGCTGGCACTCAAGTACCCCCCATTCTTCTCCAAAGTCTCTGGGTGTCACAGGCAAAACTTTCTGTTACACTTTCACTTTTTTGGAGAGTTAGGCAGGTATTAAAAAAACAAATATACAGTGCAAATTTTTTTTTCCTACATCCACAGATTGCAGAAAGAATCTTGCATGATTCCCCCATCAACACAGACAGTGCTGACGGGAATATCCCTCCTGCCCCAGCAATTGTATTCTCCAACATATTCAGAAAATTCAGCTCATTGCATAATTACAACACCAACAAAGTTATTCACATTAAGCTATATTTTACAATACTGAACAGACAATGTGCTTAATCCTCCCCACAAAAAGTGATTCTCAGCAATTGCTAAACACAACCCCAAGATGACAACCATAAACTTATCTGCTCAATATTTGGTGTCCCAGAAGGCAACAAACATTAATTGTTTTTTTTGGCTTAAATGTTGCTTAAATAAAAAAACCACGATCAATAAAATGCCTAAACTTCAACACAATTGCCTCTAAACATTCTGCCAACAGTCTTCAAAATTTCAGCTCCATTGGTTAATCACACAAAAGTTATTCACATTAAGCTAATCAACGCTACCAAGATAAAAGGCTTAATGTAGCTTAAGTAGCTTAACCAAAAAAGTGCCTGAACCTCAATCTAATTGCTAAAATTTAATAGAGCTCAAAGTGATGATGCCCGCACAATCAAACAAGTGAACATTTAAAAGCTTGGGACATTAAGCTTGTTTTTTTGGGAGCTTAATGTAGCTTAAACGTACGAAAAAGACCTTAAATGTTAACCAATTTTCCCCAAACTTCACACACTAGAAGACTCTATCCATGCCAACAATATCTGAAAATTTTCAGCTCATTTGGTTATATCACACCAAAAGTTATTCACATTAAGCTATATTTTACAATACAATGGCTGAAAACAGTAGCTTAACGAGCAAAAAAGTGCCTGAACCTCAATCAATTGCCCTGTCTCTTAAAAAAGTGCACACCCCAAGATCTCGACCTTTCCAAACCTATCCAAGAAGTTTTGTGTGATTTGGTGGACCAGAAGGCAAACTAGGGACATTAAGCTTGTTTTTTTGGAGCTTAATGTAGCTTAACGTACGAAAAAAGACCTTAAATGTTAACCAATCTCCCCAAACTTCACACAATAGAAGACTCTATCCATGTGCCAAAATATTCTGAAAATTTCACAGCTCATTTGTTTAATCACACCAAAAGTTATTCACATTAAGCTATATTTTACAATACTAAAAATTGGCTTAAATGTAGCTTAATGTAGCTTAACGAGCAAAAAAGTGCCTGAAACCTCAATCAATTGCCATTGCCCTGAAAACTTTGCACACCCCAAGATCTCGACCTTCCAAAAACATATCTAAGACGTTTCAAATGATTTGGTGTCCAGAAGAAACTAGGGACATTAAGCTTGTTTTTTGGTAATGCATTAACGTACTTAAAATACATTAAATGTTAACCAATTTTCCCCCAAACTCTCATAACTACAATTCAGCACTCATCCACTTCTCACACAATAGAAGACTCTGTTCATGCCAAATATTTCTGAAAATTTACAGCTCATTTGGTTAATCACACCAAAAGTTTATTCACATTAAGCTATATTTTACAATACTAATAACATTTAATGTAAATTGTTAATAGTAGCTTAACGAGCAAGAGCAAGAAAGTGCCTGAACCTCAATCAATTGCCCTAAAACTTTGTACAAACCCCAAGATCTCGACCTTCCAAACATATCTATAAGTTTTGTGCATGATTTGGTGTCCCAGAAGGCAAACTAGGGACATTAAGCTTGTTTTTTGGGGAGCTTAATGTGAGCTTAACGTACAAAAAATACTTTAAATGTTAACCAATTTCCCACCAAACTTCACACAATAGAAGACTCTATCAATGCCAAAATATTCTGAAATTTTCAGCTCATTTGGTTAATCACAACAAAAGTTATTCACATTAAGCTATATTTTACAATACTAGAATTTGGCTTAATGTAGCTTAATGTAGCAAGCAAAAAAGTGCCTGAACCTCAAATCAATTGCCCTAAAATTTGCACACCCCAAGATCTCGACCTTCCAAACATATCTAAGAAGTTTCAAGTGATTTGGTGTCCCAGAAGGCAAACTAGGGACATTAAGCTTGTTTTTTTGGGAGCTAAATGTTAGCTTAACGTACAAAAAAAGACCTTAAATGTTAACCAATTTCCACCCAAACTTCATCACACAATAAAGACTCTGACCATGCCCAAAATATCTGAAATTTTCAGCTCATTTGTGGTTAATCACAACAAAAATTATTCACATTAAGCTATATTTTACAATACTGAAATTGGCTTAATGTAGCTTATTGTAGCTTAACACGAACAGTGACGAAAAAAGTGCAACAAAGTGCCTGAACCTCAATCCCAAATGCCCACTAAAGCAATACTTCAGCAACACACCCCACGATCCGTCGACCTTCCCAAACATAATCTAAGACTTTTTCAAAATTGTCTTGGGTCCCAGAAGGCAAACTAGGGACATAAAGCTTGTGTTTTTATTATTATTTTTTATTTATTAATATTTTTTTTTATTTGTGGAGCTTTAATGTGCTTAAAAGCAACGAACATAAAAAAGACCTTAAATGATTAAACAATCAATTAAATGACCCAAAACTATTTGTTAAGTCTTCACACACTAAATACTCTATATAGTTCCATGCCAAGCATCTTCTGAAAAATTTTCAGCTCAATTTGGTTAATCACAATAAAAGTTATTCACATTAAGCTATATTTTACAATACTGATATTGGCTTAATGTAGTTTATATGTAGCTTAACGAGCAAAAAAGTGCCTGAACCTCAATCAATTGCCCTAAAACTGTATAAAAACCCCAAGATCTCGACCTTCCAAACATATCTAAGAAGTTTCAAGTGATTTGGTGTCCCAGAAGGCAAACTAGGGACATTAAGCTTGTTTTTTTGGGAGCTTAATGTGGCTTAACGTACATAAAATACTTTAAATGTTAACCAATTTTCCCCAAACTTTTCACACTAAAATACTCTATCCATGCCAAAATATTCTGAAAATTTCAGCTCATTTGGTTAATCACAACAAAAGTTATTCACATTAAGCTATACTTTACAATACTGAAATTGGCTTAATGTAGCTTAATGTAGCTTAACGAGCAAAAAAGTGCCTGAACCTCAATCAATTGCCCTAAAACTTTGCACACCCCAAGATCTCGAACTTACAAACGTATCTAAGAAGTTTGAAGTGATTTGGTGTCCCAGAAGGCAAACTAAGGACATTAAGCTTGTTTTTTTGGGAGCCTAATGTAGCTTAACGTACGAAAAGACCTTAAATGTTAACCAATTTCCACCAAACTTCACACAATAGAAGACTCTGACCATGCCAAAATATTCTGAAATTTTCAGCTCATTTGGTTAATCACAATAAAAGTTATTCACATTAAGCTATATTTTACAATACTGAAATTGGCTTAATGTAGCTTAACCACTTAAGACCCGGACCAATACGCTGGCTTAATGTAGCTTAACGAGCAAAAAAGTGCCTGAACCTCAATCAATTGCCCTGGAAATTTGCACACCCCAAGATCTCGACCTTCCAAACATATCCAAGAAGGTTCAAGTGATTTGGTGTCCCAGAAGGCAAACTAGGGACATTAAGCTTGTTTTTTTGGGAGCTTAATGTAGCTTAACGTACGAAAAAGACCTTAAATGTTAACCAATCTCCCCCAAACTTCATACAATAGAAGACTATGACCATGCCAAAATATTCTGAAATTTTCAGCTCATTTGTTTAATAACACCAAAAGTTATTCACATTAAGCTATATTTTACAATACTAAAATTGGCTTAATGTAGCTTAATGTAGCTTAACGAGCAAAAAAGTGCCTGAACCTCAATCAATTGCCCTAAAACTTTGCACACCCTAAGATCTCGACCTTCCAAACATATCTAAGACGTTTCAAATGATTTGGTGTCCCAGAAGGCAAACTAGGGACATTAAGCTTGTTTTTTTTGGGAGCTTAATGTTGCTTAACGTACATAAAAGACCTTAAATGTTAACCAATTTCCCCCAAACTTCATACAATAGAAGTCTCTGACCATGCCAAAATATTCTGAAATTTTCAGCTCATTTGGTTAATCACAATAAAAGTTATTCACATTAAGCTATATTTTACAATACTGATATTGGCTTAATGTAGTTTAATGTAGCTTAACGAGCAAAAAAGTGCCTGAACCTCAATCAATTGCCCTAAAACTGTATAAAACCCCAAGATCTCGACCTTCCAAACATATCTAAGAAGTTTCAAGTGATTTGGTGTCCCAGAAGGCAAACTAGGGACATTAAGCTTGTTTTTTTGGGAGCTTAATGTGGCTTAACGTACATAAAATACTTTAAATGTTAACCAATTTTCCCCAAACTTTTCACACTAAAATACTCTATCCATGCCAAAATATTCTGAAAATTTCAGCTCATTTGGTTAATCACAACAAAAGTTATTCACATTAAGCTATACTTTACAATACTGAAATTGGCTTAATGTAGCTTAATGTAGCTTAACGAGCAAAAAAGTGCCTGAACCTCATCAATTGCCCTAAAACTTTGCACACCCAAGATCTCGAACTTACAAACGATATCTAAGAAGTTTGAGTTTGAAGTGATTTGGTGTCCCAGAGAAGGCAAACTAGGGACATTAAGCTTGTTTTTTTGGGAGCCTAATGTAGCTTAACGTACGAAAAGACCTTAAATGTTAACCAATTTCCACCAAACTTCACACAATAGAAGACTCTGACCATGCCAAAATATTCTGAAATTTTCAGCTCATTTGGTTAATCACAATAAAAGTTATTCACATTAAGCTATATTTTACAATACTGAAATTGGCTTAATGTAGCTTAACCACTTAAGACCCGGACCAATACGCTGGCAAATGACCCAAGGGTTTTTTGCGATTCGGCACTGCGTCGCTTTAACAGACAATTGCGCAGTCGTGCGACGTGGCTCCCAAACAAAATTTGCGTCCTTTTTTTCCCACAAATAGAGCTTTCTTTTGGTGGTATTTGATCACCTCTGCGGTTTTTATTTTTTGCGCTATAAACAAAAATAGAGCGACAATTTTAAAAAAAATGCAATATTTTTTACTTTTTGCTATAATAAATATCCCCCAAAAATATATAAAAAAAATTTTTTTTTCCTCAGTTTAGGCCGATACGTATTCTTCTACATATTTTTGGTAAAAAAAATCGCAATAAGCGTTTATCGGTTGGTTTTCGCAAAATTTATAGCGTTTACAAAATAAGGGATAGTTTTATTGTATTTTTATTAATTTTTTTTTTTTTTACTACTAATAGCGGCGATCAGCGATTTTTTTCGTGACTGCGACAATATGGCGGACACTTCGGACAATTTTTACACATTTTTGGGACAATTTGTCATTTTCACAGCAAAAAATGCATTTAAATTGCATTGTTTACTGTGGGAAATGACAGTTGCAGTTTGGGAGTTAACCACAGGTGGCGCTGTAGGGAATGTGTAACCTAATGTGTGTGTTTACTACTGTAGGGGGGGGTGTGGCTGTAGGTGTGACGTCATCGATCGCGTTCCCCTATTACAGGGATGACGCGGATCGATGCTCCGGCCACAGAGAAGCACGGGGAAGCCGTGTGTACACACGGCTCTCCCCGTTCTTCCGCTCCAGGGACGGATCGCCGCACTTGCAGCGGCGATCGGGTCCGCGAATCCCGCGGTCCCGGTCCTGGAGCTTCGGACCGGGTTTGCGGTGCGCGCGCCCGCGGGGCGCGCGCCCGCGACCCACGGCTGGGTACTAAAACCAACGTATATATATACGTTGATGTACCCAGCCGTGCCATTCTGCCGACGTAAAATCTGCAGGAGGCGGCGGTCCTTAAGTGGTTAATGAGCAAAAAAAGTGCCTGAACCTCAATCAATTGCCCTGAAACTTTGCACACCCCAAGATCTCACCTTTCAAATATATCCAAGAAGGTTCAAGTGATTTGGTGTCCCAGAAGGCAAACTAGGGACATTAAGCTTGTTTTTTTGGGAGCTTAATGTAGCTTAACGTACGAAAAAGACCTTAAATGTTAACCAATCTCCCCCAAACTTCACACAATAGACGACTCTGACTATGCCAAAATATTCTGAAATTTTCAGCTCATTTGGTTAATCACAATAAAAGTTTATTCACATTAAGCTATTTTTTACAATACTGAAATTGGCTTAATGTAGCTTAATGTAGCTTAACGAGCAAAAAAGTGCCTGAACCTCAATCAATTGCCCTAAAACCTTATAAAACCCCAAGATCTCGACCTTCCAAAACATATCTAAGAAGTTTCAAGTGATTTGGTGTCCCAGAAGACAAACTAGGGACATTAAAGCGGATCTCCACCCTAAAGTGAAGATCCGCTGATCGGAACCCTCCCCCCCTCCGGTGTCACAATTGACACCTTTCAGGGGGGAGGGGGGTGCAGATACCTGTCTAAAGACAGGTATCTGCAACCACTTCCGGCCCGCAGTCTCGGGCAAAAAGACGGGTTTTTTGGCGACATCCCGTCGCCCCCCCCCGTTGTGTGCTGGGAACTCTCAGCTCCCAGCACACAGCGGGAGCCAATCGCGGGCGCAGGGCGCAGCGCGACTCGCGCATGCGCCGTAGGGAACCGGGCAGTGAAGCCGCAGCGCTTCACTTCCTGGTTCCCTCACCGTGGATGGAGGGGGGGAGCAGCAGGGTGACGAGCGATCGCTCATCCTCTGCTGCGGACGCCGCTGGACTCCAGGACAGGTAAGTGTCCTAATATTAAAAGTCAGCAGCTGCAGTATTTGTTGCTGCTGGCTTTTAATAATTTTTTTATAGTGGGGTCATCCGCTTTTAAGCTTGTTTTTTTGGGAGCTTAATGTAGCTTAACGTACAAAAAAGACCTTAAATGTTAACCAATTTTCCCCAAACTTCACACAATAAAAGACTCTATCCATGCCAACATATTCTGAAAATTTCAGCTCATTTGGTTAATCACACCAAAAGTTATTCTCATTAAGCTATATTTTACCCTTTCCTGTTTCAGTACACAGCAATTCAGCAGCAGCTGTCAAAATAAATAAAAAAAGAAGCAGGCTGGCAAAGTTTATCAACAAACACTTCACAGAAAGTTACATTGAAACATTGTATCAATTGTAATGTTCTGTGTTTTGCATCTATATAGAGATGAACTTTGGTTTGCAGGTGAAAAGATTTAAAGCAACCATGACAAGGCAAAACATTTTTTTTTTTCTAATTACATGTTCCTCTGTTGAACCCCTTATTAACCCTTTCGTTTTCTCTAATCAGCACTGATTAACTCTATATTCTCCTTCTCTATTCAAATGTAATTTTCCTGGTGATTTTTTTTTCTTTTCTATTTTATTTATCTAATAAACTTTTTTTCAGGTTTTTGTTTGCTTCGCTTATTAATATTTTTTACAACTTTTTACATATATCTACTGCCTTTTGTTTAGTTTTATTACATTTAATTGTCTAAGGATTGCAAAAAAAATAAAATAAAAATATTGGTGCAGGACAATATTCACAGAAAAACTTGTTTGACCCTAAAAAAAATTGTACGTATTACGTCATTATCTTAAAGCGGACTTACATCTAAAAATGGGAACTTCCACCTTTCGGAATCCTCCCCCGGTCCGTGTCACATTTGACACCTTTCAGGGGTAGGGGAAAGCAGATACCTGTCTAATACAGGTATTTTGCTCCCACTCCGTGCATAGATAGGCGCAGTATACCCGCCGATAACTACGCTACGTTCGGCTCCTCCTCCGTCCCACCGCTGTCTTCTGGAGACACACAGGTCCCAGAAGACAGCAGGGACCAGTGGGATTGCGCAGAGCGACTCGAGAATGCGCAGTAGGGAGCCAGGCTGTGAAGCAGCAAGGCTTCTCTTTTTCTTTTTTTTTCACAATCAAGTTTATTGATTCAAAAGTAGCAAAGTTACAATATCAAAGAACAGACAATATGAAAGACCAAAATCCAATCATACATTAACATGGGCATGACATTAACAAAGACGAGTTGGATCGAGTATTTAGTGTTCGAAAAATTTGGGTCGAAGCACGTATTTCTTAAGCATTGTTATGTAGAAAGAAAGAAAAAAAAAGGGGGGGGGAAGTGGGGGGGGAGTTTGACCTTCGATATAAACATCCAGGGGTCGTGTAAGGGTAGTAAACCTTCTGTCAATCAACAGACAATAACAGATGTTAAAAGATAAACCCTAAACATTACAGGGATCAGTATTCTATAATGTATGACAGAATCAGTACAAATCAAGCCACCAACAAACTGATAATCATGGAGTATTTAAACAGTACCCACGGTTGCCAAGTTTCATTGAATTGGTTTGAATATTAACTTCTCATAGCTATTAATTCCTTTATTCTGTAAATGTAATGTACCCTGTTCAACCAATCCACAATCGAGGGGCATTTAGAGGACTTCCAAAACAGCGGAATTAGCGTTTTGGCGGCTGTTAGTAAGTGCCTTGTCAGTGATTTTTTTTGTATCTACGAATGGACATGTGGTTAATATGCAAGAGACAAGCGAGCAGCATCAAGTGAGATACTTGTGTCCATGATCCGTTTGATATGGTGTATTATTTGGGGACCAAAAGCTGATATCATAGGGCAGGACCACCAAATATGGATGAAGGACCCAACGTCACTCTTGCACCTCCAGCATCTATCAGACGCGGTCGGTGACCAAGCCTTTATTTTCTGGGGGGTGATATACCAGTGTGTAAGGATTTTGTACGAAATTACTTGGAACTTGGAGCTTAAGGAACATTTATGTGCAAATACGCACGCTTTTTCCCATTGGCCTTCCGAGAATGTGACATTTAGTTCACTCTGCCATTTATTCTTGTGTTTATCTGGTGCTGGTGTATGGTGGGAGCTAAACCAAGAGTAGGCCAGGGAAGTTGTCTTTAAGATAGGGGAGAATGAGAGGCAGATTTGTTCCAACTGGGTGGGGGTTTTATACAGTATTCTAACTTAAGCCTGCTATTGACCAAAAAATCTTGTGTTTGTAGATAGAAACAAAAAACCGGGGTAGGCGTGTCCAAGTTCTGATTTCAACCTGTTAAAGAGATTTGATCCTATTGTCCGAGAGACAGTAAGTGGCCAGAAGTTTCCCTGTGCTGACCTAAGTAATTTAATGTCCATTCCTGGAGGAAAGTCTGGATTATCAGCAAGACTTCTCTTCCCGGTTCCCTTACCGAAGATGACGGCGCCTCCACCCGAGAGCCAAGGACAGATTGAAGACAGAGAGGGGGCGTTGCCAAACCACGGCTCTGTGTCTTAATGGACACACAAAGCTGCGGCTCTGCTCAAGTGCCCCATAGCAAGCTGCTTGCTGTGGGGGCATTTGGCAGGAAAAAACACTGTACAGAGGAGGTACAGTATCTCACAAAAGTAAGTACACCCCTCACATTTTTGTAACTATTTTATCTTTTCATGTGAGACAACACAAATGAATAAATGTCCTTTAAGAGCCATAGCAGGCGTGTGTGCCCACTGCACGGTGAGGGACCCAATGCACATATCCAGCAAAGCATGGGGGTCCCCCCAAATTCAATTACCTGGCCCTTCAGGTCTAATATGGATTTTAGGGGGAACCCGCCGCCAATAAAAAAAAAATGGCGTGGAGTTCCCCAACAATTCACACCAGACCCCTTATCAGAGCATGTAACCTGGCCTGCCACCGAAAAAAGGTGGGTGGACGAGAGAGCGCCCTCCCTCCTGAACTGTACCAGGCCACATGCCCTCAACATGTTGATGGGACAAGGGTCTCATCCCCACAACCCTTGCCCGGTGGTTGATGGTATGACAACTCTTATATATGTAAGGCAGGGCCACCCTTCACGTGACCTGTCCCCCTCTGACACAAGGGAAAGCCTGGGCTTCCCCAGTGATGTAGTCAGAGGGTGCGTTAGAGGGGGATGGGTCACGTGACGGGTGGCCCCGCCTCACCTATATAAGAGCCGTCATACAAAACAGACCTCCCCTACAAAACAGCCCCCCCAACAATACAGACCCCCCTACAATACAGACCCCCCTACAACAGTGCAAACACCCCCCCCCCCTTTCAGACCTGTAATGCACCTCGCTAGGCTCAGATGATCAGCATGCTGCGTGCTGCACACACAGCAATGGTAGATAACACAGAGGAGGGGGGAGGCGGCGTGGCTTCACTCTGCTCGGCTATGTGACTGCGAGACAGTCGCAGCCAAGACTTATCAGAGCCACGGCGTGGCCACGAGAGAAGGGGATTGTTGCGGCCGGGACCTGGGTCCGCCGACGACGGGATGGGTATCACTCAGGGTGCGGCTCTCACCCCCCCTGCAAAGCGAGGCGGCTTCAGCCTGCAGTGTGCTACTTAGGCTGCCGCTGCCTCCCAGTCATCACGCCATGCTGCCCTCTGTCTCTGCCTTTAGTCTTTAGTCACGGAGGGGGGGCACCGGCCTGACACCCCCTTCAGTGTGTGGCACCTGGTGCAGCACACCCCCCCCCCGCCCCCGACTTACTACCCAACTGCATTAGGCTCTTTTTACACTAAGCTATGTGTTTTGGGCATGTAAAATGTGACTAATTTTTGGTGTGATTTACCAAATGGGGGAAATTAGTTGACATTTAAGGTCAGTTTTGTAAGTTAAGCTCCCCAAAAAAGAAGCTTAATGATGCTAGTTTGCCTTGTGGAACATCAAATCGCAGGAAACATATAGGATAGTTTTAAGGGGTTGAGATCTTGGGCTGTGCAAAGTTTCAGGGCAATTGATTGAAGTTTAGGCACTTTATTGCTCGTTAAGCTACATTAGGCCAATTTCACATTAAGTTCCAGATTCTCGTAGATGCCGGAGTAGTGTATCGTAAGCTATTTACACTACGCTGCCGCAACTTACAGGAGTAAGTGCCGTATTCTCCAAGCACTTGCTCCGTAATTTCCAGTGGCGTAGTGTAAATGGCCCGGCGTAAGGCCGCGTAATTCAAAGGGGGCGGCTTGTATTTAAATTAAGCGCGCCCCCGTGCCAAACGAACTGCGCATGCGCCGGCCTTAAACATAGGCCACTGCACATGCTCCATAGTACGCCGCAAATACATTGATTACAGCGGCAATGTAATTAACATACAGGCCTATTCGCGAACGAGTTACGTAAACAACGTAAACGATGGAAAAATACGACGCTGTCCCGAGTCCATACTTAACAGGGCATACGGCGGACCGACGTAAGAAAGGTTACCCCTCATATAGCAGGGGTAACCTTGTTCTTACGGAAACTACGTAAACTACGGCGAAGCGGCGCAAAAACGTTCGGGAATCGGCGTATCAGGCTCATTTGCATATTCAACGCAGAAATCGACGGGAATGCCACCTAGCGGCCAGCGTAACATTGCAACTTAGATCCGACGATGTAAGTGACTTACGCAAGTCGGATTTAAGCAAAATCTATGCGTAACTGATTCTAAGAATCAAGCGCATAGATGCACAGCCCCGCAAACAGAGATACGATGCCGTTGTATCTCCTTTCAGAATCTGGCCCTAAATGTTTTAGCATTGTAAAATATAGCTTAATGTGAATAACTTTTGGTGTGATTAACCAAATTAGCTGAAATATTCATAATATGTTGGCATGGATATATTCTTCTATTGTGTGGAGATTGGTTAACATTTAATGTCTTTTATGTACGTTAAGCCACATTAAGCTTCCCAAAACACAAGCTTAATGTCCCTAGTTTGCCTTTTGGTACACCAAATAGCTTGAAACTTCTTGGATAGATTTGGGAAGTTGAAAACTTAGGCTGTGCAATGTTTCAAGAACATTGATTGAGGTTAAGGCACATTATGGTACGTTAAGCTCTTTACATTAAGTGTTTAGCATTGTAAAATATAGCTTAATGTGAATAACTTTTTGTGTGATTAACCAAATGATCTGAATACTTAATAATTTTCAGAATACGTTGCTATGGAGGGAGTCTTCTATTGTGTGAAGTTTGAGGGAGATTGGTTAACATTTAAGGTATTTTATGTACATTAAGCCACATTAAGCTCCCCAAAAAAACAAGTTTAATGTGCCTAGTTTTCTTTCTGGGTCACCAAATCACTGGAAACTTCTTGGATATGTTTGGAAGGTCGAGATCTTGGGGTGTGAAAAGTTTCAGGGCAATTTATTGAGATTCAGGCACTTTTTTCAGTATTGTCAAATATAGCTTAATGTGAATAACTTTTGGTGTGATTAAACAAATGAGCTGACATTTTTAGAATATGTTCGCGTGGATAGAGTCTTATATTGTGTGAAGTTTGGGGGGAATTGGTTAACATTTAAGGTCTTTTTTGTACGTTAAGCCACATTAAGCTCCCCAAAAAACATGTTTAATGTCCCTAGTTTGCCTTCTGGGACACCAAATCACTTGAACCTTCTTGGATATGTTTGAAAGGTCGAGATCTTGGGGTGTGCAAAGTTTCAGGGCAATTGATTGAGGTTCAGGCACTTTTTTGCTTGTTAAGCTACATTAAGCTACATTAAGCCAATTTCAGTATTGTAAAATATAGCTTAATGTGAATAACTTTTGGTGTGATTCACCAAATGAGCTGACATTTTCAGAAAATGTTGGCATGGATGTGGTCTTCTATTGTGTGAAATTTGGGGGAAATTGGTTAACATTTAAGGTCTTTTTTGTACGTTAAGCTCCCAAAAAAACAAGCTTAATGTTCCTTGTTTGCCTTGTGGACCATCAAATCACTTGAAATGTCTTAGATATGTTTGTAAGTTCGAGATCTTGGGATGTGCAAAGTGTCAGGGCAATTGATTGAGGTTTAGGCACTTTATTGCTCGTTAAGCTACATTAAGCTAATTTCACATTAAATGTTTTAGTATTGTAAAATATAGCTTAATGCGAATAACTTTTGGTGTGATTAACCAAATAAGCTGAAATTTTCAGAATATGTTAGCGTGGATAGGGTCTTCTACTGTGTGAAGTTTGGTGGAAACTGATTAACATTTAAGTTTCGTACGTTAAGCCACATTAAGCTCCCCAGAAAACAAGCTTAATGTCCATAGTTTTCCTTGTGGGACCCTGAATCACACAAAACTTATTGGATAGGTTTGGGTAGTTAAGATCTTAGGCTGTGCAAAGTTTTAAGACAATTGATCAAGGTTTAGTTACATTATGGTACGTTAAGCTCTGTTTTTGCATTGTAAAATATAGCTTAATGTGAATAAATTTTGGTGTGATAACCCAAATGAGCTGAAATTTTCAGAATATGTTGGCATCGATAGAGCTTTCTACTGTGTGAAGTTTGGGGGAAATTGGTTAACATTTAAGGTCTTTTTCGTACGTTAAGCTACATTAAGCTCCCAAAAAAACAAGCTTAATGTCCCTAGTTTGCCTTGTGGGATACCAAATAGCACAAAACTTATAGGATATGTTTGAGTAGTTGAGATCTCAGGCTGTGCAAAGTTTCAGGGCAATTGATTGAGGTTTAGGCACTTTATTGCTCGTTAAGCTACATTAAGCCAATTTCACATTAAATGTTTTAGTATTGTAAAATATAGCTTAATGTGAATAACTTTTGGTGTGATTAACCAAATGAGTTAATATGTTACTATGGATAGAGTCTTCTATTGTGTGAAGTTTGGGAGAGATTGGTTAACATTTAAGGTCTTTTTCGTACGTTAAGCCACATTAAGCTCCCAAAAAAACAAGCTTAATGTCCATAGTTTGCCTTGTGGAACACCAAATCGCTCTATCTTGGATATGTTTGGAACGTCGATTTCTTGGGGTGTGCAAAGTTTCAGGGCAATTGATTGAGGTTTAGGCACTTTTTTGCTCGTTAAGCTACATTAAGCCATTTTCACATTAAATGTTTTAGTATGTCCCTCATTATTGGTTCAAATCTCAGCCAGTTCCTGCTGAACTAGCTGAGATTTAAACTGTCTATGGCTGGTCTTAGCTCTTAGGCAGCCCATACATTGATCACTTTTTTCATTCAACTATTAGGTTGAATGAAAAAAAAAAAAAAGAAATGATCCAATTCCCCCATCTACACATTATAGGTGGATGGGGGAATCCTCCCAGTGTGGAGCAGTGCTGGAATAACCAGAGTTGTTGTCCTGTCCCGGCTATTCACAGCGCTGGTCTCTGTCTCCTTGGCAGCGGCGGCAGCACATTGGAACCCAGTGCTGGTTACTTTATGGGGCTGATGTACTGGAGGGCCAGCACAATTTGTTGTTAGAGATGGGCTGGGCATGTTCAAAAATCCACATGCCAGAGCCTGCCAGGAAGCCCACACTGCACAGCGCTAATCACAGGCAGTGAGAGATTTCCTGGTCCGCAGCTCTGCACAGATCAGGAAATGTCTCACTGCCTGTGATTAGCACTGTGGAGTGTTGGCTTCCTGGCGGGATTGGGCATGTGGGATTTCAAACACACCTGAGCCCATCTCTATTGGTTGTAGACAGTCGAGCTCCCTGCAGGTTGCTTAGCAGCACTTGAGCCTTCTCTGACATGCTGATCGGGATGCAATCCAGGTGATTCTCACAGTCAAATCCTAGTGTTAAATATCAGAGATTTTATTGATCAAAGCCCACACTTTACAGGCATAGAGCCCACACTTTACAGGCATAGAGCCCACACTTTACAGGCATAGAGCCCACACGGCTGCGGAACATACGTTTGATTTTATATATATATATATATATATATATATATATATATATATATATAAAAATGTGTGGTTGTACTCTTGATGCTAATAAATACTGTATTTATTAGATCTGACTGGGAGCATTACCTGGATCACATCCCGATCAGCATGTCAACAGAGAAGGTTATACAGCATTACTGCTGCTAGGTGACCAGCTGGGGGCTCAGCTCTCTATAACCAATAGTGCCAGCCTTCCCCTACATGCACCTATAATGTCACCAGCACTAGGTCCTAATGGACTGCCGCCGCTGCCAAGGAGACAGATGCCAGACCAGCGCTGTCAATAGCAGGGACAGGACAGCTGGGGAACCCCACAGTGGCAGAACACCAGGGCTCGGTGGCAAGACAACCTATGCAACCCTGAAATTTCTCCCACTGCTTTGGACCCTTATATTTTCTTGGTGTGCTGGTGACATATATCTCTTGTTTTCTGCCACCCTGGGGGGCCCCAGTATAGTAGGAAGGGAGCTCACTGCAGAACATGTAAAAGGGCCTGTTGTGGGATCGTAGTAAAGGGCCCCAGGAGATATATATATATATATAAATATATATATATATAATTGCATTTTATAGTTGGCCCCCCTACTTTTGTCCCTGTCCCCCCATGTGCCCCCCCTAAATATGAAAGCTGGAGACGCCACTGCGGCTAGCAAACTCTCGTTTCAACAATAATAATTCAAATAATAATTATCACTCATCCTCATCCCTACTATATCACTCCTCATCCACTACTATCTGACTACACCCCTCACATCACTCGCTGTGTATTTGTGTGTCCACCTGCTGTGTCTGCTTGACCATTCCTAGACAAGTGGCCAACACACTATACACATCACAGAAAGACTATACATCGCTACACATAAGAAACAAGAAAGCAGCTGACATTACTTTCTGTGACTGGC